>CM045899.1:31603643-31643643 GCA_025169545.1 Anguilla japonica | reverse complement strand
TCTCACACTGCAGATAGTCTGCACTCCACTCCACAGTGCAGCTCTTACCCGGGTTGGCCAGGGGGGGTCTGCTCTGCGGGGCTCCAGGCTGGTGCGGGTGGGGGGGGGGCATGCTGGCAGAGCCCCCGGCGTTGCTGTTGCTGCCGTTGGCCGGGGCAACGTGCCCGTGACCCTGTACCGCGGGGGGGTTGTGGGGGGGTGGTGGGGGTGGTGCTGGTGGGAGTATTATTGTTGTTGCCGCCCCTGCTGCTGTTGCTAGGTGCCGGGGGGTTTCCGCCACCACCGGCGCTGTTGCCGGGCGCCGGGCTGCCCTGGGTCACATGGCTGTTGCGGTCCCACAGGTTGACGGTCTTCTGGTGGGTGTTGGGGTCCCCCCAGGCTGACGTGCCGTCGTCGATCTCCATCTTTCGGCGGATGGAGGGGGGCGAAGGCTCCTCCCACCCGGTGGGCTCTCCTCCTGGGGGGTCGCGCTTGGCTCCGCCCCCTCCGCCCCCCCAGCCAGACCCACACTGCTTCCCCACGCCGGGGTCTCCCCACGAGCCCACGGTTCCGCCCCCCCCGCTGGGGCTGTCCTGGGGCTTGCTGGCCCAGCCCTGCGCGGGAGGAGCAGGTCTCTGGGAGTCACCCCAACCCGCACCTCCTCCTCCTCCTGCTTCTCCTCCTCCTCCCCCACCTCCTGTCCCCGGCTTGCTCCAGCCGCGGGGGTTCTCCTTCCAGCCACCTCCTTCCCCGTCCCAGGGCGGAGGTCCGTTCTTCTTCCCCTCCCCAGGCTCACCCCAGTCCCCCCGAGCGGGGCTCCCCCCCCCGCCTCCGTTCCCCCAGCTGTGGGGGGGCTTGGGCCCGTCCCCCCAGCCCTGCGTTTTGGGCTTGGCTTGGGCATCGTCCCAGCCAGGGGACTTCTCCTCGGGGGTCCAGCACGGGCCACTCTTGGGGCCTCCGCCGTTTTGGGGGCCACCCCAGCCCCCTCCTCCTCCTCCTCCTGCTCCGCCCCCGTTTGGGGCCTTCTTCCCTGGGGGCGGGTCCCCCCATCCGGAGCCGGGCTGGCCGGGTGTCGGAGCCACGCCCCCCCAGCCGGATGAGGCACCGCCCCCTTCGCCCTTCCCCCCGGAGTCGGACCGTGGGGCGGAGCCGGGAGGTGGGCTGGCCAAGGGAGCAGCGGCGGACGAGGAGGAGAAGAAGAGCAGGACGAGGAGGAGGAGGAGGAGGAAGAGGACGGGCCCCAGGCCTCCGTCCCCTTGTCGCTCTTTTGGGAGGAGCGGGCCGCCTCCTGGTCTCCCAGGCAGTGTGCTGGCGGACGGGCGTCTGGCCCCAGCCCGTGTTGCAGAGGACGCGGGGGTCCAGGTCCGGGGCGGGGGCGGGGGCGGGGGCGGGCGGAGCCTCCTCCGGGGAGAGCCGCTCCCTCCGGCCACGCCCGCCCTCCTGGCTGTCGCTGCTGCCCTCGCTGGGCGGGGCGTCGCTAAGGGCGTCGCCGGGGCGGGTCCAGGAGTTGGGCTGCTCCCGCGGGGGGCTGCCGGCCCCCCCCTCCCAGCCTTTGGCCTCGCCGGAATGCTTGCCCCAGTCCTCCCCCCGCGGCTGACCCCACCCGCCGCTGTCCCAGGAGGAGGGGGCGTGCCCGGGGCCGGGGTCCCACCCCGAATCCTTGGAAACGGAGGACGTGGCGTCTCCATCACCCCAAACGGAGCCCCCCTCCCCATTCACCCGCGCGGTCCCGGGAGGGGGCGAGGCCCCCCAGCCAGGGAGGGCGAGGGCGGGGCTCGGGGGCTCCTGCTTCGCGGGGTTTGGTCCGTCAGTGTTAAGGTTCAGAGGTTCGCCGCTGAAAGACACATTGGTGGCTGGGGACGGGCGTGGCTGGGGGCCGTCGTGGGGGGGTGCTGCGGCCCCCCAGGCACCGGTCCCCGTGAGGTTCCTGTGGGGGCCGTCGCTGGGCCCCGGCTGCGGGCCGCAGAGGCCGGAGGGGGGCGGGTTGCTCGTCCCCGAGCCGCCTCCCCCCGGCCCCGCCCCCTCGTGACCCAGCACGGGCCAGGCCGAGGGGTTGGCGTTGGGGTTCAGGTTCAGGTTAAGGTTGGGGGAACCCCAGCAAGGTTGGCCCCTCCCTCCCGGGGGCAGGGAGTCCCCCTTCCCCTCCGAGGGAGGGCAGTGGGCGGGGCCAGAGCCCCAGCCCCGGCTGGCCCCGCCCTGGCTGGTCGCCATGGCGCCAGGCTTGTGGTGGGCGGGGAAGTGGCCGGGTCCGGAGGCCGTGCTCATGCTGCCGACGCTGCCCCTGGTCTCCGTGGCGACCTCGCTGTCCGCGCTCTGGCGCTCCGCGGCCGAGCGGCCGTCGCCGCGGGAGATGGAGGGCCAGGCCTCGGCGTCGCCCTCGGCGATGATCACTTGATCCCAGCCGCTCCGATTGGTGGGTGGTGGGGGTCCCCAGGGGGGGTTCTCATACTGCGGTCCCAGGACACTCGGGTGGGGAGGCTCTGTGGCACACACAGACAGACAGACAGACAGACAGACAGACAGACAGACAGACAGACAGACAGACAGACAGAGAGGGGGTGAGGCAGGCACCACACACAGCAGCTTCTGCAAGGCACTATATGGAAATAGGCAGTAAAATCCCTCAAATTCTACTATTTACAAAATGTGCGTTCCACGGAACAAGAAAAAATTGTTGGATTAGAAGTGGATTATTGTGCAGAAATTGAGTTTTCTGGGTTTGGGGTGGTGGGGGGGGCCTCATCCGTGTCTCTCTCTCTCTCTCTCTCTCTCTCTCTCTCTCTCTCTCTCTCTCTCCCCATCTCCATCTCTCTCTCTCGGGCCGACGCAGCTGAGGGGGCGGTGGGGCGGAACAGAGCTCATGTGGGGGAATGAGACGGGGGCCGGGGGGGGGGGGGGGCCAGACTGCACTCACGAGTTTGCATGTTCTCCCCGTGTTTCTCTCCCGTATTCCCATGTTCCTCCCCATGTTCTTCCCTGTGTTTGCGTGTTAATCCCCGTGTTTGTGTGGGTTTCCTCCCCCAGTCCAAAGGCATGCAGCCCAGGAACTACAGATGAAAGTTCAGGAGTCATGGCAGACTCTGGCACATGCACAGAAATCATCACTGCACAGCGCCCCTGTCAAATAAACCATTCACATTAAAATCATTCAGATCTGGTGATGATGATGATGATGATGATGATGATGATGATGACTAAGTGTAAGAAAATGTCTGCCTGCAGGAAACGTGGGCTTCCTGGAACAGGAAGCTTCCACCGCTCGCAGACACAGGGGTAAACAGAGTCACTCTCCAGAGCCTTACACCCAAACTCTACCCCCCACGAGGATCCCTACCAGGCCTGTGCTGTGCTCTGTAGATCTTGTCTGGGGCAACTGAGCCTGCCAAGAGGACCCAGAAGACAGGGTTTGCACTTATTTCACAGGTTCGAATACTTTTCTGTGATTTACTGAGCTTGTCTGGTGTATTTGACTCCGAAAGAAAGATACGTATTTGACCCAGGTCTAACCCCAACTATGTCTCTCAGTCGACCAAGAAATGGTTAAACCACCACAAAATCACTGCTTTGAAACGGCCATCTCTACAAAATCAGCGGTTTGACTTGAAGAGGGCAGTTCAGAGGCAAGGCTGCTGAACGCAGCAGAACGCAGGCGTTTACCCAGCATGCAGAGCGAGCGTGCGCATGCCGCATGCGGCCATGCGCATTCTTACGGCGCATGCACCAAACGCAGTCTGACATTCCAGACGCACGCGGAAGGCGTTCACGACCCAGAATGCCCCGAGACGCCGCCGAGCGCTGAGCAGGCTGACGCAAGTCCCACAATCCTCCTCTTCTGCCAGAGACAGGCAGCCCCTCCCACCTTCCCATCAGGCTCTGCAGGCCACTCAGAGCAGAACAGACGGGTGATTGTGAAGCTTCGGCGAGAGGAGCGCTGCAGCGCGGGAGCGGGGGGGGGGGGGGGGGGGGGGGGGGGGGGGGGGGGGCTCGGCGAGCGGCCCGGGGGGGGGGGGGGGCGGTGTCACCGGGCAGGGCGTCAGTGCTGCCATTGTTGCTTTTCGGGACGCCCTCAGTTTATAACAGAACCTCAGCACGGGGGGGGGGGGGGGGGGGGCTGCGTGCCGGTGGCATTCACAGGGCCTGTCAAGCCTCCCCCCCCCCCTTAAAAAACAAACAAAAAAAGCAAATCTCACGCCCCCCTCAGCGAGAAAAAGGGGGTAAAAAAGGACAGACAGCAGCGGCGAAGCGAAGGACGCCATTTTAACTGCAGCCAAGAAAACAGTCGCCAGCTACGTCTCTCGCTCTGCGTCTGTCTCTGCCCGTCGCTTTCTCTCTCCCTCCCTCTCTCTCTCTCTCCCTCCCTCTCTCTCTCTCCCCCTCACTCTCCCTCCCTCCCTCTCTCTCTCTCAGACGCTCACTCCACTGCACACGCAGTTTTAAAGAGCTGAACAGCAAAAAAACTCTGAATGAAAAATGTGCAGCTAGAAAACTGGAACACTTTTTTAAATTAACAAAAGCTGCTCCGTGTGTAAATACTGGAGGGGGGCAGCAGTGAGGGGGGGGGGGGGGGGGGCGATGCCGTGCCTGTGGAGAGAGGGCAGCCAGCCTTCCTGTGAGAGGCTCAGCTCAGGCAGCGAGTGGGGGGGCCGTGCCCGATCCAACATGTCCGCAGGACGAGGAGCCTCCATTTCACCGGCGCGAGATACTGGAGCGAGCGAGCGGCAAAAACCCCCAAACCCCCCCCCCCCCCCGTCCCCCGCGGTCCTGCCCCCCCAACCCCCGCGGTCCTGCCCCCCCCCCCAAACTCACCCAGGCTGGGTCCCAAAGGCTCTTAATGGAGTCCTGCTCTTGCTGAGGGAGGGGGGAGGACGGCAGGGAGGGGGGGTAAGGCGAGAGGGAGGGGGGGGATCCCTCTTCTGTAACCCCCCCCCCCCCACCACCTGCTTTCTAACTGTCACAGGATATGCAGCCGATGCTGTTCCTGCAGCACTCAGCAACACGGCTCACACACCCGCCCCCCCCCGCCCGCCCCCCCCCCACCCCCCCCCCCCCCCCCCGTCCCCTTCTGCGTTTGTGATGAAACAGGACGTCCTGCTGTCGAACCCGCGCCGGCACGGCCAGCTCAGCGCACACATCAGCGCCGGAGCGAACGGGACCAGCCCCACGGACAGGGGCACTGCTGGCACCCGGCCAAAAACAGCACCCGCTATGAGGCCAGCGAGGGGGGGGGGGGAAGGAGGGGGAGCGATGGAGCGAGAGGGAGAGAGAGAGAGAGGGAGAGGGGGGGAGAGAGAGAGAGAGAGAGAGGAGAGGAGGGAGAGAAAGAGAGAGGGAGAGAGAGGGAGAGGGAGGGGGAGAGAGAGAGAGAGAGGGAGAGGGAGAGAGAGGGCAAGAGTGGGAGAGAGAGGGAGAGAGAGAGGGAGAGGGAGAGAGAGGGAGGGAGGGAGATGGAGCGAGAGAAGGAAAGAGAGCGGGCAAAAGAGCAAAGCGTTGCTGCGACATGAAGGACGGCATTGTTTACAAACAAGCCGCACGCCGCCAGAACGCACAACACCCAGGCTCCGCCCAGAACAGGCCCCGCCCAGAACCCCCCCCCCGCCCCCCCACCGCCAGCCAAACGCTCCGTGTGAGCCAACAAAAGCCGCTTTGATTGGACCCTTTGTCTCCGAGTAACCCCTCCATGCAAACTCCTCCTCGGCCAATCAAAGGGCTCGCTTTGTTTTTCCTTTCTTTTCTCTCCGAAAATGAAACAGCAGGGCAGCACGGAATCCATCCCTCTCTTTCGCTCCTCTCTTCTGGCTCCTGCTCTTTTTTTAATCCCTCTTTCCAGGCAAGGGCCCCCAGATCTCCCTCAGAGTGGGAAAGATCCAGCGGAGGAAGGAGAGCCTGATGAGGTCACCGGGGGGGGGGGGGGAGCCAGTGATAAGGGCACAACGTGGTCTCCCATACTGAATGGGGGGAGGGGGGGTGGAGGGGGGGACACTGATCATCCACACAACAGTGGCGCGTAAGAAGGCGGAGCCAGCGCTGTGTTCACACCGACAGAGTAAGGGAGTGGGTGTGGCTTGTGGCTGAGAAGGAGGTGGGGCCTAGGGGGCAGGGCTTATGGGGCATGTAGGGGGTGGGGCCAGTGGCTGAGTAGGGGGCAGGGCCTGTGGCTGTGTAGGGGGCGGGGCCTGTGGCTGTGTAGGGGGCGAGGCCTGTGGATGAGTAGGGGGCAGGGCCTGTGGCTGTGTAGGGGGCGGGGCCTGTGGCTGTGTAGGGGGCGAGGCCTGTGGATGAGTAGGGGGCGGGGCCTGTGGCTGAGTCGGGGGCGGGGCCAGTGGCTGGGTAGGGGGCGGGGCCTGTGGCTGAGTCGGGGGCGGGAGCTAACCTGTGTGCGGGGTCCCAGGGCAGGTCTGTGAGGCGGCGGCGCTGGGCGTGCGGGGGGGAGACAGCGCCCTCGTCTGGCTGCTCCCAGGCAGAGGCTGGCCCCTCTTCAGCAGCTGCTTGTGCTCGTGCTGGCGGAAGCGCGGGGGCACCTCTCGGGGCGGGTAGCGGGGGCTGGCGACTGGCGGCTGCTGCTGCTGCTGGGCACCGCCGGGGGCACGCTTGCCATTGCCACTGCTGCAGACAGGGGGCGCTGGTGGGCTCACGCTGGGGTTAGAAGGGGAGAGAGGGCTGGGCTTGGCAGAGTCTGGCACTGTGGAGACACACAGGAGCACACGCATGAACAAAACATCACACACACACATGCACGCACACGCACACAGACACGCATACACACATACGCACGCACGCACACGCACGCACACACGCACACACACACAGACACATACACTCACACACAGACACACACACACACACACACACACACACACACGTTTCACTCTCACACCCCTTATGCTCACACACAGACACTTTCTCTTTCTGCAAAGCACAATGCACAGTTGGGTTTTCAAACAGGGTCATAAAAAGTCGTGTATCTGTCTTTGCAACCCCTAATTAGCATCACGCTTTGGGGAGATGCTGAGCATCTACAGACAGATCTGAAATTTCACAATTTCTGGAAAAAGACTGAGGAATGATCAGAGCTGAGATTAAAAGGCAGCTCTACACTGGAAAACACTGCAGTTTATGTCTGGACTTTCCGTATTAACAAGCTTCATAAACCACTCCAGTGTGTGTGTATGTCTGTGTGTGTGTGTGCGTGTGTGTGTGTGTATGCGTGTGTGTGTGTGTGTGTGTGTATGCGTCTGTCTGTGTATGTGTGTATGCGTGTGTGTGTGTGTGTGTGTGTGTGTGTGTCTGTGTGTGTGTGTCTGTGTGTGTATGTGTGTGTGTGTGCGCGTGTGTGTATGCATGTGTATGTGCGTGTGTGTGTGTGTGTGTGTATGTGTATGTGTGTGTGCGCGTGTGTCTGTGTGTGTATGTGTGTATGTGTGTGTGCGTGTGTGTATGCGTGTGTGTGTGTGTGTGTATGTGTGTATGTCTGTGTGTGTGTGTGTGCGTGTCCATCGATACATTCATCATGGAGCGCTCATGTAAAATTAATTAGCTCCTGATTAGACTGCGATTCGTGAAAGAGCACAGTGAAGTGCTGATGTAATTAATTGGATATGGAAGTGCAGATTAATCCGGTGTGATATTACAGTGTCCCAGCGCTGGAGTAATGGGCTTATCTTTTATGACACCATGTAAATAAATGCAAATACAGGGACCTGGAGCAAAGCCTCCTGGGAGAAGCCATGCCTGAAACCATCCGGCTTCCTCCCACAGTCCAAAGACATGCAGGTAGACTAATTATGGGGAGAGGGGGATGAACAGGGTGTTGCTGTAAATGAGCATGCGTGCTTAATCAACCTACCCCTGTATAAATATAAATAAATATTTATTAATATATAAATAAATAAATGCCACTTTCACCCTGACTGACTGAGCGGTACCTTAGATCATGGTGAACTCACAAGACCGGTTCCCCCCACGGTAGTTCTGTATTCATCTCGTGAGTTCACCCTGCCCCCGCCCCCTAAGGCTTCTGGGGGAGTTTAAGGTCGGGATGTTCCGTGAAGCGTATCGCCACTGTTTCACGGAATCATCCAGAAAGCAGGACGGCTTCACTTCTTAAAAGGCATGAGGTTTAACAATTAACACATTGCGCACAGGCCTAAGTCAGTTACCATTAGCAACCGACACTCACGAGCACTGCATGAACTACACCAGAACACACGGCTGAATAACTCACCCCAGTACCAGCCGCAGGTGCGCCAGGGGCCATCACAACCCCTTTACTGCAGGTGAGTAATGCAGCCCCTCCCCTCTGACCCAATACGCTCACTCCCTTTAAGGAGCAGGTGTTCTGGAATGATTTTTCCACTTATCCTACGTCGGTGTTCTAGAACTCCATTGTTGTCAGTCACCAGCAGCGACTGTGACATCAGCAGCATTAGAATGTTCAGTGAAGAGCATTGAGGCTGGAGCTGGACAGGGCCCCATCAGCAGATGCTCTAATGAGATTTACATCCATCTGTCTGTCCGTCACAAGACATAAATCCCACCCCCATCTGTCCCTGAGAACCACCAACAAACCTGCCCAGTCCCCGTCCCAGGGAAATTCCAGCTCCCTGACTGGACATTTTGGGCCCCAGAACGGGGCCTGCCCCATCCCCAAACTCTAAAGGTCCTACTCCACCCACACAACAGGACCCAGACCTCAATTTTGGCCCAAGCACCGGGCTGTAGAACGAATGCCCTTCACTCTGTACTGTTATAGAGGAAACTGGACCCAGCTCCTCACCTTGTGAGCCGAGACACGCATTGAAACGCTCATCCACTGACATGCAACACAAATAATCAGCCAAACTGCCACCTGTGACCCAGAGCCCGGCCCCGGGCTCTAAATGAGATGCGCGGGGCCTCGTACAACAGCCTCGTCCGGAGAGCATAAATCACTACCACCCAACAACGAAATCACACCAACAATTACAGAGAGAACATCGTTACTGCCTGTAATTATGCCATCGCAGAGCACTCAACACTGAATCAGCCCTCTCCAGGCCAAAGGCTTTTGTGCTTGCCGTCGCCGTGGCAAATTCACGCATCATGACAGAATGATTTTACCGCCAACAGGACACAGGACCGCCGAGCAGTCATACCGCCACACTTAGCCAGCCTAGCGCACGTAGCTCGCATGCGTTACACCGAAGGGCAGAAGCCTTACCTTTGGTTTTCTGTTCGCCAGCCTGCAAGAACAAAACGAGGGCAAACGTGTTAAAGTGCACTTCAAACTGAAGTTTCAAATCAGATTCTCTCTCAAATGGAATCTGATTTGGGCTGACAAATGAACTGCTGATTGAATGCTTTCCCCCCTCAAAGCGGCTTTAGTTTAAATAATTTAACCAAAGCAGTGGGATGCTTATAGTGGCATCCCACAATGCCACTGTAACCAACCATCTCCCTCTATGAAAAACTGGCCTTGAGCTGAGCTCCAAGGTTTCATTCTGAACAGATTGAGGTAGAGAGGAAAAAAGAAGAGGGAGAGACAGAAAGGGTGGGGAGAGGAAGAAAAAGAGAGACGGGGGGGAGGACAGAGATGGAGAAAGATAACAGACAACATTTCCTAAACAGGAAAAAACCTGAACTACAGAGCACTTGACCTTAGAGGCCCACACAGACCCAGCGCTGCCTCTGACTGACAGGTGGTGGGAGGGTCTATGGGAGCGACTGGCAGGTGGTGTAGGGTATATGGGGATGACTGACAGGTGGTGGGAGGGTCTATGGGAGTGACTGGCAGGTGGTGGGAGGGTCTATGGGGATGACTGACAGGTGGTGGGAGGGTCTATGGGGATGACTGAGAGGTGGTGGGAGGGTCTATGGGAGTGACTGGCAGGTGGTGGGATGGTCTATGGGAGTGACTGGCAGGTGATAGGAGGGTCTATGGGGATGACTGACAGGTGGTGGGAGGGTCTATGGGGATGACTGACAGGTGGTGGGAGGGTCTATGGGGATGACTGACAGGTGGTGGGAGGGTCTATGGGAGTGACTGGCAGGTGGTAGGAGGGTATAAGGGAATGACTGACAGGTGGTGGGAGGGTCTATGGGGATAACTGACAGGTGGTGGGAGGGTCTATGGGGTTGAATGACAGGTGAAAGGAGCATTAAGACACACCCACCTTTTTCTGAGCAGCTTCCTTCTTTTTCTTTTCTTCTTGCTTTTTCTTTTTCTTTTCTTCCATCAAATGGTTCTCTTCTCGTGACTCCCACTTCAGCTCCCGGCTGAAAGAGCAGAGAAAGGGAACGAGAAGTGAGTGCGAGTGTGTGTGAGTGTGAGTGTGTGTGAGTGTGTGTGTGAGTGTGAGTGTGTGTGAGTGTGTGTGTGAGTGTGTGTGAGTGTGTGTGTGAGTGTGTGTGAGTGTGTGTGTGAGTGTGAGTGTGTGTGAGTGTGTGTGTGTGAGTGTGTGTGAGTGTGTGTGAGTGTGTGTGAGTGTGTGTGTGAGTGTGTGTGAGTGTGTGTGTGAGTGTGAGTGTGTGTGAGTGTGAGTGTGTGTGAGTGTGTGTGTGAGCGCGAGTGTGTGTGAGCGCGAGTGTGTGTGAGCGCGAGTGTGTGTGAGTGTGTGTGAGCGTGAGTGTGTGTGAGCGCGAGTGTGTGTGAGCGTGAGTGTGTGTGAGCGTGAGCGTGTGTGAGCGCGAGTGTGTGTGAGTGTGTGTGAGTGTGTGTGTGAGTGTGTGTGAGTGTGAGTGTGTGTGAGCGTGTGTGAGTGTGAGCGTGTGAGAGTGTGTGAGCGTGAGTGTGTGTGAGCGTGAGTGTGAGTGAGCGTGTGTGAGTGTGAGCGTGAGTGTGAGTGTGTGTGAGCGTGAGTGTGAGTGTGTGTGAGCGTGAGTGTGTGTGAGCGTGAGTGTGAGTGTGTGTGAGCGTGTGTGAGTGTGAGCGTGAGTGTGAGTGTGTGTGAGCGTGAGTGTGAGTGTGTGTGAGCGTGTGTGAGTGTGAGCGTGAGTGTGAGTGTGTGTGAGCGTGAGTGTGAGTGTGTGTGAGCGTGTGTGAGTGTGAGACATGAGCGCGAGTGTGTGTGAGAGTGTGAGTGTGTGTGAGTGAGCGTGTGTGACGAGAGAGCGACGGACCGCCTCCAGGGGCGCAGCGGAGCTGGAGTTTTATTTCTGCCCATTACATCACTGAAAGGTCAGAGGTCAAATGGGCCCAGTGAGGAGCAGCACATCTTGGGTTGGGCCCACAGCTCTGTTCGCACCTTACAGCTAATCCCAATATTGCCGCCCTCCCCTCCCCTCCCCCTCCCCCCCCTCCCCTGGCACACGGCTCCGCCTGGCACTCCGCCATTCAGGCTCTCCGCCCCCCCCCCCCCCCCCCGCCCTGCTGAAGCATATGGCTCTGTCTGGGTTGTTCCTCCATTGTCTGCATATCGAAAAATGTGTGCCAGGACTACAGCCATTTTGGCTCTCCCTCCACCTCAGCCCACAGACCAGCCCACAGAGGAGGAGGAGGACATGGAGATACCGCAAAGCAACCCGTATCGCCTTAAAAATATCCGGAACCAAATGTTTCTCCAGGCAGAGTTTCCCCATCGAGCGGCAGAAAGCCTGGCTATTAATAGACGTGCTTTTCCACAGGCTGAGTGTTGAGCTCAGGCCGTGGATGGCAGGCAGGCTCTCCTCCACTCGTCTGCCAGCGCTACAGCAGAGGGTTTCTGCACAGCTACGCTTTCTTCAGCATGCAGACAACGGAGGAACAAGCCGGTTACAACAGCGCGCCCAAAATAGCTTCCCCGGTTTCAAACCGCCATCTAAACTGCCAGGGACAGGAGACTGGCTAACGGGCTCCCCGAGAACGAGGTCTATCAGCAGGCGAGCCGCAGTTTACTGCGGTACAGTTCCGATTCACAAACACGTCAACAGGCCCGATCGGTGTTCTGCCATCTTTAAAAATGACACGTTCGAATGAGACTCACAGAGGGGCGGGGGGGGGGCGGTAAATTGGAGAAGAACCCACTCAAAATTCTATTCATCACTGCCAAGAGAGCGTCGTAACCAGGAAATACGCAGAATTAAGAGTCGCAGTCAGATATGAAATATGGGAGCATTTTAATCTCTGACACGATCAGAGGGCTCTTTCACACACAGGCCGCGGGCGCACCGCAACGCTGGTCATTCAGACAGTTTAATCAACTCTGGAGAAAGGGAGCAGCAGCGCTTCATGAATCATCACAAGCGAGGTTCACATGGAAACTCCCAAACCTGGAGCAGGTTTATAATCAATGACTGAGCCGATGAAGTACCACCATTACAGCGTCCAGCATGCAGGACCCCAAACAGGCCTGCAGAGAGCAGGAGCAAAACACAGTGCAGACAGAGCAGGAGCCAGGCACAGTGCAGAGAGCAGGAGCCAGGCACACTGCAGACAGAGCAGGGGCCAGGCACACTGCAGACAGAGCAGGGGCCAGGCACACTGCAGACTGAGCAGGGGCCAGGCACACTGCAGACTGAGCCAGGCACACTGCAGAGAGCAGGAGCCAGGCACACTGCAGAGAGCAGGAGCAGGCACACTGCAGACAGAGCAGGAGCCAGGCACACTGCAGAGAGCAGGAGCCAGGCACACTGCAGAGAGAGCAAGGCACACTGCAGACAGAGCAAGGCACACTGCAGACAGAGCAGGAGCAAGGCACACTGCAGACAGAGCAAGGCACACTGCAGACAGAGCAAGGCACACTGCAGACACCTCCAATGTCACATCTGTTTAGCAGACGCTTTTATCCAAAGCGATGTCACGAAGGTCATTAGAACAACTACAAAACACGGGTCCGACAAGGTACAATACTCATTTTACAACAGTTATTCATAGCCATGAGCACATTAAGTCCAGCTCACGTGGTAAGCATAGGCTAGGTCAGAGAGTAATGTTAAGTCAAACTCGGAGGCATGACATCACATGATGTAAACATAAGTATGCAACAGGTTTCACAGCAAACACAGAACACATGTAAAAAGAGTTCACCTGTGATAAAATTAACATGGGCCAGGACAATGCATGATAAGCAATAAACCAGGTCTCATTCATAAAACAGGCCACACAAAGCCCTCTGTACACTAGTAGACTTGGGCTTCAAAGTTGACAGAAGGTTTAGCAATATAAGTACGAAAATAACATGACATAATGACGAGAATAGGCTATTCACCCAAACACTGCTCGCCATTTGCAAATCTGGCAAATCAAGACAAAGATTTTGTGCGATATTTGTGAGAGAAAAAAAAACACATTGGAGATTGAGTGTGTGTGAGTGCACAGGCATTTGGAGATTGAGTGTGTGTGAGTGCACGGGCATTTGGAGATTGAGTGTGTGTGAGTGCACAGGGGCATCTGGAGACTGTGTGAGAGTGCACAGGGGCATTTGGAGATTGAGTGTGTGTGAGTGCACAGGGGCATTTGGAGATTGAGTGTGTGTGAGTGCACAGGCATTTGGAGATTGAGTGTGTGTGAGTGCACAGGGGCATTTGGAGATTGAGTGTGTGTGAGTGCACAGGGGCATTTGGAGACTGTGTGTGTGAGTGCACAGGCATTTGGAGATTGAGTGTGTGTGAGTGCACAGGGGCATTTGGAGATTGAGTGTGTGTGAGTGCACAGGGGCATTGGAGATTGAGTGTGTGTGAGTGCACAGGGGCATTTGGAGACTGTGTGTGTGAGTGCACAGGGGCATTTGGAGATTGAGTGTGTGTGAGTGCACAGGGGCATTTGGAGACTGTGTGTGTGAGTGCACAGGGGCATTTGGAGACTGTGTGTGTGAGTGCACAGGGGCATTTGGAGACTGTGTGTGTGAGTGCACAGGGGCATTTGGAGACTGTGTGTGTGAGTGCACAGGGGCATTTGGAGACTGTGTGTGTGAGTGCACAGGGGCATTTGGAGACTGTGTGTGTGAGTGCACAGGGGCATTCCTAAAAGCAGACTGCACAGCATCCTGTTAGGAAACCGATTCAGAACACAGCTGCTATTAGTGTCAGCCAATCAGGAAGCTCTATGGGGAGTGGGGAGTGGGGGGGGGGGTGTCTGACAGGAAAGGGAAAACCCCCTCATTGTGAACCAAGAATCACAGCTCTCAGAACACACAAGCACAGTCTGACAGTCTGCAAGTCTCCCTCCCCCCCCCTCCCTCCCTCTACATGGTGGAATCTCACTCTAACGGAATGGTGGAAGAAAAGGGATCCCAACTAGGTCCCGAAAAGCTATGTTCTTTTTATTTAACAACTGCTTTAAACAGCTTTTTAAAAAATCCAGGCCTTTTCACAGAACATCGACAAGCTTTGTGCGTTTTCTTTAAAGGAAGAATTAAAAATCATAATTTCCTTTCTTCCACACATTACTTCACTCATTATCAAACGGTTAATGAGTCCATGACATCACTGGACATGAACGGACACAGCAGTCTGACACCTCCAACATCCCATAATGCCTCACTGGGTGCAGATTACGCTCCTGAATGTTTGGAATTGTTGGGAGGAGAGATGAAAGGGCTGTGCTGGGGAACCACACCTGCTACAGCAGCAATACCTGGGCCAAAAAACCACACCTGTAACAGCAGCAATACCTGGGCCAAAACACCGCACCTGCTACAGCAGCAATACCTGGGCCAAAACACCACACCTGCTACAGCAGCAATACCTGGGCCAAAAAACCACACCTAATACAGCAGCAATACCTGGGCCAAAACACCGCACCTGTAACAGCAGCAATACCTGGGCCAAAACACCGCACCTGTAACAGCAGCAATACCTGGGCCAAAACACCGCACCTGTAACCCCAGCAATACCTGGGCCAAAACACCGCACCTGTAACAGCAGCAATACCTGGGCCAAAACACCACACCTGCTACAGCAGCAATACCTGGGCCAAAAAAACCACACACCTGTTCCTAGGACACGGTCCACAGTGCGTTTGTCAGGAGTCACGGGTTCTGTGGCCGGACTACAGGACAGTGGGACTGATTTCACGCACACACTGACTGACCCGTAGGAGGCGCAATTGAGCAACGAGGCAGGGGATAGGGTGGAGATGGATACCCTCCCTCTGTGGGCGATGCTCTGACCAATGAGAGCATCATTCCACGGATCTCTGGCCGGTGAACACTGGACATTCAGGATGTGATGAAGGGATTGGTCAGGATAGCGTTCAGCTGCTTATCTTGCAAAAAGCCTAAATGCGGCAGCGGGACGTCCCCCTCAGGCGCCCCCCAGGTACAGGGCTTTAGAACAGTGGACCTCGGCTACAGGACAGTCCTGGAGGTGAATCAAACTGGCTATTATAATCTGCAAATAACGTTCTATTTCAAAAAATAAAATTTTGGCTCTGAAAAATCACTGGCCGCCAAACCCCCCCCGCCCCCCCCAAACCCCTCCCCCTCGCCGCAGTTTTTGCAGACGCAGCCATTTTGAAGCGATTACGAGGCCCAGAGGTGCAGACGCGGGAATGACAGGGGAAGCAGCCAATCAGCTTCAGCGATCGCAGAAACAAGACAGAAAGCGACAGACGGCGCGGCGGCCAATATCCAGCGGGGGCGGGGCCTCCAGCGCCGCCGCCGCCGCCAACAAAGGCGCGAAAACACGGAGAGGACGGGTCAGGAGCACGGGGGGGGGGTAAAAAACAAAAACACATAAATGGCGGCGCAGGCATGATTTGGCTGCCTCGGCGCGATCGTAGGGAGAGTCGGGTCCAGGTGTCGTCTCAGACGGAGGGGGGGGGAGGGGGGGGCCGAGGGCTGTGTGCAGAGGTTCTGGGCACCGGGCCAAAAATGCCAGAGCAGCAGGCCGAGTCCTCTGCCTAGCAACGGCACCGAAAAGGCGATTGGAGGCACGTGACAGGGCTGCTCCCGCCCCCCTTTCGCCCGCCCGGGAATCCGACGCTCTCGCGAAGGCTTTCGCACTGGCCAACGCCGCTGCGGCACCCGCCGCCGCCCGTCGCCTGGAAACCGCCGGAAAACGAAAAGAGAAGAAAAGAACCGCGGGGAAAACCGTACGGACGCGCGAGCGAGCGAGCGAGCGGGAGAGCGAGCGGAGGGGGGGGCAGCCTTCCTCCAGGATTAGAAGATTTAATATTTCTCTACTTCTGAAACGGGATGAAAACAGCACCACAACGTCGTGTTGTTTACATTCCTGCTCCTTCCAAATCACACTCCGTCCAGACAAAGGCGACCCAACTAAAATATCTGAGCCCTCCTCAGACCTGGCAAAAATATTTCAGCTACGCTCACACAAAGCCCGTAACCTCTGACGAGGCGAACAAAGGTGACACTTAAGATTCTCTGCTGGCACTTACAAACATGGCCAAAAATAATTCCACTCAAGCTCAAACCCTCCTTTGCCCTTCAAGTTCTGAAGCCAAAACACTAGCTGTCATCAAATGTTTGGCCAGATTGCAACATGTTCCAGCTTCAAATAAAGGAGAAAAAAAAAAAAAAGCTGTATTTTTAGGCTCAAATTATAGCTGTCCGTACGTTTAAACGTTTGTTTTCAAAGATTTTGAGGCACGTTATTTACACAACATGATCGTCTGCAGCCAGGGGACCTAGCCTGAGCGCAGCTATTTTCACTGCTGATTTAATTACCGATTTAATATAATTACTGGTGCCGGGATACAAAATGTAAAAGTCCTCTGTTCAGAAACTGCGTTTTCTACACCCAACACAGCACATCCCAGTGTGGTTAGCCTCCACAAGCACGTTCTGATGAAGCTGCGTGGAGCTTTACTGCAGCTTACAAATGTCCAAAATGTCCACCTGAAAAATGTACGGGGAACAAAACCCTCCCTGGGACAAGGGGGAGTCCCAAATGGTTCCACTGCCCTGGGGTGTTTACACTCTTTCAGTTCGTTTATGAAATCCCCGGTGACTTTCACACTGAGGGAAAAAGTGTTGTTGTAAACAACCGTCACATGATAATGGGTGAAAAGATCTCGATTTTAGACCGTCTCCACCGAGCATCAGAGCAGGCGCTCCTTTCTGACCCCCCCCCCCCCCCCCACCCCCCCCCCCCCCCCCCCGCTCCCTCGCTCCGAAATTAAGAAAAATGTTCTTCTCTTCGGCAGAGCGGCGTCCCGGGGAAGCGCTTGGCGAGGCCGGCAGCCCTGAGGAGACGTCTCGGCTCATTAGACCTCGCCAAACATTTACAGACAGCGGGCCGCCGAAAGCAGAGGCTTCTGGGAGAAGCTAACGCTGCGGCGGCGAAATCACTCTTCCTGGGCAGGCGCTGAAGAGCAGGCGAACGTTTAACACGCCGTGTGTCGTCTGCAAGCTGACGGCTTGTCACAACAAAACAGAAACTGTTTATCCTCATCTCCCCCCCCCACAATTACAGCGCATTTCAGCTCACTTCTTCTGCAATTTGCATCGGAAAATCAAATACTGTCAAATACGGTCATACCGTCAATAACACGGAAAACATTGTGAATCATGTGAAATGATATTTTGGCCATATTGCCCAGTCGTAGCCTTATGGTTCAATTTTGGAAAAGACTTACTTTCAGGCTTAATACGAGGGGGGATAAGCCCCCAGCAGGTTTTGAAAGGCTAGTTAATATCCAATCAAACTGTGACTTGAAACCACCTGAATGAAGCATTTGCTGAAAAAAACAGAAACGCATCGTGAAGCAGTGAGATTCTCGAGTCGATTCCCTGCATCTTGGCCGTTCCTCCTCCACGCCTCCCTAGCCTCTGCTCCAGAGGGCGAGGCCTGCCCTGAAACTGACCCTGGATCAGCCTCACGTTCACCGCCCGCAAGACGCCATTCACACGGGCTACGGCACGGCTAGCCACACGGGCTACGACACGGCTAGCCGCGCAGGCTACGACACGGCTAGCCACACGGGCTACGACACGGCTAGCCGCACACTAATAGGGCTCCTGGGAAAAAAAATCAAAGAGCACATCCAGTAATTGGGAAGAAGCAGGATTACCGAGTTAGCTGGATAACTGCACTGAGTAAAACCCTGTATCACAGAGCAGGATTACTGAGTTAGCTGGATAACTGCACTGAGTAAAACCCTGCATCACAGAGCAGGACTACTGAGTTAGCTGAATAACTGCACAGAGTAAAACCCTGCATCACAGAGCAGGATTACAGTTAGCTGGATAACTGCACTGAGTAAAACCCTGTATCACAGAGCAGGTTTACTGAGTTAGCTGGATAACTGCACGGAGTAAAACCAGAAACCCTCCCAAATCTGGAACATGGACCAAAGTTTTAAAAAGAGCTGATCCGGGTTTTACTCGACGCAGTCGCCCAAGCCAAGGCGGTAATCCAGCTGTGTGATCCAGGCCTCCGGACGCTGGCATGCGCTCATTTTGCCATTCCGAAGGCCCCAGGCGCTCTACATCGCTCAGCTCGAGCGCCTTTCTCTCCACGACTCCTCAACACGCACGCGGCTTTGCTGCTGATTTCTGGCAGGTTTTGGGGGGGAGGTCATTGAATCATATAACCTGCGGTCCTCCAGTCTCTTCTTCTGCTGATTTTCAGACGCGCAGAGGCCACACATTCAGAGGGAACCTTGGCTCACTTGTTTCTTTAAAAAAAAAAAAAAAAAAAAAACACAAATTGCCCTTCCATGAAAAGCTGAAGACTTTGACTGCATCCTTTCACAGCACTCAGGGCCACAGCCATAATGTGGACAAAGTAATATAATCAGCTGTTCAAATACCTGGAGTGCCTTACATTTTAAATCCAGGAACGGCATTTATGATCCAGTTAAACACCACCCACCCCCTCCCCCTTCTGGGAACAGAAAATGTGACACAGCAACATAGATACAGCAACCTTAACACAGCCAATTTTAGTTTATTTTCATTTTCAGCTGAATTCCTAAAATTTAGGGTGAACAGTCGACCTTGTTCGATCCAAAGACAAAAACTTCATCCACCAATCCGAGGCACTTTCAATAAAAGTCTGAACTCAACCAACCCCCCCCCCCAAACCAACCCTCCCCCCCCCCCCCCCCCTAAACCAACCCCCCCCCCCAAACCAACCCCCCCCCCCCCCCCCACCCCTAAACCAACCCCCCCCCCCCCCCCTTCACTCCTAAACCAACCCCCCCCCCCCCCCCCCCCCCCCCCCACTTTGCATTTCACATGCGGGTAACTGTGCAACCTGCAATTCCCCGTTCGCACTTCAAAATTAATATGTCTCCCTGAACCAGCGATGGCTTCCAGGTTAAAAAAAAAAAAACACACACCCAGGCAGGTCAGGACGTCATTAACACCTGGGTGGTTTACCGTGCGAGCGAGGACGACCACCTCCGAGCGACACCTAGCTACGAGCGTTAACAGCGTCTGAACCCAATACGGTCACGTCTGAGAGGAGGCTGTCCGATGGCGTGCTAGCAATCGCAGCGTCAGGAGCGGCTGGCCTCAGCCGAATGGAATTCAGACCGCTGCTCGTTTTACCGCCACGGAATACACAACGCTTTCACGCGCTGTGTATTCCGTGTGATGACAGAGACACCGCTTCCCCCCGACTCGCGCTGGAAGCGTGCCCACACCAAACCGCGGCTAGCAACGGGACACGCTAACCAACCAGGAGACCGCTAGGCTTGACATTAATGCCGCCCTCCAGTGTTATCATGTTAGCATTCACCGCCACATCTCAATATACTTCACCGTCCCGCTGGTGCGTGTGCGTGGCTACGACGATATGGACCACCGTTATGACAGAAGTGAAACGTAGGGACGTTCGAAAACACTTAACTAAAAAACGGATTAATGAGGCCTAATGTATGTAAACAATGAACTGGAACCACCAAAATTTGCACAGACGTAGCTTAGCACGAGTATCAACAGTGTGCAAAAGGATGAAGAAAGTATTTTAAGAAATATTCCTTTTTAAGCTCCTTAAGCACAGCGTTTCCTGCTTGACGAGCGGCTTAATTAGGCTTATCGCACTTAAATCAGAGCAAGAAACCCCAAGATTTGCATCAATGAAGCTGAGCATGAGTACTAAACAGTGTGCAAAAAGGCAAGAAAATTAAGAAAAATGCATTTCATGCTCATTATATTTCGTTTTTTCGAATCCATTCTAGCTCATTGCTTAGGCCTTGTTAAGCAGGGAATTAAGCAAAAGCTTAAGAAGCAGAAAATGATTTTTTTCTTAGAATTGTTTTCTTGCAATGTTACACACTTAGGACTCCAGCAAAGCTTCATTTGTGCAAATTTTGGGGATCTAGCTCATCTTTATGTACATTAAGCAGGGAAAACTGCTTTACAAAAATAAAAATATGTTTTCTTAAAATACTTCTCACACCCTTTTGCACACTGTTAATGCTCATGCTAAGTTTTATCTTCACACATGGGGTTTCTAGTTTATCATTTAAATACATTAAGCCTTGCTGAGCACGAGAAGATCCCTGAATACGCACTTCAATTAAGACCTGCTGAATGATAGCAACTTTTATACCGCCCAGCTCAGAGATAAGAGAGAGGAAGAACCAAGGCATTCCTATCACCAAAACCCGTCCCTGAGTTTGTGGAACGGACAGCAAAATCATGTCAGTAATGTTATAGTGTTCCGTTATTTTAAAAATAATAATCATCATTAAGCGAATGATAAAACTGTGATTGCATTTAGTCCGGCTAGAAATATTGTATCTTGGGCATAATATTTACCAGCATTTTAATGGACAAGCTTCACTGGAAACACTCAACGTCATGAATAGCCCTTCCGTACCAAAATATATCACTGCGGGTTACAGCACCCTTAAACAGCCCATAATTCTCACGAGGCCCGGTCATTGTTCAGACAAATCCAGTTTCCCTGTCCCGTTAACACTGCTAAACTGCCATCGTGCCCGGAGCCAGACGGTTTAAGACGACAATAAATGAATTTAACGAGGAAGCTCGTTCCCGCTTACATCTGGCGGTCAGTACCACACAGAGAACTAACAACAGACACTTCCATCTGACAGCGGGTTCAAAGGCGCCCAATTAAATGACTTACATGTCAAAAATATGCATCACGTTTTTTTTTAACGCATTCCCACTAATCCAAATCTGTGCTTAAGCCATGGGGCGGAGGGACAGTTAATAGCCAACAACAATGTGCGCCTTGATACGCTCAGTGCCTTGACAGGGACTGGAAGCTCGAACGACGTACTAGAAGGAAATAAAACTACCGAATAGCTATTTTGTCTCCAAAGGGTTGTATGTGCATTCTAACGTATTTATTTGTTAACCATTAGCACAAGGTCAACCAAGTCGAACATGTAAATATTTAACGTTAGCTAGACTAGCTAAAAAAGGAATATTCTTTGGAAATTCAAAAATAGAATAAATGCATCCTTGCCCGATTCTGTCCAAGATTTGCAACCCATTGGAAAACTCGATTTAATACATAGACCGATTTAATCCTATTACTAGAGTTTAGTTGCCTAAGGTGTTTATTTCGACATTGTGCGCAGGTTTTCATCATGCTTTAAATATACACTCAGATTGACCGCAGTCAGCTTCCTCGCCGGGATACACAACCAATATAGCACAGACCAGTTAGCTACGTAGCTAGTCAGTCACTGCAAGGTTTCCCCCCATTGTGAAGGTCATTGAAAATAGGGCTGTCGAGATTCCTCTTGGCCACAACAACAGTCAAAAACAAAACTCCGTCAATCAGAAAGCAAGCCCGTCGTGTTTTTATATTTTCGGGCTATACAGGGTCAAAAATAGAACAATCAAAACATCAACGAGGAACAGACAATTTACTTCAAAAGTAACGTTACGTTAACGATCAAACATAGTAACCTTGACAATCGGTAAGGTGGATACACGAAAAATTAACCGGAGATCGAGTTGCACCTCTTGCATTTTATTTACAGTGACCAAAAGAAGCGGTTCTTCTGATCATTTATGACCCAGCACTTGGACAGTAGCAAAACCCAACAGATAACCAATGTTAGTTTTGTGCTCTTAGCTAGCAAAAGGTAAAAACATGCAAACAATTATCTAGTTTATTGAAGACAACAACCAAGTTAACTAATTGCTACAAGCTAAAAAGTTAGCCAATCGGTTAGTGTGACCAAACAAACATTAGTGCCAATTGTGGAATTCAGCGGTGACAGTCCTACCTAGTGAACGGTTTGCCACCTAGAAGCCGATTTCAACTAGCTAGCTAGCTACCGTTTAATTGAGAGCTAGCCAACTATGAGGCTTGGTAACCTCCACATTACACCCACCGTTAATTTAGAAAGGCATTCGATAATTATTTAGCCGGGCAAAATGAGAGCTATCGCAATGGCACAAATAGCCAACTAGTTACAATATTTGAACCCCGCCTCCCCAATGGATTATTTTGCAAAACGTGAAAAATATTCTTACCTTTATTTCAAACTTTGGAGCTTTTGGCAGATATCAGTACAGAATTGTTGCATGGTAGAAAGTGACGCTTATCTTCTCTTACAGTACCCGTAATGACAGATCAGGAATTCAGTCGTAGTGAACAGCCAGCAGTCGACAGCTTGCTAACACTGAATAAATTCTTTTCTGGAGCCGACGGTGAATGGACAGGGCAGCAATTAAACTGGAGTTGGCTCCAATAGCTACAGGATTCGTGTTGACAAATGCAATAGTATTTCCAAAGTAAGAACAAAAAGTCAAAACATCAGTGCAGACGAGTAGCAATTATTCCCAAGAAATGTTCGACAAAGCATAACACAAGAGCTGGCTAACTAGCAAAATACTGAAAACAGGCAGTTTTAAGCTTGTTCCTAACGAGTTCACATCGAGTAGCCGAACGACGCTAACGTTATTTTAAAGTGCAAAAGAGAAACATTGACCTGCGCCTAGCTAACGCAATGTTAGCTAGTTAGAGCGAAAGCAAATAAATCCAAAATGGTGAATTCTTGAAATATCCGATTCTGGGAGCAGAAATTATATCCCAGGAGTCCATGAAAACCATCAGTTGTTGTAAAAGTATTATTTGAATGCAGTTCAGTGAGCTCGCGATAGTGGTGCTCCAGCAGCCATTTTGTTGTAGCTAGCTAACTGACAACAAGCAGCTCGCTTATGCCGAAGTAAAACAGGAAGTGGCCCCCATGCCCCAGCTGCTGGTCATGTGACCTCAACTAACAAACAAGCTGGCTTCTCTAAAAAAAGATTCCTTAACCCCGCCTCTTTGTTTCCTTGACAACAGAGGTCTGGCCAACCTCTCTACTCACCCTGGTACTCAACATAGTACGCGAAAATGAGCTTTGTCAGCTGGAACGTTGTTCAGGGGGAGTTGTTGCTGCTGTACAGCCACAACTGTAGTCACAGTTGGTTCCCACAACTGTATTCACGAACACGCTGCATAGCAAGCACCAGAAACCGTCAATGCCCTCTGCAGAGAGAGGGGGAGACCGCTATAATGCTAGTTTGCAGTTAAGCCAGTATTTACCATGTGCTCGTTCCGGTCTCTAAACAGAAAAATAAACGGGAAAAAAACTGCAGTTATTATACGCCCCAATATCTTGAAACTACTTTAAACTATACAAATACAGCTATCAAGGAAATATTCACGTGACCGCAGTCAGGTCCGCCTGTTAGTTGGCATCAAAAAAGCCAATCACTAATGTTCAGTATGCAGAACATAATTAGTCGTACGTTACTTTGTATCCATACCGATTCCTATTTTCACCAATAGGGGCAGAGTTTTCTTTCGTCTCGCGTTCGCTCAGTTCACCAGTACAGTATAGCACGCATCTCCAACCAGAACAAAGAGCGCCACAACACTCAGGCAGAGGTGGAAAATCCAGGTTCAGAAAGCAAAAGTCCTCCCCAGTATTTTGTTCCAGTCACCAGGATTTGCTAGTTAGCACGATTCTTCAGCCAGGGGGTAGAGCTAATTACCAAAATCAGCTGGCTGAGTTTGTGGGTGGGAGAAACACATGGCAGGACTTTTACTTTCTGACCCCTGGACTTTCCATCTCAGCACACAGGTGTTGTTCCATCCCCAAAGATATTACAGTGGCAATGTATGGCAAGAATCAGTTAGGTGTTTTCTACAGTCTATGGGTGTTTCAGGGGCAATAACTAATGCCCAGTCTTGAGATGTGGGCTCAGCTGAAGACTGTTCAGTTCATTACGACGAAGGATGGGGAATTCACGGTTGAGACCTTTTTTTCACTGTCACACACTTTGTGTAAACAATCTGTTAATGCAACTATTAAGCTCTAGTTCTATGACACTTGTTTAATATGAACAGGTTCCATGCATTATGTAGGTTTTTTTGTGTGGTGAAAAAAAAAAAAAACTTCTACTTTGCAGCATTAAAACCAACCGAAACTCTTTTACATTTACATCATCATTCCACAGTAGTTTGTGAAAGCAGGGGTTTGGGGAGAGGGTCGGGGTCGGGGTCGGGGTCGGAGGGGGGGGCTGGGGGGGGGGGGGGGGGGGGGGGGGGGGGGGGTGGGGGGCTCTCCGCTGATCTGGGCCCCGCAGTGATGCAGTGATGCGGGGGACATGGGGGGGGTGTTAATATTCAGCAAACGTCCCTGCTAAAGGCGCGTTTCCACCGCAGGAACTTTACCCCGGAACTAGGAACCTTTTGAGGAACTACGTGCGTTTCCACCGCAGGAACTAGGGTCTAAATTTAGTTCCGGGGGCTTTATTTTACCTCCAAAAGGTTCCTGCTCGGGGGGTAGTACTTTCCGAAAGTACAGGAACCTTTTGGGTGGAGCTTGCAGCGCTGAACATTTCTGATTGGTCGAGTACACGCAGCATTTTTTTGTATTTATTTTCAACCGCCATGTTTGAAAATATGCAGCCGCAAACCAATTTATTTTCATAATAACTTCAAATCAAACTTGTATGTTATGCGGCGCAGTAGCCTAGTTTTAGTTATAGCCTGCCAACGTCTTGGAATTATAACGTGTGCTCTTCTGTTCTTTTCTTGCTTTAGTATTCGTTTTATAAAATGCTAAGCATTCGTGCTGGGACAGCATATTACGTACCAAAACATTCAAACGGATTAATTCGGTTGCTGAATATTTTCTTCCGGATTTTCTTTGTTAGTCCGTTGTAATTGACTCAAAACGTTTGATACAGTTACGTGAGGTATGCGGTAGTTCTGCGTAATTCACATTGTTGATACAGTAAAAGCAAACTGGAAATCACCTTCCGCACTTTTTGTCAGAGAAAAATAACAGGTTAATTCTAGTAATCGTCGCTTTAGCTTTTTCTGACTGCTGTAATTTTACTCTGCCATTCTTCAATTCCACAAAAAGACCAGGAAGACTATGGACTAATTTATGGTGCATGGTTCGCATCTGGAGGGCACACTTCGCTGCTCGGCTAGCAGTAACTTCGAAGGAAAGCAAACGGTGGCTGTACCACTGCTAATTTAAATTTTCACGCAAGTCCGAGTTTTCGTTCTATTCTTGTCATTTTGCGATTAGCCTATATGGAATTGACAATGAGAAAGTAATCAAACAGCAAATTGTTTACAACGTGTGCATGTTTTCTGCTGTTGTTGCCAGTTATATTGGAAATGTGAATGCATTCTGTCGCTTCGGATGTCAAGACATGAAAGTGAATGTTCGCATAAAAACATAATGAATGTGCTTGAGATGATATATAAAACAGTTACAATCTGACTATTGGCCTGTTATATCCTTTTTGTTGCATAACGGTCCAAGTTCAACTACCAACGACAGTTTTGCTTGACAACGGTAAAATATGCCCAAACGGCTGCAGAAGAATATTTCAATTCCAGGTGATTAAATTGATAAAAAAAATCAATAAATACAAAAGTAACCATATATAGTCATTGTTGGTAACCCGTTGTATATAAGTGGAGTAAACCCCTCCGGCCTGTCCCGGTTATTAGAAAATAATGTAGGCTACTTCGGTGGTAGTATGGGGTTACAGAATAAATCATAGGACAGATGGACCGACGACAACGTCGCTATTTTAAACGTCAGCAAACTAATTTGCCTAATCTTCGCGGAACTTTAGACCCCGGTGGAAACGCAGGCAACCATTGTTTGAAGGAACCTTTTAGTTCCTGGAAAAGTAGTTCCTGGGACTAAAAGTTCCGGGTAATTTGGTGGAAACGCGGCTTAAGACTACGGCACGCCGCTCTCTCTCAGCAGCACCCAGGGGTACGCAGGAACAAACAGAGTGCGGATCATATGCAGTGTCACCGGGGGGTGGGGGGTGGGGGGGGGGTTAGGAGGGGGGGGGGGGGGATACCAGGAAAGGTGGAGACATCACAGGTTACTGGTACGTCATCTATGAATAAGTACTTCTGCATATGAATGTGAATTACCAGATATGCAATGTGTGAAAGAGAAATAAATTAATATTACACAGGTGAATAAGCATACAAACACATTCCTGTCAAATGGGTGCAGAAATGATACTACCTCAGACTTGAAATCATTAATCTTGCTGTCATAGTGGTTTGGAGCAGCCCCCATGAAACGAAGGGGGTTGACCTCTCCTGTCCTTTCAAGTTTAGACAGCAATATTGACCAGGGTCAGCGTTGTGTCAACGTAACCTCGACTCTGACTGCGGGAGACGCAATTACATCTCCATGTCTGTCTAAGGGCGAGGGGTCAGGGGTCAAGGGTCAGGAGTCAGAGCAGTGGAGCAAACAGCAATGCCACGGCAACCAGTCCACATCCCAGCATGCATTGTGAGCAGGGGCTGAGGCTGCCCCATTTCTGAGCTGCTTTAAATGAACCAAGATTCAGGGTGGGGGGGGGGGGGGGGGGGGAGAGGGGGGGCACTCAGTGGAAAAACAGCCTGCCCATGGTCCACTCGCTGCTCCTGCTGAGCGACAAGGAGCAACTCTCCTCCCCAGTTTACAGATTTGGGACAGACTGTGACCCTGAAATGACCCCCTAAGGGGCAATTCCACATACGGAGGTGGTGGCGGGGGTGGTGAGGTTCGGGGAGGGGGGGTTTAAAGCAAAGCGGCCGACGCTGGCGAAGAGGGAACTTAACGGGATACGCGACTGGTGAGCATCGCCTCTGAAGCTGGTTTAATTCCCCTGGAGACAAGGCAGCCCTGGGAGGGGGGAGGGGGGGAGTGAGGCCTCTTTTCAGAACAGACACACCGCGGACGCACCCCCCTCCAATCAATAGTCTAATCTGCGCTGGGGCTGTCTCCACATATTGAGCAATCAGCCGACACCTACCCAGACCTCTTCCTCTATTGATCTGGGCAGTCATTGAATGAGGTGAATGCAAAAGGGTGATGCACTGCCTTGTGCTGCAATATCCCCCCCCCCCCACCGAGGAAGGAGGGGGGTGTGGGGTCACCCTGAGATCCCCGCGGTGAGGAGGGGGGTGTGGGGGAGGCTGTTTGGATCCCCCGGAACCCGCTTATCTACAAGGCAATGTTTACCCTGAAGAGAGGCTCATATACCATTTATAATGCCTTAATACATGCTACATAACACTGTCATAGACATACACAAACAGCATATCCTGCTTACAACAACTGCTTTTCAAAGGACGTGTCAAATAATGTGATCCTTCATAAGCTTACGACACTGGGTATTAACCTAATTAAGAAAAATTTACAGCTTGTTAAAATTCTGGGATTGCAGTTGAGGTTGGAATGAAAACCAGCAAACACAGTGGTCCTCCAGGACTGAGTCTGAGAACCACTGCCCTACACGACCAGTTCTTTACTTGGGCAGTAGTCTCGGTGTACTGAGAAGCTTAATTGGTGAGAAGGAACAGGGCTGCTATCATGTGACCACAGGGCAACACGGTCAAAGGTGTCATATGAAAGCAGGATAACAAGGTCACACGGATCACATGACCGCAAAACAACACAGTAACAGGAATAATATGACCACAGGACAACATGATCGCGGGTGTCATATGACCGCAGGATAACACAATCACAGGGATCACATGACCGAAGGAGAACATGATCACAGGGGTCACATGACCGAAGGAGAACACGGTCACAGGTATCACATGACCGAAGGAGAACACGGTCACAGGTATCACATGACCGAAGGAGAACACGGTCACAGGGATCACATGACCGAAGGATAACACGGTCACAGGGATCACATGACCGAAGGATAACACGGTCACAGGGATCACATGACCGAAGGAGAACATGCTCACAGGGATCACATGACCAAAGGAGAACACGATCACAGGTATCACATGACTGAAGGAGAACACAGTCATGGTTAATTTATTTACCTTCCACTTTTTACCCATCAGGTTGATAAATTATACCTGGAAACCTGGCAGGAAAAAAAAGGTATTTAAAAACTGTTTTTTGACATAAGACAAGAGTCCTGGATAACAAAAAAGTTACAGCGAAAATGTCACCAAAAATTTATTTTATTTTAATATTTATTTTTATTGAATCTCCCCAGTCGTGTAGGTTTCACAATAGAATAATATTGAGATTAAGACCAGAATAATGTCCCCTACAGGGGACAAACATTAATTGACAGGTCTTTGGAGGATATACATAAATGTGATTATGAGTCATGAAGTGGTACCAATAATGAAATGCGCATTTGTGAGTCACTTTGGCTAAAAGCTTCAGCTAAATGGCTGAACTGCTAATTGATTTGTAAATGGCCTATACGTTTCTACGATATTAAGTCCCTATTAAGAACTTCATAATCATAATGATTTCTAAATTATGCGTAAATATATGAAGTAGTCATTAAGAGCTGCAAATGACGTTTTCAAAATGATACACAAATGCATATTTAACCAGTCCTGGAAGCTTAAACTATAAATCAGAGAGAGAGAGTGTGTGTGTGTGTGTGTGCGTGCATGCGTGTGTGTGTGCGTGCGTGTGTGTTTGTGCCTGTGCGTGTGTTTGTGTGTGTGCGTGTGTGTGCGTGCGTGCGTGCGTGCATGCGTGTGTGTTTGTGTGCGTGTGTGTGTGCGCGCGTGTTTGTGTGTGTGCGTGCGTGCATGCGTGTGTGTTTGTGTGTGTGCATGCGTGTGTGTGTTTGTGTGTGCGCGTGTGTGTGTGTGTGTGTGCGTGTGTGTGTGTTTGTGTGTGTGTGCGTGTGTGCGTGTGTATGTGTGTGTGCGTGCATGCGTGTGTGTGTGTGTGTGTGTGTGTTTCATTCATACTCATGGTGCCCACTGCCATAGGGGAATGGGAGGAGGTTGTGCACTTAAAACATGGCTGAAGCTGAAGTTTCCTTTAATTGGATGGGCTTAGAATCATTGATTAAAACTACAGATGACTAACCGTGGTGACAAAAGACCCTCACAGAAAACGAAACTACTGCAATATATTGTAAATATGTAGAGCGTTTAAATACAATGATAAATGCATTTCACAGAGTTGTTTTTTTATTTTAATTATTGCAATATCTGAAAGTAGTATACATTTTATATCTGTCCATATATTATGAAGAGCTGTAATAGCTTGCTAAATTTAATTTCAGCATATTTCCTGTCCTCCACTTTCTGGTTCTCAACACACACATATTCAAGCGCTGGTTTAAACTGGACTACTAGCAAGTTAGCAGCAGCCTTGGCCATGCTCTTCAGCAACCTCCAGCAATGCCATGGACCTGCATGGAAAAGTCTACCTTTCAGTTTTCCTCTTTCCTTCAGTGAAGCGAGGGCCTTAGAGAAAGTGTTTGCCCTTCTCTCTCCTTCTCTCTCTTTACTTCCCCTCTTCTCCGGCAGTAGTGGTGAATTCTCACTCTTTCTCCCATTTCCCCTCTTTCTTTAATCCTCTCCACTGCACCACCCCTCCCTCTATCTTCCTATCTCCCTCTGTTCAGACAGCAGGGTTGGCCCTATTTCTCAGTCAGAGCACACACAGCCCCCCCCCGCTCCGCCCCTCTGCCCCCCCCGCCCCCCCTCTCTCTAGAGCGTCATGAATCTTTCATGGAGTCGCTCTACATATGCTCAAGGCAAGGTCCCCTGGGACCCCTCACCTACCCCCCCCCCCCCCCCCCCCCCCCCCCCCCGCCCGCAGGAGAGAACAAGGCAGCAAGAGGAAGGGGTAAAAAAGGAAAGATAATAACAGGAGAGGGAAGAGAGGGAAGGACAAGATGAAGACATTCACTCCTTCCTTCTCTCTCTCTCTCTCCCTCAAGCAGCTAACCACATTATTAGGAGAACAGGGAGGATAAAAAGGTAAAAATGAACATCCAGATCATTTGAAGGAAAGGGCCAAGTAAGATATTAATTGCCTTAAGGGTTATAAATGATGGCTGTGCCCTTTCCAAAGGCCCTGGAAAAGGAAGGAGCCTCAGGCTTAGAGGAGAGAAACAAGCTGAGGGCTACAGTGCTCAAAGGACCAAGTCATACTGGGTTACCTGTCTCATACTGAGCTACCCAACTCATACTGGGTTACCTGTCTCATACTGAGCTACCCAACTCATTCTGGGTTATCCAACTCATACTGAGCTACCCAACTCATACTGGGTTATCCAACTCACACTGGGTTACCCAAACTCATACTGGGTTACCTAAACCATTCTGGGTTACCTAAACCATTCTGGGTTACCCAACTCATACTGGGCTACCCAACTCATACTGGGCTACCCAACTCATACTGGGTTACCTGACTCATACTGGCTCTGCATACTCTGTTACATCCCCCAAGTCACAAGCCTAAAATGCTGAAAGGGACATTATGACTGACCGATGCGGCTCTGATGTTGTCCTGTGATCTCGCGCTCAAAAAGGAGGCACTTGTGTGTGTGGGGATGTTAGGGGCACAGGGCATTGGGGTAGGGGAGGTGCTGATGGGGATTAGCGGTGAGGGGGTGTTCTGGGGGTTTGGGTCACGCTCCCCCCCCCCCCCCCCCCCCACCCATCCCTGAGCCCCCGACCCTGCCTCTCTCTATATCTCTGGACAGATTTCGTGCGGCAAGACCCCGACAGGAGCTGTATTTACGAGCACCTTCCACGAAATGCAATTACCGTGAGTTATGGACTGTCCTGTGGGGAAGAGGAGGGGGGGGGGGGTGGCAGGGGGTGAGGGCCTAGTAGAGGACCAGTTGGGGATCGCAGTGAGAAGGTGAGCCTGCCCCCAATTTCACACCCCCCCCCTCTGCCTATTCCGACGACCTGCATTAACCCCAGGCTCTACGGACCCGGCCCGATACCGCGGGACGAAGCGCCCGTTTTGGTGTGTGAGCAGTAACACGGCGGTTCCTCCTTCGGTGCGGTCCGTTTTCGAGAAGCTCACTCTCGAGCGCATCAGCGTTGGACGACAGCCGTCCGATCACACCCCCTCAGGTCAAGCTTTTTATTTATCCGGCAAGAACCGCACGCGTCCTGCACACGTCCGCCCCGCTAGCTTCGATTTTCAAAGTTCCAAAATTGCGCCCCGGGGAAGTTGCTTAGTTACCAAGATTGTATCGAGCAAACTGCCTTAGTCAGGGGCCGCCTACAAATACCCGATTCCGTAAGGCCAAGAAAGCCCTCTGCCTGCCCTTCATCGTCTCCGTTACTGACACTGCTGCAGCAGCTGCCTCTGCGGGGAACCACCTTAAGCGGTTTGAAAACAGCGTCCTGAAGGCAGGAGAGACAGACAGACAGACAGACAGACAGACGGCCAGATCTCTGTCAGCACTGTGAAGGACACATAAGCCACGAAGAAGCACACGGAAAACGCAGCAGCACAGCGCTCCACGCCCTCAGCCCGTTGGCTTGGTCAATAAGCGGGCTTACCGTGCACCACAGGGAAAAGCCTGATTTATTAGTCAGACCCAGGAAAGAGAGGCACCCTCATCCCAGCCATGTGACCCCAGCCATGTGATCCCAGCTGGATCTCAGTTCCCTGCTGGAGGGCCACAGGAACAGCGGGTTAGCTGCGGCTCAGTGTTGCCTGGTTCCTGTGTGTAGGGGAGGTCGGGGGGTGGGGGGTGGGGGGGGGGGGGGGGGAGCGTGGAGGGGGTGGAAGAGGTGGGGGGGGGGGGGGGGGGGGGAGGCGGTGGGGGGCACGGCTGTCTGATTGCAGAGCTGAGGCCGGGCCTGTTGCCTAGCAACGGGGTTATCAAGGTGAGAGTGATGAACGAGTGCAGAGAGCCAGTTTAAAAAAAAAAAAAAAAAAAAAAGAAAAAAGAAAAGAGTGAGGAGCTCTGGCTGAGGAGGGAATGAAGAAACGTGAACACTGCTGGGATCCTTCCTCATCAGCCAAGTCAAAATTTCAACAGCGCATCAATGGCATGACTTCCGAATGTACCACATGACCACATCACATACATGGACATTTGGGCAAAATACTACAAATGAGAATGGTAACAAAATACACACAATAAATGTAATGATAAATCGTTATATAATCAGTAAAATGGCATCATATACATATGTAAAATGTCCAGTGTTAATTCAGCACTTGACAGATAACATTTGATCCCACATTCTAGAGTGGACCAAATGCTATCTGTTAAGAGTTGAATTAACACCGTTAGAGCTCAATTAACACTGGACTTTTTTGCTGTATATCAATAAGTACAGCTAGAGTCAGAGATTATTGCAGTCATGGTGGACAAACACAGGAGTAAAACTTAAGAAATGTGTTTCAGTGGTTTGTGGTCAGTGGGTTAGGGGCTATGTGGAATCTGAAAGGTATGGTTTCATGGTGCCTTTCGTGCCCGTCTCTGAACTGTGATTGGCTAGATGGATCCTTAAACTACCTTTTAACCGGACCGCATTTAGACCCAGTTATTCAGCAACATTTCGGTTTCACCAAACGAAGTAACTGGGAAAGCACAGAGAGCCCTCAGCGCTGTTTTAAGCATTAATGCTCAGGTTGATGGCCCCTGGTGTGAGCTGTAAAAGAGCAGGTGTTTGATCGGGACGTGTTTCTCTGGAGCCCGGTTATTCTGGTTATTCTGGTATTGAGTGGATTGAATGTCAGGCCCACTTTAGCCAGACCCCTGCCGCAGCTCACTCACCGGGGGGGGGGGGGGGCGGGGGGACCGGGCGTTCCGCATAAAGGAGGAAGTTATCTTCAGCGCCTCATAGAGGGAGACCGTGGATCCGCCTCAAAATGGCCGCCAATTTATTTCTGTAAATACTAAAGTACAGTGAACTCGACCCACAGCCCCCACAGCCCCCCCCCCCCCCCCCCTGCTGTGGCATCACCTGCCCCTGGGTGCACAACCAGTCAATTTTCACTCCTCACATTTTTGCAGAGAATAGAGAATATTGATCTTTCATCTTTAGGTCGTAAAATCCGCACCGGAGAAGCCAAAATATGAAATCAATCATGCTAAATTAAAACAAATGCCCTTTTTTAAAATCCACAGAGCAGAGAAATACTTTCCCTTTGTTCGAATGCTTTTCCTCGACTTGGGTGTGCAGAATGGTCTTCAATGTGCGGGGGAGGCTAATCGGTAAGGCGTGAGGTCACAAATACGAGATCAGAATGTTCTTAAACTGAACGTTCTGATGCTGATGATGTAACAATCACTACTGGTAACTGAATGAGTTCTAGAACACTGGCTTAGAATTTTGGAAGAAAGGAAAAAAAAAACCCATTCCAAAAAAAACCCACCAGTCCCAAAGGGCGAAGAGAAAGTCCTCCATTCGCCTGCAGGTAGGGGTGATGAGGAGGAGCGGAAGTGCTCTGACCTGTGCGTGCTGTTTTAACGCGGGCGTGTGAGTGTGCCGAGTCTGGCCGCCGTGAACAGACGTGTTCGTGTGAAGAGCGGAGGCGAAGAGGAGGGGGCTGACACCTCATACCCTAGACTCCTCCCACATGTGATGTCACTTAACTCTAGAACAACTACAGATTGAAGCTTCCTCTTATAGGTCATGTGATCTTTCAGCCTTCCACCCCTGCTGTACTGCACTAAGGACGACACCCTTTCCAGTCTACAGTTCGCCCCATAAAGCAATCTGGGATGCAGGTGCAGTCTTCAGCTCCAGTTCTGTCTACAGTGCTAATATGCGAACATAAATACAGGGCCAGCGTCCGCTATTAATAGACTGTCTTTAACAGCTCACAACAAGAAATTAAATGAGAACCTTCTGACAAAATGATTACAGCCTCTAATGAAGGCATCATCGCGCGTGATTACAAACTCCAATGCGTACGGTCGCGTTGCCACACGGCCCTGGGTGCGAGGCCCCCCCCCTCCCCTCCCCCCCCCCCCCCCCCCCCCCCACCCGCTCGCACGCTCACCGCTAAGTGCCTCTAACAATTCCTTTAACGCCTCCGCAGGGGCACGTTTCTGAATACCGCTCCCCGTGACGCATGGGAGGTCCCCCCCCCCAAATGAAAAACAATGTAATTATAGACTCTGGAGATAAAATTCAATTAACATCCAGCGTGCAGCCTTTAATTTAATCTGCGGCTAATTATCATGGAGAAACCGGGGAAAGGTCTGGAGGTGTGCACCCCCCCCCCCCCCATCTCTCTCTCTCTCCATCTCTCTCTCTCTCTCTCTCTCTCTCCATCTCTCTCTCTCTCCCTCTCTCCATCTCTCTTTCTCTCTGGTAGCTGGGGGGTCTCTGTACAAAAGGCCCCTCGAGAGAAGGACAGGAGACCTTCAGTGGCGTACTGTGCGTGGAGCGATAGCCGCAAACAGATACAAGGCACACCTGGATCCTTCTGTGGGGCAGGGATGTCCTTTTTGTGGGGACTCAAAAAGCGTTTTTTCATATCTTTTTAGGATTTCGACGCTTGCAAACAATACAGTGTACAGTTGGTCAAAGGGTGGTGCTCAGCTTTGGGTTTCTTATTCACAAATGCACTTCCTGTTTTTAAGCCAAGGTACACTGTTACCAAAAGAGAAAAGGTGGTATTAGTCATTTTTTTAATAGGCAAAGCAAAAATGTCCATTTGGTTGACACATCGTAAGTTCAAGGCGGGGGGGGGGGACAAGATCCCGTTCAAATGGTGAGAGGCTTTTATTATTGGGAACACTTTTGTTGGAGCATATTAAGCATTAATTGGGGAAGCAGGCTAATTTTTTGCAATTTGGGGGATGGATGGGCGCATTAGTAAACCTGTGCTTAAGACAATCAAATGCATCTTTTCAGAGCGACTCCACCTCAAGCATGTGTATATCACGCCCTCTCATGAATCACCCCAGCCAACCCACATACAGTACGTCACCCTAACCAGGAACATCACCCTAACCAGGAACCCTCATAGTGTACATCACCCTAACCAGGAACCCTCATAGTGTACATCACCCTAACCAGGAACATCACCCTAACCAGGAACCCTCATAGTGTACATCACCCTAACCAGGAACCCTCATAGTGTACATCACCCTAACCAGGAACCCTCATAGTGTACATCACCCTAACCAGGAACCCTCATAGTGTACATCACCCTAACCAGGAACCCTCATAGTGTACATCACCCTAACCAGGAACCCTCATAGTGTACATCACCCTGACCAGGAACCCTCATAGTGTACATCACCCTAACCAGGAACCCTCATAGTGTCCATCACCCTAACCAGGAACCCTCATAGTGTACATCACCCTAACCAGGAACCCTCATAGTGTACATCACCCTAACCAGGAACCCTCATAGTGTACATCACCCTAACCAGGAACCCTCATAGTGTACATCACCCTAACCAGGAACCCTCATAGTGTATATCACCCTAACCAGGAACCCTCATAGTGCACATCACCCTAACCAGGAACCCTCATAGTGTACATCACCCTAACCAGGAACCCTCATAGTGTACATCACCCTAACCAGGAACCCTCATAGTGTACATCACCCTAAGCAGGAACCCTCATAGTGTACATCACCCTAACCAGGAACCCTCATAGTGCACATAACCCTAACCAGGAACCCTCATAGTGTACATCACCCTAACCAGGAACCCTCATAGTGTACATCACCCTAACCAGGAACATCACCCTAACCAGGAACCCTCATAGTGCACATCACCCTAACCAGGAACCCTCATAGTGTACATCACCCTAACCAGGAACCCTCATAGTGTACATCACCCTAACCAGGAACCCTCATAGTGCACATCACCCTAACCAGGAACCCTCATAGTGCACATCACCCTAACCAGGAACCCTCATAGTGTACATCACCCTAACCAGGAACCCGTATAGTGTACATCACCCTAACCAGGAACCCTCATAGTGCACATCACCCTAACCAGGAACCCGCATAGTGTACATCACCCTAACCAGGAACCCTCATAGTGTACATCACCCTAACCAGGAACCCTCATAATGCACATCACCCTAACCAGGAACCCTCATAGTGTACATCACCCTAACCAGGAACCCTCATAGTGCACATCACCCTAACCAGGAACCCTCATAGTGTACATCACCCTAACCAGGAACATCACCCTAACCAGGAACCCTCATAGTGCACATCACCCTAACCAACCCATATACTGCACATACTGTACGTCACCCTAGAAGGACCCACATAGGGGTACAGTATCCCAGCCAGACTGTGCAATGCAGTCAAAATAACGATTCCTTAGATAATTATGAGAAACCAATCTGGGAATAGGGGTAGCTTAAGGTTGGGGTATGAAATCTTGGAATGTGGGATGCGTAAGAATAGGGATGCAAATTGGAAATAAGAAGTGTAAGAATGGGGGATCAAATCTGGGAATATGAGAAGTGTAAGAATGGGGGATCAAATCTGGGAATATGAGAAGTGTAAGAATGGGGGCCCTTTTTTTTAAAAGTTCAAAAAGCTGTAATGCAGAAAGGGGGGGGGGGGGCTTGCTCTCAGTACACTGCATGCACTTATAGCAGCTTCACAGCCACAGAGACCACCTCCAGCTGCCTGGCCTCATTTAAAATTCACCTAATTAATTCCCCGAAAATTAACTAAGTGTTATTATTTAATTTTAGCGTTGTTATTATTATTTGGATTATTAAATACCCTTTAAAGGCCGGCTGTGGTGAGCTGTCGCATTAAAGGGGGGGGGAGGAGGGGGGCGGGGGGGGGGGGGGGGGGGGGGCGTACAGACGGGCAGCCCATGGGGCAGCATCAACCAGCCAGCTGAGGCCCCATCTCCGTTTCCTAGGCGACAGCAGGCAAGAGATATAGAACTCGCCAAATGGGAAATGTCAATTACAGTAGATATGTAGATATAGTGTAGTGTGTTCCGGCAGGCAGGAGAGAACGGGGGGAGTGTGGGGGAGGGGAGGGGGTGTAGGGGAGGGTGGGGGAGGGGAGGGGGGTGTAGGGGAGTGTGGGGGGGGGGAGTAGGGGAGGGTGTGGGGGAGGGGGAGGAGGAGAGCAGGGGAATGAGCAGGCCCGCATTCAGACCACGGCACAGACAGGGACGTGCGCTCTGTCTCGTTGCAGTCGGCTGCTTTAGAAACTGCGTGTATCAGGGTTTCTGGAGACTGCACAAGAACACCATCCCCCACCTCCCCAAACCCCATCTCATCACACACACACACACACACACACACAAACACACACAACAACACATACACAGGCACATGTACGCGCACACACAAACACACACAGACAGGCATGGGCAGACACACACACACACACAGACACACAAATACACACATACACAGGCACACACACACATGCACATGTACACACACACAGACAGGCACAGGCAGACACACACACACACACACACACACACATACAGTCTCTCTGCTGGCAGGCTGATGGAGGGTTGCAGATAAGGCTGCCGGTGAGGGGGTTTGGGTGGGTGAGATAGGGAGAGGGAGAGATTTATGGTTATAATCCCGATATCGATCTCCTTCAATGTGTGGACCCACGATCAATGAAGGCAATAAAATGAAGTCTACCCCGGGGGGGCTGGGGTCTCCCAGCATGGGGCTGCTGGATGGGGGATGGGGGGGGGGGGGGGGGGGGGTCCTCCCCAGCATTGGGCTGCAGGATGGGGAATGGGGGGGGGGGGGGGGGTCTCCCAGCATTGGGCTGCAGGATGGGGAATGGGGGGGGGGAACGGTCTCCCAGCATGGGGGGGGGGGGGGGGGAATGGGGGGGGGGGGGGGGGGTTGGGACAGTTTCCACTGCCCCAACAAAGCTGCACCTTCGCCACTCTAAAATAACCAATAGGGGCTGAGGCTCCTGACGGACAGGCGATGGGACCTATCGGTTATTACACAGCATTCACACTGCATCCATTTACACAGCTGGAGCAATGCAGGTTAAGCACCTTGCTCTTACCTGGGATTCGAACCGCTGACCTTCAGGTTGCAAGACGAGCTCCTTACCCGCTACACTACACTGCCGCCCCAGTGCAGCACAATGGCTGGCAGTAACGCCGTACCCACATCCACAATGAAAGGTTTCCGATGAGGCGCACGCAGAACGTTTAATCTGCGAGCCACAGACAGACAGACAGACAGACAGAGAGACAGACAGACAGACAGACAGACAGACAGACAGACAGACAGAGACAGACAGACAGACAGACAGACAGACAGACAGACAGACAGACAGAGACAGACAGACAGACAGACAGACAGACAGACAGACAGACAGACAGACGTCTCCGCTTCTCCAGGGATGAAATCTTATCTTTCAATTAGCGGCTGCCGCCCGCCTGGTAGCACAGGTGAGACTCCTGACTGCGTAACGGCTTCTGTTCAGATCGTTAGCAGCTACCGCAGGAGAGGAGAGCAAAGCAGGCCCCAAAGGACCGGCTCTCCCAATGCTACAATTCCAGCAGTTCATGGTTCTTTTAAATAAATTGGTAACAGTAACATTTCATATTATTACATACAATAATTTTTCTATGTTACACACATTGCATATATTGCAATGTTTTTAAAATTATGTTGTTGTGTCAATCTAAGGAAGTCCCTGCATCCTACCGCTTCTCAATGCATCTAAGAATAGGCCATTTATCTTAAGACAGTTAGCAAGATGAATGGTGCTTCCTCAAGGCCCACGTTTGCCTGATCAGTATTGTATATCTATATTATTGTATATTTACACACACACACACACACACACACACACACACACACACACGTATATGGCCTTGAACATAAGGGGGGAAAAGCACTGTCCTGTTTTTGTCATCCCTTCAGCCGTTCTCTCTGTAATTCCAGCCAAGCATGTTTGATTATATTCCACGATCTCACACACACAAGTTCTGCTCTCATGTCCCGTTTTATAATTACCGTCAGTGATGAGGAAAGGGTCTCTTTTCTCCTCGTGTTGCCATGACGCTGCGCAGGAGATCCAGCTGTCCAGCGTGTGCCAGCTGTCACACAGCAGGGACGCCTCATTAACGAAGCTGTAATTACCTGCTTTGCCTAACACCCGGTGTTAACCCCATCATTTAGATATTAACTTCAGTGCCCGCTGCAACTGACCATTTGCACCCGAAACTGTCAACAGGTTGACACGCCATGTTGCCACGGCTACACCATGGCACCATGGCTACACCACCGCTCCACGGCTACACCACGGCACCGAAAAAGTACCCCTTATGCACGCGAGCAGAGTACATAAGCGGTACCTCCACACTCGGGCTCACGGCGCAGGCTAGGCCAACCGGACCTCCCTGTCACACGCAACTGATTTCAGATGCCGTCAATCAAGGATTATAAATATTCCAAATTCCATAATTCCTATGTTGTCCAAATTCCAAACTGTGAACTATTTCACCCAATATACTACAGGATCTACACTTTTCCAGCCTACAGTCTGTTGCCTAGTGACTGCATTTTATTTAGGGCACGGCATCATCATTACCGGCATCATCATGACATCATCGACAATGATGTCATTTGTTTATTTTGGTGGTCCTCAGTCATATTAGGAAAGGGGCGTTATGGGTGCAGTACACACCCGGCTCTACTAATCAGCCACGAGAGCCTCTGCCAAGGACCTTAATTAGCAGAGTAACAGTGTGTTACAGCCTGGGTGACAGAAGAGCCTGCACCCACACCGGCCCTCTCTGGATGAGCTCGAGGACCAAGGACCCGCTTTACCCCCAACGAACACAAGGCAGGCAGAGAAACGGCAGGTTTGGCGCATTACCTGCTGCTAGGCACTTAACTGCCCTTATATCTCATGAGATTATGGCCATATAATCTGTGTCAAAACTGGTGTAAGGGATGCTGCCCCCTACAGTGCGCTAGCAGATATTACACATCAATCCAT
>CM045899.1:31516143-31601143 GCA_025169545.1 Anguilla japonica | reverse complement strand
ACGTTAGTGGCTGTGTGTTAGCGGCTGCGCGTTAGCGGCTGTGTGTTAGCGCCTGCGTGTTAGCAGCAGTGTGTTAGTGGCTGTGTCTTAGCGGCTGTGCGTTAGCGACTGTGTGTTAGCGGCTACACGTTAGTGGCTGTGCATTAGCGCCTGCGCGTTAGTGGCTGTGCATTAGCGCCTGCGCGTTAGTGGCTGTGCATTAGCGCTGCGTGTTAGCAGCAGTGTGTTAGCCGCTGTGTGTGAGTTGCTGCGTGTTAGCGGCTGTGTGTTAGCCGCTGTGTGTTAGCGGCTGCGCGTTAGCGACTGTGTGTTAGCAGCTGCGTGTTAGCCGCTGCGCGTTAGCGGCTGTGTGTTAGCGGCTGCGCGTTAGCGACTGTGTGTTAGCGGCTGCGCGTTAGCGACTGTGTGTTAGCGGCTGTGTGTTAGCGGCTGCGCGTTAGCGACTGTGTGTTAGCAGCTGCGTGTTAGCCGCTGTGTGTTAGCGGCTGTGGGTTAGCAGCTGTGTGTGAGTTGCTGTGTGTTAGCGACTGTGTGTTAGCAGCTGTGCATTAGCGGCTGCGTGTTAGCCGCTGTGCATTAGCGGCTGTGGGTTAGCGCCTGCGTGTTAGCGGCTGTGTGTTAGCGGCTGCGTGTTAGCAGCTGCGTGTTAGCCGCTGTGTGTTAGCGGCTGCGTGTTAGCGGCTGTGTGTTAGCAGCTGAGTGTTAGCCGCTGTGTGTTAGCGGCTGTGGGTTAGCAGCTGTGTGTGATCGGTAGAGAGGATAAGCCCATTAGGGGCCTAGTCTCAATGCGCCGTGCATTATTAATGCCGCCATTAGCTCTTTTTTGGGGGGGTGATGGCCGCTGGCAGGGCCGGCCGTTTGGAGAGGCTGTAGTTAGCGGAGGGGAAGGCTGCAGAGACAGGAGGGCAGAGACTGCGCTGCCTGTTCGGCCACTCTGCCTGTCACCCGTCTCCTGTGGGGTCTATACACGCACAGACACACACACACACACACATACAAACGCACCCACGCACATGCACACACATACACTCCCACACACATACAAACGCACCCACGCACATGCACACGCATACACTCCCACACACATACACACAAATGCACACACAAACATACAAATGCCGGCGCGTGCACACACACACACACACACACACACACAGTCACACACATACAAACACACGCACGCACACACACACAGTCACACACACACACACAAACACACACTGCACAACCTGCTCTACTACATAAAATCACTGCTATAGCACTGTCCCCTTCACTAAAATAGACCCTGTCGTGTCATAACTGAAGTTCTGGGGTGTAAATCTCCTGCAATCACGCACAATAATATTCTCTTTCAACACCAGCCCTACTTGAGGGGCTGTCACGCAACTTTTATAGCAATAACAGAGGCAGTGCCATTACACCTGTCTTCATAAGAGATTAATGTTGACACAAAGATACTGAATATGTTATTTTTTTTCATGGAAAAAGAATAATGTTATGGTGGAGAGGATTGCGGCCCTTGAAAAGGACATTACTCTGTGTACTGTGGACGTGCATTTTGATATTCAAATGATCACTGGCTCCAGTGATTGAATTTAAGTAATCACAATTTCTTCTCCTTCAGTCCAGATATGAAACTCTTTTTTTCTGAAATAAGTTTTCTGTGATTTTCCACCTCTGGGGGGCAGGGCTTTGGTGCTCAGCATGGGGAAGGGGGGGGGGGGCAGGTGGGGGGAGACCTTGGCTCCTCCTCTCAGCAGACAGGCCTGCAGTACCCTGATAAGCCCATAAGCTTCACCTTCTAAGAGGATCAGAATTAATTGGCTGAGAAGAGGCCGTGACCCAGAAGGCCGTGCACAGGCCCTGTAGAATGTAGCCCCCTGCCTTCAGCTAAAGAACCGTGCTCCCATAATCCTTTGCGCCGGACAAAAAACCAGGAAATAAACACCAGGCGTGACTCCGTCATCCCCAACAAGCTGGGTCTCAGGCACAGTTTGAACTGACGGCTTATGTAACTGCCACTGAGTTCACATGTTCTGCAGGGCTGGCAGCCGCAGTCCAGTAGATCCTGTTACACAGACAGAAAGCACAGTCCTGGACAGCTGCATGAGCCCACGGTCTGCAGCTGAGCCCAACAAGAGGAGCTTAATCTAACCGCTAATCCATTAGCGACGGCTCCACGGGCCATCACAAGAGGCCCAGAGATCACCTGACATGCATGATCTTGTCACGCAACGTGCCCTGATCTTGCGAACAACCCATACATACGTATTCGCCATCTTTAAGTTCCTTCGAGCACTCACACAGGTAAGTTAACCCTTTGAGGCGCAAGATAACAAATATGTCATGATGTAACAATCGCCACTGGTAACTGAAAGCAACTGAGTTCCAGACACTGACTGGCTTATAGTTCCAGAACTTTCTGAGGGTTTATTTGCTGGAGTATCCCATGTTGGTCGCCTGTAGGTATGAGTGACAGGCGTGACGAGTCGCCATGGTGACTCGCGCTTCGCCACACGCGAGCTCGAGGCTCGAGGGCACGGTGGGAATCCGGTGAGCGAGGGCGTGAGAATCTGCCCGTAATGAGCCCGCCGGGGGCGCTGACGACTTAACGAGTCGTCTTATTAGGGCAGTTAGTATAGGCTAACGGAGCTTTATCCCCCACTCTCCGTTACACACGAAGTAAAGAAACCACCGCTAAACCTCTAAAACCCCCCCCCCCCCCCCCCCCCCCCCCCCCCCCCCCCCCCCCTCCCCCCCACATGACTGCGTCGTGACACATGAAATGTGCAGTGGGACCGCCCATGACAGTGTCCCTGTGGTTAAAGGGGCAGGGTTTGAGACCTGGCGGTTGCAGGTTTGAGTCCCATAGCCTCTGGTAGCTCTGCTGTATCCAGCAGTCATTTTGTTGTGGGCTTCCACCACCCCCCCCCCCCTCCCTTTCCCTCCCCCATGCTCTTTTTCAGGTCTCTGCACATCTGACTTGTAACACACGTCCATCTGGATCGATCATCACTCCGTGAGATATCGGCTGACAGAGCGTCTGATTGGCTGTGGGGGGTTGTTTCTCTCAGGGACCTCACAGGACAGACACTGTCTCATTGATTTATATTTCACCTCCAGACCAGACTCCCAAAGCACCAGCATCAAGCCAGAGGTCAAAGGTCAGGGACCTAGACATGCTGACCCGGCCTGGACACCGCTATCTTCTACCAGCCAATGGCAGCTGTCGTATTGATCTCCCTGCATCACCAACCAATCACGGCAGAGAAAAGCCCTGAATGTGCAACCCCAGTCCCAGAGGCTCTTTGTTACCCCACATTTAATAGATCAAAGGAGACGGTTGAACACTCCAGGGCCTCAAACAGATTTTTCACTGAAGACAAAAAAGAGAGTCAGAGAAAAAAAAAAGAGTGGGCGAGAGAAAGGGAGAGGGAGGGGGAGAACCAGAGGGAAGGAAAGAGCGGAAGGGAGAGACAGAGAGAGAGAGTAACAGCACCCTGGAGGATGAACTGACCCCAGCCTGACTGCAGCTGCACAGCAGAGCTGTTCATCTCTCACACCTGCGCAGCATGTCCCACACAGCACTGTCACACAGCGCTAATGCATCAGGCATGTGATAAACGCGCAAATCTGAGGTAAAGTTAAGGGTTAAAAGGTGTGTGTGTATGTGTGTGTGAGTGTGTGTATGTGTATGTGTGTGTGTGTGTGTGTATGTGTGTGCGTATGTGTGAGTGTGAGTGTGTGTGCGTGTGAGTGTGTGCGTGAGTGTGTGCGTGCATGCGTGTGTGTGCGCATGTGTGTGTGTGTGTGTGAGTGTGAGTGTGTGTGTGTGAGTGAGTGTGTGCATGCGTGCGTGCGTGTGCGTGTGCGTGTGTGTGTATAAATGGAGTGCAGTTTGTAGCTCTGTCCCCGGGGCCCAGCCTGTCCTGTGTGTAATGTGCAGTGAGAGGGGCCTCCTCTGCACTTTCAGGGCTCTAAAGACTGCAGTGCTCCAGGCTACAGAGCTCCAGAGAACCCGCTAAACAGGCCAGCTACTCCTCCCCAATCAACAGCCCCACTCCAGCGCTGCTAAGAGGGGTCAGGAGAGCACACTCCCCCCTGCTGGCCTCTAAATGAGAGGACACCCCCCCCCTCGCTCTCTCCGTCTCTCACTCCCTCTCGCTCTCCATCTCTCACTGCCTCCCTCACTCATCTATCTTTATTTCTCTCTATCGTGCCTCTCTGTTATCTGCTCCCTATCTCTCTGAAAGCATTTTCAACAAACAGAAAATGCTCTTAGCTTTTTGCTATAACGGGCACAACAAGAACAATAACCACACTGACTGCTACCCATCAACAACAACCACTGCAACAACAACAACCACCACAGCAACATCAACCACCACCGCAACAACCACTGCAACATCAACAACAACCACCGCAACAACAATCACCACAGCAACATCAACCACCACCGCAACAACCACTGCAACATCAACAACAACCACCGCAACAACAATCACCACAGCAACATCAACCACCACCGCAACAACCACTGCAACATCAACAACAACCACTGCAACAACAATCACCACAGCAACAACAACCACTGCAACAACAATCACCACAGCAACATCAACCACCACCGCAACAACAATCACCACAGCAACCTCAACCACCACCGCAACAACCACTGCAACATCATCAACAACCACTGCAACAACAATCACCACAGCAACAACAACCACCGCAACAACAATCACCACAGTAACAACAACCACCACCATCGCAACAACAACCGCAACAACCACCACCGTGTGGGTGCATATGTGTGTACGTGCATGCATGAGTGTGCGTGAGTGGGCGAGCATGTGAGCGAGGGTGTGCGTGAGTGTGCGAGAGTGAGTGAGTGTGTGTGTGAGTGTGCAAGAGTGAGTGAGTGTGTGTGTGTGGGTGAGAGTGTGTGTGTGTGTGTGTGTGAGAGAGTGTGTGTGTATGTGTGTGTGTGTGGGTGAGTGTGCGAGAGTGAGTGTGTGAGTGCGTGTGAGTGTGTGTGTGTGTGTGTGTGTGTGTGTGTGAGAGAGTGCGTGTGTGTGAGTGTGTGTGTGTGAGAGAGTGTGTGTGTGTGTGTGTGTGTGTGTAACTCCTCAGGGTGGTACTGGGGACCGCGTGGCCTCCGTCACCAGCGCTAATTAGCTCCGCCTCTCCAGCCCGTTTACGGGAGGCTCCTCCCCCCCCTCGCCCCCCCCCCCCCCCCGCCCGTAATTACGCCTCGTTTTCCATCAAACGCTCGATGGCTGGAGCCTTTCAATCAAAGGCAGAGCAGTGCATCGTGGGGAGGGGGGAGTGGGGTTCGGGCAGTGAGATATGACACGGAGAGTGTGTCCCTGAACAGGAAATGCAAATAAAAATGCAAACTAGCGCGCTGGAGATGCTTTCATTCGCCTGATTATTTATGGACGTTTCAGACGTCCCTGGGCTGTGCTGCCTGTCTGGTACTTTCCCATCTCCCTCTATCTTCGACTCATCCAATTACCACTGACTACACCCCCATCTCCCTCTCCACTGACTACAACACATTTACTACAACAGGCAGCATGTTGCAAAAGTACACCAAGATCTCACAAGAGAAGAGGCTAAATAAAATATCACAAGACCAGGGTGTTATTATTCATATCCACCCCTAGAGGAATTGAAGATATGAAAAAATGATCAGTGTAATGAGAAACATTAATTAAATCATAAAACATTGTGCATTGTTAAGAATGGCAGGAAACTGAATTTTTTTTCTCCAATTGCTCTCAACAGTTATAGAGCATTTCCAATATTAAATTTACAATACTGCTCTGCCACCATTTTACAGTCATATATCATAGATGAAAATTCTAAATTCAGGTTTTTGAATGGAGAGCCACAGCTGCCAAAAAGAAAAGTAAAAAAAAAAAAAAAAAAAAAAAAAAAAAAAAAAAAAAAAATAGAAATAGCACCACACACGTGCGTGGTGATAAACTGCGTTTCCAGCACGGTGATATACAGGGCGGACGCGAGGCGTGCCTGCATCGCCGTAAATGCCAAACAGAGCCCGTAAATTGTCGCTTAGTTAATAGAGGCAGGTGGCCGTGGAGAAGCCTGAGAGTACTTAGCGATGAGGGAGACCCACGGCGAAGGTAATTAAATCAGCCAGGTCCGCCGTGTCCGAGCTGAGAGACCGCGAAGCCTCTGCTGGGGGCACAGCTGGGAGATGGACCCTCCGGATGCATCCGGAAGAAAAGCCGCTGTTTAAGCCGTTATGTAAATGTCGCGAAGCGTTAGCCAAACAGCAGGGGACCAGCTGCAAGGCCTCTCTCTCCGCACGCCTGTAGCTATGGCGATGGGAGAAAGGCGTCCTGGTCCGCCCCAAAACAGGAAGAGTCGCCTCGCCCACTGATCTGAGCCAATCACGGTGCACCTTGTGTTGACTAGTTTGTGTCGGTCAGTGACTGACAGTTCCCCTGGCCTATGGGTGTGGGCACCAGGTCTGGCAGTGGGAGGGATTAAACCCTCATGACCCTGCTCTGGCAGTAAGCGACCTCACCGCCAGAACCATGCTCCCAGATTCCGGATTTTCTGTCTCACTTCCCACAGGAAGCCAACGATAAGACACCCGCCAGGTCACTTCTACCACCAGTGGCAGTATGTTGGCAAAAACCAACAAAGCCAGGCCAATGGGAATTCAATGAAAACCGCAACTGGCTACTGGGTCTGGCTCCGGGGGGGGGGCTGCCTGTTCTACCTATGAGTAAAGGGACATCACGACTGTACACCCCCCCCGACCCCATTTTACATCATCCATCCATTTGCATGACAAGCAAAATAGAAAACCTTTCCTCATTTCATCTTCAGTGAACACAGTGTGAAATGACCACTGTCCAACCCACCCCCTTCCGGAAGATTCCGCATTCTACATTCTTCCATTCACACTCCCTCACTGCAGCTGGCCGCTGTCATCATTTATCTCTCGTATACTCCCCCCCCCGCTGCATGGTGGCAGCCTCAGCTTTAATCAGCCTAATCAGCCCCCCCACCCCCCCCCCCCCCCCCCCCCGCCCTGCGGTCGGGTCCCGCACCTCTCCACTGTGTTCAGCTGCTTAATTAAGCATGCGCCACGCACACGCCCAACAGGGCCTTACCGCCATTCTGCTGCCATACCACCATTCTGCTGCCTTACTGCCATTCTGCTGCCTTACCGCCATTCTGCTGCCTTACCACTCAGATTAACCGCTCCCCGTTAGCGCCGCCCCCGCGGCTGACAAAGCACTGGTGGCGAATGGGCTTCCTGCGCCACCCTGACGCGCTGCTAACGGCTAACGGCTAACGGCTTCCCTGCGTTTGTCTGACGAGTGAAGCGTCTACACTTAATTATCAGCGTACGCAACGTGCGTGTGTGTGCGTGTGTGTGTGTGTGTGTGTGCGCGTGTGTGTGTGTGTGTGTGTGTGAGTGTGTGCGTGTGTGTGCGTGCAAGTGTGTGTGTAAGTGTGCATGAGCGTGTGTGTGTGTCTAAGTTTGCATGAGCGTGCGTGTGTGTGAGTGAGAGAGAGAGAGAGTCTGTGTGTAAGTGTGCATGAGCGTGCGTGTGTGTGTGTGTGAGTATTTGTGCATGAGTGTGCGTGTGTGTATTAGTGTGTATTTGTGTGCATGTGCATGAACGCGTATGTGTGCCTGTGTGTGTGCATGTGTGTGTCTGTGTGTTCATAGCTCTGTAGTTGTGTTTCTTGCCATGTTTACTAGTACAATATTTATTAATGTTGGAATAGAAATAAAACATTTTTAAGAATGTATAATACAGTTATTAATGCTTTCATAAGCACTTTTGTGCAAATGTTAATTATTACTTAATAACAGCAACACATTCTAAAGCCTGTACCTTAACGATATAGGGAGAGCACACCCTTGATGCACAGAGGGAGAGACTCACAGTGACTCAGTGCAAAAGCCTGCAGACGGCTGGTCATTTGCTAAGTCTGTGTGATACTGAACACAGAGCTACGCGGCCTCTGAATCCACCCACAGCGACATTTCCAGCCTGAATGAGGCCCTTTGTTCGGTCTCTGCTTGTGCATATTACTCGAATGTTCACAAAATATTCGATGAATAAAACTGCCACCCTGTTTTTTTTTTTTGTTTTTTTCCAGGCAGCCATTCCTTAGGTTTGTATAACAAGTTCGATCTGAAGCTTTTCACAGGGAACATATACAGCAGTGAGGACTTTACATCAACATTTTACCAACACACACACACACAGTTGCATAATCTACATGCAGAGTTCAATCAATGATGTTTGAGTGTTTTTAAATAAAATATCACACAGAACAAAATTTTAAGGTATCATTATCAAAGTCATTCAGTAAAATTTTTTAATTTGGTCAAAGATCTGAATACTTTTTGCAAGGCCAACAGTAGCCTATATACAGGATACTGCATCAACATACTGGATAAAGACAACGCAAAGAATGACACGTGTATTAGGCCTACTAAATAAAAACCACGAGGACAGGGAAATCCATTGGGAGTAGGGCAGCACGCTATGCCAGCGATGGAGGAATCGGTTTGGATTCTTTGCACTGTACGGACGGAGTCCGCAGACAACATCCTCATCCTCTTGCGTCGGTTAAAAGCGTGAAGATTTACATTTCCTGCTGCTGATGGGATGTTAAGCACCGTGTAATAATTAAACTCAGTGTGTGATCAGCAGCAGGTAGCACTGTGACAACTGGCCCTCGGCGAGAAAAATAACGCTCGTGGGGAAAACAGCCACCGCGCGAGACGCAGGAGCTTCCAGCGCAGACAGAGCGCAGAGGATGATTGATGTGGCAGGTGAGACCACTTCGCAGAGCACCACCTGACTACGGGGGAAAGCGTGGCTGCGGAGAGACAGCAGTTGCGGTTGCCAGCGGAAGCCGTTAGACTCTTCCTATTTCATAAAGCGGCCGCGCGAGCCGCGTTCCATCCTCGCGGAATTAAATCAGCAGCTCTCCCCGTGAATTATTTATGGGCGCTCGTCGGCAAGTCAGGGCAGTAATAAAGTTATGGCTGCGACTAATTTGCAGTTTGATGAGGTGGGCTTTTAGCGGAGAATACTGGGCGAACATTAACTATATAACGTTTTTACAGATTTGATTACTTTTTTATTGATATTATCATAAACGCTGGGGTTTGTACAATACGCGCCATCTGCCTGGCATATTGCAGGAAAGGCGGTAGCGTCTGTGCGAATATACGGCTGTGGGCTATAGATTTATAGTGGCGTTCAGTGGAGCCGTTTACAGCAAATATGGATTGAGAAGCTTGCATTGCCCGCCAGTTTCAATGCTCAGCCAGACGTCTGACCCTCAAATGGCCAATAACCAAAGTGAGAGAAAGCCCAGTCTTATATGTGTATTGTTACATTGCATTTTATTTGGCAGATGCATTTATCCAAACTGTCCTACATACCAAAGTCCAAAACGAAGGTCATTGGAACAACTACGGAACACAGGTCAAGTAACGTACAGTTCTCATAAAGTATCGGTTACCCATAGCCATCTACATCAAGTCTAGTTCACACAGTGAGCATGGGTAAAGTCAGTAAAGTTACGGCAAGTCACGAACTAGAGGTGAGGAATGATTACAAGAGATATGGTAATGAGTTACAACATCAAGATGAAGATACAAGCGCTACATGAAAGTGCTAGAAGCTCAAGATACAAGAGAGTGATAGCAGATTGGGAGTAACCCTGCAGAGGAGTCACGTTAGAGTTAGTGAGGTACAGCCTGAAGAGATCCGTCTACAGGCCAAGGAGGCAAATAGGCAGTGACTGAGTCGTTCATAGAGGAGTGGAGAGGTCGTTCCACCACTGGGGAGCTAGGGTGGAGAAGCTCTGGGGTGTTATTTCAATCAGATATATGAAGAAGGTGGGCAAGGGTGAGGTGTTAGCATAGAACCTCTAGGAGCCCACAAATCACATCACACACAGCTGATGGACATTTAAAACCCATTTAAAAAGAGTAGGTATTCTGGAATGTTTTTTTTTGTTTTTTTTTTTTCAAAATCCTAAGTCAGTGTTCCAGAACCCCATTTCTCTCAATTACCGGCGGTGATTGTGACATCGTCAGCATTAGAACGTTCAGTTAAGAACGTTCTAATCGCTCATTTGTGACCTCACACCTGAGTAAGGGTTAAAATGCGGTCTCAGGCGCCACTGCACAACATGCCTAAGACTGCCGTTTGGCCGGGCTCACATCCGCTGGGTAAGTGGGTCAGCACGCACGGATGGCGTCAGAGTTACGCACAGCAAGCCCCTGGGCGGGAAAAAAAAACCCTGCTCTGTGTACGGTGGAACTGTTACAGGAAAGACGTGCTTGAGCACAAAGTGAAGACTATTACTCAGCACCGTTGGGTAAGGACCGATGCTGACCTTTACCTGCCCATGGGCACCCACACAGTTACAGAACCACCAGCATCCTGGGCCGATCGAACGGAAGCTCGTCTTTACATGACATGCCATTATACCACCCATCTACATGAGAAAGCCGTTTAGTAAAAAAACTTCACCTTTGCAATGATCACTGCTTTACCTAGGATGTGTAACAGACACGGTTGTTTAATTTAAAAGTGTAAAATGTGTCATTTATGGAATAGGGAAAATAAGCGAAATATCCATCCATCCATTCATCCATCCATTATCTAATATAATACACCCTGGACAGGATGCCAGTCCATCACAGGGCACACACACACACCACTCATACACTCACACACTAATATGTAGGGACAATTTAGACTCTCCAATTAACCTAACCGGCATGTCTTTGGACTGTGGGAGGACCCCTGGGACTCCCCCCTCTGGGGAGCCCGTACCCCCTCTTTCCTGTTAGACATGGTGCAAAGTGAGGGGGGAGATATCGAGGGTCCACGAAATAGCTCTGAAGAGAGAAATCTCCGCTTTGGACAAAAGCAGTGTGCATTTCCCTGGGGAGGGGCGGTGGGGGGGGTGAGTGGGCAGGGGTGGGGGTGGGACGGGACGGGAAACCACACCAAGGCGGCACATCATTTGCATGGTTTATAACCTCCACCACGGCTCCCTATGCAAATGAGTCAGGAGCAGGGAGACAGAGAGGGGGGAGACGGGGGGGGGGATACGCGGGGGGGGGGGGGGGGGGGGGGGGGATGGAGAGCGGGGAGAGACGGGGGGGGACGGGGGGGGGGGGGGGCCGTCAGCAGCGGATTTACACGCCACCGCCAGGCGACGGGGGCCGTCCTAAATCATTCTCAATTAGGTGACACTTTCAATACAGAGCCGCTGATTTAAGATATTAAAACCTCTCCCCATCGGCGCAGGCGAGCTGAGGCGAGACCAGCCGGGCGACGGGGCGAGCTCCTCCGCCTCTCTCCGCGTTGCACGCGCGATTCGCTCAACATTTTACCTCTCAAAGAAACACCGCCGGCAACACCGCTGCCACCGCCACCGCCAACCTGCCCTGCTGCTGCAGTCAGAGAGGGAGCAGGGTTTGCGTACAGAGGAGCCCCCTTTAAAAATACAAAAAAAAATAATCTAACCAGATGTTTTAAAAGCAACGTGTAATCACAATCTTTCAGTAAAATTATCTACAGTATGTACACAAATGATTACAGTAATACTACAGCTTTCGCATTGGAAAATAAGACAACACGCAATGTTCCGAACAGCTCACTGTAAAATTATTTAAATATGCACCATTAACTATGGTACACCATTCCAATGCAGGAAATGACATATGCTGTGTCAAGTCACATGTTACGTGAAAAAGGTCAATCACATGTGAGGATGCTAATTTCACATGAAGTCATGTGACCTATTTTCTTTTCACATGTGGAAAAATCCAATCACACGTGAAAATGTCCAGTTCACGTGTGACATTTTCTTTTCACTAGTCGATATTTAAATTTACAGGACATGTAAAAAATGTTAAATTCACATGTGAAATTGTGATTTTCACACACAAAAAAAAGAAAATTTCACATGATTGATTTTTTTTGTAAGGATAAGGCAACAGATGTTACCAACTAATTGTTTCAGTGGACATTCAGATAGGCACTTAGGAGACTGAAGTGCGTCCCCATAATTCCCCCACTCAGACACTCCCGTAAGTGGCCTTGTGGGGATGGAGAAGCTCTCTCTGATGAAGAGAATAAGGGTCTCTAATAAGCCCAATTAATCACTGCCCTTTCATTCACAAGCTCAGGGATGACACAGAGACCCCGAAACCCCCCAAAAATTAATAATGACAGAGAAAGAAAAAAAAATTCAGGAAAAGATCACCTTGTTAAAAATAATAGGCTGCTGTAGACCCAGGTCATGCTGTGGCCAGACAGGTGTAATTTATTCAGTTCCAGGTTCCAGAGGCACATTAATCAGCCCTGGACTCCACAGCCCACCCCCAAATCTGACACCCGGGTACCTCCTCTGACATCAGGTGACACTTCTGACTGTAGGGCAGGTACTCTCAGGTATGATGGAGTATTCATGACCCCAGCAAGGTCAACCAAAGGAAGCCTGAAAAGTGTGTGTGCGCGTATGTGTGTAGGTGTGTGTGTGTGCGCACGTGTTTGTGTGGTGTGTCTAGGTCTGTGTGTGCTCGTGTGGTGTGTGTGTGTGTGTGTGTGCTTGTGTGGTGTGTGTGTGTGTAGGTCTGTGTGCGTATGTGTGGAGTGTGTGTGTGTGGTGTGTGTTATGAGGTGATCAGAGGGGGAATCAGTGGTTACCATAGTGACAGAAGACTCAGGTTTCATGAACTCCAGAACGAGTGCAGGTACACTGTGTAAACAGGTTCCTACGGCAACCTGGTTTTACACACAGTACCCAATCAGGCTCTCCGGCTGCCAAATCGCACAAACACCCGTCTTCACCCCATTCAGCCTGCTGAGCGCTCGTTAGTCACCTCAATCTGGGCCTTAATGGCGGCTAATTACACACAGCGTCACAGGGCCTGGAGGGAGGGCCGTCAGCGCAAACCACCCCCGCCACACTCATCCGTTCTGCTCCCGCGATTTACGCCCTTCATTTTATTAATCAGGATGTCGTGTCAGCTGCACGTGTTTACAGGGTACGGTTTGTTGTCCTGTGATTCCTGCCCCCCCGTTTACAACAAATTTTATTCATTATGATGTCGTGTTGGCAGCACGCTTGCAAAATATTATTTGTCTTCTCTTTTTTAAAACTTATTTCTAAACACTGAATCTGAAGTGTTGTCTGATGCTAATGAAATATTGCAAAGATTTCTTATATTATAGATGATCAGTGCAATTAATGATGACAGCATTTTCTCCTACAAACTTAACAATTTTGTGTAATTCACAATGCCTACCACGTCTTATGAAAAGTAGTTACTGAAAAACATAATTTAATGAAAACAAGTGAGAAATGAAATATTCGCACACTGTACAAATGCATACTCACAAAATATGATGTGAATGAACAATATTTTTCCCCCTCATCACAATAAGAACCAGGAGTAGATCTGTGGCAGAGGTCTGACCCCTGAGCTGGCTGTTGAACAGCCCTGAGGAGCCAGAAGCAGTGGAACCCAGATTTCTCCCACAAACTTGAAACCATACGGTAAACTGCGGTTGGTTAGTCCAACTAAAGTCAATCACTTGCGCGTCAACATCCCCAAGATGTTAAATTGTTGAGATGATTGAACTTATCACTGAGAAGAGATTGATGACAATAATGATTCAACCTGCTGCAGGCTGTGTAATAATAAATGATAGGCGCTCTGTTGCTTTTGCCTGGGATGGAGTGAGCATGCGTAACAGGCTGTGTAATAATTGTGTTCGATTATTTACTGATAAATAAAATCCACTCCTGAAAAAGCCAATCAAATCCAGCCAAAATGATTTAGAAGCATTTAATGAAATCCCAAAGGCGATGAGATCAATAGGTCTACTACAAAATATTTTATAAAATGCTGTATACAGTTTAAAATGAAATATTAAAATCATATTCCATGGCTGTTGTAATTTATTTTCCAATATATGAGGCTTTAATGCAAAGTACAGAGTTCCTGTGCTGTAGTCTTGTGGGACTAACACTCAAGAGTTGCTGGCTACAGAAGGAACATGCTTGAACTATAACTAATTTGATAAATTTAGGTAACAAATATACCTCTGCAACACTGGAGCACGCTATTAGGGAAGAACCCTTTACTCAGGAATTTTAATTTCACTCCAAAACAGAGTCGCTAACGGGCTCTCTGTGCCCGTCTCTCTTCCTTACTGCTCATCCGGGGAACGGGCGGAATTCCCGGAAGCGGCAGGAGGCGGATTCGGCCAGCTGCTAAAGGAGGGAAAGCACGGCCGGCTGTTAAAGGAGGGAAAGCACGGCCGTCTGTTAAAGGAGGGAAAGCACGGCCGGCTGTTAAAGGAGGGAAAGCACGGCCGGCTGTTAAAGGAGGGAAAGCACGGCCGTCTGTTAAAGGAGGGAAAGCACGGCCGTCTGTTAAAGGAGGGAAAGCACGGCCGGCTGTTAAAGGAGGGAAAGCACGGCCGTCTGTTAAAGGAGGGAAAGCACGGCTGGCTGTTAAAGGAGGGAAAGCACGGCTGGCTGCTAAAGGAGGGAAAGCACGGCCGGCTGCTAAAGGAGGGAAAGCACGGCCGGCTGCTAAAGGAGGGAAAGCACGGCCGGCTGTTAAAGGAGGGAAAGCACGGCCGGCTGTTAAAGGAGAGAAAGCACGGCCGGCTGTTAAAGGAGGGAAAGCACGGCTGGCTGCTAAAGGAGGGAAAGCACGGCTGGCTGTTAAAGGAGGGAAAGCACGGCCGGCTGCTAAAGGAGGGAAAGCACGGCCGGCTGCTAAAGGAGGGAAAGCACGGCCGGCACCGCGCGGCTGTTTATTAAGCGGGAATTAAAAGCGGCGCTACGGCGCCTCTGCGCTCAAACCGCTCTCGCCTCTGCGTTTCGTTTCGCTTTTACGACTCCGCCGGTGTTCCACCGTGCCGTTACTGCTCTCGCAGCTTCCTGTTTCCGGAGCCGAGCATTCCCGGCGTCTGCCCCGGCGTCACTCCGCAGAGACTCTGCGATCAGGGCCTTCCCTGCGCTGTGTGCGCTGCGGTTGGAATACGGGTCAGAGTAACGTTTTTTCGGTTTTTAAACGGTCGCGCGGACGCCGTCTCGGCTCTCTGGCCGTCGCACAGACCTCGGCGCGTCTCTCAGGACATCGGACAGGGAGACAGCCTCAGCCTCACCTGCTCACTTTAAATTCCAACATCAGTCAGCCAGGCTGGGCCTCACCTTAGTCACCCATTTCTTCCCTCCATTTTAAACTCCCGTTCCATTTTAACATTACATGGGGAAGGGGGGGGGGGGGGGCATTACCCACAATCCCATTTTCCTCTGGCCCTGCAAGGAGTGAGGGTGGAACTCAGGTAGAACTTCATTTTTCGAAGTCACTCTGGATGACAACATCGGTCATATGAGTGTGATGTAATGTGTAGTGGGAGTGGTGATGCCAATAGTATGCGGACACCTGACATCCAACATCTTGTCCAAAATAATGGGAATAATACGGAGTTGGTCCACCCTTTTCCGCAATAACAACCTCCACTCTTCTGTATGTTGTATGCAGATGTTGGAGCATTGCTGCAGGGCTCTTCCCTTTGGCCAGAAGAGCATTAGTGAGATCGGGCACTGACTGGGTTATCAGGCCTGGCTCATAGTTGGCTTTCCCAACTGATCCCAAAAGGTGTTGGATGGGGTTGAGGTCAGGACTGTGCTGGCCACAGTTTTTCCACGCTGTTCTCGACAAACCATTTCTATATGGACCTTTTCTTTGTGCCCGGGGTGTTGTCATGCTGAAACAGGAAAGGGCCTTCCCCAAAATGTTTCCACAGTTGGAAGCACAGAATCGTCTAGAATGTAATTCACTGGAACTAAGGGGCCTAGCCCAAACCGTGAAAAACAGCCCCAGACCACGGGGTGTCCAGATGCTTTTGGTCATATAGTGTAAGTGGTATTCAAATAAGGTTATTAATTATTATTATTATTATTAGTACTATTATTATTACTCAAATTCAACAGAGAGGTGCACAAGGCACCTCCAGGGAGGAACGCGGGACACAAAGAGCACTCCAGCTTCAAGGACCAGCCCAAAATTAAAACAGGTAATTATTCAGAAGCACGCAAATTTACTTTTGAGTGTTTTTGTGGAGGAAAGAAGGCCACGTTTAGGTGAAGGCCGCGTTTAGAGGAAGGCCGCCACACACACCACACACACACACACACACTCATACACACACACACACGTGCACACAAACTCACACATATGCGTGCACACACACACTCAGTCTATCATGGTCTTTCTTTCTCTCTCTCCCTATTTTCACAGTCTTGTATTGTATTCTTGTATTCTCTCTCACAAACCATTTCTCATGCTCTGTCTTGCTCTCTAACGATCCATCTCTCTCTCTCTCTCATATTTGTTTCACATGCTCACAGAATAAACGTTTGCAACCCGCACATCCTCCTTAATCGGGTCACAGCGCTGTACCTGTGTGTTCTGGGTCACAGCCTGATCTCCGGGGGTTTCCACGTCACCAGATGGTAATCTCTTATCCCGGGGAGCGGGGCTGGGGCTGGGGGTGGGGGCGGGGCTGGGGGGGGGCGGGATCAACAAATGTGGGAGGTTAAAGCTGTGACATGAGCACAGGATAGTTTCCAGAGATTTTTTTTTTTTGGGGGGGGGAGAGGGTGGGTGTTACTTCAGCAGAGTCATCATCACTACCTGAGAATGTTTGTTTTAGCTTAGGCATGCCATACACTCTGCATGAATTGAGACCGATTTGCTCATTTCACGTAAGATTTATTTCCTGAACCAGCATGGTAGTCATTTTGCTGAAAATGTGAGAATTCCGTTTTTTCAGCTAAGTAGCATTTCCATGCTGCAGTGAATGATAAAGGCTTTTAAGTGATAACCAGGCTTACAGACGGCTCAGTAGCTGAAGGACTCATCCTCCCAAATTAAACGACTGCAAACAGCTGCGGGTGTCACGCATTAAGTTACATCGCTTCCATGCTCCAGTGAAGCCTTTATCCTGTAAAAGTGACTTACGGTGAGAGAGACTCTCAGCTTTCAATTATCGTGTATAATGTAACTGGAGCGTACAGCTGGATTTAAACTGACAGGGTTTTAGGCTGGTACCACTGGGCTGTGCCACTCAGCTTTGCCCCAGGCTGGATTTGAACCCGCAGCCCTCAGCTTCATTACGGTAGAATAATAATCAGCCCTCCAGGCTGTGCCTTCGCCTGCGCACCCCGCGTTGGACCCCCCTCTGCAGCGTTCAGGCGATGCTGCCTTTCCGCCGCCCTGATTAATTGAAATCACGGTGCGCTTAAGCGGACAAATTGGACGTTGTTTCCAGATCCCGAGCAGCTGATTTAGGGGAACTCCCAGGGTCCTCCACTCTTTGGCCCCACCACCTCATTGGCCCCCTCCCATGGTGATGAAGCATTGGCTCCCCATAATCTTTAAGCCATTGCTGTCGGTTCAAACAGAGGGACTGATGACAGCCCCCACCATGATCTTGAGAAGGTGTGTCAGCCGTCAGGAAATATTCACAACACACCGTGCGTGGCAGGAGACGGGGCACCTGATTTCTTCTCCTTTGCCACGTCGGTCCCTCGCGTACCCCGCCCCCCCCCCCCCCCCCCCCCCCCCCCCAATCCTCCCCCCAATCCCAGCCCACATTTGAAGAAGCCCATTTGCAAATTGTCCCAGCGTCACGCGTAGGCATGGCCAGCAGGACAGCCAGCCAAAATGCTTTCAGATGAGGCGAAGCCTGACTCCAAACTGCAAACGGCAGCCTTTACACAAAGTCCCCATCCATCAAACCAGCAATAAAACAATCAAGCATATGGCTTTGCCCCAAACATTATGGAGCTCACTGTATGTGAAGCAGTCTGTCGCTTCATGGGCCAAATCTACACTAGAAACTCCGCCCATCTCCCCATGCAGAAGGAAGACTCACCTCTTCAGATCGCACCCCTCCTCCTTTCTCTTTCTTTCTTTCTTTCTTGATAAAGTTACAGGTATAAGATCAGAAAACTGTCTAGTGGTTCTTTCTATGGTTACAATACAAATTGTTATTTGGCCAGTTAATATGATCGGTGGCGCAGGCAGATGGGCCTCTGGGCCTTGTTGGTGACGCGGCGTTTTTGTGTTCCCGAGAGTAACACTGACGTACTCCATTACTGCACATCACTCTGCACAAGAGCGTCTGCTGTGTGACTGCGGAGTAGCGTAGTATGAACTCACCAAGGAGAGGGGGGCCAAAAAAGACTCGCTCAGTATTACATACATAATGCACCGGGTTCCAATCTGCGCGCAATGTGACTACACACATGACCACCGTGCCCTGTGGAAACGGAACCTTAGAGGCGAAGTCACGCCATGTCGAAAAATCCTGACGTACACGGTCTCAAAATCTCAAAACTCCAAAAGAAATCGGACTAGGACGCCTACACGCACCAAAAGAGATCAAAAGACCGGGCAGAAATCCAGGTGTCCTGATCGGGTTTTGAATACGCCGATTATGACCTTAAACCGATAAAGACAATCAGATAAAGGCGTTCACACATGACCATTTCAATAACCAGAGTACTGCCATAACCGGTGTAAGATCAGAGTGTGAGCGTGCCTGGTGCCTGTGGAAAGGGATGGCAGCACTGAGCACCCAGGGGGAGACAAACGAATGATCAGTTCCCTCGATGCCCTGCCATGCCAAATACCATCCTCTATGTTTTATTTTATTTTATACAATACCAAACAAACATGTGTCTCAGTTAATAAAATCGACTTTTTCAATGTTTACATATTTCCAGTAAACAGCATTTGAGGGGTTCTGGTGAACAGAACGCAGACATGAACAGTATTAATGCCGTAGTTTAAATCATTTTGAAAAAAAAAAAAACACATCTCTGAATTAATTTCATCCTTTCTGGCAGCAAACACTACAAACACAGAGTAAACCATCCGCTGCTTTGAAGTGGCAGCAAATGCCAGACGATTAAGTGCAAAATAAAATAATTGCTTGTTAATGGACAATCATGAATGACTGGAACTAAATGTAGTGGTGGTTATTTGAATGCCTTTGAAAGTGAGTAAGCAATTTAATCATCATCAAAAAAATAACTGAACCATGCTTTGGAACTGCAAAATAACTGTCAAATTTTAGCACATAATCACAAATAAAGCAGCATCAGACACCTGTTCATCAGGCATGAATTCCAAACTGGCCACAAGGGAGAACATTTTTTATTTATTTTTCAATATAAAAAGTATATCAATATATTTATAGTTTTATAAAAATCGTTCTCTTGTCCCTCCTCTTTCTCTTTCTCTTTCCTTTCCTCCATTGCTTCTTCATTCCTTCCCCCCACTCCTTCCTTCACTCACTCTCTCTCTCCCTCTCTCCACTTTGTTCCAATACCTCCACTTCCACCCTTCCCTGCACCCTCTAAGATTAACAACCACGAAAACGCGGCCCAAATACGTCTCATTCACCCCTCCCCCACTGCCCCTTCCACCAGACCTAGCCAGGCACCATCACTCCTCCTTCCCCCCCCCCCCCCCCCCCCCCACCCTGGGTCCCCATCCGACAGTCTTACAACCCAACCCCCACCACCATCACACCACCCCCTGCACGTCACCAACCAGATGCCAAAACAAAAAAACGCATTTCCAAATCTCACCACCCCCAGCGCCCCCCCTTACTGTATGTTTGTTTTCCGCACAGGACGCTCCAAAACACTTGAAGGGCACCTCAGGTTTTCCCTCCAAAACAAGGCAAGTAAACAGACTATTACAAGTACAATTTACTATTCAAATTAATAATTACTATGAGCAGCCAATATGAACAGCGAACTGTACTGTTAAAGTGTGCTTGTTAAGTCCACTTAAAACAGTTTCCCTGGGTTTGCTCTTTTTAACTGATAATTAAATTAAATTGATAATTAAATACGATCTTTCAAATTTTATTATGAAATAATGAAGGTATTGTGAACTGCTGGTATTTGCAGAAAGGGAATATCACACATGTAGGTGAGATTCTGTGAATTCCCTAACCTGGTGGTACGAAGGAAGGTACAGACAGGAAAAAATAAGGGGCGTTTTTGTTTAATCCGCAGGGAACACACCCCCATTCTTTACACCCCCGCCCCCGCCCCCAACATCAGCCTGCAACCTGCCAACCCCTTGCCCCCCCCATTCTCCAACTTTCCCCTTAACCAATCTCTGCCCTCACGCATATATACACACGTACACACACACACACGCACAGTAGAGACACACGTACACACACACACAGTACAGACACATGTGTACGTACACAAATATGTGTATATACACGTACACACACACGCACACAGTACAGACACGTACACACACACACAGAACAGACACACGTACACACACACACACACGCGCGCGCGCGCGCGCGCACACACACACAGTACAAACACGTGTATATACACGCACACACACACACACAGAACAGGCACACGTACACACACACACACGCGCGCACACACACAGTACAAACACGTGTATATACACGCACACACACACACACACAGTACAGACACACACATGCACGCACAACTGCCCACCACAGTCTCACTCACAAGAGTAAGAGCACTTGTGTTTATGATTGGCATAATTACTCACATGGATTAGCCTCAGGCGAAACCATAACACCAAAGGAACTGAGGGAGGGTTTTCGCTCTTTCTCTCTCTCTCTCTCTCTCTCCCCCACCCTCTCTCTCGTTCTCTCTCTCCCTCCCTCCCCTTCCCTCTCGCTCGCTCTCTTTCTTGCTCTAGATATGCGACAGCACACGTGCTGGAGCGACACAAACACAGAGCCATAAACTCACCCCCTCTGGGGCTCGCTTGCTGAAACTGGCACGCTGTGACCCCACCGTACCCCCTGTGCCCCCGCGAGGAGTCACTGAACCCCACCACCCCCCCCCCCCCCCAAAAATAAATGTCCCCTCTAAATAAGCCCTTTGTCCTCCAGTTGACAGCCCCCCCCCCGTCCCGGAAAAACGACTCGAAAACTTCCCTCGGTCCCCCTGCCCCCCCCCCCCCGTGAAACGCAGAAGAAAGAGACGGTCCCTCTGTCCCCCCCCCCCATCTGAATTTAATTGAATTTGCAGCTGCCTTTTAATCAAGACGAAGGAAATTTGCATATGCGAGCAGCCACCTCCCCCTCTCCCCCCTCTCTCCTCCTCCCCTCCCCTCCTCCCTCTCTCCTCCTCCCCTCCCTCCCCTCCCCTCCCCTCCCCCCTCCCCTCCCCTCCTCCCCTCCTCTTGCATGTCTGAGTACTTGGCACCCAGCCAGGAGAAGCTGAGAGAGACGGGGCGGCTGTCATGGGGTGGGGGGGTGTTGGGGGGGGGGGGGGGCGGATAAGGTGGCCGCAAAATAAGAAAAACAAAAATTAAGAAAATGAACAGATGGAAGAGAGGAAGAGAGAGAGAGAGAGAGAGAGAGAGAGAGAGAGAGAGAGAGAAACGAGAAAATCGGGAGAGGCATCGCCGCAGAGGGCGGAAGTAGACAGCGGGCACGAGGGGCGGGCACGAGGAGCGGGCACGAGGGGCGGGCACAAGGGGCGGGCACGAGGAGCGGGCACGAGGGGCGGGCACAAGGAGCGGGCACGAGGAGCCTTGTGTCAATGCAGAAAATAAAAATAAATAAATAAAATCCCGCTGGCAGATTTGCGTTTTATTTCAGCGTGTAATTAAAGCGAGAGGCGATTCCCGCTAATTAGCAAAGCGTTCGCCGTCACGCAGATTATCTGGGCGGGGCTGTCGGCTCGGCTGCTTCCTGAGGGTGGAGACGGCAGATTGATATCTGTGTGGGGGGGGGGGGCGAAGACAATAAGCTGACTGGGGGGGGGGGGGGGGGGGGTTTGGTGCTGTACCCACAATCTCCGTAAAGTGGCAGAATTTCTCACACGCAGGAAGCAGTCGTGCCCATAGAATTTTGAAAAACATACAATAAGAACTTTATTTGAAAAGCCTCCTTACAATGGGTCAATCAGTGACCAAAAAAAAAAGTATTGTTTTGATTATGTTCATGTACGTGTACAGTGAAAACATAACCTCCCACCGGTGACAAAATAATAAGTAAATAAAATAATAAGTAGACCGGTACAGGTGTTTAAAAAGACATCCGCGCAGTTCCCACATTTTTACAGCGCACCGCATCCTTGCGTGGGAGTTTGGAATCCCAGGACTGCCGAGCATTCGCTTGGGAATAAATAACCAATCAGAAAATTGACGGGGCATTGAGGCGCGCCCTTCTGAAGGACTTTTTACATTCTGTCAATTGTTCCGGCTTTTCGTTGCGGCTAATAGTTTGTTTTACCTTTCAGTCTCTCAGTGCCAAATGAGTCATTCACCACGTCAGCTGCCACCGGTGGTAAAAGCACTGTATTCCCCCCCCCCCCTCCGCGGCGGGTATCCGGGCTGCCCCCCCCACCCCCCCCCCCCCCCCCCGACCCCCACCTTGTCAGATTTGTGTGACTCACAGATGCCTAATTCTCTGGGAGAGATTAGCCAAATTAACACAGCACTATGAAATCTCCACCCCTGTGGGCGGAGCATTCGTCTTTGTGCCCGCCCCCCAGGTGAATGATTGACAGCTACACTGAAAAGAAAAATTCTAATGAAACAGAGAATAGCTATGTGAATTATCACAAAGGAAAGGGCCCGCCCCTGAACAATGCCCCTTTACAATGAATTATTATGTTTCTATCGCATTTGCAATCAGCCTCCCAAACATACAGATATATTGTTTTAATGTTAATGCTCACATTGGTATGCTTACGTCTGGGATAAGACTAGGACAATGCATTTTCAACAACAGCTTACCATCATCGTAGTTTTCTACTGTAAACTAGGATACGATTTCGATAAAATTATTAAATGATTATGACAACATTTATACAAAGAACATACATCAGACTTTTCAATGGGATCTCATCGGAGACGGTGTGGTGCAGTCTGTAGGCACACCAGACCAATATTTATTTATTGTCTACAAACAAGGGAGCACAAAATCAAAGTTGAAACACAACTTTAATTGGTTCTCTTTCCTACTCAAACCCGCAAGCCCAGCTATCTCATTAAAAGGCGGACCCTTTTAATCAAAGCGACATGCAATAATTTGCATACTGAAACAACTACAAAACTCAGGTCAGATAAGGTACAAGTTCTCACAAAGTATCAGTTACCCAAAGCCATCAACATCAAGTACACAGTGACCACAGGCGGTCAGTAAACTTCAGGCAAGTCTAGAAGAGAGGCGTGATTCACTAGAGATGTGGTAAAGAGCTGCAACATCAAGATGAAGATGATGCCAGTGCATCATGAAAGCGTGAGAGAAGATGATGCCAGTGCATCGTGAAAGCGTGAGAGGAGATGATGCCAGTGCATCGTGAAAGCGTGAGAGGAGATGATGCCAGTGCATCGTGAAAGCGTGAGATGAAAAGCACTAGATTTTACAGACCACAGGCCACCCAGGCGACCTCAGCAGGGCTGCTGCTGATTGGACAGCGAGCGCTCGCCGTGACGGACAGAGCGTAAAAACAAACTGAAACACAGAAAGCCCTGGCGCACTTAACCCCAAACCCACCCCTGGAGAGACAGAGCCAATCATGTCCTGTTACTGCACAGTCCTGCTCAACGTTAGCCAATGACAGAGCAGGCGATATAGCGCTCGCCGTTTAGACTACAGACCGTTTAGACCAGTCGGCACCCTGAGCCGACCAGAGGAGGATGGGTTTCCCCCTTGAGCCTGGTTCCTTCCCAGGTTTCTTCCCATCTGCCACAGGGAGTTTTTCCTTGCCACTGTTGGTAACGTTAGCACCAAACCGACAGACTCTTTCAGCAGAGTCTCACTACCGTAACGACTTCACACCGGCTAGAAAGACAGCTCGTCACTGCGGCAACCCTACCTCCCGAAATATATTACAGGTTCCACCGCAACATGGACAAAAAGAGTTAAATCGAGAACACTCAGAGAACGACGCAGGCACTTCCTGTCAGAGCGGATCCACTTGAGTCCTTTTTAGAAGCGCTCACGCTGGGCTGAGCAATGACCAGCGGCTCATCCGCGCGGCTCGTTTGGGCCAGCGAGGCCCGGTGAGCAGCGAGGCCCGGTGAGCAGCGAGGCCCGGTGAGCAGCGAGGCCCGGGGAGCAGCGAGGCCCGGTGAGCAGCGCAGCCCGGGGAGCAGCGCAGCCCGGGGAGCAGCGAGGCCCGGTGAGCAGCGAGGCCCGGGGAGCAGCGAGGCCCGGTGAGCAGCGAGGCCCGGTGAGCAGCGAGGCCCGGTGAGCAGCGCAGCCCGGGGAGCAGCGCAGCCCGGGGAGCAGCGAGGCCCGGTGAGCAGCGAGGCCCGGTGAGCAGCGAGGCCCGGGGAGCAGCGAGGCCCGGTGAGCAGCGAGGCCCGGGGAGCAGCGTGGAGCAGCGAGGCCCGGGGAGCAGCGAGGCCCGGGGAGCAGCGAGGCCCGGGGAGCAGCGAGGCCCGGTGAGCAGCGAGGCCCGGGGAGCAGCGTGGCCCGGGGAGCAGCGTGGCCCGGTGAGCAGCGAGGCCCAGGGAGCAGCGAGGCCCGGGGAGCAGCATGGCCCGGTGAGCAGCGAGGCCCGGGGAGCAGCGCGGCCCGGTGAGCAGCGCGGCCCGGTGAGCAGCGAGGCCCGGTGAGCAGCGAGGCCCGGGGAGCAGCGTGGCCCGGGGAGCAGCGTGGCCCGGTGAGCAGCGAGGCCGGTGAGCAGCGAGGCCCGGGAGCAGGCCCGGTGAGCAGCGTGGCCCGGTGAGCAGCGAAGCCCGGTGAGCAGCGTGGAGCAGCGAGGCCCGGTGAGCAGCGCGGCCCGGTGAGCAGCGAGGCCCGGTGAGCAGCGCGGCCCGGGGAGCAGCGTGGCCCGGGGAGCAGCGTGGCCCGGGGAGCAGCGGCCCGGGGAGAGCGATGCGGCCGGGGAGCAGCGAGGCCCGGGAGCAGCGAGGCCCGGTGAGCAGCGCGCGCCCGGTGAGCAGCGCGGCCCGGTGAGCAGCGAGGCCCGGTGGAGCAGCGAGGCCCGGGGAGCAGCGCAGCGAGGCCCGGGAGCAGCGTGGCCCGGGAGCAGCGTGGCCCGGTGAGCAGCGGGCCCGGGGAGCAGCGTGGCCCGGTGAGCAGCGCGGGCCCGGTGAGCAGCGAGGAGCAGCCCGGGGAGCAGCGTGGCAGGTGAGAGGCCCGGGAGCAGCGAGGCCCGGGGGCAGCAGCCGGGGTGAGCAGCGAGGCCCGGTGAGCAGCGCGGCCCGGGGAGCAGCGCGGCCCGGGGAGCAGCGCGGCCCGGGGAGCAGCGAGGCCCGGGGAGCAGCGAGGCCCGGTGAGCAGCGCTGCTGGTCGGGAGACCCGGCCGTAGTGCCACAGTCACCGCTAAGCGGCTACACACACAGTCCCCACACACACCACGGCAGGAGCAGGGGCGTGTCAATGAGCGGGGGGGGGGGGGGGGGGGGATTGGCCACCTCTGGAATTTGATTGACCACTCCCGGTGCCACCCCTAAATAAGCGCATTATCATTGGTTAATTTAACAGTCAGTGATAGTGTGCACCCCTCCCTCCCCCCTTACTGAGTCTGTGACCCCCCCCCCCCCCCCCATGAAGAAAATACTAATAACCCCCACTGCACATAAGGTTTGTCCACAGACAGAGGAGCCATGCTCTCTTCTATGCCGAACAGCGCCCTCTGCTGGCTCCTTCAGGACGAAAGCGAATCAAGCCTGGCTGAACGGCTAATTGATTTCATTACAGAGAATACAAAAGCGGGGCTGTTGCCAATAAAAGGCGGTTTGGGGCGGGCGTTAAAGTCTGTTGGGGGGCTCCGTCTCAACCCCAACCCCAACCCCCCTCTCTCTCTCTCTCTCTCTCTCTCTCTCTGCATGCAGGCAGTAGACAGTACTGTCAGAATATACGGGGATCTCTAAATCTAAGGACAGCACTAACCTGCTACTCAGCTGCAGCGATGGAGGAAAGGAGAGAGGGACGAGGCGTGCTGTTTACACCAAGCCGAGAAAGAGGCGGCCGCCATTTTGGGAGGGGAACGCTCTCCGCCTCACCTCCTAACAGGAGGCAAGAGAAAGGAAATGAGCCTGACTACACAACAGGGCATTCACCTGCACACACACACACACACACACACACACGTACTCACACACGTGCACACACACACACGCACGAGCACACACACACACACCTATACACAAACACGCACACACTCTCACATATACACACACATGCATGCACACCTACACACACACACACACACACGAACGCACACGCACGTGCACACACACACACACACCTATACACAAACACGCACACACACTCTCACATATACACACATGCCCACACACACACCACTGTTAGCCAGTGTGTTGGGACTGACTGGCAGAGCACTACGAGAATGCCCGGCGAGCCAAAATGGCGCCTTATGCAGCAGGAACTGCACAAGGCAACACTGAATGGCTGGTGACTCAGCGGAAAGTACCGGAGGTGAAGCAGAATAGAATAATGCTTTACAGAAAGACTCCAACCAGGAGTTCCACACATCTCCTTTTTTCAGACATTGCACTGACGTCAGCGCAGCTGCAATGGGAGGCACCCTGCATGCAAACGCAGTGAACACACCTAACCTTCACAGCAGAGGGGAGAGCACAGCACAGCACAGCACAGCACAGGACAGAACAACACAGCACAGCACAGCACAGGACAACACAGCACAGGACAGAACACAGGAGCCCATTCGACGCAGGTAAAACTCCACCGCAGTCAGAACCAAAAAATGTCGTACTTGGATGAGAATCCATAAATCAGCGGCATAACTGCAGCCAGCGCAGCCCGGTCTCTCACCTTCACAGGCAGGTGAGCAAGAACACTCATTTTATTGACAAGATTACTATTCTATTTCTAGGATGGTCCAGAAGAAAGGACCATTGCACAACAAATCAAAAAGTTCACATTTTTACAAAACAAAACTTTTACAAATCCCAAAACATTTCTTAGTCTTGTTATTTTAATTTATTTCATATTCATAGTCAATTACTGCAATTTTGGCTGCCCCTCTATGCACATCTATGTTTTTGTTTCTGCTGTTATGTGTGCAATAAATTCAGAGTTATATATTCTAGTGTAACACTGGCCTTCCGTGGTGTGTGAAGTCAGACTCATTCATAAAAGGTGCACATTTGGAGCAGGTCCCAGTTCCCTCACTGAGCTGAGAAACTAGCACATTCTGTGAATGAGCTCAAATCGATGGCTGTGCGCTCAACCAGAACAGAACCAATTCTGTGCCCAGTCTACCCCTTATCCAGAGCGACTTGCACAATTTTTTACATAGCATTTACATTGCATCCTTTTATACAGCTTGTTCAAGGTTACAACAGCAGTGTCCTACCTGGCAACTGAACCTGCAACCTTGAGGTTAAGGTGGGTAAGGTTCCTTACCCATGATGCTACACTGCCACCCTACACTTCTCTTGACCTTGGAGAGCAGCAAGGAGGCTAGATCTCACTTTAGTTCTCACGTTTTCACTTTGAAAACCTGCAACCCACTTCAGCCCCAAGAAACCTGGTGAACTGCAATCAACTGCTTCAACATATCAGTTAAGCAATGAGTGACAGCAACATTCTGAACAACCTGCGGAAAAGGCCAAGATTCAATTCTGAAAGTCAGTAGTATTTTTTTTTTTTTTTTTTTAATGGGAGAAACTGTGAGATGCACTTGTGAAACGTTTCACTCCGCGGCGTGGCTGCACGGGGTCGAGAGTACAGACCTGTTTTCGGCGTTACCTGCAAATCAGGAAAATGTCGTTCATTACGAAGCTGTCAGCTATGCACTTCTCCAGCTGAATCACAGACGGCCTGACGCGAGTCTCTCCCGCCTGCAACGGGGAAATACTCGGTCTGAGAGCGCGTCATAGGCGTGTTACCTTACCTGCGGTCACAAAAACGGAACGCAGTTTCTGCCAAACATTTAGCCTGCAGAAATGTAGGTAGACTCAGAAACTATTGCGACTTGTCCAATTTACACACGTATTTTGCGCATAAAATTGGAGTGGAAACGAATTTATAGAAACGCCAGACCTCACCACTAGCCTATCACTGGCAATTCGCTGCTACTCTTTGCTTGTCTTGAGGTCTTTACTTCGACTCCATTAAAGAGAGCGACTATTCTTTCTCACGCAATTGTAGGCGAACACACCGCATCATGTGGGAACGGCACAAATCACGTGATAGCACCGTTCCTTCCAAAAATCGATTCTGAAATGTAGGCTAATAATGCTTTAGCGGTAAAATAAATTTAAGCATTTTTTTATTTCGTTAAGCAATCAACCTGTAGTGCAATACTACTAACTATGACAAACAAGCTTAATTGATGGAGTCATTGAAACTAATTGGAACCAACCTGCCATCTGGTGTCCTGTGGAAAGATTTTTCAAAGAATGGCGTAGGCCTGTAGTGTACTGAGTGCTGCTTTCGTGAATTCACGTTGCTCTTGCTGGATATTTGCTGTAGGAATTTTAATTAACGCCGAAAAGGGCAACAGCAATGGCATTTTTTGGGGTTTGAACCCAAAGCCCTATGATCGCGAGTCATAAACCGCCATTTTTCCCTTATTTGGATTTATTTTTTTAGAATACATCGGTTGATTAAGTGATTCCTAGTCATGATATAGGGCAGAATTTGGGAGTACTGCACGTGCACTGCAGGAAACATTAGGAATGCATTTCGGTTATTTGTTCAGAAAGAGAACAGCAACACACTTTAAAATTTAGATTTTTATTTCTTTGATATAACGTGATGTCAAAGAGAATTCTGCTATATTTCATACAAGTACAAAAAAAATTGTTCGGCACACATTGAATATACATCACAGGATGAACAAATGCTTTTTTCTCTTTATTTTCCTCTTGGTTCGAAGACAGAAATGCAATGGAAAGCAAAAAAACAAAACAAAAACACGGATGGCCTCTTCTGCATAGCGTGGACTTTTCATCTGTTCATTTGAATCTATAGACATTTGGCAGAAAGTGCTTTATAGTTCAAATTTCTTCATCATTTCGCACCATTGCTGACACAAAATGAAAACGCTTTGATGTGCGAAGTAAGGCAACGGGGTGGGCAACGCTGACCCTGCAGTACCACAAAAGTTCAGTTTTCCGTTCTAAACAAACTTGATTGGACAATTTTTTCGCCGCTATTGAACGTCCGAGCCCGAGATTGAAAATTGGAATGCTGAATGCCTCCAGCGCGTGGTCACCTGCGTTCGTTATAAAGTCTCATAATTAATACGGTTGTGTAGTTGGGGGGGGGGGGGGGGGGGGGGGGGGTTTGGGTGGGATAAAAACTTCTCCTGAGGCTGCACCCCAAGGCCCGGTGTGTCAACCACCTGCAGTAGGAGATGACAGAAGCCATTCTGAAGTGGAGAGAATGCAAAATGGCAAAGTTTCAGAAAAGTTTTTTTTTTTTTTTTTAATGTTTGTTTGTTTGCATTTATAAGAGTCCCCAAATGGGCCACTGCCCCTGCCGCGGTAGCAAAGCAGCTCATTATTAGATGATGAAAGTGCACACAAAGAACATACGCACACACACACACACACACACACACACACACACACACACAAGTTTTAAACCAGAAACAGAACCCAACATCCACCTGCAGAACGTGGTAGGCATGGCAACTGAAAGGGCGACTGTGTGTGTGAAATTACATGCTTGCGGTACGTAACCCCAGCAACCACCCCCAGCGAAGCCGAGCCCACATTTTCCACCCCCGCAGGACGCCAGAGAAAAACGTCCGAGGACCATGGCGAAACATAGCGGCGAAACATAGCGGCGAATCGTTCCGAGTTAACTCCCTGTTTGACGGATGCAGCACTGGAAACATAAACACAAAAGGTCCCCACTATCTGAATAAGCCCCAAACGTACATGTCATTTCACTGGGAATTAAAAAATGTTCGCGCGCGGGATGGCAAGAGTTGCTGCTATAACCAGGGGCAGCCACTTGGGGAGGAGTTTGGATCAGAACCCGCACCATTAGTGAGAGGGTTCTGTTGAGGAACCGAGAACACTCTTAGTCACTTACCCTGCACTGCAACTCTCAAAATCAAAAACTCCCAAAAAGTCCCAGGGGTGCCAATTTCAAACAATGGACTTCTGGACAAGCAGCAATAAATAAAATATAATTAATATGCAGTATGACTACTGTGTTTGTGTGTATTTTTGTGTGTGCGCAGTTTTTTTGTAAAATACAATTCTTTGAAATCAATCTATATAAATGTATCGCTCTTCAGGACTGAAAGGGCAATTATTTGGTATTTCATAAGGCACCAAGAAGAGAGGATTAACACTTTCTGTTCTCCTGACCTCTCTCCTCCCCCAATTAACAAACAGCAAAATTGTAATAATATAACACCGTTAATGTTAATTACACAATAATTATCAGCAACTCCACAGCAGCTGTCAAAGACGTGGTCAGACGGCTGGCGTAGTAATTTAATGGAGACAAAGACCCAAACAAGATAACCAAACGATAAAACTACTTTAAAACTGCTTCACACTACAGTAGGCGTTTTTCCCCTTAACTGTCAGGCACTGGTGTGTCATTTCCTGAACTCAACTCCGTCCACCTGGGGTTCTATTTAAATGTTCTTCTGCTGGTCCTTTGAGAGACCTTCTCTGTCCTCTTCGCAGTGATATCCCAACAACTAGGCCCACTGCCAGGTCAGCTTCCTGGTTCAGCCAGATATGTGCCTAGATACAGTAAGTAGCCCTGTGTAGTCGCTCTCTGTCAGACCTGGATCAAATATGTATTTGTTTTGGATTTAAAAAACAACCTTTTCTGTGCTCTATTGATCTTGCCTGGTGTAATTGAGACTGCCAATATGACCAGAAGGTGGGGTCTGTACTTTTTAACAATATTTAATTGGTTCCAATACACCAGACACGATCAGCAAAGCGTAGAAAAGTATTTGAATCCAAAACAAATACGTATTTGACCCAGGTCTGCTCTCTATCTACAATACCGCCAATGATTCGTCTTCAAGGCGTTTCATTGGTCAGAATTCTGGCACTCTGTTGACTCTTTTCTTTTTTTTTTTTTTTTTGGCGACTGAAAGCACTGAGAGTCCAAGGCAGTTTGTAAATGATACACTGAAGGGTCTTTCAACAAAAAAAAAGAAATTATCGAACATAGAAAAAGGGAAGGTAAAACTCGCTGAGGCACATTTTGCTTAAAAAAAAGAAAATAAAAATTAAACTGGCGTTAACAGCTACAAGCGAATGGACCTGATATTGTGATGATGTCATCTCCCCCCCCCCCCCCCCCACCTTCTCCGTCCCCCTTCCCTCCCCACCCACACCTAATCTCTCCGCCCCTCTTAGCCAACTCAGACTAGGCTACGGGGGCTGCTGGGGGTGACCGTCCAAAGATGCAGGACAGGAACGTTCCCGCGATTCGCTCGCTCGTTCGCTCGCGTCGAAAGAGGCCGACCGGGCCAGGGGTGGTACGGGGTCCGGGCCTCCTCTGAGACTGGCCGCGGTCACATGACCAAGCCGAGGGTGTGAGAACCCGACTAGCGCTGGGGGCGTTTCGCTGAGGCCGGCCAGGGTGGCGGGTTGGGGGTGGGGGGGGTTTGGGGCTGGAGGTGGGGCAGGGGAGGGGGGTCGTGGGGGGGGGGGGGGGGTGTCTACATCTCGTGGGCGGACGCGTGGTGCTCCAGGACGCCGTTGGTCTGGGCGTTGCTCTCGTTGAGACGACGCACTCTGTACACCTCGTAGTGGATGCTGCTGGTGATGTCCTTTATGTTCTGCATGTGGGTTCTGATGCACACAAGAGACACACAAACCAACCAATCAGACACCAGCGATGAGCAGAGGGATGCTGGTGTTCACACACACACACACACACACACAAACACACACACACACACACACGCACAAACACGCACACACACACACACACACACACTCTCTCTCTCTCACACAAACACACACACACTCTCTCTCTCTCTCTCTCTCTCACACACACATACACACACTCTCTCTCTCTCTCACACACACACACACACACGCATGCATGCATGCATGCATGTACACATGCACACACTCTCTCACACACACAAACACACACAGACAGTATCCCTTGGAACTGTAATGCATTCAAAGACATGACGAAGCACATGTTCTGATGAGCAGGCAGGTCACATACCTAATGAGAAGATCCCGCAAATAGGCAAACTCACAGTGGCCAATGTTTTCAACTGCAAAGGAAACGCAGGAAATGAGTCAGACAGTGACACCACTTTTTGCTTCTTTCTTTGATGCTATGTGTAAAAATACTTATTGCATTTGCAGTTTTAACCATAACAGTTTGACAATGTAAATACACTGCACAGCCATTTTATTCAGCTTATTAATGCTCACACTGATAACTGCCATATCATTTATTCACCTTTATTTAACCAGGAAGTCTCATTGAGATAAGAAACAACAAATAACTGTTTTATGGCCATTGGGCCCATCTAGCTAGGGTTGCCATTTTTGCAGAATGTCTGGACTCAGTGGAATACCTGATTAAGACTTACAGTAGAACTACAGACCATTGAGATTCAAGACCAGGCTGGCCACAGAGCCACATGCTCTCGGGAGTCTTATCAGCAAGCGGTGCTTTGCTTCAACAACTCTCTGTGAGAAAAAATATGTCCTTGTGCCATTTTGCAATTTCCTCTTAACCTTATGTCCACCCGCCCTCTATTTTATTCTGCTGACAGGCGTCACTTTGAACTCCTGCAATCTGCATTTTTTTTTTTTACATTTCAAAAATGTTAAAAAAAAAAATCCCAGACTCCCTTTGCTGAAAGTGCAGCGCTTAATAGTCAAAAGCCTTTCTCTGTAACTTGGTAAGATCAAAATCCAGAACAAACCAATGGGCTTAGTGCAAAGCTGTTGGATATTACAGGTTGGTTTCCACTAGCTTCAATGTTTTTTTTTTAAAAATCAAGAAGGGTAAATCAGTCGATCTCCCTGTGTAAAATGGCTGAACTGCACTTCTCCAGTGTTTCCACTAGAGGGCGATGCAGGACGGGGACGAAGAGTGAGAACAAACCGCGACCTAGATCGATTGCTCAACTTGAGATAAGGAATCGCAGCCAACTCAAGTTATTCAATTTATTTAACCGCCCCTTCACAGATAAGCGTGAAGGCCAGACATATTTAATGTGACAAACGCACGATAGCCTCAGGAGGAAGTACGCGTGTATGAATTATAGATTATGTCAGCGTCGCAAACGGGGAGTGAAACCCGCATCTGGGTGACTGCACTGCAGTCTCTGCCCGCACTCAAAACAGGAAATTAAACTCCTCTGAGCATCGACAGCGCTGAGAATGAACGCTGTCGCCTGATACGATCTTAAATCTGCAGTCTTTCTGCCGTTTATCCTTTTATTCGCGGGTGTACTTTTTTGGCCCGACGGACAGGTGGATAAGAAGCCAGGAGAAGCTCTCAGGTGAGAACATACGGACCCTGCTCTTCAGGATTGGTCGGAACCCACGTGATGTAAGCATACCTTCTATGGTGCCCCATTTTGTCTTTCTTCCCAGAATCCTCCTCCCGTTGACCTGATATTCCTGGTCGCTCCCCACCACAGCGAACGGGATCATTTCCTGAATGGGGTGGGGGAAACATTGAATTTGACCAAAAAAACTACTGTTGTACAGTATTATATGGATGTTAAACAGTTATACAAATTAGTACATGCATGTGTACATATTAATCAAACATGACCTGTGAATATGCTGGTGGGAACTCATAAGCGTGCATTTGGTCATAATAAAGGCTGTGTGTGTGTTTGTCTGAGTGTGTGCGTGTGTCAGTGCGTGTGTGTGCATGTGAGTGTGTGTGTGTGTGCGCGCGTGAGTGTGCGTGTGTCTGTGTGTTTATTGGATACAAGACTCTCACCCGTATTTTCTCATTGATCATTCTGTCCTCTGCATCCTCATCAAACTCCTTCTGAGGGTACACATCGATGCCATTAACTCTCAGCTCCTCCCTGATCTGCAGAGACAGAGACACACACACACACACACTCACATTAAACACATACTGAGAGCACCACAGCTCACACACCCTGTCTGTTTAAGGGCGAGAGTGAAGAAACCCAACCTAAACTCAGAAGGCCCAGAAAAAACTCAAATGTCAGTTTTAATCGAATTTAATTTTATCGTCAGCTCTTACCCGAGAATAAGGCTGAAATCTTCTTGAAAAATAGTATGAAAGCATTCCATTTTAATACAGGAAAACTCTTCAAATCTACATTTATATAATAATAAAACCAAAAAAAACCCCAATATATATAATATAATAAAAAATACATGTAAATTAAAATAACTTACATAGGCTGCAGAAAAACAGAACACTGTTTCAAGCTTCCCAAGGGTTTACCCATAACCCCCTCTGCTAATCTCTTTAAAAGATGTTCACTTTAAAAGATAAACTGCAAAAACAAAGTCCTAAAAAAGAACTGCTGTCTTTTTCAGTCAGTGGTGTTTGACCTTAACATTAATGACTTTGCCATGCAGCAGTGATGTCGACAGGAAGTGATGTCATCGAAGCGTGCCACATCAGCAGTCTGGACTCTCTGATGGCACGCAGCTGCCCTGGCACACTATAGAACAATGAGACTCAGCGTGCTGGTGTGAGTCACAGTTCCGGAACTACACGTGGCCAATCACGGTGCAGCATGAAACTGAGCCTCCATTTCATTGGCCATTCTTTACATTATTGTAACATCCTTGTTCCTATTGGCCCCTGATGAAAAGGAGCAGTAACCAAGATGACCCTGACTGACTTGCCTCCCGACAGGGACAGAGAGAGATAGAGAGTCAGAGAGAGATTGATAGAGTGAGAGAAAGAGAGAGAGAAAGAGAAACAGAGAGAAAGCATGCCCCTCTGACTGTCAGCCAGCCCTGACGTGTGACCCAGCAGAAAGAGCGGGAAACGGGCGATTAGAGGCTGTTTTACGCAGCCTGCAGGGGTAAGTGAGGTGGGCCAGGGCAACAGAACACACCACCCGCGCACATGCTCAGTACGGGGGCAGTGAGTGGGCGGGGTTTGGAGTCGGCACATGTCTTAAGTTGCCAAGGATACCAGTGGGTGGGGCTTGGAGCCTGCATTCTGTATGACTCAGGTTGCCAGGGAACCAGGGGCAGCTGTACAGTGCCCCACCCCCACAGTGAGACCCGAGTCCTGGTTGACAGAATGAGTACTGGGGCCAAAAGAACAGCGCCCCCTGGAGGCTGAAGGGGCGCCGGCGTGGCACGGTGGCCGTTTCGATCGCCCCGGCATGGCTGTGTTTTTTGGCAGCCCTTCGTGCCCCTGGCCTGGCCCCCTTCGGTAAACATTTAACACCGCCTGGGGAACCGGCTAAGGGCGGAGTGAGAGAGAGAGAGAGGGAGAGAGAGAGAGGGAGGGAGGGAGAGAGAGAGAGAGAGAGAGAGAGAGAGAGAGAGAGGAGAGAGAGGGAGAGAGAGAGAGAGAGAGAGAGAGAGAGTGGTGGGGTAATGGGTATGACCTGCTCTGTGATTGGATGGGTCGCATGTGCGTGTGTGTACTGTGTGTGTCTGTGTGTGTGTGTGTGTGTGTATATGCGTGTGTGTGTTTGTACCTTCATTTTGAAGAAGTCTCTCTCCTCCAGGGTGAGGGTGTCTGCCTTGGCGATGACCGGGACGATGTTGACCACTTTACTGAGCCGCCTCATGAACTCCACATCCAGCGGCCTCAGGCTGAGAGAGAGGGAGGGAGGGAGGGAGAGAGAGGGAGAGAGAGGGAGGGAGGGAGGGAGAGAGAGGGAGAGAGACGGGGGGCAACACAAAGCGAAAGAAAGATTAGGTATGCAACTGATGTTTTTTTCACCTTTTGCCTTAAAATATTCCTTATAAAAAATATTCCAGGGAGCATTTTCCTTTGGCTGACAATATACACTGTCAACACCAGAGGGCGCCAGCCCCACTGTGTAGACTTGCCGGGCTAGTCACACCTTGCGACATTGCGATTCTGCGTTACAGTCTTCGAAATCCCAGCCATTTCTGCCTCGAGGAGGACCACAACTGAACGAAATCTAGTGAATGAACTTTTTTAAAAAACAGTCACAGCACACATCCTTAGGGATGTGTGTGATTATTTTGGATTTTAATGATCAAATTAAAGCTATCAGTCAGCCAGATGCATCCTTGGACTCACTCTCCTCTGACAGAGCTCACAGTAAGAACATCCCCACAGATGAGCAGCACTTAAACCCCTGCGGGTCCCCAGTCTCTGAAATTTGGGATTTTGGAATGTAGTTGCTCTCTCCAGACTTTGCATACATAGCAAAATGTTCCCCATAAAATCAACACAAACACCAACAGGGTGCTTATAACACCAACAGGGTGCTTATAACACAAACAGGGTGCTTATAACACTAACAGGATGCTTATAACACCAACAGAGTGCTTAACAGAGTGCTTACAACACTAACACAGTGTTTTTCCACACTGACAGAGTGCTTATAACACTATCAAAGTACTTATAACACTAAGAGTGATTATAACACTATCAGAGTGCACATGGTGAACTGCTGAACTGAGATGAACTCTGAATGCCAGAGCTGATTTGAGGCTGAGATTTGTACTGCGCTCTATAATCACACGTCCCGCTCGTGCACGCTCAGACCGCTGGTGCACGTGACCCAGGAGCGAGACTCCCTCGCTGAGTCACTGCACACACACAAAGGGAAAAACATAATAAATCAGATCCTCTGACGCTTCAGGGAGAAATGAGTCACAAAGTATAAATATTCTGCACAGCTGTCCTCTGTGACCACACTGTGACTCTCTGGTCTATTTTTGGACACCTGGCTTTGCAATTAAAGATGGCAGATATTTGCTATGAGGAGTAATGATGTATAAAATGCGTAAAATACATGATGTAATTCGGGGGTACTGGCTGGGGGGGGGGGGCACATAAAGATGTCTGTACTCTGCAGGCTCCATTTTAACCTTTTTCCACCTGCATTTGTTCCCAAGAGTGAAGACATGGCAACACAATGTACAGACACAAGGAGGCCAGTCTCTTTCTCCCTCCCTCCCTCTCTCTCCCTCTCACTCCCTCTCTTCTCTCTCCCTCCCTCCCTCTCTCCCTCGCCCTCTCTCTCTTGTGGGAAACAAACAGCTTTTTGAGCACTTGTGGGGAGTAAATAGGGTGCTATGTCATGTGGATGAGGAAGGGGGGCTTAATCTTGGTTTTTGATCCTTTGAATTTTTTTCTTTTAATTAATTTTTTTGCTGATGGACTTTGGATGTTTTTTTTATATAAGAAAATGGAAGTGTATATGTTTCTCTTCTCTCTCTCTCTATCTCTCTTTTCTCTAGCTATTTCTCTCTTTTCTGCCTGTGGTTAGTTTGTTAATTGTTTTTCTCTTTATGTTGCTTGTATATTATTTTTATTTTGAAGTACAGTAATTTTCTGTGGTTGAACAATGTCCCAATAAAAGGGTTTTTAAATCTCAAAATCTCTCTCTTCTCTCTCTCCCTCTCTCTCACTCCCTCTCTTTTTCTCTCCCTCCCTCCCTCCCTCTTTCCCTCTCACTCCCTCTCTTCTCTCCCTCTCTCTCTCTTCTCTCTCTCCCTCCCTCCCTCTCTCCCTCTCACTCCCTCTCTCTCTAACAGCCGTATAGAGCAGCTCTTCTCCCTCTCTCTCTCTCTCTAACAGTCCTATACAGCTTTCCAGAGGAGGTGAAATATTTGGTGAACCGTCCTGGCAATCTGCACCTAAAATTAGTTGGCGTTGGAAGCATTAGTTAATTAGTCAGACAGATTAATGTGATAATTGATACAGCCATAATATTTATCATTACATTTCAAATATTTACCACGTATTGCAGTATGCTCCATTTGGTTAACAGAAACCTTGATGCCTTGGTGTCAGACTATGAGCACAGATGGTATAATGTAAGAAAAGATACACAAACCTCACGTGGCAACTACAGCTGAAATACGCATACAGCCACAGCTGAGACCAGCTCTGAAGCGGATATCCTCCTCCTCCAGACCCATGAGACCCAGCACGTGCCAGAGACCCCGGACTCTACAGGCGAGACTCAAGGCCGCATGGAGCCACAAAACCGAACTTTCGACTGAGTAACGGGCTAAAATGGCGGCACAGAGATCTGGGGCTCCCTGGGACTGCCGCAGCGCCACAGCACAACTGCACGTCGTCTCCCTTCAGAGATTTCACCCTGACCTTCACCTGTCCTTTTTAGTGTAGAATCTTTCTTTTTTTTCCCTGTGAAATTAATACAAGCATTTATATGCTTTTTCCCCCTCATTTGTAATGACCTGTTCTTTGCCGCGTTGTAATCGTTAGAACTCATTCAGGAGAAGCACAGGCAAGTCCCGCTTGTGTTGGATAAGCACTCATCGTATGTCGCTTTGGATAAAAGCGTCTGCAAAATAAATGCAATGTAATGTAAATGTAATGTAAATGTAAATGTAAATGTAAATGTAATGTCCATGTCCCGTTGCTCTAAAGCACAAGCGAGCAGCTGCTCTTCGCTCTCCACTCTGTCAGCTCATCAGCTAAATCAGACTCAGCAGTTGGTGCTTCCACATCCAGTGCTGGTGCAGGCAGGCTGCAGTTCCCAGGCTGACCAGAGGATGTCACTGTTGCACAATGAGATGCAGACAAACCCCTTCCTCTCCTGAGGAGCACGGGCCAGTCACACCCCTCCCAGAGGAGCAGCTGGCATCGCTATGGCCTGGATCCGATATACTGCAGGAACTAGTCAAACTCATGAAACGTTGTTGGCATGTTTTTGTACATATGTTTTGTATATGGTTTTTGTTTGTATTTTTTTAGAAGATACTTTGGCATGAGAAAATGGCTACGATACCTCTCCCAGTCCGTGCATCAGGGTCTGCGTGTGATGCAGAGGTAAGGTGAGAGGGTTTCACTGGTTCTTTCGACAGGTTGTGAAGTGAGGCAGGTGTCACGTGGTGCCAGTGCCTTTAAAGTGCGTTTCCTCGGAAACCAAAGGTAGGGCCTCACAGAGCCACATTCACCGGGGTCACCTGGGTCACCTGGGCGTTTCCGTGACACCTGCCTGTCACATTCTGCACCCAGCAGCCCCGCGGTCAGCTGACCTCTGAGCGCTTCACCTCAGCGCTGCAGCTCCCCGTGTCTGAGGATCTTCCCACGTACTGGCACAGTGCAGCCATTTTGTCTCGCTGTTCTGTTCCTCTATCTATGATGAGTGTGTGTATGCGTGTGTGTGAGTGTACTCTGTGTGTGTGTGCGTGTGTGTGAGTGTACAGTGTGTGTGTGTACTGTGTGTGTGAGTGTACAGTGTGTATGTGTGTGTGTGAGTGTACTCTGTGTGTGTGTGCGTGTGTGTGAGTGTACAGTGTGTGTGTGTACTGTGTGTGTGAGTGTACAGTGTGTATGTGTGTGTGTGAGTGTACTCTGTGTGTGTGTGCGTGTGTGTGTGTACTGTGTGTGTGTGTGCATGCGTGTGTGTGTGTGTATACAGTGTGTGTGTGTACTGTGTGTGTGTGTGAGTGTACAGTGTGTGTGTGTGTGTGTGTGTGTGTACTGTGTGTGAGTGTGTGTGTGTGTGTGTGTGTACTGTGTGTGAGTGTGTGTGTGTGTGTGTGTGTTAGGCAGTGCTCTCACCAGTGTCCTGTTGGGGGGATGAAGTATATGCAGCAGTGCACTCTGGAGTCTGGGATGCGCTTCTTCCTGTTGATGTTGATCTCCTCCTGCAGGTACTGCTCATACTGGTCATTAATGAACTTCATAATGGGCTGCCAGCTGTGTGTATCACAGGGGAGAGAGCAGGTCACACATGTACACACACACACACACACACACACACGCACACACACACACGCACGCACACACACACACACACACACACACACACACACACTCACGCACGCACGCGCGCACACGTGTACAGACACACGTACACACACACAGTTTGGCTGCACTCACCAGTTCTCATTGTTGATCTGGTCCCCAAACCCTGGAGTGTCAATGACAGTGAGCTTCATCCTGACCCCCTTCTCTTCAATGTCTGTTACAGGGGTCACAGAGAGGCCAGAGCAGCCAATCAGAACAGACACTGCTAATCAAAAACAGACACTAAACAAGTAACAGAGGCCAGAGCAGCCAATCAGAACAGACACTGCTAATCAAAAACAGACACTAAACAAGAAAGAGGAAGCAATCAAGCGGCCAATCAGAAGAGGGCACACCAGCTCTCTCACTGTAACCCAAGGACATGATCCTGGCCCTCTCATCGTGACTAAACCCTGTTCCTCTCTCTCATCGTGACTAAACCCTGTTCCTCTCTCTCAGTCCTGCCCTCTCTCTCACCGTGACTAAACCCTGTTCCTCTCTCAGTCCTGCCCCCTCTCTCACCGTGACTAAACCCTGTTCCTCTCTCTCAGTCCTGCCCCCTCTCTCACCGTGACTAAACCCTGTTCCTCTCTCAGTCTGTCCGGCCGTGACTAAACCCCCTCTCTCTCTCACCTGCCCTCTGACTAACCGTGACTAAACCCTGTTCCTCTCTCTCTCAGTCCTGCCCTCTCTCATCGTGACTAAAAACCCTGTTCCTCTCTCTCTCTCTCACCGTCCCCTGGCCCCCCTCTCATCATCGTGACTAAACCCTGTTCCTCTCTCTCACCGTGACTAAACCCTGTTCCTCTCTCTCAGTCCTGCCCTCTCTCTCATCGCCCCCCTCTCTCTCATTGTTCCTCTCTCTCAGTCCTGCCCCCTCTCTCATTGTGACTAAACCCTGTTCCTCTCTCTCAGTCCTGCCTCCTCTCTCATTGTGTCACATGGACTTTATTTAAGCCCCACCCCTGTGCCAATGAGCCCTGCCTACTTTGCCTCATTTTGAGTAAGCTCCACCCACAACTCCTCATCATGCCCCCTCTCCACCAAGCCCCACCTCCCTCTCATCATCATCTTTGCAAACCCCACCCGCTCTCCCTCACTAAGCCCCGCCCCCCCGCCTCACCGTGGCTGATGGACTTGATCTCGATGGTCTTGGGGATCCTCTCCTCGGTGGTGGTCAGCACGGACCTGCGGCTCACCTTGGATTTGAACAGCGTGTTCATGAGCGTGGACTTGCCCAGGCCGCTCTGCCCTGCACCCGGAGAGAGAAGCACAGAGACACACTGAGACCGGAGTCCTCACAGCCAGCCCCGCCCACAGTGACATCACACCTGCACAGACGACCCAATCAGAGAGCACATATATGGCCCATAACTCACTCTGTAACAATAACACAGCAGCATGCTTACTGAGACCACACAACCTGAATAACTAAAGGTTTAAAAACGTGCTACTGGAACGCATACAAGAATTTAAAAAAGAACTGGTATAGATTTTTTCCCCCCTCGATTTCAATTTATACAACATATTCATTTCAAACACAAAGATGACCCTAAAGTAAAACACCAAAATGATGAGGGGAAAAAAGGGTCGGTTAAGAAAGAGTCCATAACGCTGGTGAGTATCTAAAGCAAATGCACACAGTTCTGTCACAACAGCTCAGCTTCTCACCCAAACACTGAGTGTCAGCCTGTTTATAGCAGACAGGAGGCCCCTTCCTTGCAGAGACAAGGCAGGACTGTGTGAAACACATCAGAGATTCAGCCCCCAGTGCTGAGGAACACAGCCAGCCAGAGCCCAGAGCCCCCCCCCCATTCATAGACGGGGGGGGGGGGGGGGGTGGCTACGGTCTGCCTTATACGGCAAAAAGCAGGAGTCCCCCCCCCCCCCCTTCCCACCCCCAGGAGGCAACAGCTGGTCTGTCTCCGGGAGTCTAACAGAGAGAGATGGGATGAGGCGAGTGGAGGAGAAGAATTCGGGGTGCTGAGGGGGGGCGGTGTTGGGGGGGGGGGGTGCTCGGGGGGGGGGGGGGGGGTCACAGCTGGAGAACGGCCAAGGCCTCCGAGCCGCCACAGAGCCGGGCCTTGTGCGCCCGTGGGCGACACCTGCAGGGTTCACACGCTGGTCACGCCAGCGCTGCAGCAGCCAGAACGGCCTCACGACCTCCGCGTATACCACAATGCACTGGGGCAAACACCTGCCGGAGACTGAGGCCGGACTATAACACAGCGTCGGCGCCAGCACCTCATATTTAAAGGAGCCCAGGTGCTGCTTTGCTAGCAGCGCACGATGAGCAGCCAGTCCGCTCGTCCACACGCACGATGAGCAGCCAGTCCGCTCCTCCGCACACACGATGAGCAGCCAGTCCGCTCCTCCGCACACACGATGAGCAGCCAGAGCGCTCGTCCGCACACAGGATGAGCAGCCAGTCCGCTCGTCCGCACGCACGATGAGCAGCCAGTCCGCTCGTCCGCACACACGATGAGCAGCCAGTCCGCTCGTCCGCACACAGGATGAGCAGCCAGGCCGCTCGTCCACACACACGATGAGCAGCCAGTCCGCTCGTCCGCACACAGGATGAGCAGCCAGTCCGCTCGTCCGCACACACGATGAGCAGCCAGTCCGCTCGTCCGCACGCACGATGAGCAGCCAGTCCGCACACACGATGAGCAGCCAGTCCGCTCGTCCGCACACACGACGAGCAGCCAGTCCGCTCGTCCACACACACGATGAGCAGCCAGTCCGCTCGCCCGCACACACGATGAGCAGCCAGTCCGCTCGTCCGCACACACACCAGTACCCGACGATCAGACCGCCAGTCCGCTCGTCCACACACACGATGAGCAGCCAGTCCGCTCGTCCGCACACACGATGAGCAGCCAGTCCGCTCGTCCGCACACACGATGAGCAGCCAGTCCGCTCGTCCGCACACACGATGAGCAGCCAGTCCGCTCGTCCACACACACGATGAGCAGCCAGTCCGCTCGTCCGCACACACGATGAGCAGCCAGTCCGCTCGTCCGCACGCACGATGAGCAGCCAGTCCGCTGTCCACAAAACGCACGATGAGCAGCCAGCCCGCTCGCCCCCACACACGATGAGCAGCCAGTCCGCTCGTCCCCACGCACGATGAGCAGCCAGTCCGCTCGTCCACACGCACGATGAGCAGCCAGCCCGCTCGCCCCCACACACGATGAGCAGCCAGTCCGCTCGCCCGCACACAGGATGAGCAGCCAGTCCGCTCGTCCGCACACAGGATGAGCAGCCAGTCCGCTCGTCCGCACACACGATGAGCAGCCAGTCCGCTCGTCCGCACACACGATGAGCAGCCAGTCCGCTCGTCCGCACGCACGATGAGCAGCCAGTCCGCTCGTCCGCACACACGACGAGCAGCCAGTCCGCTCGTCCACACGCACGATGAGCAGCCAGTCCGCTCGTCCGCACGCACGATGAGCAGCCAGTCCGCTCGTCCGCACGCACGATGAGCAGCCAGCCCGCTCGCCCCCACACACGATGAGCAGCCAGTCCGCTCGCCCGCACACAGGATGAGCAGCCAGTCCGCTCGTCCGCACACAGGATGAGCAGCCAGTCCCGCTCGTCCGCACACACGATGAGCAGCCAGTCCGCTCGTCCGCACACACGATGAGCAGCCAGTCCGCTCGTCCACACGCACGATGAGCAGCCAGCCCGCTCGTCCACACACACGATGAGCAGCCAGTCCGCTCGTCCACACACACGATGAGCAGCCAGTCCGCTCGCCCGCACACACGATGAGCAGCCAGTCCGCTCGTCCACACACACGATGAGCAGCCAGTCCGCTCATCCACACACACGATGAGCAGCCAGTCCGCTCGCCCGCACGCACGATGAGCAGCCAGTCCGCTCGTCCCCACGCAGGATGAGCAGCCAGTCCGCTCGTCCGCACACACGATGAGCAGCCAGTCCGCTCGTCCGCACGCACGATGAGCAGCCAGTCCGCTCGTCCGCACACACGATGAGCAGCCAGTCCGCTCGTCCACACACACGATGAGCAGCCAGCCAGCTCGTCCGCACGTGTGCTACACCGTTCACCGGCTGGAATGGAACACTGATTTAAAAACGAAGCTCTGGTTGGCTAGCTTTTGAAACTGGCTCCAGAGCGAAAATAAATCAAGTATTAATTTGTGAGTCTATTATTAATTCTGAAGACGTCGTACGCGCACTCGGCGTGCTCTTCTCCCGAAAAATCCGCTGTCTGTTCTGCTTCCAGCATCAAACGGCCTTTCATCCGATGCGCACACAGGCTTCGCTGCCAGCTCGCATTCCCCAGTCAGACGGTCGTCTCGGACGCGGGGTCGTTTGAATTCCCAAAAAAAAATCCGCGCTGTGATTAATTAGAAACGTGATTTACGCGTTTGGAGCTGAAATTATCACCTACTGGCAGCCGAGGCCCACTAATCTTTCTCTCCCCTCCCCCTCCTCAGGGCCTGCGCCGGGCGAAGGCTTCTAATCTGCGTGCGCAGACCGCCGGACGCGGCGCTGCGAGAAGGGGACGTCGCCGAGGCGGGGCTTTTTTTTTACGACCCTTCGTCTCCAGCGAGGGAGACGAGCAGACGGGACGGTGGCGCGTGATTGGTCGGGCCGTGAGGGCGTTCCGGTCTGCACTCGGGAGAGAGAGGGAGACGACGTGCGGTGCGTCGCACGTCAGGGGGAAAAACCCAAATGACGGGTCTCTACTCCCTTCAGATTCCTGCACATTTTTATTAATGACAGAACAAAACATAATTTTTGTTCTGTTGATCGCTAGCTTGTCTGGGGGGGGGGGGGGGTATTGCACAAAGCAGGATCATTGAGTAAAACCTGGAACAGCTCTTCCTACTTCAGTCCATGTTCCAGGTTTGGGAGGGTTCCAGGTTTTACTCCACCCCACCCCACCCTACTCCACCCCTCTCCACCCCACTGCACTCCACCCCACCCGACTCACCCACGACCATGATATTGAGCTCGAAGCCCTGCTTCATGGCCTTCCTCCTCATCTGCTCCAGGATGGCGTCGATGCCCACGTAGCTGAAGTCCACGCTGGGCGCCTCCGGGCACGCCGCGGGCACTGCCGGCTTCACGGGCTCTGACATGGCGCTGTTGTAGCTCGGAATGACGTCTGATCCTGGCACCGGGGGGAACAAAAGCAACTGACTTTAGTACAGGGCTGTCAAGCCCTGTGCCAACCCTACAGTCCCAAGTCCTACAACCCAAATCAAGTAGCCTATTACATCAGTGGTTCCCTGCATTGTTCCTGGAGATCTTACCATCCTGTAGGGTTCCATTTCAACCCTAATCTGGCACACCTGGCTCTGATAGTTCTCAGTTGGAGTGAAAACCTGCAGGACGGCAGATCTCCAGGAACAGGGCTGGGCGGCCCTGCTTTGAAACCACAGACTTTAATTTGTCTCCTGGATGGGCAGAAAGGTCAGATAGCTCAGATAGTTCACTTTATTATATTAAAATATAAAAACAGCTTATGAATGTTCAGTAAACTGCACTCAAATTAAAACAGTAATAAAAGTGAAATGTGTGGTTATGAACGATGAGCAAATCACAAGCAGGGCTCAGTTCAGTCGGCTAGAAACAGATTAAAACACAATCAGAGAGGAATTACATTACATTACATTATAGGCATTTAGCAGACGCTCTTATCCAGAGCGACGTACAACAAGTGCAATAGTTCCAGGTGCGGAGGTACAAAAGAAACATACTAGAGCGAAATAAAGATTGTAGTGCCAGAAGTGACCACATAGATCAGGACTCCAACCCTGTAGAGTAACCTGTTCAGCAAACAAACAACCCTGCCAAATACAAACTAGCACCGAAATCACAATTTCCTGATCAGAAGGAATGTCTTCAGCTGGCGAGCGCTTCCTCATCTGAAGATACTGCAAAACTCTTTAACCCTCAGAAGAGCAGTTTCTTAGTCAATGTTCTAAAACTCACTCATTGCTGTCAATGTTCTTCAGTGAACGTTCTAATCACGTATTTGTGACCTCACACCTCACAGCGTAAAATCTCACCACAGGCTGCAAAGCTGTGCCTGTTTAGGGCACTAGTGTGTGTAGGCATGGCTGAATCACAAAGGCCTTTTATCACACATCTACACATTACGAATATTTAATCACTAAAATTATCACATTGTGACGTTTCTTCTATCTGAAAGCCTAAAATGCATCTTTCTTTTACAAAGTATGGAAACAGAAAGTCATCTTTAAATTATATATACTATATAAAGTATATTTTTTTCAATTGTTGAGGTTTCCTTGAAGCTGTTTGCAGAACCCCTAGGGGCCCCTCGGACCCCAGTTTGGGGACCCCTGCGGTACAGTCCGTCTCCAGATGAGAAAGCGGTCATTTCCGCTGCACCACCGGATATATTCACCACTGCAGCATCTCACAGCTAAAGGTGCTAAAGCCGCTAAAAGTCCTAAAGGTGCTAAAGTCGCTGAAGGTTCTCACACACACCTGTCAGATACACACCAGGGGTTCAAGCTGTAAAAATGCTGCCGCACACATCCTCTTGCGTGCATAAATTTCAAATATTTCTGTGGGACTGAATCCATTTGTAACCCCCCACCCCCCCCCTCCCCAGATATATAGATGGACGGGATCTTCCGCATAAACGGATAGAGGCCGTTTATTGGCTTTGTTCCGATGGTTTTGGGTGCATTCAAGGCTAGGAATTCACTCTAAGGGAGAATTCGGCGTGCGGAAACGCAAAACCACAGGAGCACCGGCCCAGCCCAACGCCTTCGAGCCTCCTCAGACTTTCCCATGAAAAACCCCAAACGCGCTCTCCCCAGCAGCATGCTCTTTACACACAGGGGAACAGGGTGAGCGTAGGGGTGCGGGCCCCCACACGGCGACAGATACTGGGCAGGCCTTTCAAATGTGCGTTAAATATCTGAGCAACCTCGTGTGTGCGGTAACTCTTTGCGTTGCTACTGGCCATTGATTTTTAAGCTGTGCTTTTCTTGCACATTTTTGCTATGACTGCACTTAAGGAAGAGCTTCTTCAAATGCTCATCTTTAATTTCACGCAAGCAATATCTCAACCCTTCCATTTTTTGGGCCACGCATAGCATGTCGTCAGTCAGAACTACGGAAAAGCATTTCAAATATGTACTGTCATCACCAGAAGCATCCAACAATATTGACATATTTTGAGTCCATTCGTCCACCCCTAATGACTCTGAATAAGCCAACGCTGTAAGGCTTTCGCTGATGGCGGCGTGTGACTGCGTCACATGGACATGCTGCTGCCGGGGGCTGAGCGCGTAGATAACCATCACGGCCTCCGCAGGCTTCCGCAGAGAACGTGACCACAGGCCGTCCGCGTGAGCCAATTAAAACGCAGCACTGCAGGGCTCGCATGTCCCAGCTCAATACCAGCACAGCACAGAGAGGCCATATCACACAACCCCCAGGGGTGGCCTACACACAGTCCGCATGCAGATCCCCGTGAGGCTGAGGGTTCGAGCCCCGCCATGCCGATCCCATCCCTACCTGTGACCCCATGCTTTCCCCCATCTGGATAGAGTGAAAGCACTGCAAACAAAGTCTGTCTTAACAAGTGTTTTAGTCTTGTAATGAGACTTAAGATAATTTTTTCTCACTCAAGTAGAAAATATTGGCTTTTTTAAAGTATATATATATACACACACACTCACGCGCACTCATTCTCTGTCTCTCATACTCTCTCTTTCCGTCTCTCACTCTCTCAGAGCGCAGGAAGTGGGGGTGCAGCTCAGAGAGATAACAGGAAAATGGCTCTGCGCCTCTCGCTAGGGATAAGCGCCGTTGTGAAAAGTAGACGACGCGTCCAAACCTCAAACACCCCTCAGCCCCCCAGGGGCCTGAATGAAGCCAGCGCCCCCCCCCCCCCCCCCCCCCCCATTCCTCCCCCCCCCCCCACACCCACAGCGATTCAGCCACCGCCTCACACGGGAAGTCATATTTTCAGCAATTAAAACTTCTTAAAAGTTATTTTTCCCTCCTCTCATTAAACACAGAGGAGGACGGCACTGCGGGAGTTAGTTTATTTATTTGTTTTCAAATTAAAACTTCAACAGCAGCATCCAACATAAGAGCCACTGGACTGCAGCAGGATGGTTGCATACTGAATTGAACTGAACTGAACTGAACTGAACTGAACTGAACTGCACTGAACTGAATATTTAATTTGCCTTTTCTGAAATTTGATTTGCATTTTATTAAGAGCCTCTTGTTCACACACAGTGCTACACAGACAACACAAACACAGGCACTCAGACAATAGAGCAACAACACAGACAACACAAACACAGGTACTCAGACAATAGAACAACAACACAGACAACACAAACACAGGCACTCAGACAATAGAACAACAACACAGACAACACAAACACAGGCACTCAGACAATAGAGCAACAACACAGACAACACAAACACAGGCACTCAGACAACAGAGCATCAACTCAGACAACACAAACACAGGCACTCAGACAATAGAGCAACAACACAGACAACACAAACACAGGCACTCAGACAACAGAGCATCAACTCAGACAACACAAACACAGGCACTCAGACAATAGAGCAACAACACAGACAACACAAACACAGGCACTCAGACAACAAGCAACAACACAGACAACACAAACACAGGCACTCAGACAACAGAGCATCAACTCAGACAACATATCGGCCCAGTGCCAGTGCCTGGGGGCAGCCGGCAGTTAAACAGCCAAACCTCTGGTTCTCTTCAGCAGCGAGCAGTTTAACGCTCCGGGCTCAGATGAGGTTGCGGTTCTGTAGGTCTTAGTTTGGCACCGTCGAACACTCAGTGCACCGGGTTTTAGCTGCAGCCTGGTCCCCCAGAGCTCGGGACGTCCCACACAGAGCAGATCGCGTCTGTGTCCATGTCAGCCTGTCCTGGGAACCCCAGCTTTAATAAACCGCAGCTCCCCGTTTCTGCGGCAACGCAAACGGGAACCGCTGTCTGGCTCCCGCATGCAGAATGAGGCCCTCGCATCCTGTGGGCCTCCACCCAAAACCATGTTTGGGATGGGAACAGAATTTATTCCTTATCTTTTTTTTTACAAACCCCGCCTCCGCTCCTACACCCGCACTAACCCTGCCACGCTTATTACTAGTACCTACAGGCTGCCCACATGGGATATTCCAGCAAAGAACCCCTCAAAAAGTTCTAGAACTCTTAGTCAGTGTCAGTGTTCTAGAACTCCACTGCTTTCAGGCACCAGCAGTGATTGTTACATCAGCCTTAGAACGTTCAGTTAAGAACATTCCAAACACTCTTATTGAAGAAGAAAAAAAAAAGGAAGTTCCTGAGGACAGACGATGGCCTTCGAGACAAGAAGGTCTGTCTTGCTGTCTTGCTTTTGTACTTTTCTGTCTTGCTTCATAGCTTTTTGGGGTCAGGCCAGTGCTGCCCCCAACCCACCCCCACCCTTCTTCTCTGTCCACGTTCAAAGGCAACCTCAGCCGCTCAGGAACCCCCCCCCCCCCCCCCCAGACGAGCGGGCGGGGCTGTTCGCTGGCGTCTGCGTGGAACCCAACACCGGAACATCGCATTCAAATTAGAGAGAGAGAAACCCTGGACCAAATTTTTTCCATTCTCTTCCCCCCCCCCCCCCCCAAAAAAAAAAAAAAACACCACGTGGAAGCAATTACATACACGGCATTCTTCCAGTCCATCTTTACGAAAGACACATTTACGTTTTTAATCAGCACTTTTTAAAAATCTCGTGTCTTGAACTTCACTGTTGATGAGACGGGCTTCACAGTCCCAGAGACGCAGCGATTGATTTTGAGACTTTCACACTGTGAATGGATTCTATTCCCCCTCCGTCGACCCCCCCCTCACCCTATGCCCCCCCCCACCCTGGCACTCCGCCACCCTCCAACCCCACCACCCCACCTGGAGACGCTTAACTGTCACCGTTCTGTCGCCGTAGAGCTTACTTTACAGCGCAGTCAAAGCCCCTCTCTGCTGAACGGCCCAACAGTTGTGTAAACAACGCCAGATGTAGCGGCAGGGGGCGGAGCTGAAAACGGGAAGGGGGCGGGACTACGCTGCCGTGACTCATCCGTGGTGTGCCCCCCCCCCCCCCCCCTTCAGGAATTCCCTCCACTCGCTCGGACCCTTCGCCCCGCGCACTCTGACCCCCACCCCCCCTCCTGATTAATCTCCACTGACAGACTGAGCCACTGATCTGCAGGGGGACTCTGTGTGTCGCTGAAAGCACAGCTGGGAGGATCGCAGGGAGACTCTGTGTGTCGCTGAAAGCACAGCTGGGAGGATCGCAGGGAGACTCTGTGTGTCGCTGAAAGCACAGCTGGGAGGATCGCAGGGAGACTCTGTGTGTCGCTGAAAGCACAGCTGGGAGGATCGCAGGGGGAGAGCTTTAGGGCGGAGGAGCTTAGGATGAAAGCACACCTGTTTACACTGTACCTTCGCTTAACTAACCCTGAACTGATTCACAATGGGTTTACTAAAATGACAATTTCTTTGATAAGTTTTTTGAGTAACTGTAGTTTCGCATATTTTCTCTTCAGGGTGCTGTAGTTAAACTACTTTCAGTGTGACATAATTGACAGTGTGTACAACTACAATTTTGAAGGAGTTTCCCCAACACTGGTTGCCATGCTGACCCGACATCATCTTTGCTTTAGCCTCAACCTTAACATTCACACTTTTGTTAACTGCTCTCTGGGAAAGAACCTTTGCAAAAGGCAAAGTATTAATGTAAATATAGCTGTTAGCATAATCGGATAGATTGCCAACATATAAATGCAAATATAGCTGTTAGCATAACTAGAGAGATTGCGTAAATGTAAATATAGCTGTTAGTATAACAGGAGAGATTGCCTACATATAAATGCAAATATAGTTGTTAGTATAACAGGAGAGATTGCATAACTGTAAGCATAAATATAGTTGTCAGTATAACAGGAAGATTGCGTGAATGTAAACGTAAATATAGCTGTTAGCATAACTGGAGAGATCAGTGAGCAGAAACAGCAGTCTGCTTCACTCCTTGGTCTCATGTGGTAGTGAGTGAAACATGCCTGGAGCAAAAAGTTGTGTGTGGGGGGGGGGGGGGGGGGGGGGGGGGGGGGGGGGGGGGTTTGGGTGCTCAGGGGGTGGTGGACGTGCAGATTTGACTGCTTTAGTCTGATCAGTACCAGAAACAGTCAATTTCCCCAATGCACTGCGTGGGTGACAAAGGAATATCCAAAGAATAACATTTGAAACAAATGTCAGTTGTTTAATATTTGGAAATATTATACATATTCCATCTGCATCCTGACTGGAAACCCTTTTGGTCTGTTTTGAAACATCTGTTTTTTTATTTTGTTAATTCTCCTTTTTTTGTCAGTTCCCATGTTAAAAGGCCGACTGGCCGGCCAGCAGGGCCTTCTTTTTAACTCTGCATTCCACGCACAGACCTGCAGTTACTGCGCAGACTGCGCAGACCCTGCAAACAACCCACCCACAGACCTGCAGTTACTGCGCAGACCCTGCAAACAACCCACACACAGACCTGCAGTTACTGCGCAGACCCTGCAAACAACCCACACACAGACCTGCAGTTACTGCGCAGACAGACTGCGCAGACTCTGCAAATCCATGCATAGACCTGCAGTTACTGCGCAGACCCTGCAAACAACCCACACACAGACCTGCAGTTACTGTGCAGACAGACTGCGCAGACTCTGCAATCCATGCACAGACCTGCAGTTACTGCGCAGACAGACTGCGCAGACCCTGCAAACCACACACAGACCTGTAGTTACTGCGCAGATGGACTGTGCAGCTGGAGCAGAGAGATCACAAGCACCTAACCAAACAGAGGCCTTCCTTTTTTCACACTGAGACGAGGAGCACAAACCAATCCCTCCCTCCCTGTGTCACAACATAGCCCAGGGCCGCCCAGCCCTGCTCCTGGAGATCTACCGTCCTGTAGGTTTTCATTCCAACCCCAACAAAGCACACCTCATTCAACAGCTGGAGATCTACCATCCTGTAGGTTTTCACTCCAACCCCAACAAAGCACACCTCATTCAACACCTAGAGATCTACCGTCCTGTAGGTTTTCACTCCAACCCTAACAAAGCACACCTCATTCAACAGCTAGAGATCTACCATCCTGTAGGTTTTCATTCCAACCCCAACAAAGCACACCTCATTCAACACCTAGAGATCTACCGTCCTGTAGGTTTTCACTCCAACCCCAACAAAGCACACCTCATTCAACAGCGAGAGATCTGCCGTCCTGTAGGTTTTCATTCCAACCCTAAGGAAGCACACGTCATTCAACAGCCAGAGATCTACTGTCCCCTAGGTTTTCATTCCAACCCTAACAAAGCACACCTCATTCAACAGCTAGAGATCTACCGTCCTGTAGGTTTCATTCCAACCCTAACAAAGCACACCTCAATCAACAGCTAGAGATCTACCGTCCTGTAGGTTTTCATTCCAACCCCAACAAAGCACACCTCATTCAACACCTAGAGATCTACCATCCTGTAGGTTTTCATTCCAACCCCAAAGCACACCCATTCAACAAGAGATCTACACCTCATTCAGCAGCCAGAGATCTCGTCGAGCGGCGAGTAGTAGAGTCGGGTGTGCCAAATTAGGGTTGAACTGAAGACCCACAGGACGGCAGATCTGCTGGAGCAGGGTTGGGCAGCCTTGCTTATAGCCAACTGGGAAGCAGCGCTGCACTACAGGCGTGGAGCTCCTCTGGAAACGGGACCCAGAACCCAGGACCCAGGAGCCTGAAAACATCTGTTCCTTCCCCTGTCCCAGCATGGAAAGCTTGAGAGGAGGAGCGGAGCGTGGATTTCATGCAGAGAGAAGCTCCATCCGGCCTCCAGTAACGGCTGAAGCCTCTGCCGTTTGCATGCTCTGTGAGTGTATCTGAGAGAGGAAGGGATGGGTGTGTTTTACGCTTCATTCTGCCGGGGCAAAGACACGCGCACACACACACACACACACACACACACACACACACACACACACGCACACACAGAGGGCCACCACACACAAACACACACACAGGCCCACACACACACAATCACGCATACACACACACAGAGGCCCACACGCACACAAACACACACAGGCCCACACACACACAATCAAACACGCACATACACAGAGGCCCACACGCACACAAACACACATGCCCACACACAGGTCCACACACACAAACACACACACACACACAGTATTGAGAGCCCCAGGTTTATGAAGAGGATCCGCACAGACTGCACCACTCCCGCGGCTGGCGGTCTTCCATGTGATTTCATACCAGCATAACCGTCAAATCACGGCTAAGCCGCAGAATTATGCTGCATTATGGGAAAAAGACCCACAGCCAGATTTAATCAGACATGCATCAGACCCGAGCTCAAGCCAGGGAGAGGACACAAAATCCGCCATCCGACCACCCGCCACCCACCGTTACACCGCCTACCACCGGCCATCAGACCACCGCCATCCGCCATCACACCACCCGCCATCCGCCATGACACCACCGCCATCACACCACCCCCATCCACCATCATACCACCGCCATCACACCACCCGCCATCCGACCACCCGCCACCATACCACCGCCATCACACTACCCGCCATCCGCCATCACACCACCACCATCATACCACCGCCATCCACCATGACACCACTACCATAACACCACCGCCACCCGCCATCAGACCACCCGCCATCCGCCATCACACCACCGCCATAACACCACCACCACCCGCCATCAGACCACCGCCATCCGCCATGACACCACCACCACCCGCCATGACACCACCACCACCCGCCATCACACCACCACCATCCACCATCATACCACCGCCATCACACCACCCGCCATAACACCACCACCACCCGCCATCAGACCACCGCCATCCGCCATCACACCACCATCCGCCATCACATCACCGCCATCACACCACCACCACCCGCCATAACACCACCACCACCCGCCATCAGACCACCGCCATCCGCCATCACACCACCATCCGCCATCACATCACCGCCATCACACCACCACCATCCCGCCATAACACCACCACCACCCGCCATCAGACCACCACCATCCGCCATCACACCACCATCCGCCATCTCACCACCGCCATCCACCATGACACCACCGCCATCAGACCATGCTCCCACTCTCCTATGGGAGAACTCAACAATTCAACAGTAAACACAATCCCAAAAACAAAATCACGCACACACACATTTATCCACATACACACACACACACACACAAATTCATGCACATACACACACACACACACACACACACCATGTCCCTAACACTGTGCATCTTTGTGACTGCAACTAATAGCTGACGCTGTCTGTGCACAGACCGGTCTCCTCATCCTGTCAGCTTCGCATTCGTCGGCACAGCTGGGAATGCGACCTCTGACCCCGCTCGGGGTAAAGCAGGTGGCCTCACCTGGTGTTAAACGAGCCCCCCTCTCTGCGCTCGACCCTCGAGGAGCCACGATAACAACCAGCCCCTCCGCTGGAGATGGTGACAGACAGACTTCTGCACTCATCAAGACGTTTTAAAAAACAAAAACAAAAAAAAAAAACACTTCAGCTCTGTTCCGACGCCAAATAAGTGGGATTCTGGTTAAAAAACCAGAGAGAGAAAAGAGAAAAAATAACTACAAACCCTGGAGGTACAAACAACAGACAGGCCAAGAGGGAAATTTTTTACTACGAGCCCAAGGACAAATAAAACCAGTGAGACATCGGAGGTACGATCCTCATTCAGTACTCCTGCCTCCTTTGAGAACACACTGCTCTTATTAAACTGTGTGAACACAGCTACAGCGCCCCGAAAAAGCATTCATCCCCTTCCTGATCTCCTCTATTACTGCGTATTCTGTCACACTGAATGGTTTCAGATCTTCAGATTAAATGTAATATTGGACGACAGGAACCTGAGTAAACACAACACACATTAAAAAAAAAAAAAAAAAAAAATTATTATTTCATTTAGTTCAGGAAAAAAGTTATCAAATGCCCATATCGCTCATGTGGAAAAAGTAATGGCCCCCTTCAGCTTAATAACTGGTTGCACCACCTTTAGCAGCAATGACAGCTGCCAAACGCTTCCTTATAATTTGGCGTCAGTCTTTTGCACTTTGTTTCCTTCACAGTTCAGGGTGAGAGCATCTGCTCTACGGCTGGAATGCAATGCAGAAGTTTGCCGTTTGTTAATATTATTCAGCCAGCGGATCTCTTCCTCCTTTGTGCCAGAGAAGAGTCTGAAACATACACGCAGGACGGGGGAGTGCATGCGTGTGCAGTGAGCAGATGCTTCATGCAAACATGAATACCGATCCTACATGCTGCCACACAAGGAACATAAATTAATAAATTAATTTACATTCTCCGCGTTGGCCTCCACCCACCCACACATACACAGACTCACACATACGCACACCATCGGCACACAAGCACAGTACACACACAGACTCACATATACACACAGCATCGGCACACAAGTACAGTACACACACAGACTCACACATATGCACACCATCGGCACACAAGTACAGTACACACACAGACTCACATATACGCACACCATCGGCATACAGCACAGCACATACACGCACACCATCGGCACACGTACACACACAGTACGCACAGTACACAAGTACACACACACAGAGGGGCTGTGAAAGTATGAATTCGCTTGAAAAGTTATAACATAAAAAAACAACACTGGTTGTAAGGACCAGTCAAAACAACACAGTTCCTGTTTGAGAACAGACAGGAACAGAAATACCCTGTATGCGGGGCACAGTACACACACTGTGAGGGAACGCTCGCTCTGGCAGAAAGGTACCGAGGTGTCTGGGACACGGGCCAGGCTGCCGGGTTACTGGCTTTATTGTGTTAACGCCTGGCTCAGGGGTCCATCTCGATGCTGTCAGAACAACTTCGCTGTAGTCCTGATGCTCAGCAGAGGCCTAAGGAGCTGACTACTGACTCAGTGTTAGCACCCCCCTCCCCCCAGAATGGTTCCGTCCAACTCCTGACTCCATGTTATCACCCCACCCCTGTCCTCCCAGAATGGTTCTGTCCAACTCCTGCTTCCATGTTATCACTCCCCCCAATCACAAGCATTAGGGGACTGAACATTAACTTGGAGGTTGCAGGTTCAAACCCATATGGGCCATTAGTCACATGACGTACCCTTGGGCAAAGCAACCTGAACCGCTTCAATAAATATCCCGTTACACAAATGGATTGTGTGCCAGACAGGAAAGAAAATGGATGAATGTGTGCATGTAAATGGTTAACTGGGTCAAGTTAAAGAAACAGTCTCACGGGGGGTGGGGGGGGGGGGGGGGTGTACACACATGAACACAGGTGCACAGTTCCACAGAGCTTCTACCAGACCGCTAAACGCTCACATGAGGCCAACAGCCCTCTCTCTGGTGTTAACAAGCTACATCGTTCAAAATCCCACGACTTGACCCCTCCCCATTTCAGGTCTAAAAGTAAAACTATCCCTCTAATGCTGAACCCTGGGTTTGAATGAAATGAAATGAAAAGGACTCTTTTTTTCTCTCTTTTTAAAATATGTTGAATTTGAACATTATTAGTAAGACAGCCCTTAACGATTCTTCCAGATATTCATTAATATAGTTTACATAATAGCATTCCATATGATCACCAATTCAAGGTCTAAAACTGAGATAGGAACACAACATTGCTTCAGATTTAATATCAGCCGTTAAAGGTGACTTTGATTACATGGTGCCATGTGTAAATTGTTTTCTGGTTGAAACAGGACCCTTACAAAGAGCAGCCAAAAAGTCCTTCCTGTAAAGATGAAGTGCAGATGTTTGTATCGAAATCAAATAGTTTGGGAGTTTTTTTAATAAATTATTTTAAATCTAATGAATCATTTATTCCCAGACAGGAAATTAAGAGAAAATAAACTTCCTGTAAATGCGATGCTTTAAAACAAAAAAGCAGAACTTAGACATGTGTTCCTGATGCCCGTTTGGAGATACAAACAGAGGCACGCCCTTACCCATGGGGGGTCTTAACGGAATACCAGCGCCGGTAAAATGTGGTGTAATTTGCCACCCCGGGGGGGGGGGGGGGGGGGGGGGGGGGGCTTGCAGTATGCCTCTGGAATGAGCTTCTGACAGCTAGCAGAGAAAGGACAGGGCCACAGGCCCAGGAATTTAACCTCTGGGGGTGAGAGAGTCTCACCTCTAACGACAGTGAGAAAACACCGCCGCCACCACCGCCTCACAGACACGTGCACCCCCCCCCCCTTTCCCCCCCCCCCCCGGCACCAACCACTCTGCGAACTCAGGCTTCAGTTAGCGAGAAACTGCTCCCCACCCGTCCAAAAAAGAATGTAAGAAATGTCTACAGGAATGCACAGAAAGCTGACAGTTACACTCTCAGTCTTGCAGTCCGTTGCATGCTTCCACAGGCCCTGGCCCTAGCGCCTTGTAGTGTTAGCATTCGCAGGTGCAACTCTTCACCATTTTTTTTAACTTTACTTTTTTCTCTCCTTTGCCAACCGATGATCTGCTGTGGACCAATAAATCAACTCATCTGTAGTCCATTTTCCATTATTTCCAGCTTGACACCACACATGACAGTCCATTGCCCTTCAGATGCTTATGGGGAAATGTAGTTTTTTCAGATTTTGGTGTAGAAATCACCCCCAAGTCATGTTATGAAGCATTAAAGCGCACGTTCAATAAATCGCAAAAGAAGTCAAAATACATCTTTAAAGTATGTACGTAATAGTGTGATGTTTTTTCTGTTAACATTCTTCTAAACTGTAGTCTTACTTAAAGCACACACACAGGTGTGATTCAAAATCCCTGAAATGATCAGCAGCTCAGAGTCAGAGTCATGTCCAAGGCTGGGGGGTGTATGAAGGGCCACAGCCTACACGGCTGGCTTTTGGAACGACTGATCTGACAGACCTCAAAGATGACAGAAGTCCCGGCCAAGAAACCGCTCGGTAATGCAGTTCACTCCCAAGCGGGTGGAGCAAGGCCAATGCCCACTGATTGGAGCACCCGGGGTCACATGACCAGCTGGTGAAAGGCCTCTGTGTCTGTCCTCACCTTGCAATGGACGGCAGCCATCGGCACACGGAACAGAGCAAAGTCAGAACAGAGGGGCCATTCAGGGGCAGTGTTAGGCCTCGACCAGCGAGATGTGATTAACAGACAGACAGACAGACAGACGGATGGACAGGCACAGACAGACAGACAGACGGACAGAAAGACAGGCACAGACAAACAGAGGAATGGATGGACAGGCGGACAGATGGATGACAGGCAGGCAGACGGACAAACAGACAGACAAACAGATGAACAGACAGACAGACAGACAGACAGACAGATGGACAGACACAGGACAGTCACAACAGACAGACGGACAGACAGACAGAGACAGACAGACAGACAGACAGATGGACAGTCCACATAGACAGACAGACAGACAGATGAACAGACAGACAGATGGACAGACAGGCAAACGGACAGTCAGATGAACAGACAAACAGATGAACAGACAGACAGACAGACAGATGGACAGTCACAGACAGACAGACAGACAGATGAACAGACAGACAGAGAGGTAGACAGACAGACAGAGAGACAGACAGACAGAGGGACAGGTGCAGACGCTGTGTTCTCTGTTCATTTCTATCCTGCCCCACAGACGGTCGCTGGTGACCCGTAGCCCTCCCGGGTGCAGCGGAACCCAGCGCTGTCGGACGTTTCAGTTCTTTTTGTGTTTTCACCAGAAATGCCAGTTGGGAGGATGGACAGCAGGAACGAAGAAAAGCCATTGGCCCCCGAACGAGAGAAACAGGTGTGTCACACGAACGCTCTCTCACCAGAGACACACAGGCTGACGGGCTGAGGGGGGACCCAGACCAGCAAGCAGACACAGGAGAAAAGGGGGCGGGGGTCAGTTTGAGTTTGGGATTCCAGGCAAGGCATTATTGTCCTGTACTGAAATCCCACTTTGAATTCCAGCACCCCTTTAATCATTACATTACAGGCATTTAGCAGTCGCTCTTATCCAGAGCGACTTACACAACTTCTTACATAGCATTTACATTGTATCCATTAATACAGCTGGATATATACTGAAGTAATGCAGGATAAGTACGTTGCTCAAGGGTACAACGGCAGTGTCCAACCCGGGAATCAAACCTGCAACATTTAGGTTACAAGACCAGTCCTTTACAAGACCCATTATACTACACTGCCGCCTGTCAATCAGTACAAGATGACTTTTCACAACAAATGTGTGACAATCCGCGGTGCGAAAAGATCAAAGTCACGTTTTTTAAATGTCCCGGGAAAATGAAACGAAAGGGTAAGCAGAGAGGCGAAATCCAGAAAGGTGAGACGGCCCACGGGACGCCGAGCGCTCAGAGCGCGAGTTCCTAAAAACGAGCACGCCCCCGACCTCCCGAGACCGAGCACACAGAGCACGGGGAGCGGAGCGACAAACCCCAACCGGGAGGAGAAACCAAAAAAAAAAAAGAAAGAAAGAAAGAGAAAGAAAGTAAGAGAAAGAAAAGGGTTCCTGGTCCCTCCCCCTTTTTGAGCTGCACTGAAATGTGGAGCAGAAACCAGCGGCTGAACTTCAGCCCTAATGCGCTGTTTTACACACTGCAGAAAGCTGTACCGGAACCTTCCATCTCACCTCAGTGACAAACCCAGCACACCCCCCCCTGCCCAGGGGGGGCACGACGGAACGCGCGATGACAGCAGCAGTGACTACGGCGGAAGGAGAGAGAAGAGGAGAAGAGGAGAAATGGAAAGAGAGAGAGAGAGAGAGAGAGAGAGAGAGGACTCACTCACCCCAACCCCTCTGCTGCTCGGGCGCAGTCCTCCAGTGTGAGAGCTCGCAGCTGGGCTCACTGGCACGCAGAGGCCCCGCCCCCTCTGGGTCACATGACCCCCCTCCCCTCCCCACACCCCCTAGAAAGCCACATCCCCTCATTCATTTACAGAGAGAGAGAGAGAGAGAGAGAGAGAGAGAGAGGGGGGAAGGGGGGGGGCAGAGATGCAGCCTGCGTTCTCTGGCTGTGCCGACACAGAGATAGCATCTTTTTTTTCTTTCTCTTTTCTTTCTTTCTTTCTTTCTTTCTTTCCTTCGCTCGTCACTTTTCGTGGGGATCGAATGGCCGCTCGCTGTCACTGGCACACGGAGGGAAACCAGACACCAGCGGCCCGCTCGCCACGTCCAGCACACGTGATTTACGAGGGTCCCACATGGAACGCCAGCAGCAGGAAAGGTTCTGTCCCTCGCCATAAGGCTAAGCAAACGGAATCTGGGGAATCACACTCAGTACAATCAGATAAGATAAGCCAATAGGTAGGGGGGGGGAAAAAACTTCTTCTTTTTTTTTTAAATCATCAATTGCACTCTAGAACAAAAGACCAAAACAGTAACAGATTTACAAATTACAGCTAATATGACAAATAAATTGGCAGGCACTGGCATTAATGAACAATTAATACTATACTGTGTGTGTGTGTGTGTGTGTGTGTGGGGAAGGGGGGGGGTGATCAAATAGGTATTTGTAATTTGATGGTGGACGCCCTCTAGTTTGTAGGTCAATGGTAAGCATAGAAGGGCTATGCTTAACATTACTGTATGTATTCTAATGCTCTCATGTTCTTGTGTACTATTTTTATGCGTTTTATAAAAAATTGGAAAAGCTTTATCTACTTCAGTATTTTTTATTAAATAAATGTAGTTTACTTGTGTTAAAAGCAGCTTGTGCCCTAAGCACTAAGATCTCCTGCTCTACCATAACTGAATTTGAAGACATATAATTTCAGTAATCGTGAAATCGTTTGGTAGTATGTCATTCAAGAACTGCCTAAATGGAACGTGCTTCACAGAACAACACTGTGCAGAAATTCCATACATTCTATAAAGGAATGTTTAGTGCAGGCTTGGATACTACAGCAACACCGGCATGTGTCTAGACACAGATGACAGAGATGACATACGGCTTAAATCAAAGGTTGCAAAAAGACATCAGTAGTCAGTGTATCTGTTTAAACACCAAAGGGAACACACATCCCTTTATTCACACATAAACCCACACCAAACATCCTTTTCACAGTTGTGAATCTCTGAGCAGATTGTTATTCTTGTTGAGAGTAAATCAGTGTATCCCACATCAGTGATTTGTCCTGACAGAATGACGTACTGCAAGCTGCCACAGAATGGGCTATATTTAGTTAGCTAGCTTTCACTCCTTTGAGGTGTAAAATTCACAAATATGTGATTAGAATGTTCTTAACTGAACATTCTAATGTTGATGTCACAATCACTACTGGTGACTGAAAGCAACCGAGTTACAGAACACTGATTAAGAATTCTGGGGGGGAAAAAAAAAAAAAAACATTCCAAAAAAACCTATTCTTCAAATGGCCAAATATATCCAGACATATGCATATGATCCTGCCTGAAAACATATGTTGAAAAAAATCCTCTACAAAAACCTCTGGAAGGGTTGCGGGCAGAACGAAGTCCAACATCACATTTTTTCGCCCTGGAACCGATGGAGCTAGTTTCTGTCACATGTCCACCCTGAACAGAACCCAGTCCACATTTAGACTTTCAACGGATTGTTAAAACAGGAACTGAACTGACGTCCCATTTCATACACTAAAATGAACATAAAAACACACACACAAAAAAAAACATGCTCAGCTACGTGCGCTTCAACCCCTGCTTTGTAATTAATGTACAAAGTGGAAAATTGTGTTTTTGAATATGAGGGCAGGCTACTTCAACATCACAGCACTGTTTTTACAAAGACTCAGCAACCTGTTGGACTGCAAGCTGACCACATCCCACCACTTGGAAAGGGAGGGGAGGGGGGGGGGGGGGAAGGGGGTTGGGGGGTGCTTCCTGGGGGCATATAAATACTTCCTGTTTCCTATGTCCGTACCAAAAGTTATGATGAAAGCAAACTTACCAATAATACCTGGAAGGGAAATTAGGCATGACAACTTTGCCTTGCAAAGGGCAAACAAATGTTTTCAGTTAAGGGAGGTTCTTGAAATGTGCCATCTTCCACTGAATATTCTAATGGCAACTGGCACAAACCAAATGACTTAGGTGGTGCACATAGAAACAGCTGGATTTAATCTGTTCCATTGTACATATTTGTCCCATTAATATTTAGATGATGTCTGCTATGACTTAAAGTGCGGAGGGGTCTGGAAACAGAACTGAAATTGATCACTGAAGATAAGACTTTAGACGTTTAGCCAAAACTGAAACAAGTACATATAAAAGCAGCCTTATTCCCACACAGAAGAGCGCAGACAAAAGCAAATTAACTGTTTTTTTTTGTTAAAATAACAATCTGTTCAGAATTAACTGATCCACAGAAACAACTGGAAAGGAAATTGCCCCGGGAGACTGTTTCATGTACGGTGATAAGCTCGTGCTTGACTTCCGGAGACATTCTGCATCTGCGAGCGCCGCACGCACGCGACGAGTTACCGCGCAACGAGAACGCCCTCACGATGCCAGCACGCGGAGCCCTCTGCTGTCAACTATTAACGGGGATGATCGCGATTCCGCTCCCGAGCTTCCGACACTCCCGTGACCTCATGCAGTAAGAATGGAAGTCTGCACATTGTCAGAGGAGGCGGAATGGGATAAATGTACACGGTAACCAACACCATGAAACACTAAACATAGCCCCCTCCGTTTAAAACCGAGTCAGACTCCAAGCCGCTGTCGCCTCCAAAATCATGTTTTAACAGTAGCCTATGTTTCGTGCAGATAAACCCTAAGACACGCTCAATGTTTTTTAAAACATATTTTTCAGTGACCAATTATTTTTTAACACCATGGCGATGATGGCATTCTTGGGTTGCCTTTTTTTTTGCTTGATGTTCCAGTAAATGTCCGAACGTCGTGCTTCACAAAGCAACCGCAATGTAGATAAACAGACGGAATTTGTGGTCTCAAGCGCGGGTTGACTTTTAATTAGACGTAGCTTTTTTATCGCGGTGTTTCCGAGCGCTTAAAAGCCACTGAAACATTCCCAGCTGTGCTGTCGATCGCTGCTCCAGTGCGCTTAACTCCCGGGACGCAGGAAAGAATCCAGTGCAGTCACAGGACAGCCTGTGCTATCTGTGCACAGATTAGCTTAACTTAGCCTTTAGGGCAGGCAGTCAACCCATTTTTCTCTCTGTGTTTCCCCCTTTCATCCGTGCCTTTCTTATGGTACATTCTGTTTTTATTTTCTCTTACTTGTTTATTCTATATAAGCATTTCTCCCTTTTCTGTCCAAGCAAGTGATTAATGCGGTGTCTTCAAGATGCCTTTAGAGACTGAGGCAGCAGAGAGAGAGAGAGAGAGAGAGAGAGAGGGCAGAGGGAGACAGAGAGTGAGAGCAGAGGGAGAGAAAGAAAGAAAAAACAGAGGGAGAGGAGAGAGAGAGGAAGAGCAGGAGGAAGTAGAGAGAAAGAAATGGGAAAGGGGAGAAAAAGAGAGAGAGAAAGAGCAGGATAGAATAGAGAGAAAGAAAGTGGAACAGGGAGAAAGAGAAAGAGCAGGAGAGAGTAGAGAGAAAGAAAGAAAGGGAAACAGAGAGAAGACTCTTCAGCGCTACTCCAGAGAGGCCTTGCCTGAGGTAAACAAGGGCAGAGCGACGAGCATTTCCTGTTTCTGCAGGACCGAAGCACAGAGACGGACGGAGCAACGCTTTCCTCATCGCCTCTAATGCGAGCCACCTGCAGCACGAACTCTCCACTTACCGCGCGAGAGAGAGAGAGAGAACCCACGCAGCTCTACGGAACCCACGCAGCTCTACGGAACCTCCGGGTTCTACCGCCAAGCAGGTCCTGCGTCCCGCCCGAATCGCTGCGCAGTCGAAATTCGAGCGCGGACCGTGTCCTTCCCCCGGAGCTCACGGGCGCGCTGTCCCGGCAGCTGTGAGCTCTCGTTCACACACACACACACACACACACACACACACACAGCAGCACAGCGCTCGTTTTACAGTACGCCTCCTGGAACCCCTAATAATAAACACTCCTCGTTTTCGGAGAGGAGACCGAAGAAACCGGGCTCGTGGGTCTGCCTCCGGGGAAATCCCTGTTCCCGAATCATCCCAGGGAGCCCGGAGTGAGTCAGCCCCGCCAACAAACAACACAAAAACAATCTGCTATTATATTTAGCATTTTCGGTTTTGGGTATTCTGCTTGTTTTCCGTGTGACTGGTCTATACACTGCCGTTAGTTTGGGGTTTCCTCAAACCCGATTTGACTTCTTTAAACTGTCCAAGATTGTCCTGCACTGCTGCTCACGTATCTGTGATATCTGACAGAGTAAACATGGAAGCTGAATTAAGCTCATAGGGTTTATCATGTCAGGGCACAAAAGCGTTGTGTGAAAAGTGACTTTGTAAACCCGCTGCGTCCAAATCCAATCCAATCCAGATACAATCCTGCGCATGCCAGATCCGCCAGGTGAAATTCCCAGGGACCTGGGACAATAATATTTGCCGCAAGTTCACAGAGCACTGCCCCCCCCCCCCTTTCCAGGGACTGGGACAACATGCCACCCCCCACGCCACGGCAGCATTGGACCAGGCCCTTGGCAATGTGGCCAGAAGTCCCACAGTGCTACAAATTGTGATGGGATTCAGTCCAAACAGTGCGCAGTAACACCCCCGCTCCCTCCCTATGGGATCTGTAGAGTGCGTACAGTTTGCATGTTCTCTCCAGGTCCCCTTGGGGTACTCCGGTTTCCTCCCACAGTCCAGAGACACTGGAGATTCTGATTTGCCCATAGACATGAGTGAGTGAGCGGCATGCGCAATGGATTGTCCAGGGAGTCCAGCTTCTCACCCAATGCATGCTGGGATAGGTTCCACCATCCCCCCCACCCTCCACCCTCCACCCACCCACTGACCTTGACCAGGAGTAAACGGTTTAGAGCACGCATGAATGCGCAGATGGATGAAGGTGAGAGAGAAGCAGGACTGTCCAAATGCAGTAACCATATTCGCCTGCTGGTGGCGCAGTAACAGACCCCCTGGTCAGCTCAGATGCTGCTTGCTGCTCATGCAGTGTCACATGCACAGTCCTCCAGGTGAGTACCTGCGGTAGCTCAGGTGGAGAGCAGTGGCTGCTGGTGTCTTCAGAGGAAGACGTGCTGCCCTGCTTCAGAACTGACAGAGGCAGTTTCTTGCAGTGAGACAAGCCTGTATTTGCAAATGGGAACTGATCTCAGTGAGGAACGTGTGTGGAGGGGGAAATGTTACAGGGGGACCCCAAGAGTCTACCTTCTCAGCCAGTCATTAAGGCATGGCGTACATTGCACAGACAGCCTAAAGCTCCCGGAAGCTCTGGGAGTCTCCCAGATTTAAACTACGGCTACCTTACTCCCGCAAATCACACAAAAGCCAGCTGGAAACTGGGTCTCTACCACAGAACACCTCCCTTACATGGAAACATCCTGACAGATTTACCATTGTGCACAGTTGGCTGTAGTGGAGCACGGTTTTTATTTTAAATCAACTGCAACAGTTTGCGCCAACAGCGCTTCTGCACTTCTTTCCCATGCTCCACCAACGGAAACAAAGCATCGCCTCCCAGACATCGCCCTTAACCCTTTATGGTGTGAGGTCACAAAAAATATGTGATTAGAATGTTCTTAACTGAATGTTCTAATGCGGATGTAACAATCACTGCTGGTGACTGAAAGCAGTAGAATTCTAGAACACTGGCTAGAATTAAAAAAAAAAAAAAAACACTGGCAAAAAAACCTACTCTTCCAAGGACCAAGTGTATCCTCATATTTCCTGAAATCAATTTCACCAGACTTGGTAGGATGCATGACATGTATGTGGTTAGTGCTACTAATACAGGGAGTTTTGGGGGTTCAGAGAGTTTTGGAGGTTCTGTGTCACGCAGACCTGATATCCGTCTGGCCTTGGTAGCCAGGCTGCACATTTGGCTAGAACCAGAGAGCCCCTTCTGCCTCAGGGGGTAACTGACACTGGGGTCCGTGATGGGGACTCATAGTCTAAATGTGTGTGCATGTGTGCATGTGTGTATGCCTGTGTGTGTGTGTGTGTGTGTGTGTGTGTGTGTGTGTGTGTGTGTGTGTGTGTGTATGCCTGTGTGTGTGTGTGTGTGTGTGTGTGTGCATGCCTGTGTGTGTGTGTGTGTGTGTGTGTATGCCTGTGTGTGTGTGTGTGTGTGTGTGTGTGTGTATGTGTGTGTGTGTGTGTGTGTGTGTGTATGCCTGTGTGTGTGTGTGTGTGTGTGTGTGTATGCCTGTGTGCATGTGTGTGTGTATGTGTGTGTGTGTGTGTGTGTGTGTGTGTGTGTGCATGTGTGTATGCCTGTGTGTGTGTGTGTGTGTGTGTGTGTGCATGGTTTGTGCCTCCTATCGCCATCGGAAACCTTTGGCAAACCGGCGGGTGATTGAGACACAAATTCAATAAAAGCTAACGGTTAATTTTTTCAAACAATTGCTCCGAATAAACATGACAGTATATCGCCCAGTGGGGACCACAATCCAAACCTGCATAAATAATCTGAAAACCGGACGTTCTGGTCGAAAACTGGGAAACTGGCAACCCTAGCTCCAGCTGCTACTACATTTGAATTTTACTGTCGTGACAACAACACTATCTATTCAGGGGCAATAAGGCTGTGACTGTAACTGGTTTAGGTTTATCAGCAAGTCACACACAGAACACTACAGTACTTGTGTGGAAAAAGGTCAACGAAATAAATTGAGGTGGACCGAGCCAAAGCAGAGGGGCCACACCTAAGATGATGTCACAATGAGGGACACACACATGCAGCTCTGAGCCGTTGCATCATTCAGCTCCAAACCAAAATGACAGGCATACAAAGCTGCAGTCAGCACTTTACCAAATATGAATCTGAGCTGCTTTAACTGTTCAGTGGCTGGTGGAATCTGAAAACACTGCAGAATATTCAACAAAACCAAAAAAATGATACGAAATGAAAAGTTTGTTCTGGGTATTGGTGCCGGAAGAGGTTTATTTGAAATCTGAGAATGTTTTAGGACACAGCAATATTAATGTCTGGAATTAATCAACACAAAACCTCAGGGGTTTAGTGTCTATCCTAGAGTGTGTTTGGGGCCTAAGGGTTTAGTATCTATCCCAGAGTGGGTGGACTGATGGGCAACTTTGTTCTGTGCCCCCATGTGTCCTGTCCCTCCCCCCTCATCTCCCACTCTTAACGCCCTGACTCACCCTCCTGTAACCCCCCCCCCCCCCACACACACAGAACTGGGGGGGTGTTACCACAGCTGGATCTCCTGCTGATTGGCTGTAAGTGTCATTACAGAAGGAAACAGGCTTGGGTTTCTGTTCAGTGTCACCAAACTCAACAGCCTAGTTCTGTAATTTAGAAGTACTTTGGCACAGCTCTGAAATCTGAAATTCACTGAAATATGAGGGCCTTGCACTGATTTTTCACAAAGGCTGTCCAGTTAAAATAGAAAAAAAATGTATCTCTGATAAAACAGCATCTGACCTTGGCTGTAATTTAAAGTTTTGGACAGAGCTAATGCAGATCACATTTTTGAAAAATTACATACCAAAGTAATATGTGTTTGATTACCCTCACTTAGGATCAGGGCAAATGAGATTTGGTTTAATTTTAACAATTTTGTTATCGACTGTTTATTTTAGAAACCCGCGGAGGCAGCACTGTCCCGCTTGGCCTTCAGTGACCGCGCGCTTGCTGGGATACGCACTCCCACAGGAAATCAGACTGGATTAAACAGGGTGGCGGCCGCCTACAGCAGCTGACCAAAGCGAGCGATGTCAGAGGGTCATGTGATCAGAGCTCTGTGAAAGCAGGAAGTGCTTCCTTCACATGCAGCCATGAATGACAGGAACAAGCATGGTCCAGGGTGTGGCGTGTCACAGCTCGGGTTGCCAGATTTAGAATTTCTTCAGAACCGGACAACATGGCGGGAAGCTTAATCTCGAATGAGGCAGGAGGTGCTGTCACAACCTGGGGGTGGGGGGGGGGGGGGGGGGGGGGGGGGGCGGGGGGGGGGATATGGAACAGATCACACAGACCAGGGTTGGCTGACACACGGTTCATTTGTTACAAACTAACGGTAAATTATTTTCAATCAGTTACACAGACCGGACATTGTATTGTCTGGCCGGGAACACAAACCGGACCTGGACAAATCATTTGAAAGCCGGACATCCCGTGGGGGAAACCAGGTATCTGGCAACCCTAGTCAGAGAGAACTCGCGGGGACCTCGACCTCAGAGGCCTCAGCTTCGGCTTTTTCCGCTAAATCGGGCAAACCGGCAGCGCGCGTCAGCTCACGTTAGCCCGCCGTTAGCGCCAGAGAGCGGTCGGCTAGCAGCACCATTTACCTGCTACGCCTTAAACAGCTGGGCCTCATTTTCACTCCCTGGCCCCAGCCAGCGGGTCGCCCAAGTGGAGCCCTGCAAAATGCGGACGATGTGAGCCGCTGTACCCACAGCTGGCCACCAGTGGGCGCTGTATGCCTGCTGGCAGGGCTGTCATCAGTCTTTGCACTGAATTATGGGATTTAAAAAACCAACTGCCATTTTGGCTTCCTTTTTTTTTTTTTTTAAACTTTTTTTCCCTAAAGTTGTGTGAGCTTAAATAACACACAGTTCAGTTAAAATAGCAAGATTTTGACTCATTCCCTCGCAGAAAGGATCACATTTGTTTTTTTCCCCGATTAGTATTTTTATTTTTTTAAGCCAGTTCTAAGTTTGGTTTTTTTTAATCTTGCCTTTTCCAGAACAAACGGCGTGGTGACAATTTTTCTTTTACTTTAACAGTGAGATATGGCAATGAAGCCCTACAGCTGGACCCATCAGCCCCAGAACAGACATCCCTGCTCTCGTCTTTCTTTGGCAAGCAAGGCCACAGCCTTTAGAGAGACTCAGTGCACACTGTAGCGCTGCTCTCCTCATACACATAAAGTCACTGGTAGTCAGCGGTTCACCGATGGCAGAAGGTACCTGCGCCTCTTTTGGGGTTAACGAGGCCTCCCTCTCCCATCCCTGCCAGAGGGGGGTTCTGTTGCCGGTCCACTGCTGTGCTGTACCTGCACTCCCATGCCCACCGCAGGACAGCCTTTGTCTGCTAATGCGTGCGGTCATCACGAAACATTACTGACTGTTGCCCCAAAGCAGGAACTGCCACACTCCTTCAACAGTCTGGCCCAAAGGCACTCTCTCTCTCTCTCTCTCCCCCACTCCTTCTCTCTATCTCTCTCTCTCTCTCTCCCACTCCCTCTCTCTCTCTCTCTCTCTCTCTCTCCCACTCCCTCTCTCTATCTCTCTCAGAATGATCTGTTGCTTCTACGCCTTTAATCGGGTGCGGTGTTGCAGAACTACTTGACTGCTCTTTCTCAGTCCTCAAACACCTGCTTGCAATTCTCTCAAAGAAGAGAACCAAATAAACCTTATTTAGGCACCTGGTCAAAGTCAAAGAGATCTTTTAACTCCTGCGTACGTCCTCAGCTGCGTCAGAAATGGAAACTCTGGCAGCCAGCTTGAAAAACACATTCTGAGTGATTCATCAGCAAAAACAGAATCAGCCCTTGCGGCAGGCAGAGGATAGAGGTCAACTGCCTGTCCCCTGATGCCGCTTTCAAATGGTCTTCATGCACAGAAGAGAAGAGGCTGTTTAACCCCTTGATAAGCAGGCTTTTTAGTCAGCGTTCTAGAACTCCATTGCTTTCAACTACCAGCAGTGACTGTTACGTCATCAGCATTAGAATGTTCAGCTGAGTCCATTCTAATCGCATATTTGTGACCTCACACCATAAAATAGACTGCCCAGGAGAAGAAGCTTCATTCTCCACAAAATGTTATTTATTTCAACTTCGGAGAGAAACACAGATCAAACGGAGACGTCTTGACTGTGCTGAGTGCTGTGTTCCAGACTGGACGGATAAGTGAAGGTTTTCTTTTCATTAAGAATAAATGGTCAGTACACACGGAGGAGGTCTGGGCCATGGAGCAGGGAGACAACCCAAGAAAAACACTGTGCAAATTATCATGTGACCCCCCCGCCCCCCCACTCCCCGACATCAAACACATATGACGTGTCTCTCTGGTCTTTTATCAAGCAAGAATACAAAGCAATAGGTCCGGGTCGAGATGACCTTTTAAAAAGAGTAATTGCTCTTCATTTACACTTTGATGTTAAGACAGCAAGATTAACTCAGTGATTTAGCACAGAAATATGAGCAGTTGGCGGAGGATTCTGCGGGACTCAGGAGAAAAGGAGACATCCCGACCGGTGAACTGACACTCATCCTGCTGACACTTCAGGCCCCATTCCAGGAGAACCCTCCCAGTGCACTGACCCCTCCTGCACACGGGTTAGGATGCAAAACATCAGAGGCTAGCCAACGCAGCGTAGCCGTTTAGGACCTAGGGTGAAATCAGCAGGTGTGGTGATTGGTTGGAATAAAAACCTGCATGCTCTCCACGGCACGTGATTGGGCGGCACTGCTCTATCTGCTCAGTAGGGGGCTCAGTTTCATTCGCTGTGCTTCCCACCAGTGTTTTGGCGGCTTGGTGAGGGGTTCTGGGTGCTGGTGACCCAGCGGGGTTCCCTCTCACAGAGCTGCAGTGGAGCGATACAGGAGGTGGGGGGGTGTGTCCGTTTCTGACGCAACATGTCCGCTGCTTCCTGGCCGCTCCCGTATGGCAGGGTCACGGCGGGGTCACGGCGGGGTCATGGCGGAGTCACGCTCTCATAACTCCACTGCTGACTCCATCGCTCGTTTAGAAAAGCAAATACAGCCACGAAAACATGGGCTGTAGCCACCGGCAGGAAATATTACTTCCTGGGGTCATCGTCATGAGAAAAGCTTTCATCACAGACCATCAGAACACAGCACAGCCCAGCACAGCACAGAATAAACCAGCACACAACTACACAGCACAGCCAGCACAGCACAGCAACAGCACAGAATAAACCAGCACACAGCTGCACAGCCCAACACAGCACAGAATAAACCAACACACAACTACACAGCTCAACACAGCACAGCCAACACAGCACAGAATAAACCAGCACACAACTACACAGCATAGACCAGCACAGCCAACACAGCGCATAATAAACCAGCACACAGCTACACAGCACAGACCAGCACAACACAGCCAACACAGCACATAATAAACCAGCACACAACTACACAGCACAGACCAGCACAGCCAACACAGCACATAATAAAACAGCACACAGCTGCACAGCCCAACACAACCCAGTACAGCCCAGTACACAACTACACAGCACAGAACAGACCAGCACTCAATCCTAAATGTAATTTGGATGCATAAATCAATGGCATCCAGTTTTAAGGCCCAGCTGATCAGCAGACATTACACAGTCACAGCCGGACAACAACAGCTCCAGCTCCATCAGAGATCATTTAATTAACTGCTTTATTCAGGCCCTTAGAGGGTGATGTGAACCTCTTCTGCTATCCAAAATGACCTTTTTTCCCTTGTCTAAAGACTGCATTATTTATGCTCTTAGTGACGTGCGCCTCTCCCCGCTATCTGGAGCTGAAGGGAAGTTTCCAGGGATGCAGACGAGCGCATACCTTCACGCTGAGGTCCAGAGATCTGTCATCCCTCAGCCCGGGGCCCGGTGCTCTGCCACGTTCCCGTCTGGGGGACTTCGCTAACGCTGTGCTAACGTAGCGCTTATTCTGCGCTAACATTACATTGTGCTAGCGCTGTGCTAATGCTGCACTAACGTTGTGCTAACGCTGCGCTAACACTGTGCCAACGCTGCGCAACGCTGTGCCAACACTGCGCTGAGGCTGTGCTAACGCTGTTCTAATGAAGTGCTAGCACTGCGCTAACGCTGGGCAAACGCTGTGCTAACGTGTGCAAACGCCACGCTAACACTGTGCTAAAGATGCGCTAACGTTGTGCTAACACTGTGCTAACGCGAATCCCACACAGACCAGCGGTGATGTCATTGCCTGCGACAAGCGTCCATCCGTGACAAGAATCGCTCCACCGAGACACACTTCAGCGGAAACGTTCAAACACGTACTCGACGCAAATTAAGTAATTAATAAATGTCCCTCGGGGGTTGACAGGGTGATTAAACAGGACGGCTGAAAGCGCGTTTTTACGGGGTTTTGAAGACAAAGTGAGACCTTAAAAAACTGCAAAGTACGGAGCTTAGCCAAATTTCTCATTTCTTGGTCACTCGCTCACTCCCCTGCTCTCTCTCTCTCTCCTGCATCCCACACTCTCCCCCCTCTCTGTTGCTCTCCCACTCTCTTTCAAACTCTCTCCCTCTCTCCCCCTCTCCCCCCCCTCTTCTCCCCTCTTTTCCTTGCTCCCCGTCTCTCTGAAGGCTGAACATTTAGATCATACTTGGCTTACCCCCATTATGGGGTTTACAGGAACCCATTTGGCTCGCAGCTGCACCCGCTCTCCCCTGACCAGAGAGCATTCTGGGACATTCTACGCAGAGAGCAGGACTCAGGATTCAGAGCCCCAAACGTGTCAGACAGTCTCTCTCCGGCACTTTCTAACGGTTTCCTCCCTGACAGGCAGAACTTTCCCCCTCTTCCTCACACTTAAAAAAGAAAGGAAACTACGTCATGGCGACAGAGAGGATCCGCCAGGGACCTATCCTCAGAATAACCTCTCCCGGCAGCACAAAAACACTCCTCATTTTCAAAATGTCCCCTTCTTAGAAGGGAGGCGCCTTCTTTTGTGTACCTGAGTTAGAGCCTATTGAGACTGTAAAATCACTCTGATGACAAAAAAAAAAACTTTTAAAGGTGTTTTTCTGGGTGCCTTGAGGTACGTTCGCATTCCCGAGGTCTTTTTTGAGGCGTGTTTGGTGACGGCGAGTTCCCTCTCTATCGTGCGTCATTCTGCCTGCAGGCTCAGGGGCGCTGCTGCCTGAGGACGACGCCGAAATTAAATTCCCAGCACAGGCGTGTTTACTGGCAGGAGTGAGGTCGCCTTCTTCTAGGAAAACTTGGCACTCCACACTCACCAACACACCACTACGTTACAGCTTTTGTAGACGAGGTGCAGGGCACTGCCCCACCCCCGCCCGGCTGATAGGCTAGGAGGACAGCCAATCAGCAGTGTAGGGAGGGTGTGATGTCATACAAACGGCAGAGGAGCCCGCTTCACGGATACCTCGTGTTTACGCCACGATTATGCTGCATTTACACAGCGTTTACACCGTGTTTACACAGCGTTTACACCATGTTTACGCCACATTTACACAGCGTTTACACCGTGTTTACACCACATTTACACAGCATTTATACCGCGTTTACACCACATTTACACAGTGTTTACACTGCATTTACACAGCGTTTACACCGTGTTTACACCACATTTACACAGCGTTTAGATAGTGTTTACACTTTACACTGTGTTTACACCACATTTACAGTGTTTACACTGCATTTACACAGCATTTACACTGTGTTTACACCACATTTACACAGCGTTTACACCAGATTTACACAGCGTTTACACTGCATTTACACAGTGTTTACAATGCATTTACACAGCATTTACACCGTGTTTACACCACATTTACACAGTGTTTACACTGTGTTTACACCACATTTACACAGCGTTTACACTGTGTTTACACCACATTTACACAGCGTTTACATGTTTGCCCAGCTGTCTCCCTCGCTCCGAGCGTCAGCGACCCTCTCTCTGCTGAAATAACACGGCTCAGGCCCTCTGGGAGTCCTGCACTATCCGTCTAGCTATTGGTGGGACAGGTGGAAACAATAAAAGCCCAAAACACAGGCATACACACACAGTATTTGTCTTGTTAAAAATTCTACAGCCCTCCGAAAATAAACCCACGGCAGGGCAGGTGCCAAGCACGCACCAAATAAGCAGCTCTGTGCTGTTCATGCATAAAAAACAAAAAAGAATTGGCTAGCTTGCTTAACGCTTTTGAAACGCTTTTGAAACGCTCGTTTAATGCCTTTATCCTCCCTTCTCAACAGCACGACGGACACAAAGTGTCAATCGTTCTCCCGCAAACTCACACAGGGAGGACGCGAGCGGACGCTGGACCCGTACTCCCGTTCGCTGATGCGTCGCCACGGCAACTCGCCCTACCGCGGCCCTCCCCCATGAGATCTTGATCACCACCCCCCAACCACCCCTCTCTCAGGCGGAGATCAAACGTCGTCAGCTTAGCCCCCCCCCCACCACTCCCCTCAGCTCCGATCAAACGGATCTGCTACAGAACTCCTTAGAAGGACGGGAGACCCGTCTGCAAACGCCTCGCTGGTCGTCCACAGCGCCATTCCACTGTGATTGGGTGAGCCCGGACCTCTGGTTCGTCCCTGAGTGCACGTTTGTTAAGGACGCGACGCTCAGATCCAGATGTAGCCCGTGTTCAGGCAGCTGAAACGCTCATGGGTTTGGATTCAGCCACCATTCCTCCTTAAACCCACCTCAACATTAAAGGCTGTTTGCTGTTTCTTCGGTAACACTATTTGGCCAGTTCAATTAATAAATATCTACTGGACAAAGTGAATTTCTGAAGAAAAAAAGCAATCCCTTACATTTAGGCTATTTAAGCCAGAATTATGGGCAAATGATGATGAAATATATTATTTTAAGTTTTACTTGAAAAGTATGGTTCAGACATTGTGGAGCTACAATAAGCTCACATCTGACAATCCTTCACACCTGACAATCATTTAATAATAATAATAATAATAATAATAATAATAATAATAATGCCTTGCATTTATATGCACTTTTCTCACAATCAAAGCACTTTAAAGTGATAAAGGGGAAACTGTCTTCAGTCACCACGGTGATGCACGGCAGCCATTTTGCACCAGGATGCTCACCACACATCAGCTGAGGTGAAGAGGGAGAGAACCTTTTTTTTTTTTTAGCCAGTTAAACTGGTGGTTGATTAGGTGAGGTGGCAGGTTGAGAGAGCCAGGTTGGGAATTTAGCCAGGACATGGGGAAACCCCAAAACTATTAAATATTTTGAACTATTAAACTATTAAAGTGAGTCTGAATACAAGATGAGTCTACACTGAGCTCTTCTTCTGAGAGAGCAGCATTGCTGTGACTCTCCTCACAGTCACCCACAGCATGGACGGTTCACTCCGTCAGGCTTACAGAAGAAACGCATTTTCTTCGGAGCTGTAATGCACTAAAGATAGTGCTCAGGTCTGGCTGCACGCTCAACTTCCATTTAATTCAGTTCAGTTTGGCAAAGTGTGCACAGATACGGCCAGGAACGAGCTACAGGACGGGCTGACGTAACGCTAATGCATTTTAAACCCGATCACAGCTGAGGTTACGCCACGTACCAGACGCAAGAAGGCTCTACATCACAACAACAACAAAACAAACAGCGAGAGGTTGCCCTGAGCAACACGGCAATTCTTCAGAAAAGGCTGTAAGAGTCAGACACCGCAATGAGCCCGAAAGGCAGGACACTGTGCAGGTTTCATTACACACGCACAGGCCCTCAGCGATGTGGCAATGCGGAAGTGGACAGAGCCGTTCGGGTACAGGAAGTGGAAAGCGCGAGCAGGGGGTGACTCACGGTCGGCTGCAGCAGCGATGACCCAGAGACGGGCGTCGGCGGCGGCGGCTGAGCCTTCGGCTCCGTGTGATTGGCCGTGGCGGTGGCGGTGGGCGGGGCCACGCAGTTGTTGCTGAGGAGGGTCTCCGGCCGCCGGGACGGCGCCTCGGCCGGGCTCGGAGGCTCCGCCCTCTTTAGGGGCGGGTCTGAGGTCCGGGAGAGGGAGGCGGCGGGCGGGTCGGCCCGCCGGGGCGGCGTCGGGGGCTCGTGGGGGCGGACCGCGGCCGGCTCCGCCCGCGGAGGGGGGCGTCGGCGTTCCGGGCGGAGTGGCCGAGCGCGTCCGGCCGCCTCAGGCCGAAGCGGGAGAACGCCGCGCTGGCCGCCGCCGCGCTGTCCGCCTGCCGCGACGAGATGTCGATGGAGATCTCCGAGCGCCGGGGCACCGGGTCGGCCAGCCGGCCGCCCGCCAGGTCCGCGCGCCGCAGGCCGGCGCTGCCGGGGCCGGGGCCGGAGGCGGGGTCGGCGTTCCGGGCCCCCAGGTCCTGGAAGCGGTGGCCCGTGGGCGAGAGGGTGCTCCGCAGGCTGGTCGCCCGGCGGGTGTGCAGGGCGGGGTGCGCGGTCGCGTCGCGGTCCTCCTCCACCTCGAACGACCGCTTCAGAGCTGCGGGACGAGACAGCACAGGCACACCTGCATGAGCACACCTGGCTACACCTGCATGAGCACACCTGGCTACACCTGCATGAGCACACCTGCATGAGCACACCTGGCTACACCTGCATGAGCACACCTGGCTACACCTGCATGAGCACCTGGCTACACCTGCATGAGCGCACCTGGCTACACCTGCATGAGCACACCTGCATGAGCGCACCTGGCTACACCTGCATGAGCACACCTGCATGAGCACACCTGGCTACACCTGCATGAGCACACCTGGCTACACCTGCATGAGCACACCTGCATGAGCACACCTGGCTACACCTGCATGAGCACACCTGCTACACCTGCATGAGCACACCTGGCTACACCTGCATGAGCACACCTGCTGACACCTGGCTGCACCTGCATGAGCACACCTGCATGAGCATACCTGGCTACACATGCATGAGCACACCTGGCTACACCTGCATGAGCATACCTGGCTACACCTGCATGAGCACACCTGGCTACACCTGCATGAGCACACCTGCATGAGCATACCTGGCTACACATGCATGAGCACACCTGGCTACACCTGCATGAGCACACCTGGCTACACCTGCATGAGCACACCTGCATGAGCACACCTGGCTAACAGCGTCTGATTCGCTGGAGAAACAGACATTTCACCTTCACAAAAAACCATCGTTTTTTCCCACAAATTTAACTACTAATTTAACTATAACTCTAAGACGGCACTCAGCAGAGCTAAAAGCCGTAACATCTCAGCAGATACATCCGCCAACACTATGTGGCTCCACATGTGGGATATTCATCAAAAGTTAATCATTTGTTCCGTGCTCTTCACAGCAGGGTATGCACGCATTTTCATGACCATATCCAAATAGGCCACAAGATATGCCTGCTTTAAATCTAGCCACTCCGAAGCATTTTAGTCAGCTATTGCAAGACCACGTGGCCAATCAAAGACCACTACTTTTCTGTGGTCAGAAATGATACACACACCCCCCCCCCCCCCCCCCACCCTGCCACCCCATTTGTTTGATGGAACCAATACTGCATGGTTTTCCCCTTATGTCTGCTGATAGGCTCACAAAGTTTCATGGTGTTATGAGAATCCTTTCAGAAGTTAAGTGCCTTTTTTGTGAAAAGCCCCCCCCACCCCCCCCCCCCCCCCCTTAGGGCAATCGGTATAAAAAGTCAGTCAGCACTTCCTTGTCCCCTGAACAAGCCTTGCAGAAAGTTTCATGCAAATCTGTTAACAAATCTTGGAGATATTCTGCAAACAAACGGACAGACAGATGAAAATGGGGGAAAAAAAACATGGCCTGTCAACTTCGTTGGTGAAAATAATCACAAATTATGAACTCAATTACTCTTTTACTTCTGCAAAGCACGTTATAGCATGTATGAAATAAGATGTATAAATTATGAAGTCTTTATTATTATTATGGTTGTTAACAAAATATTAAAACACTATATTTTTATAACTTAATATTTACTCTTTCTAACAGTAATCTGTTAGGTTGCTGCGTAGAGGGAGTTTTGCGGTTTTGAAAGAATGTGTCAAAACAAGAAAACCGGGGGAAAGCAAATCTGGTGAATAAATCAAACTGGAAACCTCATTTAGTGACGAAGACTTATTCCGCAGAATTCCCCCCAAAAACACAGGAACTGCCATTCCAATTACGGGACTTCAGATTTTACACCCTGTCCTCATGCGGTCCTTTTCATGCGCGTCTCCGTAGAATCCAAAATAACACTCAAAGGACTCGTTTGGCGACTGCCACCCTGAAACAGGCAGTGGAAGGACGGCCGTTGCAATGGCGGCACTGAGAACTGCAGCAGGCCCCCACCCGCCATTTTGGGGAGCCGCTACTTGGACCTTGGGAGGGGGATTAATGTACGCAGGTTTTTGAACACCTTCAAGAGAACTTAACACACGTTAGTATTCATATCGGCCAAATGAAGCTGAGTATCCGTGCAACGCGCTGGTTACAGAACACATGCAGTTATTTGCTGCGTTTTAAAACATTTTCATTCCATTTTTGAAGGAGATGTGAACGCTTTTAGTAAAGGGTGGGGTCACAGAAAGTCACAGACTACGATCCAAAGCAAAATTTCAAGAGTTTATATAAACTAATTTTACCAGGCAGGTCCTTAAGACTGCTGGAAACTGCACTGCAATACATTTTCTATGTTATATGTAATACATACAATACACTTTCTATGTCAACTTCTGCTGCCAAATACAAGCCAAACAATGATTTACAATCACAGACACGCACTCCTCGAAGAAGCTCGAAATTACTTCACAGTCCCAAAAGCACATGACGAAAATGCTCACAAACTGCCAAAAAGTTTAAGAGACAACAGTTTCCGAAATATACATTCAGATCCATAAACACCGCAGGATTGTTAACAGAGAGCGAACCCCAACCAGCAGCCACCTTACTCACAAAAGAATCACTCAGCCCTGTCCAGAAGAATGCAAACAAATGGCAAAAAACCGGTAGCTACAGAATATCTGTTAGATTCCCGCCAAAATGCGCCAACGGTAAAGCTGCTATAAATAGCGGGGGAAAGGGCAGAAGACTAGCAGCGGTAAACAACACAAATAGCGCAGAAACTCACGTTACTGATGCTGGGCTTCGAGAGGAAGACCCGTCCAGAGCACAGAACTACAGGAACTGCACGCCTGTCTCGCTGGGAGCGTCGCTGCTTGGATGGGAGACCAGTTTACATCATGGCCACAAGGTGCCAAACTAACGCCTGGTTTATTTCGACATCGAGAAACACGTTCCGCCAAATGTGAAATATCTCCAAACTATGACTACCGAGGGGGACAAACTTTGCGCACAAAAATCGACAGACACTCGTCCAAAATATAATGGATGCACATTTATTGAGTAGCGGTTATGAATATGAATTCTTCTGTTTCGTCAGCCTCACGATGGCCTGGCAAAATATTTACTCCTCACATTGAGAGACAACAGCTACAGACTCCAAACGCAAATCCCATACACGGAATCAACCTCCAGACCTTTTGTTATCCGTCTTCTGCATGAACTAATGATGCAAAGACAGCTGAGCAGCCAACTGGCCAGTTACGTTTTCCTAAAATGGGGGGGGGGGGGGGGGGGGGTGATGTAACGGCTGTAATTCCTGCACGTAAGACCCGATATGGATGTCAATGCCCTCAAAGTAAAGCTGGCCGTCCGCACGTTAGCCTCGTGTTCACTGTTTCACTTCAAGTCCAATGCACTGGAGTACAGATCCAAAACAAACAAAAAAACTGGTGTTGCCGTCCAACTGCTACGCACAGCACTGCATGCAGCACAATCTTGGCATGTGTTAAAATGTGGTCTTTATAGTTTCGTATTGCGTGTTAGAGTTCTCTATTAGGGTGGGGTGGGGTGCCGTGCCACCCTCCCAAACTCCCCCCCCCCCCCCCACACTGTGTCCTTCCTTTAGGTTCAGCTCTGTGTCACGCAGCCAGTGGCCAGTGGGAGTAATCCGGAGTAATCCAGTTTAATCCAGTTTAATCCAGTTTTCAATCCAGTTTCATCAAGCACAGATGTGACATAATCCAGCTTCCTGCTCTGAGCTCCTCACAACACGAGCCTCCATTTTAATGTGACGTCGGCCACGTCACGCCCGGGGAGCACCCCCATCGTGTGCCAGTGGGGCATGCCAGAGCTACAGCTGGGAGGGGGCAAGGGTGGCAGCCGGGCAGGGATGGTTGTGTCTAGCCAATTCGGGGACTGGGACAGTATGACAACCCAATCTGAATGGCTGGGACAGGGATCGGTAAGGGTGGTAACTGGGCCAGGGTATTTACCCGACTCTGGAACTGAAGCGGGGCAATAACCCTGTGGGGTTAGTAGCCTGTGGACCCGGAAATGCCACCGCTCCCCCCCCCCCCCCAAGCTGAGCTCAGGCTGTGTGTCTGCGCTCCTGGGGGGGGGGGGTGTCTCTGCGCATTCCTCACCTCCAAGCTTATGGGACAGGGCTTCACTTTCTGTGACAGCTGCTCATGCCAGGCCATAACTCAACACCCCCACCCTCCCCAAACACCCCACACCCTGTACCCCACCCCACCCCCCCCTATCAGCAGCCCCACAGACTGCACCCCCCCCACCCCACACCCCCCCCCCCCCCCTCCCCCTTTCAGCAGCTCCACAGACTGCCCTCCCCCACACCCCCCCACCCCCACCCCCGAGTTCAGGGCGAGGACAGTGCCAGGCTCTGTCTGCCCCGCCCAAGTTACCGGGCCCCCCGGCGGGCCGATGCAGGCCACGCCACCCGCCAACTGCCACGGCACAGGATGGCGTTTCCACGGAGAGCGGAGAGAAAACAAATATATTTCTGATCCCCTGTCAACAGGGGCTGAGAAGGCCTGTTGGGCACGTCTCCCTCTGATGGACAGGGATCGCGCCAAGGCCACGCCCACTTTCACTCCCTCAGGCCCTGACGGCGTTTCCCAACAATCATTTATTCCCTTTTTTGCTTTTTAAAAAACAAACAAAAAAACAGACAGACGTGGCCTCCGTTCGCTGCACAGCACACCTGCCAGTCTCCTACAGCACAGTATCCCCATCAATGTGCAGGAGATTTTGGATTTGTGTTTTGGTTGAGAGGAAACAGCAGCCCCCTAACTGGCCCACAAAATCAGCTAACGTGAGCCCCCTTCTTGAAGAGCCCAGAGCGGTCCTCCTGAACGAAGTACAGCAATCAATTCACTTCTCAAAAATCTTTCATACAGCACGCTCTGCAGCGTGATCTTGTAAAAAGAGTGAATAAACAGCCACATCCAGCCTCAGGCCTGTCAGGGAGGGAGAGAAACGCACGAGTCTGTTTTCCATAAAGAGCCGCAGAGCCTCGTGCCACCTCATGGTGGCGCTCTGAGGAGCCGCGGGGCAGCCCGGCGATAAAGCAGGCCTCTGTCCGCGCGGCGGGAAGGCTGGACACCGCGGAGACGCTCACCGCCGTGTGTCTGAGTCCCCCCCCCCCCCCCCCCCCCCCCCGGGAACACAGAGCGTTCCTGTTCTGTTCTCACCCTGGCGTGATGTTCCATGCAAAACTGAAAAACTGAAGCTCTGCACGTTTCCCTGCTATGTATGTATGAATGTATATTTTTGACATTTTTGCTACTCTTGTTATATGTTTGCTCACTACATAGTTGTTGCTTGCCATGTCCTAAGAATTTCATTGTTCAGAATGACCCTGTGTTATACTGTGCACTTGATAAATTAAAAAAAAACACAAAAAAAAACTTTGAACAGGCAGCAAACCAGCCAATGGGAGCGCCCATATACCCTATACCAGGGCAGCCTGTTCCTGTTGGTTTTCACTCCAACCCAAACAAAACACACCTCACTCAACAGCTAGAGATCTCGTTGAGCTGCTAATTAGTGGAATCAGGTGTACCAAACTGGAGTTGAAATGAAGGACTGTAGGATGGCAGATCTCCAGGGACAGGTTGTGCAGCCCTGCTCCATACAAACAGCCTGCAGGGACTCCGGGGGGGGGGGGGGGGGGGGGGGTGTTGCATCACAATCACCATTTGAGCTACACCATAACCAGTGATTACATAGGAAACGCTTTGGCACCTCTACTTATCCGCCCACACACATGCACATGCACACACACACACACACACACACACACACAGCGATGTGTCTATTTCGAGGTCATCCCCTGCACCCTCTGAATCACCACCTCTCCTCCACAGCGAGAGATGTGGTAATTTCCTTGGAAATTTCTGGACATTTGGTCAGGAAGACTCACACAACAGCTATGGGTCCTGGGACTGTTGCAGTGCCCCCCCTGCCCCCACTCCAACGCCCAATCTTCACAGGGGTTTTGCAAAAGAAAAATATAAACAAACTGCACCGTAATAACGTAAGGTGTCCACTACCAAACCCACCACTACCAAATAATGGCCCGGTCTACTGTTTCTTTTTTGTGTTACTTCCTTGATCATATTGTATAAATATGAATCAAGCATTTCACAGGGCCTTATTGCAAATGGAAGGCTAATGACTAGCAATGGAACAAGTTTTTAAAAACGGTGCAATGCCATCCATTCTGAAAAGGTTAAAGGAGAAAAGAGGCTGCAGTGCTGCAGTGCTAACAGACGTGGAAGTTCTGCATCGTTAGTGAAGTTCCCTCTGCAGCCTGAGAAGGCCAGTTCAGTACTGCATGGCTGAGAGCTGAAGAAACAGTCCAGCATGGGGTATAAAAGAAATATAAGGGTGTGCGTGTGTGCGTGCGTGTGTGTGTGTGTGTGCGTGTATGTGTGTGTGTGTGTGTGCATGTGTGTGTGTGTGTGCGTGTGTGTGTGTGCGTGTATGTGTGTGTGTGTGTGTGCGTGTGTATGTGTATATGTGTGCATGCGTGTGTGCAATAGCAAGCGTGAGTGTGCGTGTGAATGTTTGATTGACTACATAATTCCTGTCTGTGTGTGCGGATCGGATGGAGTGCATACCTGTGAGTGTGTGTGTATTTGTGTGTGTGTGTGTGTGTGTGTGTGTGTGTGTGTGTGTGTGTGTTGTGTTTGTGTGTGTGTGTGTGTGTGTGTGTGTGTGTGTATGTGTGCGTGTCATTGCATAGCTGCTCTCTGCTTACGTGATTCATCTCTAGATCTTTTTTAAAAAGTCACCCAATGATTCCAACATTCCCTAACATCACTCCTACTGAGACTGGCTCAGCTGACTGATTTAACTTCAGCTGCGTACTTCCACAGTCACACTGAAGATGCTTCTCTCTCCTGTTTACCCCTTCAGTCTCTCTCCCTGTCTCTCTCCCTCCCTCCCACACCCCCTTACTTTCTCTCTCCCTTTCTCTCTCCCTCTCTCTCTCCCCCTCTCCCTCTCCCTCATAAAACACACCATCTTTACTAAATCAGAGAGAAACATCTGGAACATCTCACCGCTGTTTACTCTCCACACCATTGCTTCTTTGCTTTGCTTTTCTTTTTTTTTTCCCCTCCCCAGATCGCTTCACTCTCATTCTGGCTACAGAGTTCCTGATGAACATCACGTAACAACATGTCTGTCTGTACACACAGTCAAACAGCCAAGCCTTGGCTTCAGTGCTGGAGAGGAACACCACGCGGACAGGTCTGCAGGTCCCTGCTGAAGGCGACGGGCACTAAGGGGGTTTATGTGACCGGGCACTAAGGGGGGTTATTTGACCGGGCACTAAGGAGGTTTATGTGACCGGGCACTAAGGGGGGTTATTTGACCGGGCACTAAGGGGGTTTATTTGACCGGGAGCTCAGCAGTTTGGGGAGCTGATCCCGCAGGAGGGAACAGACACAGCCCTGTGCGCAGTCTGCAGTCACAAACACACACCCTGCAGGCCCAGCTGCTGCCCAAAGCCACACCAAGCCAAATGCACAAGCCACCTGTCACATTCGAGGCAGTGCTGTTTGACTGACAGGCTAGCAGCAGTGATGTTTGACTGACAGGCTAGCAGCAGTGATGTTTGACTGACAGGCTAGCAGCAGTGATGTTTGACTGACAGGCTAGCAGCAGTGATGTTTGACTGACAGGCTAGCAGCAGTGATGTTTGACTGACAGGCTAGCAGCAGTGATGTTTGACTGACAGGCTAGCAGCAGTGATGTTTCACTGGTCAGGCTAGCAGCAGTGATGTTTGACTGACAGGCTAGCAGCAGTGATGTTTGACTGACAGGCTAGCAGCTATAATGTTTGATTGGTCAGGCTAGTGGATGTGCTGTTTGATTGGTCAGGCTAGCAGCAGTGATGTTTGCCAGGTCAGGCTAGCGGATGTGCTGTTTGATTGGTCAGGCTATCGGATGTGCTGTTTGATTGGTCAGGCTAGCAGCAGTGATGTTTGACTGGTCAGGCTGTACGGTCGCACACATGCTTCTGCGGCGTGCGTGCGCGTGTGTGAGCATGTGTGTGTGCATGCGCACGTGCATGTGTGTGTGTGTGCGTACGTCTGTTTCCACATGTGACATCATCACTAACATGACTGGATATCCGAGCAGAAACGCACAGAGCTTGAATCTGCCCTGACCAGGGCACCCACGAAATCCACGCCTCACGACCTCAGATTGAGATCATTTCCACGGCACTTCTCATATCATCGCTTTCCCACCCAAAGTGCTTTGCAGCTTGCGCTAAAATAGAGAATTAAAAATGGAGAACTGAACACGGGGAGTTAAATAAACTGACACTAAAATAAAACAGAAACAATAACAGTGATACCAATTCAATGCAGCTTTCCTCACCGAACAGCCCCCGGCCTCATCTCTATGAGGTGGCCCGCACAGGGACTGCACTGTGGCGCTGCGTTTGCGTCCGGCTGTCAGACTGCGCTCGTGCCCACAGTGTACAGCAGCTCAGACTGGGATTCACACGATGAACAAACACACTCACTGTGACCCTCTCCTGACAACAGCCTGGCCACAGGCAGGCGCTCAAACGGGGAAAATAAAATGTTTGTGAAATATATCAAACAACCACGTGTGCAGGGCACGCAAGTTATTTTACTTTACTCAGGCTGGGGTGTGCTCTTGTCATTTAGTCAAGGACTAATTTTAGTTTACGTGTAAAATGCTGTACATGTGGTACAAATCCTATGAACAGGATTGCGCACAAAA
>CM045899.1:31503643-31511143 GCA_025169545.1 Anguilla japonica | reverse complement strand
CAGCCGCCCCCCCCCCCCCCCACCCCCGCCAGCCCTCCTGCCCACCCTCCTGCCCACCCCCCCCAGCCCTCCTGCCCACCCCTGCCAGCCCCCCTGCCCACCCCCCCCAGCCCCCCTGCCCCCCCCCGCCAGCCCTCCTGCCCCCCCCGCCAGACCCCCCCCTGCCCCTGCCCACCACTGCCAGCCCCCCTGCCCACCCCCGCCAGCCCCCCCGCCAGCCCACCCCCCCCTGCCCCCACAGCCCGCCCCCCCCTGCCCCCCCCCACCAGCCCACCTGACACACGGCAACGACAACTCACTCTACTGCTAAACTTTCAGTTTATGCTGCAGCGTTCCTGACACACACACACACAAACACACACACACATGAAAAATGAGCTCCAGTAAAAATAACTGCCTTCTCCCTCCTCTCAACTGTCCCTCCGTGGGCTCGGGGCAGCCCCCGGTCTGCTGACTCCCGGCTGCGGAGGGGAACACAACACGCCACAGACGGAAAGAGCAGCAGTATCAGGAAAGGTGAAAAATGATTTAGGGATGAAATAACGGACTGACCTTCAAAATCTGATATGATTCCTTCCAAGTGAGCATTAACGGTGGAGTCAGACATTTTGTGAATTAATGTCAGGGGGTAGAAAAGAAAAAAATCCCTTTTATCCCGGCCGAGCTAACGCTTCAGAAAGGCTCCCAGGGTTCTTAAACAAATCCCAAATTAGGAGTCGATGCGGGGGTAAAAAAAAAAAAAAAGAGAGAGAAGTATCGGTCCGGAGATCCAAGCCCACAATTTTCTTAAAGGACCAACTTATTTTTTCTCGCTTCCTGTTCTGCTTTGAACGCTGTAAAGTTCAGAAGGAGGGAGTGATGACAACTCCCCCTCCCTCCCTCTTTCTCTCCCTCCTCCCGCTCTCTCTCTCTGACTAACTCCTTCTCTCTCTCCCTCCCTCCGCTCGTACCTCGCTCGCTTGCTCGCCATGCACGTCTCTCCACGAAAACTTCTGCTTTCCTCGGAGTGAAAGATGGCCACGCCCACTGCCCAGCCACACAGCAGCGTGACCATTTTACAGCATCCGGGCGCGTTGGGAGAATACGCGGACGGAAAGCCAACATGGACCCCGGTGTTTTCAGAGCGTTTCTGTGGGTATGTGTGCGTTTGTGTGTACATGTGACTACGTCTCTCTCTCTCTCTTGCTGTGTGTGTGTGTGTGTGTGTGTGTGTGTGCGCGCGTGTGTGTTTGCATGGCATGTACACACATGTTCACATAACTGTGTGTGTGTGTGTGTGTGTGTGTGTGGGTAGCTATTCAATATAAAAAGGAAGCTACACCAGCTCACTATTAACGCCGTGACTTCCTCAGTAGTGTCCTGAACTTGAGCAGCGGAGATTTCGACAGCGTGCAAATGGGGAACAGAACGGCGAGCTCCCGGAGACACGCACAGCCAGACCCTGCGCCGCGCGGAGTCAGCGCTTCGTCGCGCTCTCTCTCTCCGCACCTTTCAGCCACGATAAATTAATTAATCACGCCGCAGAAAAGAGACTCCAGGGACATCAACTCACAAAACTGAACAGCTAGCCGCAGCCGAGGCACCGTGCTACCCTCACCTGGCTGTCTGCTAACAGGGCAGCAGCAGCACACAAACACCTGTATTAGTCACGCCGCTACCGCACATCCACTTCACTGCTTCACTGTCTCAGGTGACGGTCCTGTGCTTTGCTTTTATTAGCGGCGGCTAGCTAAGTTAGCCACTCGTACATACCATCCGCTTGATATTGGCGAGCGCGATACTTTTTTAAAAGTATTATTTACGGCGAGTTTTGCAAGGGGCCAGTAAATCTGATTTATGAGGTACAGAGTGTGTGGTACGGACTGTGTGAGGTACAGAGTGTGTGAGATACGGAGTGTGTGAGGTACAGAGAGTGAGGTACGGAGTGTGTGAGGTACAGGGTGTGTGAGGTACGAAGTGTGTGAGGTACAGAGAGTGTGAGGTATGGAGTGTGTGAGGTAGAGTGTGTGAAATACGGAGTGTGTGAGGTACAGGGTGTGTGAGGTACAAAGTGTGTGAGGTATGGGGTGTGTGAGGTACAGAGAGTGTGAGGTACGGGGTGTGTGAGGTACAGGGTGTGTGAGGTACGGGGTGTGTGAGGTACAGAGAGTGTGAGGTACGGGGTGTGTGAGGTAGAGTGTGTGCGGTACAGGGTGTGTGAGGTACGGGGTGTGTGAGGTAGAGTGTGTGCGGTACAGGGTGTGTGAGGTACAGGGTGTGTGAGGTACGGGGTGTGTGAGGTACGGAGTGTGTGAGGTACAGGGTGTGTGAGGTACGAAGTGTGTGAGGTACAGAGAGTGTGAGGTATGGAGTGTGTGAGGTAGAGTGTGTGAAATACAGAGTGTGTGAGGTACAGGGTGTGTGAGGTACAAAGTGTGTGAGGTATGGGGTGTGTGAGGTACAGAGAGTGTGAGGTACGGGGTGTGTGAGGTACAGGGTGTGTGAGGTACGGGGTGTGTGAGGTACAGAGAGTGTGAGGTAGAATGTGTGAGGTATAGAGTGCGTGAGGTACGGGGTGTGTGAGGTACGGAGTGTGTGAGGTATGGGGTGTGTGCGGTACAGGGTGTGTGAGGTACGGGGTGTGTGAGGTACAGAGAGTGTGAGGTAGAATGTGTGAGGTATAGAGTGCGTGAGGTACGGGGTGTGTGAGGTACAAAGTGTGTGAGGTATGGGGTGTGTGAGGTACAGAGAGTGTGAGGTAGAGTGTGTGAAGTACAGAGTGTGTGAGGTACAGAGTGTGTGAGGTAGAGTGTGTGAGGTACAGAGTGTGTATGGTACGGGGTGTGTGAGGTACGGAGTGTGTGAGGTACAGAGAGTGTGTGGTAGAATGTGTGAGGTATAGAGTGTGATTTCAGGTGCTCCTCCAGCTGAGATTCCGCTCTGCGGCCACACATTCCGTTTGCACAGGCTATTCATAACACGGCGGGCCAGAGCTGGGGAACCTCCAGTGAGCAGCGGCACAATAACAGCCCTCTCAAGAAATAATTACATTAGCCTGCCGCCACATCTGCAGGCCCGCTGCAGCCTTTAGCGCGCTACATTGGCCTGCGCTGTGCCATATAGCAGTTAGATCACTGTTTCCCGTTGGCGCTCGAAGTTAGCGAGCCACCCGCTAAATCACTTGTACAGACACTATACGTAAATGCAAGTCACCCATATCACCATCAATCACAACTAATGGGAACACCTCCCCCCCCCCCCCCCTCCCCCACAAGCCTTCTAATATCATGCTGACTCACCCCCCCCCCCCCCCCACCACCACCAACATCACAGGGGAGGATAATACATCTCCTGAATTTGGACACAGTTACATGATACTTCTGGGCTATATTCACACACACACACACACACGTATACACACACACACACACACACACACACACACATATATATGAATGAATTACAGATCACATTGACATTATGACATTACCAGAACACACACACTACACACACACAGCTAGCTAGGCCATTGGTCGTCCACAGGGCCACATGTGATTTAGTGCAATTCCCCACCTCACTAAGTAAATGTATACACTATATGTATTTTATCTAATGGATGTGCTAACAGCCCCAGCGCTATGAGCTAACAGCACCAGTGCTATGTGCTAACAGCACCTGCGCTATGGGCTAACAGACCCAGCGCTATGAGCTAACAGCCCCAGCGCTATGAGCTAACAGCCCCAGCGCTATGAGCTAACAGCCCCAGCGCTATGAGCTAACAGCCTCAGCGCTATGAGCTAACAGCACCAGTGCTATGAGCTAAAAGCACCAGCGCTATGAGCTAAAAGCACCAGCGCTATGTGCTAAAAGCACCAGCGCTATGAGCTAAAAGCACCAGTGCTATGTGCTAACAGCACCTGCGCTATGGGCTAACAGACCCAGCGCTATGAGCTAACAGCACCAGTGCTATGAGCTAACAGCACCAGCGCTATGGGCTAACAGACCCAGCGCTATGAGCTAAAAGCATCAGTGTTATGAGCTAACAGACAGGAAGTGCAGCTGTTGACCAAGCATGCCGAACAAAAGGAACCCTATCACCAAGAGTCCACGGGGACACAAACCAAAGGGCTCTTTGTGTCTACAGAAGACAGAGGCTCTGGCAAGACTCCAGAGCGCCACAAGCGACATTTTTCTGAAAAGGGGGCTGATGGGAGTTGGAGTCCCAAAGCCTTTTAAACACTTCATAATCTGAAGGACAGGTTGTACGGTACTAATGGGAACTGCTTCAAAACCTGGGCCGCTGGGCCCTTGCAAACTGCTCTCCACTTGACAAACGACAAGCCCAGCACAGACATCTAGACACTTACGCTGAGCCCTCCGTGCTTCCCTCGCCAAAGAGTCAAGCAATCTGCGTGCCCAACGCCCCGCACACTCACCCGACCAACACTAAAATGCTCCGCTCGCTTTTTTTTTTGTCCCACAAATCAGAGGGAGTTATAACTGAGTACATCAACTGATCAGTCGCTAAGAGAGCCATCACAGCCAATAAGAACTTAGGAGTCACATCCACTGAAATCCCCCTCATGCGTACTTAAGTGCACTTCACTCGTCAGACTCTTCACTCGTTTTGTCAAACTCAAACCATAACAGCCCCAACTCCATTTGGAAGAGTCTCCGTGCTGTAGAGTAAGACAGGACGGAATGCTAGCAGGCTGCTGTTTGTTTTCAGTTTGTTTTCAAACTCTTGAGTCCGCTGCATCCAACCGACGCGCAATTATGTGGTACTGCAAGAAACGCAATAAAAAAAACTGTTGCGTCCTCCCCATGACAATTCTTTTCAAATGCGACAAAACGGATGCGGTGAGAGCCAAGCTTCCTCTGGTCCGCTTCCAGCTTAAAGCGATTCCTCATTTGGGCAAGTCAGAAACAATGGGGTCTATTCAACAGTGAGAAGTCCAAATGTGTTTTAAGAGTACATTTTGACCTTGGGATCCCCACCAGCTGGAAACAGCGAGCCGCATCGCTGACAAATAAAGGCAAATCCCTGCTTTGACGAAATCCAGGAGACACTAAGCTCTGTCAATGCAACAGGAAGTAATACAGGAAGTGACACGTGGGAGCAGAGTCCGACTAGCTCAGTGTATGGAAGCCTGCAGATCTCACTGTCCAGCTGAAGCCACGCAGGCCCTGTGTTCAATTAAACAGCAGGGGTCGGAATTATTCACTTCTCCCAGTCTGCACGTATTTATCTTAGAGGACACGACAGCACATTGTGGATTAGTAATGTCTCCCAGGGCTGGTAATCCCCTGTCTACAGAGGCAACATGTGCAAAACCCTAAGGAACGCGTTTGCCTCTTCATCCAGAGAAGAACACGACAAGAAGCTGAGTGAGTGTACATGTGTGTGCGTGTATGCGTGTGTGTGTGTGTGTGTGTGTGTGTGTGCGTGTGCATGTGTCTGCGTGTATGCGTGTGTGTGTGTGTGTGTGTGCGTGTGTGTGCGTGTATGTGTGTGTGTGCATGTGTCTGCGTGTATGCGTGTGTGTGTGATTGTGTTTGTGTGCGTGTGCATGTGTATGTGTGTGTGAGTTTGCGCGTGTGTGTGTGCATGTGTGTGCATATATGCGTGTGTGTGTGTGCGTGTATGCGTGTGTGTGTGTGCGTGTGTGTGCATGTGCGTGTGTGTGCGTGTGTGTGCGTGTGTGTGTGTGTGTGCACGTGTGTTTCAGACAAAGGTCCCGCCCATCCATTATCAAACCACCCGCTTCACCTGTTTTTCAAGCTGTCACACTAGCTAACTGGCATGAAATTGAAGAATGGTCAGGCATTAGATCTCTAAATTTACTTCATAGTATCATGCTCACAAACAAAAGAAACAGTTGTGACAAATGGAAACTAATCGGTGTACTTTTGTTGGAGACGAGAGGAAAACACCTGCTGTACTGCAGGACACCCCACACTGTATTAGGCAACTGACCCATTCCATATCCCACAAGGCACCCCACTACAACCAACTGACCCATTCAAAAGCCCACAATGCATTATGCATTTATCAGCTGAACAATTCAATATCCCATAATGCACTCTGCCATGCCTCTGTTTGGCACTCCTGTATGGTGATTCTCATGTAAGCCTTCAGACTCCCACATTAAATAGCACCTGATTCACTGAACAGAGTAACAGCAGAGCAGCAGAAACAGACCCACAGCAGTACTTCCCCATGCTGCTGCAGCAGCAGCGTACAGCTGTGTGTGTACGTGCCCCCCCCCCCCCCCCCTCCCCCCACGGGTCATCTCAGGTACGAGAGGAAGTGTGAGCACCAGCACATCTGGATGTGCTTTATACACACTAGAGACAGCCTGTCCAGCATACACACCTGTGTACACACACACACACACTCACTTTTTCTTTCTCTCTCATACACACACACATACACACACTCACTCTCATACACACTCTCTCTCCATCAAACACACACAGCCCTGTCCCATCAGCATCACTCAAGAGCACAGGACAAGCTCACCCGAAACCTGCAGGATCTGATTGCCCAAACAGAGCCCTGCGCTTCCATCCCATGCAGCTGGACCCTCACTCACACCCTTCAGGCTACGATCCCACCAACAGCCGGGTCCCTCACACAGGACTTCAGCAGGCTTGTTCCCAAGCCTCCGCGCCACATCCAATCAGAACGCTGAGCCTGCAAATTACACTGCAGAGGCCAGACAGACAGTACGTGGCGCAGAGCAGGGAAGCGTATCCCGGCAACGGCCATCAGCCAGACGGGGAGCTTGTTCGTTTTAGGGGATTTGCCATGGGAACCTGACCAAAAACCAAGAATCAACCAGATCCAGGAAGTAGCGCTGTCTGAGAGCCCTCCTCCAAAACTGCATATCCCAGAGTCCTCCCCACCCATGCAACCAAAAACACTATCATCTTCACAGATGTGGGGGAAAAACCCATAAAGAAACAACCATGCTCATCTGCTCAGAGCTACTCCTTCACATACAACGTCACCAGGTAACTCTGGGAAAAGCAGACTGAAATGGAAGCCCACCACAGTCAGAGGGAGTGGTGGAAAAGTAAAACCAATGCCGCCACCTTGTGGTCATCTGGAGGAAGTGTGCATCCAGCCAGATACACACTGAAGAACTTTTTTTAAATTGCCAGTTTGCGGAAAGAGGAGGTGACACCGCATAATGATTGGACAGATGATAGCTAAATATGAGGAGTTTGAGGTGAGTGACAGACCACACAATGATTTCACAGGGGAAACTGCGTTGACTGTCCTTGCAACCTTTAGATGGCGAACAAAAATTCCCATCACCCTCTGCGTTGGGCGTTTGACAGAGGAAATATTGCGAGGAGGAAACCGGTATGTGGTCACGGCTCAGCACCGGCTGGCAGTGTTTGTTATCTGGTAGGAAAGACGTTTCTGTCGGCCTTCCTTTCCCACGTCGACTGAGAGAAGCAGGGAGGAGGGAAACACAGACTATTTCAGTACCGTGGGCCTCACACTCAGGG
>CM045899.1:31496143-31498643 GCA_025169545.1 Anguilla japonica | reverse complement strand
GAGTGTACTCAGGCCGGACGCACTTCAGTGCTGCTTGAGTCAGCAACTCAGAAACACATCCAGCCTCCGAAAGAGGTTCCCCTGCCAAACGCCTGCTCGCCCACGCCGCACCCCTCCCCTTCCCCGACCTCGCCCCTGCCCCGCCTCGCACTCCCCCCACTGCCCCCATGTCCCGCACCCCAGCCCCCGGCCTCATCCCCCCCCCCTCCCCCCCTGCCCAGCCTCGCCCTCCACCCACCTCCCGCCCCGCCCTCCACCCCCCTCTGCCCCCTGCCCCGCCTCGCCCTCCCCCCTGCCCCCTCCCCACCATCCCCCCTCCCCTGAAGAGGCTCCTGACTCTGGTACAGTCTCGCCCAGAGGGCACAGTCACCAGGCAGAGCTGAACAAAGCAGCCACTATCAGAACCTTCCGGCGCTTCCGGCCCGTGAATTAGCGCTGCCCCCCCCCCCCCCCCCCCCCCCCCCCCCCCCCCCCCCCCGACACACACACACGCTGCAGGAATCTGCCGTCCTGCAATCGCTGACGAGTCGCCTCTCCGTGCCAGAACAGCAACAATGTACAGGCGCATCCAATCTGGAGCCCGGCCACAGAGACCTGTCTGAGCAATCCCACAATGCAAGAGGGCTGCGGAGATGAGGCAACTGGAAGTTTGGTGAAAAGTTCCACAGCACTCGATGTTTCATTTCACACACATGGGTAAGAATCCACAGGTAAAGGACACGCACACACAAACATGCACGTGCTCATGCATGGATATTATACACACACACACACAGGCTCTCACAAGCACATTCATACACACAGACACACACACGCGCACACACACACGCACACACGCTCTCATGTGTAGTACGGCAGTGTTAGCCGGTTGGCGCTGGCGCTGGCAGGTGGGCCCGAACCTCCCTGTGAACTCCCTGACTCCACCTGGCTGGCCATTAAGGTGGAGAGGTCCTGTTAGCTCTGGGTAAACATGGGGGCCCTCCTTCAGCCAATAAACCTGCCTCCTGCCTCACCCCTCTCAGGGCAACAAGGGCTCAGCATGGCCGTGTAACCCCCCCCCCCCACTCCCCTCCCCCAGAATGCAACAGGGGCCTGCCATTCAGCCATTCAGAACCCCAAAGCGCTGGACCCGCCTCCTCGCTGGAAGAGGGGCGGAGCCACGGGGAAATTCCTCCAGAGTGAGGGAACGTCCTGCGAGTGTCCCAAACCAGGGAGGAGAGATAAACACACACACACGCAGTCACGCGCACGCGCACACACACACACACTCACTCACTCACTCACTCACTCACACGCTCTCACACACTCACACACACGCTCTCACACACTCACACACACACGCTCTCACACGCACGCGTACACACACACTGACACACATACTCACTCACACACGCGTACGCGCATACACACACACATGCACACACACACACACACACACTCCCACTGTAACCCCTATTACACACACACGCACACACACGCACACTCACACGCACGCACGCATACACACATACACTCACACACACACACACGCACACGCAAGCACACATACGCATACACACACACACACACACACACGCATACACACACACTCACACACACTGTAACCCCTATTACACACACACGCACGCACACGCACACAAACAGACGCACACACAGACGCACACACACACACACTCACACAGGCGCACACACACACACACACACACACACATAAGCACACACACACCGTCACGCATTACCGCACATGAACAGGCACATCTGACACATAGCAGCCAAAACAGCTGCGAAAGAAACCAGAAACAGAAGAAATACTTTTATTTCATTATACAAGCACCGACTGGCCTCAGGACACTGACGTTCACAGAATAAACCGAATTATAACTGAAGAAAAGGTGCATCACCTCCCGGAAACACCCAGATATCTGTGCACTGAAAAACTCAGACCGGCCCGGCAGAATGTTTGACCAGGGTAACAAACTGAGGATGCCATTGGCAGACTGCGTCGATCACAGCCTGGCCATAGAGACTGGCGGTCACCGGCTGACCTGGCAGCCCAGAGACACAAACACAGACTGTGCTGTGATTGGAGGGCTGTGGAGACAGAGCCAGAAGCAGCTTCACAGAGCATTTCAGAACCACGAAGACCTGGAAAAACTCAATGCAATGAATCGGAGCAGAGAAGCTGAATATTCAAAAAGAGCTGCAAGGTATGAGGCCTCATATCAGGTATCAGAACGCATGCCAGAATCTGAGGAACGAGAGAGAGAGAGAGAGAGAGAGAGAGAGAGAGAGAGAGAGAGAGAGAGAGAGAGAGAGAGAGAGAGAGAGAGAGAGAGAGAGAGAAGACAGGGAGAGGGAGGGGGGAGCTCTTACTGGGAATGTTGGGACTAAATGGCTCTGTCCTCCTCAACTTCCCACTGGCAGTCCTGGTGAGTCCTGAGAGATTGGGAGAAGAGAGAGATCAAAACTTCAGCAATGTGAATAACATTTTGACAGACAG
>CM045899.1:31483643-31491143 GCA_025169545.1 Anguilla japonica | reverse complement strand
TGTGTGTGTGTGTGTGTGTGTGTGTGTGTGTGTGCGCACGCGCGTCAGACATGCTGGGAGGAGAATGCTGTATTTAACTTTGACAGTATTTTTATTATTTTTATCGTACTTATATATATATATATAATTTTTTTTTACCTTGTTTATTTGTTAATTTCCCTATTCTGGGATAATAAAGTTTACCTTGACCTTGCCCATGCATCGATGTTTAATTAAGCACCGAGTGACCGAGAAAACCTAAATGCCCTGCGCCTCTGCGGCAGCAGGGTCGGGGGCCACCGCACTGCACTATTTACACACGCACAGACCAATCAACGCGCAATCTACAATCTAAAGTCAAATCTTTGAACAAGCTTGTAACGGAGCGAACGCTCAGTTCCTGCTAGGACACTATTTTTTAAATACAAACGATCGGGTTTTAGTCTTACTGTTTATCAGCTTATGGTTGTTTGGCGCCAGTACGCCGCTTTCATAAAAATAGTGCGCACCATTTATGTTTGCCGGTTTGCCAACTGAAACACATTGGCTACAGTACATCTGTTCACAACCATAATGTAGTGCAAATAAGTTAAACATACACATCTGGTTCCACCCATTAAATTGATTTATTTTAGTATACCATGTTCAATAAACGCAATGTTAGGAGTTGCTACTAACCGTTGTTTATTCCGTTTGTTCCATGTTCAAACTGGAATGACGTAATCCGAATGTCACGATTCGGCGCAATTTTACTGGAAGCGCTGGACAAGAAGAACTGGCTATTTTAGCCGGGGGGACACCATGAAGTGTATTCGATAAGATTTTCTAGTACCCAATTAGATATGTGATTTTTAGGTATAAAGTAGCAACTCGTCATATATGTATAACGATTTATATGTGTAAAATATATACTGTCATTTCTTGAATATTGTATGGAAATGATATAGTCCGAATAATGTGTAGTATATAAGCAGGTCATTTGCTGTCAGTAGTGAGGCTGGCGGTAGGTGGGTACAGTTCATGTGCAGATTCTTTTGTATTTGTATACACATGTTGGTATAATAGTTGTGGGCACTTTTGTAAATAAAACACCCCACTTGGGTTGCACAAGTTCGAGTCTCATCGCCAAAGTTCACTGTAAAATCCGTCGACCGACCATCCTTGTAGCAGAGCTGCTTGTCCAATCGGGAGGAGCGGAGAGAGCGAATGAGATGTGAAGGGAAGAGGGAGTGGACAGCCCTGCCCTGCCCTGCTCTGCGGCCCTGAGTCCCGCCCTGTTTGCTATGGAGGCTGGGCCCCCTGTTCAAGTGCCAGGGCCAGACACTGCAGGCTCATTTTTCTCCTCGCATGCTCATGAAAAACGGCATTGTGCTTTATTGGCCTATATACCCCACCACTGATATTTCGCAATGCACCCGGCAACCTCCATAAATCACTTCAACAGGCCAAAAGGAAAATGGAGGGTGAGTCACTTGTTTATCTTTCTTCTTTTTTTTTTTTACCCAGATAATATCCTTCCTGGAAGTCAGCCTTCCGATATGCAATAAAGCTCAGGTGGCCCCCCTATGACCTGCAAACATACTGTGCCCACCCTCGCACCCGCCACCGCCCAAAATACCTCCCGCCATCACCCCAAACAAGAGTCAACTGTGAGCCAATAAACTCACAGACACAGATCCTACCCCATGAATGGAAAACCAGCCACAGCATATCCCAGCATGCAGTGAGCAAGAGGCAGGAGTACAACCTGGACAGGTCACCAGTCCATCGCAGGGCACGCTCACACTCATACCTACAGCTGATGGTCAGGTGAAGCCTCTTTGTGTGAGCTGTTTTATCACAGTTGATGGTCAGGTGGTCAGGTGACGCCTCTGTGTGTCAGGTGTGTTACCATCGCTCAGGTGAGTTACTGATTGACCAGGAGGCCTCTGGCAGGAACGCCGCCCGGCGCGAGGATCAGAGTGCAAGACATGCCCGGTTGGTCACCTGACAGAGGCGGGAAAGTCGCAGCTCTCTGTCCTGCAAAGCACTTCTGATGAGAGTTTAAACAGGATGTTCACAGGGGGGTTCCCCAAATTTTTCATCAGCTGGCCAGGGGAGTAAAGTAACCAGCTAATTAGCAAACTTCAACCTTTTCAAGAGTAGGTTTTTTGGAATCTTATTTTTCTTCTGAATTCTAAGTCAGCGTTCCAGAACTCTGCTGCTTTCAGTCACCAGCAGCGATTGTTACATCATCAGCATTAGAATGTTCAGTCAAGAACATTCTAATGACATGTTCGTGGATCTTACACCTTAAAGGGTTAATGTGCAATCTCTTGGGTCTGTCATCTCCTGTCATTTTTTAACTGCCCCCCTCCACCTGACACTCACTCCGCATTTCAGCGCGAACCAATGGTCATCTCAAGCCGGATGGAAGACTGCCATCTTAAGCTCAGCCGGGGCAAGACCGAGGTGCTGTACATTTCACACAAATCAGCACTGCTGCCCGAGCTCTCCTTCGATCTGAATGACCGTACTGAAACGAGCCCATCTGAATGGTGGATCGTGGTGCTTGCCATCCTGCATTTCAGAGGAAGGTGCATGCCGGTCTCCCAGATCGACAGAGGGAATTTGCAGTGATGAGCATGAATGTGAACAAAATGGGAATTCCAATTCGGGAGAAAATAAGGGGCAAAATCTTGTGAGAGACCAGCGGAGTCTGCGGTATCGGTCAATGTTCACGGCTCAGAAAAAAAGCGTACCAGTTTAGAGCTCCTTAAGCAGCTTATACATCCTGCCGCAAACCCACAAGGCCCCGGCAAGACCCAACACGCACCTCCCCAGACGTGTTGGGTGAGCCGCGATTGCCGTGGCGACCGGGATGGCAGCGGCGGAAGGCGTTCCAGAGGAGGCGGGGAGTAAAGAGCAGAACAGGCACAAACGGGCCTTTTCAAAAGGAAGGCTCAGAGCAAACCGCTCCCGAGACCAGAGGAAATCTCAGCCAGCGCGGTGCACGTCGGTAAAGAACCGGGCACTTGTAACTTAGAGTTTACGGGTTCAAATCCCAGGTGGAAACACACAGCCGTTGAACCACTAAGTAAAAAAAGAACATAACCTGAATCGCCTACAGTGGAAGGAAAAAATATTGAGCAACTGTAAATGGGCAGGATGTGAAAAGATAAGACAGATAAGATACACTTTATTGAATCCCATGGGGTAATTTGTCCTCAGAATTTAACCCGTCAGTGGCACAGGCAGTGCAGCGCCCGGGGACCAGCTCCAGTTCTGGAGGTCTGTACCTTGGTCAAGGGCGATGGCAGGGGAACACCCAACCTGACATGCGTGTCTTTCAGTGTGGGAGCAAACCCACACAAACACGAGGAGATCGTCCTAATTCCAGACAGAGAGGATCCAAATGGCCGGGACTCGAACCCAGTGCGTTTAGGCCACACAGGTTTAGAAAACCAAGTGCGTTTTTCTCTTCCCTCATTTTTTAATTATTATTATTATTATTATTATTATTATTATTATTACTGATTGGCTGGCTGACTGATTTCAATCATTCAATGTGCCTTCTTTTGGTTAAAATGACTTCAGGTATGCCATGCAAGTACTCTCTTTAAAAAACAAAAAACTGCTAAGAAGTTATGACCAACATTTTTTTTTAACTGGATGAAGACAAGTTACCTCCAACTAGGTGTGTGTCATTAACAAGCATGCTTGCAAATTCACTAATTAGTCACTACACACACACACACACACACACACCAGAGTGTGATATGAAAAACAATTGCTATTCATCACAAATATAGTAACAACAAATGTATTTGCCACAAATATGCATCACATATTTCTTGTTTCATATTACGAGGGTGATTGTATTGATTACCAGACATCGACATTGATTAGCATCATACATGCTGTGTATGTGTGTGCATTTAACGTGGCAGCGATAGGAGACATTCTTCATTTTTATTAAAATGGCAGATTATGTATCAAATCAAACTTAAATTATAGAAGGTAACACAATTATATAGTTCCAAAAGTACTACGCGAACACGATTTCATATATAGCTGGCATAAGTCTTTTATTAGAGTGCGTGACATCCCTTGCTCATAAGGACAGGATGTTTATCTCTTTGGCACGGGGAAGAAGTGTCATCCCTTTCAAGTGCATAATACAGTAGTGTTATTATTTAAATGGTGGCGTTTCATACAGCCCAATAAATTCCGACGTTATTTAGTAACTGTATTTTCCCGTTGTGACCGTTGGATCATTTCAAGTCTAGCGTTCTTCGCGGCCGCGCCCATAAATCTTTTATTTATTTATTTTAACCACAACTCAAGTCATCCGGGGGACGTTTACAACTAGGGTAACAAGTTTGTCAGCTTTCTTGTTCCGCTGGTAAACAATGCACAATGAAAGAAGAAAAAAAAACACCAACCGTTAGCACCAGAGGACCGGCACTTGCAGCCCGTCCGAAACAATAACACACGCGCGCATGCAAACACTCGCACACACACACTATTGTGCGCCACACGCATAGCGGATAAGGGAAATGGCTAGCACAGTTTGACATTCACAAACCGATTTAACAAGTTCATTAAGCATCAGGTAGTGCACTAACTGACACTGAACTTGCGAATGTGGTGGAAGCGCAGGAAAATACTGCAAGTACAGTACGAAACAGCAACCCGCTCCCCAAACTAAGTCTATGTGGTGTGTCCCTAGAAGAACCCGGATAACCGGAGAGAGGTTTTTCCACTCACAAGTACTCACACAACACAATGCTATCGGGTCCAACATAAATGTAGCGAGAATCAAAACAGGAAATTTTGCAGCGGTCTGTCGAGGCTCACCTGTATATCCAGTTCTCCTCATATTTCGGTCGGATGAGCTACGAGTGCGGTCAGCTGGATGAGTTGTATTGTTTGCTTTAGTCCTTCTCTCCGTGGCGAGTCTTCAGGTTGACGGCAAAGTTCTTAATTCCAGTCAAGTCTCCATTCGCAGTTACGCGCGTGACTTAACCTTCGTTGGCGCAATTCCTTGTTGTGTTGCTGTTCCTCCCACTCCCGTGTAGTTCGGCCTCCGGGCGCACCTGTGCCGCATGGGGTAATATTCGGTTCCCGTGTTTCGCACCTAGTTTTGAACAAAATTTTTTGCAGTTTACGACGTATGGGCATTTAAGCTGGGACCTTTTAAGTGAAACGTAGCCTACTGCAACAGAACCCGAAGGGGCCGATAAGCTCAGAACGTTGGTCTACCCCTTTGTTACTCACATCCTACCCTGAGGTGGGGCTGTATGTACAGTAGTCCTACGGGAAGGCAAATTCCAAAGTTACTTTAGGTGTGCAGTGGGTGGCCTCGCTTGGCATCTGTGGGTTAGCTGCGGTCTTTCAAACAGATTAAGTCATTTTAGGGATCTGTAGGCCTATGAACATGAACCGGATTCGTTTGCCACATGTTTCCCTCTACCCTACTAACAAAATGTGTTTGTGGCGACGTACTATTGTCGTCCATATTGTGATATAATTTCACATTACTGAGTGACACTACCCGTACGTAAACGGTGCAGATCGACATCCCGATAGAAACAGAACGTGTATTATTACATTCTAGCTGGAGCGGCGCGTGCAGATAAATGAGATACTCTTCAGTTCAGTCCTTCATTGTTGGCACGTTTTTACAGAAAACTGTGCTCGTGTCTGCGCGAAGCAGCCATTCATCAATTCGGAAAGAATCGTGTACACCGTGTCCACACCACAGAACTGTATATAGCCTACGCATACCACACATCGGTAGTGAGATAGTGTGATTTTAAAAAGTACCAACAAAACTTAGAGGGTGACTGAGTAAGAGGAGGATAAAGCGAGTCGCCCATTTCAATCTTGCACGACGTTAATCGTACACGACAGGCCTAGACAGAATATTTGCAGCATGTGTTTCTGACATACCGTCTACGCGAGGTTAATCTGCGTCTGCTTTCAACAAACCCTTTGACTCTTGATTAAATAATCACTGCTCCAGCTTTCTTACAGCACGCATCACACGTGTCACTAACTTACATATTTGACAAAATCGTTTTGAAATATTGTAATTTAGTTTTTATTATTATTATTATTATTATTATTATTATTATTGTTTGTTGTTGTTGTTGTTGTTTAAATTGCAGTTACATTAAATTGCATGCATGTAGGCAAATCGTTTATTTATTTATTTTATTCGCAGTTTACCTTGGAATTTAAGATATCTGTGATTTTTGGAGTTCAGATGTCATCTGGTGGATATCTGGTCCATTACAATTTCACCCACCTATAGCTCGAACCCTCAATGCTTAAATTTTGCCTCTGTAGACTGCTGCTCCTATCTCTCTCTTCCGTTCTCTGTCTCAGGGGTGGCCTGTAAGCAAAAAATGTTCATCTCGCTTTAACTTCAAACACAATCCGCTCCCTCCACAACAACCACCATGCTAACATTTGTCTTAAATGTATTGAATAATCTTTGTGAACACGTTTCATAATACGTGTACTGACTTGACTAATTAGCCCTGCTGTGCAGTATAATGTGCTCATTTAAAACTAGCGTTTCCCAAATGGTCTTCAATTTATCACACACACGCATGCACACACATACACTTCCCATTTTTGCTTTTACATTACATTACATTACATTACACTCACTTAGCAGACACCTTTAGCCTTTTATACCACGATGCAGTAGCACCAAGGTGATATTGAAGGCCCATTTATTTTTTACTTTTACAAAAAAATATATATATATACACACACTCACCGGCCACTTCATTAGGAGTGACAGGAGTGGCACCCGGTGTGGTCTTCTGCTGCTGTAGCCCATCTGCTTCAAGGTTTGACGTGGTGTGCATTCAGAGATGCTCTTCTGCATACCTCGGTTGTAACGAGTGGTTATTTGAGTTACTGTTGCCTGTCTATCAGCTTGAGTCAGTCTGGCCATTCTCCTCTGACCTCTGCCATCAACAAGGCATTTCACCCAGAGAACTGCCGCTCACTGGATATTTTCTCTTTTTCGGACCATTCTCTGTAAACCCTAGAGGTGGTTGTGCGTGAAAATCCCAGTAGATCAGCAGTTTCTGAAATAGTCAAACCAGCCAACAACCATGCCACGTTCAAAGTCACTTAAATCACCTTTCTCCCCCATTCTGATGCTTGGTTTGAATTTCAGCAGATCGTCTTGACCATGTCTACATGCCCAAATGCATTGAGTTGCTGTCATGTGATTGGCTGATTAGATATTTGCCTTAACGGGTGCAGTTGAACAGGTGTACCTAATGTAGTGGCTGGTGAGTGTATATATATTGCAATATTGGGGGGTCATAACCCCCCTAATCCCCCCATTTAATTACACCCTTGGATCTGATGATCTTTTGAAGATATAAAAGAGCAGCCAAGATCAGGTTTGAAGTCCTGACTCTGGCCTAAACTGCTGCCAACACGACAGCCTCTGCCTGCCTACAGGACGCGATTCAACCCAACACAACAGCTCAACCACCTCCCCCTGCTGCA
>CM045899.1:31378643-31478643 GCA_025169545.1 Anguilla japonica | reverse complement strand
GGGCGGTTCGGTGGTGGTCAGGCTGTCAAGGATGGGCGGTTCGGTGGTGGTCAGGCTGTCAAGGATGGGCGGTTCGGTGGTGGTCAGGCTGTCACAGATGGGTGGATCTGTAAGATGGCATGCACACAATCAGACATCTGGTCTCTCACAGAAAAAACGTGCGCACCTTATATTAGGATCACATCAAGAGGAGCAACAGGATCGTAAGGAAATCCAGCCGCGGCCAATCAGTTGTGGCGCTTGCGTGTTCTCCCCGGGTCTGCGCGGATTTCCTCCAGGTACTCCGGTTTCCTCACACAGTCCAAAAACATGCAGGTTAGGCTAACTGGACAATCCCATAAGCATTAATCTGTGAGCGAATGGTGTGTGGGCTGGTTGAAAAAAATTGGCGACCTGTCCAGGGTGTATTCCTGCCTCTCGCCCACTTCATGCTGGGATAGACTCCAGCACTCACCCACAATCCAGACCAGGCATGAGCGGTCTACAAAATGGATGGATGACAAATACTTACCAGTGATGTGCACCACTGTAACCGGGCTTTCTCCCAGGCACTTATCCAGCTGGTAGGTGTGCGTATTGTATTTATTGTATTCGCACCAGTAAAGGCCAGAGTCGATGGCAGTCAGGTTGCCAATGGTTACAGAGAGTGCTGAAAGTTCTCCAGCTGTCGCCACTCTACCCTGGAATGGCTGGTGTACTGTCAGCTTAAGTGGATCACTGTTGAGGTAGAAAACCTTTTCTGGCTCGAGCAGAGTCTTGTACAGATAAAGGCCTTCTTGGTCCTTCAGTGTCGTGGAACAGGTGAGGGTAACTCCCTCTCCAGGTCTCGTCTTCACAAACCTGACCTTTGTGTTCCCTTTGGATCGGGGAGATACACACAGTGACGCTTTAGAACCTGTGGCATAGTTTCACAATGCTTGTCAAGTCACGCAGCCAGATACAACGTACAGGTGCAAACATAACAAGAGGTTCGGCTGTAACTAGTGGCGGTGGCGGGGTAGTATAATTGTTAGGAAACTGGGCTTCTAACGGCGTCAGAGGTTGCAGGTTCCATTCCCAGATGGGGTATTGCTGTTGTTTACCTGAGCGAGGTACACTGCTCTGATATAAATGCCTCGAGTGTAGAAACAAGAGTAAGCTTTGTGCAATGCTCGGACTGAGGGTAAATGCTTAAATTGAAATATCAGTGACTGCAGGTTATGAACTCTCTGACAGAAATGTTGCTGCAGTGAACAGCAGTTATTTGATAACAATAATAATGGGAACGGGAAACATTATATCCATTACAAATACAGAATATTATTCATCTTTGAGGTTCAAATTTCAAGATCATGGCAAGTTCTTTGGGAGAATTCAGCCAGGTGCACAACTGTAGCTTTTCAGTATAACGATAAAAACACACAGAAAGAGGCAGACAGCGAATAAAATGTTGTTATTCCACTCACCATGGGCCCAGGTGAAAACCTCAAAAATAAGCAGCGCAGAACACAGAGGAGTCACAGCCATCGTGCCAACGTCGTCAAACCTCACAGCACAGAGTCTCTGAAAAAAAAAAGACAGGAAATATATGCAACCAGAGGACCCCTGTCAAAACAGTAAACCCACCAACCACATCGCCTTATAAAGTAGGCAGTATACTTCGTACGAAGTATAACTTTTTGAGCAAAACGAAGCAATCAAAACAACTGACGAACCAAAAGACGCGGTGTTGTGTGTTCGTAGGGTGCAGTGTGCGACGGCCTCCAGTATGGCGTCAATTTAATGCCAATAATCAGTGCGAGCAGATATTCACTGCGCGAGCACAGAACCACTTTCACGCGCATAAATTTCAACACCGAGAGTAAAAGAAGCAGCCGCGCGCGCAGATGTTCACTGCCCGAGCACGAAACCACTATCACGCGCGCAAATTTCAACACCGAGAGTAAGTACAAGTACTGACCAAGTACAGGCTCAGTGACCACACGCTTGCAATTGAAATAGGCAGATACAAAAACTCATGGGTACCAAAAGAAGAGCGAATATGTGGTCACTGCAAGACAGGGGAGGTGGAAACAGAGATGCACTTCCTCCTTACTTGCACAAAATATTTACAAATTAGAAAAAAAAATTCCAAAAATTATCCCAAATTATAAATAATTTTAGTTACAACTCAAAAGAAGAAAAATGTGTAATTCTTTTAGGGGAATGATCAACAGCCCCAATTGCGGCACAGTTCATTTCAGCCTGCCATAACCTGAGGGACAGTGAGTGACCACCCACCCCATATAAACATTGTACATATTTATTGATTTACTTCTGTTGCTGTTATTGTATATGCTATTTGTATATATTGTTACATTTACTATTATTATTTTAATATTATTATTATTTTACGTATTATATATGTATGATTTGGCAATAAGTACGTTTGTATTTCATGCCAATAAAGCAACTTAAATTGAATTGAATTGAGTAAAACAACGAGCCGCGCCAGCTGGTTCTACTCGCTCGCGAAGAGCCACTTTCTCCTCGCGCGGAGTAGAATTTATTTTTGTCAGTGTGGGGGCGGAGACTTATGCTAATGTATTCACTGGTATAATTGGTCACTTTAAATACGATGCCCATACACTTCCTATGCCTTCTAACGCGAATGTTCTTGTTAGCTAAGGGACTATATGGAGACACAAGTTGTGAGCTGCCTACCGGAGACAATGCAGTGTCATTAAATGTTTATTAATATATATAATTAAAGCCCCATTCAGATCAGATTTAGCGGGTAATCCCTGGGTTAATGGAATGCCCATTGTTCTCTTAAAACCCAGCATCAAGGTGGCTATTTAGTGGGTCGGTACCATTCACACACTGGAGCTGGGTTGTTTACGATTCTATCGTCATTGCTAGGGCAACGGCTGTAACGTCTTGACAGCTGTTGATGTTTTGATATCCAAAGTAACGTTAGCTAACGTTATTAGCTAGCTAGCAAGTTCGCAACCGCTAATGTTTTTAGCTAGCTTGCAATCGTTTGCAATAGTCCTGCCTAGTTATAAGTAACCTCATCTGAGCTGGCGGACGCTAGCTAACGTTACGTCGCTAACAACGTTAGCTAGCTAACCAGTGATTGCTAGGCAGTTACTGCAGCTAGCTAGCTAACCAGAACATAAAGGTTGCATTAAATGGTAAATGGACTGCATTTATATAGCGCTTTTATCCAAAGCGCTTTACAATTGTTGCCTCTCATTCACCAGAGCAGTTCGGGGTTAGGTGTCTTGCTCAGGGACACTTCGACACGCCCAGGGCAGGGATTGAACCGGCAACCCTCCGACTGCCAGGCAACTGCTCTTTCCTCCTGAGCTATGTCGCCCCTTTATGAGAGTTTAAAAAACATACAGCCTTTGTCAGTTTTAATGTGTTACATGAATCATCAAAGGGTTACCTAACCACACTTTCGTGTTTGTTTGTGGAGTATGACCCAGTTTCAGCATGTGTCATCGCCCCTCTATAGCAGAGCGGATGTACGCAGTTTACCAAGAGGATTCAGTGCTATTCGATTGACCAATCAGATCATAGTGCATGTTCGTGAAACAGGGCAACCCCAATGTTAATTCGTGAGACAATTTAATATGGGAGGCATCAGATTATCCTGGATTGTTTAAGCAAAGGTACGTGAACAGTCTCATTTCCTTAATGTTGCCTAATTTAATCATGAACCGCGTGAATGTTCAGGTTACTGCTATCATCAAAGGCTTTTTCACAAGCCCAGCCAAAGCTTCTTCTCGGCATAAGAAAAATTGTAAATAATTAAATAAATAATTTGCTGCTTCGCTGTTTAACAATTATTTCCATGGGCCTGTATCACAGAGCAGGATTACTGAGTAAACTGGATAACTACTATGAGCAAAACCATGAAGCAGGATTACAGTTAGCTGGATAACTACTATGAGCAAAACCACGAAGCAGGAATACAGAGTTAGCTGGATAACTACTATGAGTAAAACCCAGAACTGTCCCAAATCTTGAACATGGACTGAAGTAAAAAGAGCTGTTCAAGGTTTTACTCAGTGCAGTTATCCATCTAACTCAGTAATCCTGCTTCATGGTTTTACTCAGTGCAGTTATCCAGCTAACTCAGTAATCCTGCTTCATGGTTTTACTCAGTGCAGTTATCCATCTAACTCAGTAATCCTGCTTCATGGTTTTACTCAGTGCAGTTATCCAGCTAACTCAGTAATCCTGCTTCATAATACAAGCCCCTGGTCGGCATCAGGTTTAGGTAATATGATACATTAATGCCATACAGGTGGCATTTTAGGTACATTGGAATCACAATGAACCAGAAAGGAGACGATACGGTTCATGCGTGTGCTGCAATCTGTAATTTTGTTTCTCCATCTTGTTCTACAGCTAGGACCTGTGAACAATCTTGAATTAAGCTCTGTGCTAATCTCCAACTAATGGCACTGAAATAGACCCAGCGTGACCAAGCATGGCCCACTTAAACTGGCAGAAACACAGTCTTTCTGACAAAAGTATTATTCAATAATAATTTACACTTTACACTGCCCCCTGATGGAAGAAATAAATGCAAGGCAGACTAGAGCTATCTTTTCTGAGAAAATATTTTGATAGATATTGAACTTCCACTGCCTAGTAAAATACTAGGACATATGATTACCCATATTAATTTTGCCTTGTGATTGATCCAGTAATGTTTTTTTATAGATACTAATGGATGGTGAAAAAGAACTCTCACAACTTCACCATAAGGATTGTCAATTGACACAATCTGAAGTGGTAGTCTTCATATTAGCCACAGTATTAATTCATTAATTAATTAAGTCTTTACAAGCACATAAAAGTTTTTTTTTTTAAAGTTAATGTCAGAAGTAGCATATTTAGTTAGGAGAGTATATATTATTTTTCTACAACTGAAAAGCACAGGTTGAGTTTCAGATTGATATAAAGTTTTATTAAATTGTGCAACTAAGCAATTAAAGACGGAAGGGCTGATACTCCATTTCAGCGCTCGATAGCCGAAGGATTGAACGGATCACGCTCCAGGTGCTAACACCGGTCTACTTCTGGTTTTCACTGTTTTTCAGTGTCCAGACATCCATTCACAAGACGATGCAGGTCCTGAAGTCATCACGTTGGCAGCTGCCAATCATCATTGGTCAGATGGATTACCAAAGTCGTCGCATGACCATGGTGGCTTTTGTAATTGGACAGACTGAGAACTGAAGACACCGCACAGTCGTTGTGGTCTTGATTATCGGTCTAACAAGTGGTCTTCTCCTCTTCTTCTGTTTCAGGACCTTCTGTAATGCAAAACACTTTACTTACAGCACGCAAGTCATTGCTTTCCCAAGAGATGATTCCCTGTCGTCTCAACTGTGTGCAGACAGCAAGCCTGTTTCTGACATAATGAAATGAGAAGAGTGGGTGTGTGAAACGGCCATTTTGTATGACTAAATAAATTAGACATTGATGATCACATTTAATGAGTGTACCTTCCTTATTTTGGATGTCCTCTTCTTCCATATATACCTCATCTAAAAGAGGGAGAACAGAGGAAAAGAGGAAGATGTCAGAATGATGTAAATGTAAAACTTCCGTGGACAACATAGGTAAACAAATGCAACTTTGTGTACGCTATCCTGCAAAGATACAACCGCAACCCAAAGCTATGCACAAAGTCTTCTGCCCCCCCCCCCCCCCCCCCAGACAGGACGGGGACACTGTCATATGCCTGAGGGCAAACAGAGCACTACTGTCTGGAAGCCTGTAGAACTCTCTTTTAACCCTTTAGTATGAGATCCCAGATACAGCATATGGCTAGAATGGTCTTAACTGAACATTCTAGTGCTGATGAAACAATCACTACTGGTAATTGAAACCAATGTTCCAGAACACTGACTTAGAATTTTGAAAATAAAAAAGACACATTCCAAAAATTTTATCAGATGTAAACAGAACCTACTTTAACACAAATTAACTCGGCTTCTGAAGGGATCCCCATAAACATGACCGAAGGGCCCATTTCCTGTCTTCCATGCTGTTCTAAAAAACAATGAAAAAACTCCTAATTTGTATACTTTTTTAATCTTGCCCAGAGCAACAGAATCCCATAAATCCTGTTTTATTTTCAATCGTTTAGAGATGGGTGCAGAGACAGGTACGACTGGATCATCGATATGCAGTAAAAGTCATATTCTCCAGTGCTCAGTCCTCAGTGTGATAAGCCATCATGTACAGTAAAAACGAATGCACACTACACCATATAGATCAACCATTTTTCCAAGGCGTCAAGCTCACAAATATGTTGGCACAGCATGAAGCATATTCAAACATTTCCACCCAATCTCCATTTAGCACTCTCCTGAAATCCCAACAGAAACCTCTGCACACTGACATTGACACATAAGCATGAGGTAACTGTAACTTGCTTTTTTTCCCCCCCTTCACCTAATAAAAATTATTTTAGCATCAGTTCTCCTTTAACAATTCAGACATTCCTAAATAGGTTTGACTTCCGTGTCCATGCGCTTATTTGGGAGATACGAACGAACGGCACGCGATGTAGCGACTGCGCTCTCTCCTCGCGAACCGCGTGACGAACAGGAGCTGCTGAAGCCGCGCGCGCGATCAGAACGCGTAAGCGCTCGGTGCTCACGCCGCGGTCGCCGTCTCTGCAGCAGCGCCAGGAGCAGCAGTCCCGTGGTCAGGGAGCCCGCCACCACGATGACCGCCACGATCGAGTTGTTGCTCCACCGCTGGACCCGCTTTTCTGCAGCAGCGGACGACAAAGCCACAGGACAAATCGCTCTGAACGTCTACGAGCTACAGAGCAAAATCAAATCAGTCTCATTTGTTGTTATGTGAGCGCTTTTAAACACAAAAACGGTCACGGAGACGCTTTACAGACAGAGTAGTAAAAGAAGAAAAACCAGGGCCTGAACCACCAAATAGCAAGCACAAGAGGCAAAAAAAAACAACAACTCTATTATTATTTATTTATTGTATTATTATTTTTAATCTAAGTTACCGGGTTCGCGAAACGCGAGATGAATCTCAGCCTCGCCCTCTTTGTCTCCGTCGCCGCTGACCACACAGCACCTGTAGCCAGGTGAGGCGGAGGAGACCCTCCGCACGTGAAACGCGCTCGTCAGGTCGAAGCGCCCGTCCTCCCGCTCCCGCGCGTCCGTCCTGGCGCTGCGCGTCCAGTTGGTGGCGTACTGGTCGAACCAGCGCACGGCCCCGCGGGGGAACCCTCCCAGCGCCCTGCAGAACATGGTCACCGCCGCGTCCTCCTCAATGTTCCTCTCGGGGACCGACCACACGCTGGGCTCCGAGTGCCGGGCTAGGAGGCAACCGGCCGACTCGTGAGCGCAGAACGAACGACGTGAACTTAGTTTCCCTAAACTGCTCAGCTTTCAGCATCCCACAGACACAGCAACTGCACTTTCACAGCTGTACCGGCACAGTAAGAGCTAGTACACCCCACTGTGTAAGAGCTAGTCTTCCCCAGTGTGTAAGAGCTAGTACACCCCAGTGTGTAAGAGCCAGTACACCCCAGTGTGTAAGAGCTAGTACACCCCACTGTGTAAGAGCTAGTACACCCCAGTGTGTAAGAGCCAGTCCACCCCAGTGTGTAAGAGCTAGTACACCCCAGTGTGTAAGAGCTAGTCCACCCCACTGTGTAAGAGCTAGTACACCCCAGTGTGTAAGAGCCAGTCCACCCCAGTGTGTAAGAGCTAGTCCACCCCAGTGTGTAAGAGCTAGTCTTCCCCAGGGTGTAAGAGCTAATCCACCTCAGTGTGTAAGAGCTAGTCCACCCCAGTGTGTAAGAGCTAGTCTGCCCCAGTGTGTAAGAGCTAGTCTGCCCCAGTGTGTAAGAGCTAGTCTGCCCCAGTGTGTAAGAGCTAGTCCACCCCAGTGTGTAAGAGCTAGTCTGCCCCAGTGTGTAAGAGCTAGTCTTCCCCAGGGTGTAAGAGCTAATCCACCTCAGTGTGTAAGAGCTAGTCCACCCCAGTGTGTAAGAGCTAGTCTGCCCCAGTGTGTAAGAGCTAGTCTGCCCCAGTGTGTAAGAGCTAGTCCACCCCAGTGTGTAAGAGCTAGTCTGCCCCAGTGTGTAAGAGCTAGTCCACCCCAGTGTGTAAGAGCTAATCCACCCCAGTGTGTAAGAGCCAGTCCACCCCAGTGTGTAAGAGCTAGTCCACCCCAGTGTGTAAGAGCTAGTCCACCCCAGTGTGTAAGAGCTAGTCTGCCCCAGTGTGTAAGAGCTAGTCCACCCCAGTGTGTAAGAGCTAGTCCACCTCAGTGTGTAAGAGCTAATCCACCTCAGTGTGTAAGAGCTAGTCCACCCCAGTGTGTAAGAGCTAGTCTGCCCCAGTGTGTAAGAGCTAGTCTGCCCCAGTGTGTAAGAGCTAGTCCACCCCAGTGTGTAAGAGCTAGTCCACCCCAGTGTGTAAGAGCTAGTCCGCCCTAGTGTGTAAGAGCTAGTCCACCCCAGTGTGTAAGAGCTAGTCTGCCCCAGTGTGTAAGAGCTAGTCTGCCCCAGTGTGTAAGAGCTAGTCTTCCCCAGTGTGTAAGAGCTAGTACACCCCAGTGTGTAAGAGCTAGTCCACCCCAGTGTGTAAGAGCTAGTCTTCCCCAGTGTGTAAGAGCTAGTCCACCCCACTGTGTAAGAGGTAGTCCACCCCAGTGTGTAAGAGCTAGTCCACCCCACTGTGTAAGAGCTAGTCCACCCCAGTGTGTAAGAACTAGTCCACCCCAGTGTGTAAGAGCCAGTCCACCCCAGTGTGTAAGAACTAGTCCACCCCAGTGTGTAAGAGCTAGTCTTCCCCAGTGTGTAAGAGCTAGTCCACCCCAGTGTGTAAGAGCTAATCCACCCCAGTGTGTAAGAGCTAGTCTGCCCCAGTGTGTAAGAGCTAGTCCACCCCAGTGTGTAAGAGCTAGTCCACCCCAGTGTGTAAGAGCTAGTCCACCCCAGTGTGTAAGAGCTAGTCCACCCCAGTGTGTAAGAGCTAATCCACCTCAGTGTGTAAGAGCTAGTCTTCCCCAGGGTGTAAGAGCTAGTCCACCCCAGTGTGTAAGAGCTAGTCCGCCCCAGTGTGTAAGAGCTAATCCACCCCAGTGTGTAAGAGCTAGTCCGCCCCAGTGTGTAAGAGCTAGTCCACCCCAGTGTGTAAGAGCTAGTCCGCCCCAGTGTGTAAGAGCTAGTCCACTCCGGAGTGGAAAACTCACCAATGACCTTCAGGCTGACGCTACGCTCAATGTAACCGCGGTTGGTCAACACCAAACACGCGTAGCGACCTTCGTCAGCCACCCGAACGCTTTTCACCAGCAGCCACACCTCCATGCTGCTCCTGTCCCAGCCCGATTCGAAGCGCTTCCCACTCCCCCCTCTTACACTGAAGAGGGAAGGGGCAGGAAGGGGAGCCTCAGAGGGGACCCTCTTCCACATCATCCAAAACACGTTCAGGCCAGGGCTGCTCTTCAGCGAGCACTGGATCTGTGAGTCTCGGCCGTAGGTCCCATAGCTCACAGCTGGGCAGTCCAATTTTACAGTGTCTGTGGAAATTAAACATGGTAAGAACCTGTCCTCAAATAATAATAATAATATATATTTTTTTAAACATGCAAATATTTCAGGGAAAAAAGTTAACATTACCTACTGGACCAATTTTATTTTTTTATATTTACTTTTTATACTTAAGATTTGTGCTGAAGAAAATTACCCTTAATGACCATTTTGCTTGAGAAAACTAAACATAATGGTGCACAAAAATTTTAGGGCCAAGGCAAACTACCTGATTCATTGAAGCTACACAGAGGTATAGATCTTTTAATCTATTTATGGATAATATTTTCTTTATGTTACAGTCAAGTGGGGAAACCTAAAAGGTGCTAGAAACCTGTTTGGTTATAACTAGCTGTTACACTAATGAACCCATTTACCATTGAAACTAAATTAAATTAAAGCCACAAGCGGCGTTGGGAGGGGTCCAAGCACTGGCACTATCTCGCCCCCTATGGAGCGATTTTAAAATGGTTTTGTCCTCATGATCATATACCTTCACCCAACATAACTACTGAATATCATGATGATTGCATAAAATATTGATGACTTATGGCCAATTTTGTTCTAAGAGACGGTGTTGGATGACTTAGTTGCGTCGCCATGGATGTGTCCTGGCCGCTTGCCGTAAAGGCCTTTACTATGTCGTAACACTTAGATGGCCCGGCGTGTATGTTTTTTAGCAGAGACATTTTAGTAGAGAAAGCTTCCATGCCGCAACTAAAAAGTCAAAATGGCAGGCAAACAATATGGCGGACATAGGTGGTCCCAATAGCACATTCAGATGCATCGGTTGATGAAGTTTTTGTGTTGATCTGACTTATGGTGTGGGAGTTATGGCCTTTTATGCATGACCCTTTGTTATAGCGCCACCATCTGGCCGACATAGGTGATTTGTAGTACCTGAGTAGTGGGGGGCCATAGGAACCCGCCTACCAAATTTGGTTGCACTAGGACTTATGGTTGCTGAGCCTCAGACACTTTTAGTGGAGAATAATAATAATAATAATAATAATAATAATAATAATCCTAACAGATACAATAGGGTTCCACCAGCTTCGCTGCGTGGACCCCTAATAAAGTCATGCCACAATTAGAAGGCTGGTTTCACTTTTAGAGGCCACTGTATTCTATCAGTATTAGAAGTAGAGGTCACTTGCCGTCAGAAGACACTCTCCACACGAGGTCAGCAGAGCACACAAAAACAAGCAGGAAGACGGGAGCAGCCATGCCCTGAAACAGAAAGGAAGGTGGGAGGCAAACCGGACCGGACCCTTCCCATAGTGCACCTGAAGAAATGTGGTTCTCGTTTCAGATAAGAGTGATGCCTCAGTCCTACGATGGGTGGACCTACAGTGTGCTGTCAGGCACTTCACTTCAATTAATCAACATAGCTTCATCTATTTTGAGTTTCATAAATCAGATGATATGAATATCAAAGAGTTAGAGTAAATAAATCAACACAGAAAATTTGATTTTAATTCAACTGCAAGGCCCGGTTATTAGTTTGAATGAGCGCTTTTATATATGAAATACATATTTTACATAATAATACATTTTTATTTGGCAGGATTGTTTTTGTCTGATTCTGATTAGGCAAATGTGATTTCAGTGCTAGTTTGTACTTGGCAGGATTGTTTGTTTGTTTGCTGAACAGGTTACCCTACAGGGTTGGAGTCCTGATCTATGTGGTCACTTCTGGCACTACGATCTTTACTTCACTCTAGTGTGTTTCTTTTGCACCTCTGCACCTTGAACTAATGCACTTGTTGTACGTCGCTCTGGATAAGAGCGTCTGCTAAATGCCTGTAATGTAACATAGATATAGTCACATATGGCATAGACTTATCACGTAGCCTACAGGCTACGATAGGTATCTGAAATATAAACAGGTCTAAAAGAACTTAAGGAATTCCTGGGGAAAAAAATCACACACACACACACACACACACACACACACACACACACACACACACTGATTAACATCCAAATGTGATATTAAATATCTAATAATAAATGGTCTCTCAGACTTTGACGCATTAATGACGCGTGCTTCACACTTACAGAAGACAGACATCTTTGCAAAGACCAGTTCACAGCTGAAGAACATATGCCACACCGAAACAAATTTTCAAAAATTTCAGCTTTGAGCGCCACAAGAATATGCATATGGGAGGCAAAAATCAAGTGAGACATTGCAGGATTGGGTCCACATACATCCAGGAAACATGCTATTAGAGTCAGTTTCTGCCAGCAACTTTTTTGTTATTGTTGCAAACAACATAGAGTAGGCCTAATTATTAGTTTGGTTCAACAGCACAATAACATCATAACTGGTTCCAGTAAAGACAAACGAGTTTGGTTATCAACCCTCTGAAGAATAGGTTTTTTTTGTTGTTTTTTTTTTGAATGCTTTTTCAAAATTCTAAATCAGTGTGCTACAACTCCACTGCTTTCAGTTACCCGAAGTAATTGTTAAATCAGCATTAGAACGTTCAGTTAAGAACACTCTAATTACATATTTGTGCGTTTACAGCTTAAAGGGTTAACCGTTGGCAAGTGATTGGTGTGCGTTATGGCATGTGACCACGCTTAATCTGACAGACAGGCAGGCAGTGCTTTCGCGAATATGCCCTGTCGGTGATGACCATAAATTGACGGTAAATTTTCTATAAAGTTTAGGTCTGCACAATATTATATTTCACTCCACGGCAGGATACGTGGCTTACATTGGCTGCAACAAAAACCGGTAATATCGACGTACTGCATGGTCTGCAGTCAAACAGCACAAGGAAAAGATAATGTTTTGAGTTGGTCGAAGTCTAGGCTAAATTAAGCTCTTGTTTTTAAATCTTATCAAAGCCAGAAGCATCTATACGTACAGCGAAATAGTATGAGCTTGTTCAGGGAAACAGCGATAGACTATATTTTTGAAAGAACATGATTTCGATATGAATGATTTGGTACGAATAGCTTTTTTAGGAATTGCATTTTACACAAGCAGAACATGTGCGCATCACTTTATTTTTTTTAATCTGGCTTTTTAAATTCACGTTTTACATTAACGATTGTATGTGCCACACCATAGTCGCAAATGTCTGATTAACAAAATGCGTATTACCCTACCTTACCTTTGGAAAGAGAACATATAATCAGCTCTAGATTTCCACATTAAAACCTGTGTGTGCAGAATTCCTTCCGAGTTCAACGAATTTCATTGTTAACAAGCAATATTCGTTTGGGGCCTAATTCACATGCAAATTAGGTGCACGGGTTATAGACGAGGAGTAGGTGAAGTTTCCTGAACTCCAATAAGAGGTGTGGCTACTGAGTTAATGTCAATCAGCGACTTGTTCGACCAAATCATAAGTTTGGCGCTCCACAACAAAGCACAATGGTTGGTTCAAATCAGCGATACCATGTGGTAGTTTCTCCCATTCCGTTTGACAGTCCCGTTACCAGCTTCAAAGAGTTAAACAGCCTACCTAACTAAAGATAAAGCAATTTACAAGCTGCGGCACAAGCACATGACTGCGTGCACTGTGCAGTCACCAACTAATAGTAAAGCCGGATAAGTTCACCAGAGACCAGAGCGGCTCTATTCAAGACTTCATGGATCGATTGAAACATTAGGTTCGTTTGGGTAATATCCTACAGAGGCTGCAAACAGCAACTCGTGTGCAGTTGCGCCGAACAAGACAGCGAGTTGACGGAGCTGATTGCAATCGGTATTAAAGGCAATTTGGCCGTAATCTTGTTCGTCCATGGCATTATGCATGATGATGGCGCTGGTTCATTCAAAATGTTTTGTTTGCCATTGATTTCCTTTAAAAGGCATATTTAAACTGACCAAACTGCTTAATTTGTGTTAGCTATATGATTTTTGGTGCGGAAACACGTGAGAAAAGCCAAGGAGTCTACTAAAATGCTCGAGAGATTTTAAAATGTCCCCTTAAAAGGCAGGAATCGTTTTATCCCAGTTTGCCAACTGTACTGAGCTCTGGTAGAATAACGGTCTTATTAATGGTGTAACAGCGCCTCCGTATGGACATGTTGAACTGGTACGAATAGCAAATGAGCAAGGAACAAAACATCTTCGGCCAGAGAAATTGAATTTATGATCGTACATGATTTCACTATCGATTTAGACCAAAGAGTACAGCTAATCGCAAACGCATCAAGGGGAGGCACCACAGGAGAAATGGGTGAATTTTGAGATTACGATATTTAGCTTCTACAACTACTGTAGTTTCATAAAATATCTGAAACCATCATAAGAAAACTTAATAGTTCATTTAGATTATTTCATACCAGCTGTGTCAAGTATACAAAAGACAATTTGCTTTAAGGGCCATTTTTTCTAAATTACATATTTCCTGTACACCCCCATTACCACCATTTACCAGATTATTAATGGCAGACTTCAGAAACTAACTTTGCGGTGACCAAAAAAGTTATTTAAAAAAAAAAAAAAAAAAACACTCAAAAGCAACAAGTTCATATCAATCTTTATTGTACTTAGAAATTCACGCATCAAATCTTTTTTTAATTTTTTTTTAACCGTTTTTACATGGGGGGGCGGGGGGGGGGGGGGGGGTGAAAGTGGAGCTGTGTCTCATGCCTTTGTCAGTAGGCCGATTCTCTACAGGAGGAGCTGAAATGTAGCAGATACATAAAGTGCTTCTGTCGCCATATTGTTTATTGAGGGGGGACTGGGGGGGGGGGGGGTAAAAAATAAAAATAAAAAAGCTGCAAAGTAAGAGAGAGAAAAAAAAGATCCCATGGCTTATGGAGGGGGATGGGGAGGTTCTTTTTTTTTTTTTTTTCAAAAATAATGATGAAAGAGTTCGCGGAGAAAGAGGCTACTTCAACCCAGGATCAGGCTGGACTTGCCCCCGGGGGGGTTCCTCCGGCCGGCGGGGGCCCCGGCGGGTACTGTGGGGGCCGAGGGCTGTGGCTCCTCCTCCTTCTGTTCCGGGACCTCCTCCGGCACCTCCTCTTCGCATCCTAAGCAAAGAAATCACACACAGCGTGCAAACACAGGAGTTACCACTACCCAACACAAACACACACACACAAACACGCACACACACACGCACACACGCACACACACACCACAGAGCTCCCCCCCCTTAAACACCTGTATTGGACCGCTGAGCACCGCGCATGGTGGTCAAGACGATCCAGGTCGTCGTGCTAACGCCACTCCCATCAATGTTGAGGGATATTTCACTTGACGTTAGTATGGTTTTTTTTACTTTATTTGCTATTTTAATCTTTTTTTTAAATCAATCCATTATCATCCGTAGTTAGTCTGTGCTTTAGAACTATTCATTTCGGCGAGGTCCCGGAAATAAATGTGTCTGAATCGGGAGCTGGACAACCGGGAGGAACGGCAGTGCCGATAACGGTCAGCAGGGGGAGTCCGCAGATGCCGAGTCAGACCTATTTAGGTTTGTGCCCAGACTGATAGTCCCGTTTAAGAAATTTTGTGCTTGTTGATTCAACCTGTTTGTTCAATTCTGGGAAGCGATGATCACATGCTGACCACCCAGGACACCCGATACGCAGCGCTGCGTCTGCCACACTCCGCAGTGCACCAATCAGGGCTCACGCAGATGAGTCGGGGGAGGATGATTCATGTGCAGCTCATACTGGTGCACAATGGACGGGGGGGGGGGGGGGGGGGGCGTGCACATGGATACCCCTCAGATTTCCTGGACAACGCTACAGGAAATTACGCACCAGCCTCCATGGCTGCCGGCTGCAGTACCAGACTTAACGCTGCAACAGGGGGAGCCAATGCCTGCTCACCTCTTTGAAGAGTGTTTTTTTGGTGGGGGGGGGATGATCCCCCCTCCCCTCCCCTAATTGTTTAAATTGTTAAACCAAGCGTTTATTTTATTGCTCAATCCGACTTCCTTCCTGTCCGATTACAATCCCCAGAATGCACTGTGACGCTGGCCACACCCCTTCTGCCTGTTGGCACATGGCTGCTGAAAGATAAGGCAGCCTAAATTTAATTCCACAAAGCAAGACACGAACCGGCTGTGCCGTTGCATGCAGAGAACAATGCCTGCATGTCAGAAATGACAAAGTGCCACTGTCAGTCACTGTCATGTCTAAAGCGCTCGAGAACATTCATTCCAGGAGAGTTTAACTGTACAACACGCCAACGGGAGACTGCTGACGGTCTGCTGGGCGGCTGACCCAATGTATAAATTTCCCATCGGCTGGTGGTTCGATTCCCCACCATAGCCCTTCATGTGCTGTGATCCCACCTCTATCTGTAACCCTCTCTGCTCCCCCTCCCCCGTCTAAATAAAGCCAACAATACTTCAGGAGGGAGGCAACTGTCAGCTGTCCTTAAATAATATAATTAAGCATGAAAATAACCTGCAATGCATTCTGGGCCGTCCGTACTGCTGTACATCACATGGTGAGAGAGTCGTTCAGTCACAGACTGTGCGGAGGATTTAGGGAGCTGCTTTTCAATGCAGATGCAGTCTCAGTGAATGGAAGAAATGAGAAACTGTTCTTCCTGAACGGACTGTAATGACCTGAGAATTTCCTGACCCTTTCCTGTGCAATTTCCCCTTGAGTTGCAGAAAAAGGCTTACTTCCCATGAGAGGAAACAGTATGCTGAGGAATACTTATACTTAAATACATATATATAATATAATAAAATATGCTTGGCATATCATTTTTTTTCACGAGTATTAAGTTGCTTAAAAAAGGTTGATATTTTCAGTACTGCACCACTCCTGCTTTGATGAGAGACCTGCTTTTATAATATGTATAATTAATGTCCAAGTAGTTCCTGAAGTCATTGTTGACTGCCATTGACAAATGTCCCTTAATGGGAGCTGTACAGATGCTGGAAACAACCTCTAAATCCTGGCCTTCACCCTCCCCTGACCTCCAGACATTCCTCTTCCGATTCCTTAGCACAATAAAAGCAAACCGCACCCTTGCCCTCCACACCCCCTGCACCCTCGCGTGGTTCTTCCTGCGGCCGAAGCCGGGCAGCACTGCCTAACCGGCACGGTTACCGGGTCATTAATCACCCTACAGCGCCCCATCTGCCAATGACCACTTCCTGTTTCTGTGGAATGCGACACTTCCTGTCCTTCATTCAGCGTTTTTTTAAAGATGGTATATGGTGATTCCGCAGAGAAAGATAGGCACTTACCAGCGCTGGACGGCTCTGCCTCTCCATCCTGGAAAACACAATGGGGGAAGTTACAGGATGGAAAGTGTGACAACTGACAGGGGGAGCATCCTGAAGCAGGATTACCGGGTCAGCTGGATAACTGCACTGAGTAAAACCCTGTATCACAGAGCAGGATTACTGAGTTAGCTGGATAACTGCGCTGAGTAAAACCCTGTATCACAGAGCAGAATTACTGAGTTAGCTGGATAACTGCGCTGAGTAAAACCCTGTATCACAGAGCAGGATTACGGAGTTAGCTGGATAACTGCACTGAGTAAAACCCTGTATCACAGAGCAGGATTACTGAGTTAGCTGGATAACTGCGCTGAGTAAAACCCTGTATCACAGAGCAGGATTAGTGAGTTAGTTGGATAACTGCACTGAGTAAAACCCTGTATCACAGAGCAGAATTACTGAGTTAGCTGGATAACTGCGCTGAGTAAAACCCTGTATCACAGAGCAGGATTACTGAGTTAGCTGGATAACTGCGCTCAGTAAAACCCGGGATGGCCCTTTCTACAGCAGTCGCATGCTCCAGATTTGGGAGCCGTTCCAGGTTTTACTCGGTGCAGCTACCCACAGCTAACTCTGTAATCCTACTTTGTGAAACAGGGCCCATGTTTTGACCATGGAGCACTCTAAACCAGTGGCATAACTATACACACTGCAGTCCGTAAGTATTTGGACAGGGACACAACTGCACTGTATGTGAATGACTGCATGGAAATAGCCACAAATAGCCCTTTTGTTTTAAGTAGAAAGTGCTTTTAGCAATCAGTCTGTGTCTTGGAATGAAGCAAAACACTTGATTTACTTCAGCAAGCCAAACAATGAGCCATTTATACAACTATCTACTGTACAGTTTTTTTTTCATATTGTCATATGGTAATATGCACCATAGCACAAGCTTTTTTTTTCTTAAAGATTAAAGACAGTAAAGATTAGATTAGCTTGCCAGCTGGAGAAAGCAATATAACCACAAACTAGCTACATTAGAACATCACCAAGTAACTGCCATTTCAAACCCCACAGTCCAGGGCTTAGTCTGCTCCGCCTCATCTGACAGAAGCACCGCGAGGGAGGGGGAGGGGGGGGGGGGCGGAGCCATCATGCAGGAAGTGCACTTAAATGGGAAATATTCACCATCGATTGAATAATTAAACTTCATCATTTTAAATGCGAGGCCGACCATCTGGTTTGTGCTCCCTCTTGAGCACATAACCCACAAGCCCCCTTAATTAGTCTCGATTGGCTTTTAAGAGCCACCAGCTCCCAGAACGCTTTGCGGTTCGCTCGCATCTCGTAATGACCGGTGAAATGCACACTTCCTGCTTCTGCCGGTGCCCCCCGATCGTGGCCGAGAGCCTTTGTGTAGAAACGGGGGGGGGGGGGGGGTGCTACTAATGATCTTCTCATGACGAAAAGGCACTGCCACGCCCGGCAGACGTTCCCAGCCAGCAGTTTCATGGCCTTCAGCAGGTCAGACTGTGCAGGGGGCCAAACATGCAGGGGGTCAGACTGCGCAGGGGGCCAAACATGCAGGGGGTCAGACTGTGCAGGGGGCCAAACATGCAGGGGGTCAGACTGTGCAGGGGTGGAATATAAAATAAAAAGCTGCTTTTGCAAGAACCAATCATTACATTATATTACATTACAGGCATTTGGCAGACGCTCTTATCCAGAGCGACGTAGGCTACAACAAAATGTATAACCATAACCAGGAACAAGTGTGTCGAAAACCCTAGAGGGCAGTCGCCTACCGTTCTAAGTGCAGGGAACAACCGCATAGTTCAACTTGGACCCTGTAGGTTAAACTGATTAACACTAACACAAACAAGAACAGCAACAACGCAGTCTATGCAAAAATACAAGCAATAGTTAAGACGAGTTAAGTCACTTACAAAACAACTACCTAGTTACAACCCTAAGCTTACAGTCAATTTAGAGATTAAATTGAGAATACGATTTACATCATGAATTGCGTCTTTTGTTTATATTCAATATTAGAAATTGCAGCGAGAAACTGCAGCTGTAGACGCAATATAGTTTATGTTATGGTAGCAACGGAACGAAGCGGACTACATACGTATTACCGTCATTGTTATATTATACCAGCGTGTGTTCGCGCGTTTGCACAGAAACTCAGAACCTACCAATGAAACGGTTCAGCTATATCTCAGCATAATTACAGATTCAAGACTAAACAAACTCACCCATTACATTACATTACATTACATTTATTTCGTCGTAGGCAACTGCTGAACACAAGTTCAGAAAGGTATAATACTTATTTTGTACAGCTATTTCTAGCCGAGAACACAGTTCACACAGTGAACACTATTCTAACCTAACCTCTGCAAAGCCAACTAGGCAGAAGAATAAGCTACAGTATTAGGACAAATACAAATTACCAAAAGGTGCTGGGATGGGGCAACATGTAACAAGTGACATAAAAGAAAGGGGGGGGGGGGGTTTTTTTTTTTTTTTACAAGAGTGAAATATGCAGCATGGTGGTAGTTAATCTAGGTATAGTCTGAAGAGATGAGTCTTCAGGCCACGGCGGAAGATGGGTAGTGAGGGGGAGGTTCGGAGAGGGACGGGAAGTTCGTTCCACCACTGGGGAGCTAGGGTGGAGAAGCTCTGTGATCCCTTTGGGCGGGTGGGAGGGGTTTCTAGGCGCCCTGCTGCCGCAGAGCGGAGTGGTCGAGCAGGCACATAGAAGCGAATCATGTCCTGCAAGTAGATGGGGGCTGTCCTGTTGGCAGCAGTGTAAGCAAGGGTCAGGGTTTTGAACCGGATCCTGGCGGCGACAGGTAGCCAGTGGAGTGATCGCAGCAGAGGAGTGACGTGGGAGAATTTGGGAAGGTTGTAGATGAGTCGGGCAGCGGCATTCTGAATCATCTGAAGTGGCTGTATGGCACAAGCTGGCAGGCTTGCAAGGAGAGAGTTGCAGTAATCAAGGCGAGAGGTCACCGTAGCCTGGACGAGCAGCTGGGTGGAGTGCGTCGTCAGGTATGGTCGAATCCTTCTGATGTTGTACAGAAGGAATCTGCAGGACCGTGATGTTGCCTTGATGTGCTCCTTGAGGTCCAGTTGGTCATCCAGGACCACCCCCAAGCTCTTGGCAGAGTGAGAGGCAGTCACTGTGGTGCCATCAACCGTGATTGAGAGCTCACGAAGTAAGGAGGTCTTGCACGGGAAGAAGAGCAGCTCAGTTTTGTTGAGGTTGAGCTTCAGATGGTGGCTGGCCATCCAGGTGGAGATGTCAGCCAGGCAGGAAGAGATCTTATCATTGACCTGTGTGGCCGAGGGGGGGAAAGAAAAGAAGAGTTGTGTGTCATCTGCATAACAATGATAGGAGAAGCCATGTGAATTAATTACTGAACCAAGAGATCTGGTGTATAAGGAGAACAGCAGAGGACCCAGTAAAGATCCCTGCGGCACTCCCGTAACAAGTGGATGAGAAGCAGAGGCAGACCCCTTCCAGGTGACCTGGTAGGTCCTATCTGCAAGATAGGAAGCGAACCAAGACAGGGCGGTCCCGGCGATTCCCATCCCAGCCAAGGTGGAGAGAAGTATTTTATGGTTGACCGTGTCGAAAGCTGCGGACAGGTCAAGAAGGATCAGGACAGAGGAGAGGCGTGAGGCTCTTGCAGTGGCAAGTGCCTCCGTCACAGCTAGGAGCGCAGTCTCTGTTGAGTGCCCGGATCGGAAGCCAGACTGGTGAGGGTCTAGCAGGTTGTTCTGATAAAGAAAAGAGGTTAGTTGTTTAAGAACTGCTCGTTCAAGGGTTTTGGACAGAAAGGGTAGAAGTGTCTTCAAAAGGATCCATGTCATTGAAAAGTAATTATTCATCCTCTCAAAAAGCTTTTACTAACAAACTCTTGGTAGCCTAGCATGCACTCCGACTGGCACTGTCATCAATTGCTTCCCCGACGTTCAGACCCTCCCCTCACTGATAAAAACTAGACCCTACAGTGTCGGATTACTTGCGTCGCCATGGATGTCGCTTGCCGTAAAGAAGTTTACTAGATGTCGTAACACTTAGAATTTGCAGCAACAGCTCTTCCGCACCCCACCTAATAAAAAAGTCCAAATGGTGGGCAAACAATATGGCGGACATAGGTGCTCCCAAAAGCAAAGTTGTAGAGCACATTCAGATGCATCGGTCGATGAAGTTTTGTGTTGATCTGACTTATGGTGTAGGAGTTATGGACTTTTAAAGTATGACCCTTTGTTATAGCGCCACCATCTGGCCGACATAGGTGATTTTTAGTGCCTGAGTAGTGGGGGGCCATCGGAACCCACCTACCAAATGTGGTTGGTCTGCAACTTATGGTTGCTGAGCCTCAGACATTTTAGCGGAGAAAACTGCCACGCCCCAACTACAAAGTCAAAATGGCGGGCGAACAATATGGCGGACATAGGTGGTGCCAATGGCAAAGTTGTAGAGCACGTTCAGATGCATAGGTCGATGAAGTTTTGTGTTGATCTAACTCATGGTGTGGGAGTTATGGCCTTTATTTTTTTATTTATTTATTTATGCCTATTTATTTTTCACCCTGACCCAGTGAAAGTACAGCAGGCAGCATTTCTTTATTTGCCAAAATGGAGTTCAGACATAATCATGGGTACTGTAAGCTCATTGCTGCAGTAGCTGGTGTGGGTCGGGGGGTGTTGGAAACTCACCTTTATTTGCGGTAACGCTGATGGGTGGTTCGGTGGTGGTCAGGCTCTCACAGATGGGTGGATCTGTAAGATGGCATGCACACAATCAGACATCTGGTCTCTCACAGAAAAAACGTGCGCACCTTATATTAGGATCACATCAAGAGGAGCAACAGGATCGTAAGGAAATCCAGCCAGGGCCAATCAGCTGTGGCGCTTGCATGTTCTCCCCGGGTCTGCGCGGATTTCCTCCAGGTACTCCGGTTTCCTCCCACAGTCCAAAAACATGCAGGTTAGGCTAACTGGAGAATCCCATAAGCATTAATCTGTGAGCGAATGGTGTGTGGGCTGGTCGAAAAAAATTGGCGACCTGTCCAGGGTGTATTCCTGCCGCTCGCCCACTTCATGCTGGGACAGACTCCAGCACTCACCCACAATCCAGACCAGGCATGAGCGGTCTACAAAATGGATGGATGACACCTCAGAATGCATTGCCATCCGAGAAATTGGGGCGGCAATGTAGCATGATGGGTGAGGAACTGGGCTTGTAACCGAAAGGTAATAGGCTACATTCCTGGGTAGGACACTGCCGTTGTACCCTTGAGCAAGGTACTTGACCTGCATATATATCCAGTTGTATAAATGGATGAAATGTAAATGCTAAGTAAAAAGTTGCGTAAGTTGCTCTGGATAAGAGCATCTGCTAAATGCCTGTAATGTAATGTAATGAAATTGATACGGCACAAATACTTACCAGTGATGTGCACCACTGTAACCGGGCCTTCTCCCAGGTACTCATCCAGCTTATAGGTGTGTTTATTGTATTTATTGTATTGGCACCAGTAAAGGCCAGAGTCGATGGCAGTCAGGTTGCTAATGGTTACAGAGAGTGCTGAAAATTCTCCAGCTGTCGCCACTCTACCCTGGAATGGCTGGTGTACTGTCAGCTGAGGTGGATCACTGTTGAGGTAGAAAACCTCTTCTGGCTCAAGCAGAGTCTTGTACAGATAAAGGCCTTCTTGGTCCTTCAGTGTCGTGGAACAGGTGAGGGTAACTCCCTCTCCAGGTCTCGTCTTCACAAACCTGACCTTTGGGTTCCCTTTGGATCAGAGAGACACACAGTGATGCTTTAGAACCTGTGGCATAGTTTCACAATGCTTGTCAAGTCACGCAGCCAGATACAACGTACAGGTGTAAATATAATTAAAGCAGCAAGCGGCGTTGGGAGGGGTCCAAGCATTGGCACCGTCGCGCCCCCTATGGAGCGATTTTAAAATGGCTTTGTCCTCATGATCATATGCCTTCACACAACATATCTACTGAATATCATGATGATCGTATGAAATATTGATGACTTATGGTCAATTTTGTGCTAAGAGACGCTGTCGGATGACTTAGTTACGTCGCCATGGATATGGTAAATGGTAAATGGACTGCATTTATATAGCGCTTTTATCCAAAGCGCTTTACAATTGATGCCTCTCATTCGCCAGAGCAGTTAGAGGTTAGGGGTTAGGTGTCTTGCTCAAGGACACTTCGACATGCTCAGGGCGGGGTTTTGAACCGGCAACCCTCCGACTGCCAGAAAATCGGTCTTACCTCCTGAGCTATATTGCCCCTATGTCCTGGCCGCTTCCTGTAAAGGCCTTTACTATGTCGTAACACTTAGATGGCATGTCGTAACACTTAGATGGTCCGGCGTGTATGCACAGCTGCAGTGTTTCTGCGCCGCAACTAAAAAAGGCGTCACACTAGTAATGTCACGATACCAAAATTTGACTTTGATAGTGATACCAGGTTTAGTATTACGATACTCAATACTGAAATGATACTTGAAACTTAAACGATGCTAATTCAATACTCGGTACCTAATGATACTGAAATTACCTTAATAGATGAGAAACGTAATGTCCACAAGGGTTGACCTCATTTTCGAATTCATGGTTTATTAACAACCTGGTTCATTAACAACCTTTAAGTTGAAGCCTCTTCAACATATTAATATGCATAGGCCTATAGTGTTACAACACTGAACAATAGAAAAATATGTTAAATATATTTCAAAAATTAAACAGTTGTAAACTAAATAATCTTTACAACAGGTCTTTCACCTTTAAATAGATTTAAAAACAGCATATTTTAATAACAATACAGCATCTATCTATAATAAAATATTTCCGAATTGGAACACCTATTGCTACTGAAGTGAACTGAGTCAAAGCTTGCGCTGTATCAAGGAGCTGAGTGCAAGCACAAGTCACCTCATTGGCAACCTTAGTTGCTACTGCCTTCTAGCGAAGATTCTGACAAATTACACTTTTCATCCTCTCAATCAGTAATGCGGGAGACAATTTTCCTTGGCTTTTACATTTGACTCAAAACTACCGAACGTCGGAATATTCTAATACCGAACCGTTTCTTTTTTCTTTTTTTTTTTTAAGTACCGAGAAAGTGCTGAAGTTTTGGTATACCGTGCAACACTACGTCAGACACATATTCCAATCCATTGCTCAGCTTAGCAGAGAATGCACATTTCAGAGCGCCACAGAGACAGATAGAATAATAACACATGAATGCACATTTCAAATAATAAATACGACATTGAGAAAAAACGGAAAAAAAGACGTAATATCAACTCGCGATCTGCGTGCTGCGGCCAAAGTAGCCTACCGTTTTATTTATTTAGACACTGGCAGATAAGAAAAAATTTGGTTACGCTGACCTATAAAACGCTATTCCAAAAGCAAAATCAGACATGTTATACATTGTTAGAAAGCTTATACTCTCACCTACTGAATAAATGAATTGTCAATCAAGCCAAATTGTACTAAAAAGGGCGACAACGCCGTAAGCAACAGGTGTGGTATTACGCACAGCTATTACTGAAGATAGCCGACCCAGGCGTGACAGATGCGCGTATATTTCGCAAACGGATTGTCCAAGACAATATATGACCACTCGTTCGCAAAAGGGACATCTCTACGCGTAAAACCAATGGTAAGATTGTATATTTATTCAATGTTTAGTCCCAGATATTGACTGTAGAATGACATGGTATAATTTTTTTTTTTTAAAGTTAGTCTCGCTTATTTCGTTATTCAGTGAGCAGCGTTTTCACTGCTGTATTGGCATATTTTAGGGCTAATGTCGGGTTTATCTTGTTGCTACGGAATATTGCATTACATTACATTACAGGCATTTGGCAGACGCTCTTATCCAGAGCGACGTAGGCTACAACAAAATGTATAACCATAACCAGGAACAAGTGTGTCGAAAACCCTAGAGGGCAGTCGCCTACCGTTCTAAGTGCAGGGAACAACCGCATAGTTCAACTTGGACCCTGTAGGTTAAACTGATTAACACTAACACAAACAAGAACAGCAACAACGCAGTCTATGCAAAAATACAAGCAATAGTTAAGACGAGTTAAGTCACTTACAAAACAACTACCTAGTTACAACCCTAAGCTTACAGTCAATTTAGAGATTAAATTGAGAATACGATTTACATCATAAATTGCGTCTTTTGTTTATATTCAATATTAGAAATTGCAGCGAGAAACTGCAGCTGTAGACACAATATAGTTTATGTTATGGTAGCAACGGAACGAAGCGGACTACATACGTATTACCGTCATTGTTATATTATACCAGCGTGTGTTCGCGCGTTTGCACAGAAACTCAGAACCTACCAATGAAATGGTTCAGCTATATCTCAGCATAATTACAGATTCAAGACGAAACGAACTCACCCGATACTGTCTTCAAATGGATCCATGTCATTGAAAAGTAATTATTCATCCTCTCAAAAAGCTTTTACTAACAAACTCTTGGTAGCCTAGCATGCACTCCGACTGGCACTGTCATCAATTGCTTCCCCGACGTTCAGACCCTCCCCTCACTGATAAAAACTAGACCCTACGGTGTCGGGTTACTTGCGTCGCCATGGATGTCGCTTGCCGTAAAGAAGTTTACTAGATGTCGTAACACTTAGAATTTGCAGCAACAGCTCTTCCGCACCCCACCTAATAAAAAAGTCCAAATGGTGGGCAAACAATATGGCGGACATAGGTGCTCCCAAAAGCAAAGTTGTAGAGCACATTCAGATGCATCGGTCGATGAAGCTTTGTGTTGATCTGACTTATGGTGTAGGAGTTATGGACTTTTAAAGTATGACCCTTTGTTATAGCGCCACCATCTGGCTGACATAGGCGATTTGTAGTGACTGAGTAGTGGGGGGCCATAGGAACCCACCTACCAAATGTGGTTGGTCTGCAACTTATGGTTGCTGAGCCTCAGACATTTTAGCGGAGAAAACTGCCACGCCCCAACTACAAAGTCAAAATGGCGGGCGAACAATATGGCGGACATAGGTGGTGCCAATGGCAAAGTTGTAGAGCACGTTCAGATGCATAGGTCGATGAAGTTTTGTGTTGTTCTAACTCATGGTGTGGGAGTTATGGCCTTTATTTATTTATTTATTTATTTATTTATTTATTTATGCCTATTTATTTTTCACCCTGACCCAGTGAAAGTACAGCAGGCAGCATTTCTTTATTTGCCAAAATGGAGTTCAGACATAATCATGGGTACTGTAAGCTCACTGCTGCAGTCGCTGGTGTGGGTCGGGGGGTGTTGGAAACTCACCTTTATTTGCGGTAACGCTGATGGGCGGCTCGGTGGTGGTCAGGCTGTCAAGGATGGGTGGTTCGGTGGTGGTCAGGCTCTCACAGATGGGTGGGTCTGTAAGATGGCATGCACACAATCACACATCTGGTCTCTCACAGAAAAAACGTGCACCTTATATTAGGATCACATCAAGAGGAGCAACAGGATCGTAAGGAAATCCAGCCAGGGCCAATCAGGTGTGGCGCTTGCATGTTCTCCCCGTGTCTGTGTGGATTTCCTCCAGGTACTCCGGTTTCCTCCCACAGTGCAAAAACATGCAGGTTAGGCTAACTGGACAATCCCATAAGCATTAATCTGTGAGCGAATGGTGTGTGGGCTGGTCGAAAAAAATTGGCGACCTGTCCAGGGTGTATTCCTGCCTCTTGCCCACTTCATGCTGGGATAGACTCCAGCACTCACCCACAATCCAGACCAGGCATGAGCGGTCTACAAAATGGATGGATGACACCTCAGAATGCACCGCCATCCGAGAAATTGGGGCGGCAGTGTAGCATGATGGGTGAGGAACTGGGCTTGTACCCAAAAGGTAATAGGCTCCATTCCTGGGTAGGACACTGCCGTTGTACCCTTGAGCAAGGTACTTAACCTGCATATATATCCAGTTGTATAAATGGATGAAATGTAAATGCTAAGTAAAAAGTTGCGTAAGTTGCTCTGGATAAGAGCATCTGCTAAATGCCTGTAATGTAATGTAATGAAATTGATACGGCACAAATACTTACCAGTGATGTGCACCACTGTAACCGGGCCTTCTCCCCGGCACTCATCCAGCTGATAGGTGTGTTTATTGTATTTATTGTATTGGCACCAGTAAAGGCCAGAGTCGATGGCAGTCAGGTTGCTAATGGTTACAGAGAGTGCTGAAAATTCTCCAGCTGTCGCCACTCTACCCTGGAATGGCTGGTGTACTGTCAGCTGAGGTGGATCACTGTTGAGGTAGAAAACCCTTCTGGCTCGAGCAGAGTCTTGTACAGATGAAGGCCTTCTTGGTCCTTCAGTGTCGTGGAACAGGTGAGGGTAACTCCCTCTCCAGGTCTCGTCTTCACAAACCTGACCTTTGGGTTCCCTTTGGATCAGAGAGACACACAGTGATGCTTTAGAACCTGTGGCATAGTTTCACAATGCTTGTCAAGTCACGCAGCCAGATACAACGTACAGGTGTAAACATAACAAGAGGTTCGGCTGTAAACAATTGGCGGTGGCGGGGTGGTATAATTGTTAGGAAACTGGGCTTCTAACGGCGTCAGAGGTTGCAGGTTCCATTCCCAGATGAGGTATCGCTGTTGTTTACCTGAGCGAGGTACACTGCTCTGATATAAATGCCTCGAGTGCAGAAACAAGAGTAAGCTTTGTGCAATGCTCGGACTGAGGGTAAATGCTTAAATTGAAATATCAGTGACTGCAGGTAATGAACTCTCTGACAGAAATGTTGCTGCAGTGAACAGCAGTTATTTGATAACAATAATAATAGGAACGAGAAACATTATATCCATTACAAACACAGAATATTATTCATCTTTGAGGTTCAAATTTCAAGATCATGGCAAGTTCTTTTGGGAGAATTCAGCCAGGTGCACAACTGTAGCTTTTCAGTATAACGATAAAAACACACAGAAAGAGGCAGACAGCGAATAAAGTGTTGTTATTGCACTCACCATGGGCCCAGGTGAAAACCCCAAAAATAAGCAGCGCAGAACACAGAGGAGTCTCCGCCATCGTGCCACGTCGTCAAACCTCACAGCACAAACAGAGGCTGTGTCCCAAACCGCATACTTCCATGCTCCGAGTGCGCATAGCGAGCATGCCTCCATCTTAGAGTGCGAGTCCAAACCGAGGTTCGGTAGTGCGGAGCACGGATAAAGTACCCGGATGCGCACTCCATTTGATCAAAATTTGAAGTGTGCATCCGTGCATGCTCCGACTGGGAAAAATACCATAATTCCTTTCGCGAAAACGGTCAAAAACAACGGTAATGGCGGATGACAATCTAGTGTAGGCTACTCTCTCGGATTTGAAACTGAAATCATGTCATAGGAAAATGGTACACAGGAGTTGGTATATAAATAAAGTGGTACAGTGTTAATGAATAACGCAATATGTAAAGTATCAGTTGTTTTTTCAGTTTAAAGATGTTTTAAAATGTACTTTTAACGAGTGTAACTAGCTATATTGAATACGTGCTAATCGTCGGGTCCCGTTTTGAATTATAAACTGCCGTTTTATCCTCGACACTGCCCATCTTTTCATTTAATTTGAAATACACTCCTTGCCTATGGAGTAGCCACCACAAACATGACCGGCTCCATAAATGTTGCCTAACTGAGTACCCAGTTGTTCGCACACAGTTGGTGTACAGCGCGAAAATAATGAAAAAAACAGACACGACTGTTTACGATGAAATGGCAACTTTATTATGGGGTTGACAGTACACTGAAAGCTATCCAAACTGCAATTAATATTTTCCAAGCTATCGTTGCCTTCCACTGCTCTTCTGACAGCAAAAAGGAGAATTCGATTTTTACAAGACTTGCATTTAAATAGGTAACGGAGTCCAGTCCGCTTGAATAAATATGAAATAAATGCGGTAACATTTCAGTGGTCGATAATATGTTCTCTCACTCTCACGTTATTCCCCTCAGGTTTATTACCGGGATTTTACCGATAGTTACGGCAAAGGTTAAAGGTTATGGGTCAGATGTCGTCACGAAGTGCATCCCACTCATTTAACTGTTTCTCCGTGCTACTGCACTTCCATGGTTCGGAGTGCGTAGTCCCAAGCATTGCCTGGAGTGCGTATTCCGGAGCACGGTAGTGTGAAGCATGGAAGTTTTGCGGTTTGGGACACAGCCAGAGTCTCTGAAAAAAAAAAAAGACAGGAAATATATACAACCAGAGGACCCCTGTCAAACAGTAAACCCACCGACCACATCGCCTTATAAAGCAGGCAGTATACTTCGTACGAAGTAGAACTTTTGAGCAAAACGAAGCAATCAGAACAACTGACGAACCAAAAGACGCGGTGTTGTGTGTTCGTACGGTGCAGTGTGCGACGGCCTCCAGTATGGCGTCAATTTAATGCCAGTAATCAGCGCGAGCAGATATTCATTGCGCGAGCACAGAACCACTTTCAACACCAACAATGAGCCGCGCGCCAGCTGGTTCTACTCGCTCGCGAAGAGTCACTTTCTTCTCGCGCGGAGTAGAACTGATTTTTGTCAGTGTGGGGGCGGAGACGTATGCTAATGTCTTCACTGGTATAATTGGTCACTTTAAATACGAAGCCCATACACTTCCTATGCCTTCTAACGCCAATGTTCTTGTTAGCTAAAGCCGGGCACCCACCGCACGCCTATCGACCGCGAAGGCACTACGCGCGTATTACGCGCGTAACTGAAGCGTAGTTGAAGTACTGTTATTACAACGGCAGCGGGCGACGTCGTCTCCACCAGATGCGAACGCGTCGCGAACCGGCTGCGAAGCTCGCGCGACACAAGCGAACTGAAGCGTAGTTTTTCGCTTCTGTTCTATTTCTTCGGCTTGTCGCGCGTCACGATGGCCTGTTTATACACAGAAATATGCTCTAAAATGTTGGTATACATGCTCTGATTTATATTTCATCCTTATATTAGGCTACTGGGGGTGTGTCCATAGTTCCCTCCCAGATATTTTATAAGCAGCTAAAAAAATACAAGCATTTTCGTTTTTGTATTGTCCTTGCAGAAAAAAACAAAACAAACAACAAAAAACTGGAACCAGGGGGAAAGGCAAACTTAGTTTCGCTATCATATTTTGCGGAGGGGGTGGGGTAAATTTGAAAATACACCACAGAACGACGTAGCCAATTGAATGATGTAGAAGTGAATGCACCGAGCAGCGGTTTGTTAGCTCGAGTGTTGGAAGGTAGTTTTTAACCAACCATTGCTCAGCCAATTTGACTTCTCCGATGTCTTCGTTCGCCGTGCTTTCAAAAAGGGCTTGTTAATAAAAATCAGATAATCCACAGAGCTTTAAAATCAGATTATTTAGTGGTCTTGCCGATGAAAATGCACCTATTTTATAAAGGAAGTTGTAAGCAAGCCTTTATTGCACTTGTACTTCAAAGCTTCCGGTGTTCATGGCGTTGTGGTGTTCATATCCCTTCAAGATTAAACTGTTACGCTTTTTAATCTTTTTGATGATTATCTGATTTTACTAAATCTGATCCTATAAATGTTTTGACGTGAATGACAAGACGACACGGGAATTCCCAATGGTTGATTACGGATTATTTATTATTATGATGATAATTACATATTCTTCGTGAAATTGGCACGCTTGTTAACCAAGCAAATAAATTAATACGGTTTGAGATTGATTATTATGCAAGCTACGTTGCGATTTAAGCTTATGGTAATTCTTTAAAGCGTTTACTTTCTCACGTATTTACATGTGTTAAAAAATATTACCAAATTAACAGACTGAAAAAGGTCTCTCACCAAGTATTCACTTACCCATAATCAACAGTCCTGAACAAACGTGAAATACACGATGTAATCCCACTGCAGACTGCGAGAGCTACTAGGAATATAGAGCTTTAAGCAAGCCTTTGCGCGACAAAAACGGAACCAGTGGAGACACGCTACGCGCCGCGCCGTGCTGCTTCGCCGTGCTGCTTACGCCGGGCACCCACCGCACGCGTCGCGTAAGCGACAGGATGGGGACACTGTCATATGCCTGAGGGCAAACAGAGCACTACTGTCTGGAAGCCTGTAGAACTCTCTTTTAAACCTTTAGTGTGAGATCCCAGATACAGCATATGGCTAGAATGGTCTTAACTGAACATTCTAGTGCTGATGAAACAATCACTACTGGTAATTGAAACCAATGTTCCAAAACACTGACTTTTTGAATTTTGAAAATAAAAAAGACACATTCCAAAAATTTTATCAGATGTAAACAGAACCTACTATAACACAAATTAACTCGGCTTCTGAAGGGATCCCCATAAGCATGACCGAAGGGCCCATTTCCTGTCTTCCATGCTGTTCTAAAAAACAATGAAAAAACTCCTAATTTGTATACTTTTTAAATCTTGCCCAGAGCAACAGAATCCCATAAATCCTGTTTTATTTTCAATCGTTTAGAGATGGGTGCAGAGACAGGTACGACTGGATCATCGATATGCAGTAAAAGTAATATTCTCCAGTGCTCAGTCCTCAGTGTGATAAGCCATCATGTACAGTAAAAACGAATGCACACTACACCATATAGATCAACCATTTTTCCAACGCGTCAAGCTCACAAATATGTTGGCACAGCATGAAGCATATTCAAACATTTCCACCCAATCTCCATTTAGCACTCTCCTGAAATCCCAACAGAAACCTCTGCACACTGACACTGACACATAAGCATGAGGTAACTGTAACTTGCTTTTTCTTCCCCCCTTCACCTAATAAAAATTATTTTAGCATCAGTTCTCCTTTAACAATTCAGACATTCCTAAATAGGTTTGACTTCCGTGTCCATGCGCTTATTTGGGAGATACGAACGAACGGCACGCGATGTAGCAACTGCGCTCTCTCCTCGCGAACCGCGTGACGAACAGGAGCTGCTGAAGCCGCGCGCGCGAACAGAACGCGTAAGCGCTCGGTGCTCACGCCGCGGTCGCCGTCTCTGCAGCAGCGCCAGGAGCAGCAGTCCCGTGGTCAGGGAGCCCGCCACCACGATGACCGCCATGATCGAGTTGTTGCTCCACCGCTGGACCCGCTTTTCTGCAGCAGCGGACGACAAAGCCACAGGACAAATCGCTCTGAACGCCGACGAGCTACAAAGCGAAATCAAATCAGTCTCATTTGTTACGTGAGCGCTTTTAAACACAAAAACGGTCACAGAGACGCTTTACAGACAGAGTAGTAAAAGAACAAAAACCAGGGCCTGAACCCCCAAATAGCAAGCACAAGAGGCAAAAAAAAACAACAACTCTATTATTATTTATTTATTGTATTATTATTTTTAATCTAAGTTACCGGGTTCGCGAAACGCGAGATGAATCTCAGCCTCGCCCTCTTTGTCTCCGTCGCCGCTGACCACACAGCACCTGTAGCCAGGTGAGGCGGAGGAGACCCTCCGCACGTGAAACGCGCTCGTCAGGTCGAAGCGCCCGTCGTCCCGCTCCCGCGCGTCCGTCCTGGCGCTGCGCGTCCAGTTGGTGGCGTACTGGTCGAACCAGTGCACGGCCCCGCGGGGGAACCCTCCCAGCGCCCTGCAGAACATGGTCACCGCCGCGTCCTCCTCAATGTTCCTCTCGGGGACCGACCACACGCTGGGCTCCGAGTGCCGGGCTAGGAGGCAACCGGCCGACTCGTGAGCACAGACCGAAGGACGTGAACTTAGTTTCCCTAAACTGCTCAGCTTTCAGCATCCCACAGACACAGCAACTGCACTTTCACAGCTGTACCGGCACAGTAAGAGCTAGTACACCCCACTGTGTAAGAGCTAGTCTTCCCCAGTGTGTAAGAGCTAATCCACCCCAGTGTGTAAGAGCTAATCCACCCCAGTGTGTAAGAGCTAGTCCACCCCAGTGTGTAAGAGCTAATCCACCCCAGTGTGTAAGAGCTAGTCCACCCCAGTGTGTAAGAGCTAGTCTTCCCCAGGGTGTAAGAGCTAGTCCACCCCAGTGTGTAAGAGCTAGTCCACCCCAGTGTGTAAGAGCCAGTCCACCCCAGTGTGTAAGAGCTAATCCACCCCAGTGTGTAAGAGCTAATCCACCCCAGTGTGTAAGAGCTAGTCCACCCCAGTGTGTAAGAGCTAGTCTGCCCCAGTGTGTAAGAGCTAATCCACCCCAGTGTGTAAGAGCTAGTCCACCCCAGTGTGTAAGAGCTAGTCCACCCCAGTGTGTAAGAGCTAGTCCACCCCAGTGTGTAAGAGCTAGTCCACCCCAGTGTGTAAGAGCTAGTCTGCCCCAGTGTGTAAGAGCTAGTCCACCCCAGTGTGTAAGAGCTAGTCTGCCCCAGTGTGTAAGAGCTAGTCCCCAGTGTGTAAGAGCTAGTACACCCCCACTGTGTAAGAGCTAGTCCGCCCCAGTGTGTAAGAGCTAGTACACCCCACTGTGTAAGAGCTAGTCCACCCCAGTGTGTAAGAGCTAGTCTGCCCCAGTGTGTAAGAGCTAGTCTGCCCCAGTGTGTAAGAGCTAGTCTGCCCCAGTGTGTAAGAGCTAGTCTGCCCCAGTGTGTAAGAGCTAGTCCACCCCAGTGTGTAAGAGCTAGTCCACTCCGGAGTGGAAAACTCACCAATGACCTTCAGGCTGACGCTACGCTCAACGTAACCGCGGTTGGTCAACACCAAACACGCGTAGCGACCTTCGTCGGCCACCCGAACGCTTTTCACCAGCAGCCACACCTCCATGCTGCTCCTGTCCCAGCCCGATTCGAAGCGCTTCCCACTCCCCCCTCTTACGCTGAAGAGGGAAGGGGCAGGAAGGGGAGCCCCAGAGGGGACCCTCTTCCACATCATCCAAAACACGTTCAGGCCAGGGCTGCTCTTCATCGAGCACTGGATCTGTGAGTCTCGGCCGTAGGTCCCATAGCTCACAGCTGGGCAGTCCAATTTTACAGCGTCTGTGGAAATTAAACATGGTAAGAACCTGTCCTCAAATAATAATAATAATATATATTTTTTTAAACATGCAAATATTTCAGGGAAAAAAGTTAACATTACCTACTGGACCAATTTTATTTTTTTAAATTTACTTTTTATACTTAAGATTTGTGCTGAAGAAAATTACCCTTATGACCATTCTGCTTGAGAAAACTAAACATAATGGTGCACAAAAATTTTAGGGCCAAGGCAAACTACCTGATTCATTGAAGCTACACAGAGGTATAGATGTTTTAATGTATTTATGGATAATATTTTCTTTATGTTACAGTCAAGTGGGGAAACCTAAAAGGTGCTAGAAACCTGTTTGGTTATAACTAGCTGTTACACTAATGAACCCATTTACCATTGAAACTAAATTAAATTAAAGCCACAAGCAGCGTTGGGAGGGGTCCAAGCACTGGCACTCGGTTGATGCAGTTTTGTGTTGATCTGACTTATGGTGTGGGAGTTATGGCCTTTTATGCATGACCCTTTGTTATAGTGCCACCATCTGGCCGACAGAGGTGATTTGTAGTGCCTGAGTAGTGGGGGGCCATAGGAACCCACCTACCAAATTTGGTAGGACTTATGGTTGCTGAGCCTCAGACACTTTTAGTGGAGAATAATAATAATAATAATAATAATAATAATCCTAACAGATACAATAGGGTTCCACCAGCTTCGCTGCGTGGACCCCTAATAAAGTCATGCCACAATTAGAAGGCTGGTTTCACTTTTAGAGGCCACTGTATTCTATCAGTATTAGAAGTAGAGGTCACTTGCCGTCAGAAGACACTCTCCACACGAGGTCAGCAGAGCACACAAAAACAAGCAGGAAGACGGGAGCAGCCATGCCCTGAAACAGAAAGGAAGGTGGGAAGCGAACCGGACCGGACCCTTCCCATAGTGCACCTGAAGAAATGTGGTTCTCGTTTCAGATAAGAGTGATGCCTCAGTCCTACGATGGGTGGACCTACAGTGTGCTGTCAGGCACTTCACTTCAATTAATCAACATAGCTTCATCTATTTTGAGTTTCATAAATCAGACGATATGAATATCAAAGAGTTAGAGTAAATAAATCAACACAGAAAATTTGATTTTAATTCAACTGCAAGGCCCGGTTATTAGTTTGAATGAGCGCTTTTATATATGAAATACATATTTTGCATAATAATACATTTTTATTTGGCAGGATTGTTTTTGTCTGATTCTGATTAGGCAAATGTGATTTCAGTGCTAGTTTGTACTTGGCAGGATTGTTTGTTTGTTTGCTGAACAGGTTACCCTACAGGGTTGGAGTCCTGATCTATGTGGTCACTTCTGGCACTACGATCTTTACTTCACTCTAGTGTGTTTCTTTTGCACCTCTGCACCTTGAACTAATGCACTTGTTGTACGTCGCTCTGGATAAGAGCGTCTGCTAAATGCCTGTAATGTAACATAGATATAGTCACATATGGCATAGACTTATCACGTAGCCTACAGGCTACGGTAGGTATCTGAAATATAAACAGGTCTAAAAGAACTTAAGGAATTCCTGGGGGAAAAAATCACACACACACACACACACACACACACACACAAACACCTGATTAATATCCAAATGTGATATTAAATATCTAATAATAAATGGTCGCTCAGACTTTGACGCATTAATGATGCGTGCTTCACACTTACAGAAGACAACCATCTTTGCAAAGACCAGTTCACAGCTGAATGACACATGCCACACCGAAACAAATTTTCAAAAATTTCAGCTTTGAGCGCCACAAGAATATGCATATGGGAGGCAAAAATCAAGTGAGACATTGCAGGATTGGGTCCACATACATCCAGGAAACATGCTATTAGAGTCAGTTTCTGCCAGCAACTTTTTTGTTATTGTTGCAAAAACATAGAGTAGGCCTAATTATTAGTTTGGTTCAACAGCACAATAACATCATAACTGGTTCCAGTAAAGACAAACGAGTTTGGTTATCAACCCTCTGAAGAATAGGTTTTTTTTGTTTGTTTTTTTTTTTTTTTGAATGCTTTTTCAAAATTCTAAATCAGTGTGCTACAACTCCACTGCTTTCAGTTACCCGAAGTAATTGTTAAATCAGCATTAGAACGTTCAGTTAAGAACACTCTAATTACATATTTGTGCGTTTACAGCTTAAAGGGTTAACCGTTGGCAAGTGATTGGTGTGCGTTATGGCATGTGACCACGCTTAATCTGACAGACAGGCAGGCAGTGCTTTCGCGAATATGCCCTGTCGGTGATGACCATAAATTGACGGTAAATTTTCTATAAAGTTTAGGTCTGCACAATATTATATTTCACTCCAGGGCAGGATACGTGGCTTACATTGGCTGCAACAAAAACCGGTAATACCGACGTACTGCATGGTTTGCAGTCAAACAGCACAAGGAAAAGATAATGTTTTGAGTTGGTCGACGTCTAGGCTAAATGAAGCTCTTGTTTTTAAATCTTATCAAAGCCAGAAGCATCTATACGTACAGCGAAATAGTATGACCTTGTACAGGGAAACAGCGATAGACTATATTTTTGAAAGAACATGATTTCGATATGAATGATTTGATACGAATAGCTTTTTTAGGAATTGCATTTTACACATGCAGAACATGTGCGCATCATTTTATTTTTTTAATCTGGCTTTTTAAATTCACGTTTTACATTAACGATTGAATGTGCCACACCATAGTCGCAAATGTCTGATTAACAAAATGCGTATTACCCTACCTTACCTTTGGAAAGAGAACATATAATCAGCTCTAGATTTCCTCATTAAAGGCTGTGTGTGCAGAATTCCTTCCGAGTTCAACGAATTTCATTGTTAACAAGCAATATTCGTTTGGGGCCTAATTCACATGCAAATTAGGTGCACGGGTTATAGACGAGGAGTAGGTGAAGTTTCCTGAACTCCAATAAGAGGTGTGGCTACTGAGTTAATGTCAATCAGCGACTTGTTCGACCAAATCATAAGTTTGGCGCTCCACAACAAAGCACAATGGTTGGTTCAAATCAGCGATACCATGTGGTAGTTTCTCCCATTCCGTTTGACAGTCCCGTTACCAGCTTCAAAGAGTTAAACAGCCTACCTAACTAAAGATAAAGCAATTTACAAGCTGCGGCACAAGCACATGACTGCGTGCACTGTGCAGTCACCAACTAATAGTAAAGCCGGATAAGTTCACCAGAGACCAGAGCGGCTCTATTCAAGACTTCATGGATCGATTGAAACATTAGGTTCGTTTGGGTAATATCCTACAGAGGCTGCAAACAGCAACTCGTGTGCAGTTGCGCCGAACAAGAGAGCGAGTTGACGGAGCTGATTGCAATCGGTATTAAAGGCAATTTGGCCGTAATCTTGTTCGTCCATGGCATTATGCATGATGATGGCGCTGGTTCATTAAAAATGTTTTGTTTGCCATTGATTTCCTTTAAAAGGCATATTTAAACTGACCAAACTGCTTAATTTGTGTTAGCTATATGATTTTTGGTGCTGAAACAGGTGAGAAAAGCCAATGAGTCTACTAAAATGCTCGAGAGATTTTAAAATGTCCCCTTAAAAGGCAGGAATCGTTTTATCCCAGTTTGCCAACTGTACTGAGCTCTGGTAGAATAACGGTCTTATTAATGGTGTAACAGCGCCTCCGTATGGACATGTTGAACTGGTACGAATAGCAAATGAGCAAGGAACAAAACATCTTCGGCCAGAGAAATTGAATTTATGATCGTACATGATTTCACTATCGATTTAGACCAAAGAGTACAGCTAATCGCAAACACATCAAGGGGAGGCACCACAGGAGAAATGGGTGAATTTTGAGATTACGATATTTAGCTTCTACAACTACTGTAGTTTCATAAAATATCTGAAACCATCATAAAAAAACTTAAAATAGTTCATTTAGATTATTTCATACCAGCTGTGTCAAGTATACAAAAGACAAAATTTGCTTTAAGGGCAATTTTTCTAAATTACATATTTCCTGTACACCCCCATTACCACCATTTACCAGATTATTAATGGCAGACTTCAGAAACTAACTTTGCTGTGGCCAAAAAAGTTATTTAAAAAAAACAAAAAAAACAAAAACAAAAAACACTCAAAAGCAACAAGTTCATATCAATCTTTATTGTACTTAGAAATTCACGCATCAAATCTTTTTTTAATTTTTTTTTAACCGTTTTTACATGGGGGGGCGGGGGGGGTGAAAGTGGAGCTGTGTCTCATGCCTTTGTCAGTAGGCCGATTCTCTACAGGTACAGGAGGAGCTGAAATGTAGCAGATACATAAAGTGCTTCTGTCGCCATATTGTTTATTGAGGGGGGATTGGGGGGGGGGGGTGTAAAAAATAAAAATAAAAAAGCTGCAAAGTAAGAGAGAGAAAAAAAAAGATCCCATGGCTTATGGAGGGGGATGGGGAGGTTCTTTTTTTTTTTTTTTTTCAAAAATAATGATGAAAGAGTTCGCGGAGAAAGAGGCTACTTCAACCCAGGATCAGGCTGGACTTGCCCCCGGGGGGGTTCCTCCGGCCCGCGGGGGCCCCGGCGGGTACTGTGGGGGCCGAGGGCTGTGGCTCCTCCTCCTTCTGTTCCGGGACCTCCTCCGGCACCTCCTCTTCGCATCCTAAGCAAAGAAATCACACACAGCGTGCAAACACAGGAGTTACCACTACCCAACACAGAGACACACACGCACACGCACACGCACACACACACACACACACACACACACACACACACACACCACAGAGCTCCCCCCTTAAACACCTGTATTGGACCGCTGAGCACCGCGCATGGTGGTCAAGACGATCCAGGTCGTCGTGGGAACACCACTCCCATCAATGTTGAGGGATATTTCACTTGACGTTAGTATGGTTTTTTTTTTTTTTTTTTATTAGCTATTTTAATTTTTTAAAAATCAATCCATTATCCTCCGTAGTTAGTCTGTGCTTTAGAACTATTCATTTCGGCGAGGTCCCGGAAATAAATGTGTCTGAATCGGGAGCTGGACAACCGGGAGGAACGGCAGTGCCGATAACGGTCAGCAGGGGGAGTCCGCAGATGCCGAGTCAGACCTATTTAGGTTTGTACCCAGACTGATAGTCCCGTTTAAGAAATTTTGTGCTTGTTGATTCAACCTGTTTGTTCAATTCTGGGAAGCGATGATCACATGCTGACCACCCAGGACACCCGATACGCAGCGCTGCGTCTGCCACACTCCGCAGTGCACCAATCAGGGCTCACGCAGATGAGTCGGGGGAGGATGATTCATGTGCAGCTCATACTGGTGCACAATGGACGGGGGGGGGGGGGGGTGCACATGGATACCCCTCATATTTCCTGGACAACGCTACAGGAAATTACACACCAGCTTCCATGGCTGCCGGCTGCAGTACCAGAATTAACGCTGCAACAGTGGGAGCCAATGCCTGCTCACCTCTTTGAAGAGTGTTTTTTTTTTGGGGGGGGGAGGGGGGGAATGATCCCCCCCCCACCCTCCCCTCCCCTCCCCTAATTGTTTAAATTGTTAAACCAAGCGTTTATTTTATTGCTCAATCCGACTTCCTTCCTGTCCGATTACAATCCCCAGAATGCACTGTGACGCTGGCCACACCCCTTCTGCCTGTTGGCACATGGCTGCTGAAAGATAAGGCAGCCTAAATTTAATTCCACAAAGCAAGACACGAACTGGCTGTGCCGTTGCATGCGGAGAACAATGCCTGCATGTCAGAAATGACAAAGTGCCACTGTCAGTCAGTCTTCATGTCTAAAGCGCTCGAGAACATCCATTCCAGGAGAGTTTAACTGTACAACACCACAACGGGAGACTGCTGACGGTCTGCTGGGCGGCTGACCCAATGTATAAATTTCCCATCGGCTGGTGGTTCGATTCCCCACCATAGCCCTTTATGTGCTGTGATCCCACCTCTATCTGTAACCCTCTCTGCTCCCCCTCCCCCGTCTAAATAAAGCCAACAATACTTCAGGAGGGAGGCAACTGTCAGCTGCCCTTAAATAATATAATTAAGCATGACAATAACCTGCAATGCATTCTGGGCCGTCCGTACTGCTGTACATCACATGGTAGGAGAGTCGTTCAGTCACAGACTGTGCAGAGGATTTAGGGAGCTGCTTTTCAATGCAGATGCAGTTACAGTGAATGGAAGAAATGAAACTGTTCTTCCTGAACGGACTGTAATGACCTGAGAATTTCCTGACCCTTTCCTGTGCAATTTCCCCTTGAGTTGCAGAAAAAAGGCTTACTTCCCATGAGAGGAAACAGTATGCTGAGGAATACTTATACTTAAATACATATATATATATAATATAATAAAAGTATGCTTGGCATATCATTTTTTTTCACGAGTACTAAGTTGCTTAAAAAAGGTTGATATTTTCAGTACTGCACCACTCCTGCTTTGATGAGAGACCAGCTAGTGGTCTTTTAACATTCACATCTAACTAATATGTATAATTAATGTCCAAGTAGTTCCTGAAGTCATTGTTGACTGCCATTGACAAATGTCCCTTAATGGGAGCTGTACAGATGCTGGAAACGACCTCTAAATCCTGGCCTTCACCCTCCCCTGACCTCCAGACATTCCTCTTCCGATTCCTTAGCACGATAAAAGCAAACCGCACCCTTGCCCTCCACACCCTCTGCACCCTCGCGTGGTTCTTCCTGCGGCCGGAGCCCGGCCGCACTGCCTAATCGGCACGGTTACCGGGTCATTAATCACCCTACAGCGCCCCATCTGCCCATGACAACTTCCTGTTTCTGTGGAATGCGACACTTCCTGTCCTTCATTCAGCGTTTTTTTAAAGATGGTGTATGGTGATTCCGCAGAGAAAGATAGGCACTTACCAGCGCTGGACGGCTCTGCCTCTCCGTCCTGGAAAACACAATGGGGGAAGTTACAGGATGGAAAGTGTGACAGCTGACAGGGGGAGCATCCTGAAGCAGGATTACGGGGTCAGCTGGATAACTGCACTGAGTAAAACCCTGTATCACAGAGCAGGATTACGAAGTTAGCTGGGTAACTGCGCTGAGTAAAACCCTGTATCGCAGAGCAGGATTACTGCGTTAGCTGGGTAACTGCGCTGAGTAAAACCCTGTTTCACAGAGCAGGATTACTGAGTTAGCTAGATAACTGCACTGAGTAAAACCCTGTATCACAGAGCAGGGTTACTGAGTTAGCTGGATAACTGCGCTGAGTAAAACCCTGTATCACAGAGCAGGATTACTAAAATAGCTGGATAACTGCACTGAGTAAAACCCTGTAACACAGAGCAAGATTACTGAGTTAGCTGGATAACTGCACTGAGTAAAACCCTGTATCACAGAGCAGGGTTACTGAGTTAGCTGGATAACTGCACTGAGTAAAACCCTGTATCACAGAGCAGGGTTACTGAGTTAGCTGGATAACTGCGCTGAGTAAAACCCTGTATCACAGAGCAGGATTACTAAAATAGCTGGATAACTGCACTGAGTAAAACCCTGTATCATAGAGCAGGATAACCGAGTTAGCTGGATAACTGCGCAGAGTAAAACCCTGTATCACAGAGCAGCTAACTCTGTAATCCTGCTCTGTGAAACAGGGCCCATGTTTTGACCATGGAGCACTCTAAACCAGTGGCAGAACTATACACTGCAGTCCGTAAGTATTTGGACAGGGACACAACTGCACTGTATGTGAATGACTGCATGGAAATAGCCACAAATAGCCCTTTTGTTTTCAGTAGAAAGTGCTTTTAGCAATCAGTCTGTGTCTTGGAATGAAGCAAAACACTTGATTTACTTCAGCGAGCCAAACAATGAGCCATTTATACAACTATCTACTGTACGGTTTTTTTTTTTTCATATTGTCATATGGTAATATGCACCATAGCACAAGCTTTTTTTTCTTAAAGATTAAAGACAGTAAAGATTAGATTAGCTTGCTAGCTGGAGAAAGCAATACAACCACAAACTAGCCACATTAGAACATCACCAAGTAACTGCCATTTCAAACTACACATTACAGAATATTAAAACTAACTAGCTTCCCTACCACAGCTGGCTCTATCCCCAAGTAATAGGACCTATTGGTTTTAAAAAAAAAAAAAAAAAAAAAAAAAAAAAAAAACCCTGGATGCATTTTTCTGGAGAATGTAAGTGAGTCTGCTGTGCATCTCTCCTGGCCCAAGACATCATATGTGCACCAGATGGACGAGCGCTGCCCCTACCCCAGCGGAGGCCTCCTCAGGCACAGAGTTGTTCTGGTTGGCAGCGTGGTGGCATCGTCTCAGGGGGGCGGACGGCTCTCCACACAGCACCCCCGTGGGCTTCCCGCCTGCAAGACAAGAGGCGCCGTTACCCAAGATGCTCTGCGCGCGACCCAGACGCGCTAGCTCCCGCGCTGCACCCGGTCCTCCGGCGTCCTTATTCCAGAAGGTTCCGGCTGGTCCGGGCGGTTCGTGCTTAGGCTACACGAGCCACGGCTGTTCCTTCGAACCACAGCCCTGTGAATATTCACAAGCGCCCAGCGAACCAGAACATCAAGATTCAACCAGAGGGCCCAGCCTTTAGCCCTCAACTGCTCCCAAAGTTTGAGTGAGAAATACGAATTCAACGCTCCAAGGCTTCACGCACACTAACGTTAAAACAGGTTTCGAAAAGCTCCTTAAAACAGTCCCACACTGAAAACATTTCAAAATTCTCAAAGCAAGGATCAGAAATGCTGAAACCGCTGAACCCTGAACATGTACAGGGATAATTTGAGAAAACCTACCTGTAGGATCATTTTCCATTGGTGGTACTTCTAATTCCTGTAAGTTCTGCAGGAATTTCAAACATCTTCACAGTTAATTTGACAGAAGAAAAAATTTAAAAATTAATTCTATCATATGGTTAACTGAGGAACACAAGAGATCACATCTGTCGTCGAGGAAACATTCTGCGTGGAGCGCATTCGAGGTTTCTAAAGACCACAGAATGCATTCGAGTAATGAGCACAAACGGGTCAAGGTAGCGGAAACTTAACTCAACCGAAACGTTTCCGAATCCAAAACCAAAACAGACCCACGAGGCCTAAGGCAACGGGAAAGAACTCCTGCTCTTATCCCCACAGTCCAGGGCTCAGTCTGCTCCGCCCCATCTGACAGAAGCACCGTGAGGGGGCGGGGGGGATGGAGCCATCATGCAGGAAGTGCACTTAAATGGGAAATATTCACCATCGATTGAATAATTAAACTTTATCATTTTAAATGCGAGGCCGGCCATCTGGTTTGTGCTCCCACTTGAGCACGTAACCCACAAGCCCCGTTAATTAGTCTCGATTGACTTTTAAGAGCCACCGGCTCCCAGAACGCTTTGCGGTTCGCTCGCATCTCGTAATGACCGGTGAAATGCACACTTCCTGCTTCTGCCGGTGCCCCCCGATCAGGGGGGGAAATGCTACTAATGATCTTCTCACTTCTCATGACGAAAAGGCACCGCCACGCCCGGCAGACGTTCCCAGCCAGCAGTTTCATGGCCTTCAGCGGGTCAGACTGCGCAGGGGGCCAAACATGCAGGGGGTCAGACTGTGCAGGGGGTCAGACTGTGCAGGGGGGTCAGACTGTGCAGGGGGCCAAACATGCAGGGGGCCAGACTGTGCAGGGGGCCAAACATGCAGGGGGTCAGACTGTGCAGGGGGCCAAAGAACCAATCCACCAAGCTACCCCCCCATCCACCCACACTCCCAGCTTAAACCAGGCTTTACAGTGTTGTGCTAATGTCTGGCACCAGAACCGGGAGTGTGGATTCCATCCAGAGAAAAAGATCACGCAAAGAAGCCAAAACTCACAAACCCACCCCCTTATCTGTGGAGTTGGCCCGGGGCTCCCGTTCGGGCGCAGATTTAACAGCCCGGGCCAGCGCGGCGGCCCGCGGGCGGGTCGTATCGGTCCTCATCTTCCCCTGGGAGCGGCGGGGCGGCGGCGACCACCACCTCCGGAGGAAATCATCCGCCACAAAACGGCGGCTAATGGAGTCCGATCGCCCGCCGTCCTGTGAGCCGCCATTGTGCGCAAACAATGCCCCGTTGAGGGAGCGTCGGCGGGACTCTGTGAAAGAGGCCTTCAGCGCGCGGTCTGGCCGCGGGCCAGCTGGACGGGGCTCCCCGTGCGCACGCGAGCGCGAGCCGCCGCGCTACGCTAACGTCCCGAAACGCCGGGGCCCCCCCCCCCTCCGTCCGCTCCGGCCGGTGCTCCCGCGCGTTCCGGGCGCTCTCGCGGTCGCCCGGGCGACCGGGGCCCTCGAAGGCCCCGCCCCGCATAGCGGCACGGCTCCTCAGGGGCCCCTCCTGTGGCCCCCAGCCCTGCCGCTTGACTGAATCCTAGCTTAAGCCACACCCCCTCCAACGACTTTGTAATCACCTCCATACGTTTCAATGGGAGCTGATTTTTTTCGCGTCCGCAATGCATGCTGGGATAGCTGGCGATGCGTGGCAAGCCGGTGGGGCGGCCAGAAGGACGCGGAACATTATGGGTGCGATAACCAATCAGAGTAAAGATCTGACATCATGCAAACTGTCTCTGATTTCAGATTTCATTTCCTCATTCCACGCAGTCGTTACAGAGGACTCTTCAATTATGGCCGTGTGGCGATGTCTGAAACACACGATCGATATGCATTTAAGGAAGGCAGTTTTAAAAATGGAGAACGCGTCCTCGAACGGCCGATTGCGGGAGGCGAGAGCGATGCCAGGTCATCTCCTCGGAGGATGTCTGGCTTCACCCCGAAGCGGAGTTCTTTCAGGGTCTCCCTTCCTAATAAGGTCTGATGTGAAAAGCCAGCGCACCTCGTATTTCAAACAACCCCCCCCCCCCCCTCCCCCCGGAGCAGCCACCAATCAGAGCATGACCGCGCAGCCTCAATGACCAATGAGAATTTACTGCTCCTCACTCAGAAACGGTTTATGACCGTTAAACAGAAAAGAAAAAAAAAAAAAAACTCACTAAGTTCCCTCCCGTCTCTGTGCTGACAGCAGCCTGCGCTGGCTGCCTGTAGCCTCCAGCCTAGAGAGGGACTGCAGTTTTACGATGGATTCTTCGCCGAGCACTCACCCGCCGTCTAAACAGTGTCAAACTGTTACTATACAAACCAGCGACAATAGCCCCACTTAACCTGAGGCCTGCAGCTCCAAGCAGGATCACAGAGCTAGCTGGGTAACTGCACCGAGCAAAACCCGGAACTGTCCCAGATCTGGAACATGGACTGGAGCAAAAAGAGCTGACCATGAAATGCACTTTTTGTACGTCGCTTTGGATAAAAGCGTCTGCCAAATAAATGTAATGTAATGTAATGTCTGTTCTGAGTTTTAACACAGTGCAGTTACCCAGCTAACACAGTAATCCTGCTCTGTGATATAGGGTTTTACTCAGTGCAGTTATCCAGCTAACGCAGTAATCCTGCTCTGTGATACAGGGTTTTACTCAGCGCAGTTATCCAGCTAACACAGTAATCCTGCTCTGTGATACAGGGTTTTACTCAGCGCAGTTATCCAGCTAACGCAGTAATCCTGCTCTGTGATACAGGGTTTTACTCAGCGCAGTTACCCAGCTAACGCAGTAATCCTGCTCTGTGATACAGGGTTTTACTCAGTGCAGTTATCCAGCTAACTCAGTAATCCTGCTCTGTGAAACAGGGTTTTACTCAGCGCAGTTATCCAGCTAACTCAGTAAACCTGCTCTGTGATACAGGGTTTTACTCAGTGTAGTTATCCAGCTAACTCAGTAATCTTGCTCTGCGATACAGGGTTTTACTCAGTGCAGTTATCCAGCTAACTCAGTAATCCTGCTCTGTGAAACAGGGTTTTACTCAGCGCAGTTATCCAGCTAACTCAGTAAACCTGCTCTGTGATACAGGGCCCTGGCTGGTCTTCTTACGGATAAACTATCAGCATTACCAAACCCCAGGAACGGGAAGCATCCAGAATAATGAACATAATTCAGATCCCGGAGGAAAGCGTCTTCACGATGCCGCTGACTCGTGTGCAGCAGCACCTGGAGACGCACACCTGGATCGCACAGGTGCGGGCGCATGCTCACCTCCCCAGCAGCGGCTTGCACTACAGACGCAGACAAGCCGAAGCACAGCTGGGCTAATGGAACACAGACATTCAAACGCCAGGCCTCAAAAGAGAGCTCTGGCGCACAAGAGACGACTGCTCATCTCCCCTCCCCCTCCACCCCATTAAAAAAAACCCCACAAAGAGTCAAACATTTCCTGTCTGTTCCTGATTAAGGCTCTTGCCAGGCTGCTGAGAGAGTGCTGTGTCGCTCCAGCTGAAAAAGGAAGGCCGGGGTTGGTGCGCTCCAGCGCTACAATTGCACACATGCTCCCCATGCGGGGGGGGGGTGGGGTACCCGAAACCGAAGCAGAGCAGACCGAACTGGCGTAGGGGAACTGCAGCGTATGCACCATCAGCTCCAAATCAGGTCTCAACCTTTAAGTATGTGATTAGAATTAAAACGTTCTTAGCTGAACATTCTACTGCTGATGTCACAATCACTGCTGCTGACTGAAAGCAGTGGAGTTCTAGAACACTGACTTATTATTTTGAGGAAGAAGAAGAAAGAAAAAAAAAAAGAAACATTCCAGAATGCCTACTCTTCAAAGGGATAATGGGTCTCTGACGAGCCGCAGACGGAAACCTGACCTAGATCTGACACTGCCGGAAAATATCCCGCTGGGCCGGAAGAGCATTTAGCCAACATACAGGCACCAGCCCCTTCTTCAGCCGTGACCATGACAACCTGCGACCCTCAAAATACAATGGCATGTGGAGACTGGTTTTCACCTGACGTGTAAACAGTTAAAAGACTAATAAAATTCAGTTAGAAATGGGTTTACCTGTATCTTTTATTAGCGCATGACAACAAACATCCATCTTCCAAGGATCAGCAGTTAATTGCCTTCCATATATGACAGATTGGGCCAACAGCTGAATGCTGAACTAAGTCAATCAATACATGAAATGATCAATAATCCAAGCAAATCCATTAATAATTGATGAATGGATTTGATTGGATTATTGATCGGATTATTGGTCGTTTCAGGCTGACTGGAACATAAGCCAGGGTACATCATGCGCACCTCAAATCCTAAAACCACATTTCGGCCAATAGATCAGCTAAAGCAACGCTTACAGGGTGCGTGTAAAAACGCAGGACTGGTGCCTGTTAGGATATCCATTACTGCCCCAATTCTGCTCTTCCACAGGGAGGTGCGGAATTTCAGCAACCCCTGGCGACCCCCCAACGGAATGACAGCGTTTCCACCATTCCACCAATCAAATTCACAGGAAACGCAAACACCGTTTTCACGATGACTCCATCGTGTGAGGAGAAGGTATAAAATGCGCCGCTGTTGGTGGACCTCATCCATCAGAGCCCTCGACTGTCTCGCTTCTAATAGCATCCGCATCCCTTTCTGCGCAGCGCCAGGAGGGGAGGCCCGTGAAGCGGCCGGCTCAGACCAGGGGTCTGATGACAAACCGCACTCCAGGGACCGCAAGCTGGGCTCGGAGGAAGCCCGCGTACACAGGGGGGCGATTGGGTGCGGACACATTAGCAGGAGTAGGGCCCGAGATACAGCCGTCTACACTCTGCCCGCATACAAACGCATACGACGCTCGGGCTATGGCCCAGCGTCCGCTCGGTCCGCTGGCTTTCAATCTGACACTTGTTGACCGTCCAATAACAGTAAACGCTTACAGCATCCCACCTGAAGTTCCAGATGCAAAATAAAGTCTTATTTGAAAGCAGCGCCTTTCAAATAAGTCCTTAAGGTCTTAAGCGATGGACTCCACGACGGTGGAACGTCCCTGCAAATCACTGCAGTACATCAGGAGGCCGAATGCATTGTGGGATTGAGCCACACCCATTAGGCCAAAAAGGCACCAGTACTCTATGGCCTTAAGTAGCAGCTAAGCTGGTCTTTCAGACCTGAGCGCCTGTAAGGGGCAGTTCAGATTTAGCAAATAATTAAGGGACCTTATATCCACATTTGACAAATGAAAACGGAGTGCAGTTCACTTGTCAAACACTGTTAAAACACAATGCACCCTGGTTTCAATCGATTTTATTTTAAAAAATTTAAATACCATTCTGCTCAAGATGCTGTGCTATAAAAGATTTTTTTAAATTTTTTTTAATTGATCTTTACAATTAATGTTTTTCCTCGATAAAACATTACTATTAGCTTATAATTACGCAGCCTTTGCGGCTTACAACCTCCAACGTTACCACAGCAACACTGAACTAAGGAAACCTCAAAATTGCAAAACTGAGACCTGAAAAACTTCTTTTTCTTCCAACCAGCGTTCGTAAGAACACGCCTGAGGTGGTTGTTCCTGTGTAGTAAAGAATCCATCTTTATCCATCTAACAGCACAGAATCTGCTGTCTCACTGAAAAATTTGGGTAGAATTCGGACTGTACAGAACTTCAACTGTTTTTTCAGTCTAACACAACTGACCAAGCCTGATCCGGCCATAATAAACGGGACTTCAGAGATCGGAGTAGCTACCGGGTGGGTTGTTCCGTCGATGAGCGTGGGGGTCATCTGGCTCCGCAAAGATGTTGGAGGCGGTTCTGTTCTTACGAGCCGGTGGCTTCTCCTCGTCTGTGCCGAAGGATATGTTCGAGGCTCCGCCGGGGGGTCCGCAGTACCCTGTGAATACCGACAGTCAGTGGCTGGCAGCTGAGCATCAGGCTGACAACTCGCACATTATAGCCGCACGGAGAAACCCCACCCTAGGACAAAAGACACACGCGCTCAGCCAAGCGGCCTTAAACGCGCAGGCGGCCAGTCGAGTGGCCCCCATGTCATCAATACAGACAAAAAGCACGTGCGCGTGCACTGCAGCACCGCCTTCCTGCACACACGGTCGGCCTTCATCTCTGATCGGAAAGATCTTCAGTGGCTCAGTAAACACTGATATAATCCATCTCCCATAAGTTGCTTTCAGAATACTGATATTAAATATTTTTGCGCACACAGCTACGCCAGACAGTCCATTAAAATAGATTTCTGGACTTTGTGAGAATAAATGACACACGCGTCAGCAAATTCCTAGATAGTGTATTTTTTCCCCAAACCAGAGCCTTCCAAATAACACAATGCACTATACTAACTGCTTACAGAACTATACACTGTTTTTCTCTCCCTTCCCCATTGACGACTCTTGATAGAGCTTATAAAATGGATGTAGCCTAATCGCAAAACCATTCCACGACCCCTCCCGCCCCTCCTCCCCCTTTGAGCTTTATGGAAATGCTGGCATCTACCAGCTGACACCAAGCAGCTGTTCCAGTCAGACAAAAAAAATTAATGAAATAAAATAAATCAAGTTTCTCCCGTCCACAAGACCAGACAGAAAGTCTTAAAACCGAACATGAAATAAAAGATAGCTATAATTGCACGCGGTGCCTGTCGCGGAAGGTTAATCGTAATGCTTAAACCAGACTTAACCTTCTGAGCAGATGAGCTCATGCAATTCCACGCAGGCGGTGGGGAGAAAGGCTCTTTTTTAGAAGACCCCACCCTACAATGAAACGGCAAATATTTACTATATTGTGTCACGACTTCAGAATGTAGAAAAGCTAAATTTACGAAATCTACCATCTTGATAATAATGAAGTTTAGAACCAAGAGATGATGTTCCTAGTTAATCAACTGTCCGTTTCAGATTCTTTGTATTTGAAAATGGATGGTTCGAGGGACCTGAGCGATTAAGTCATTAGCAAGCTAATATACAGGACTGTACAGTCGGTCAGTAAAGATCAGGAGCTAGCAAACCAAACCCTTGCTGGATTTTTCAGGCAACAGCCCCCACCCCAAGAAAAAAACCGCATTACCTAGCTAGCTTGCTGGCTACCAAAAGAAAGGGTCTGGAAAATCGCCACCGTTATCTGAACGGACTACACAACTGCACTGGCGCTTCATTTCACACAAGAACACAATTTACAAAGCCTTTCAGCTAATTATCCAGCCAACAGATCCCGCAAGCTGTCAACTAACGTGAGAAGACTAGCGTCTGCTAGCGTAAATAGCCAACTGCTGCATTTCAAACGAGGGTTTCCTTTCAACAGTGGCTGCATTCAGCACCAGTATTCACCCAGTCAATAGCATGCAGCATGTTGTACTGCATCACTATCTTCAGCTACAATGGCAGTCTGTTAGTTCTTGCAATAGGTTTTTTAAATGACAATTTTGTGACGTGGCTAATTTTTTTTTAAGTTCCCCATCTATCCATCTGGTTACATAAGCGTAAAACAGGTTACCGTTACAAATCGCAACAAAGCCTGTCTTTTCACAAAATGGAAATTAACAAAGCAAACGTTATCTAACTAGAAGCAAAACACATTCATACAATTCTATGAAAGCCAACGTTAACTAGCGAGTTAACAGTTAACACTGGCAAACTCACAGGAATTAAAGATAACTCTCAATCTCTGCCTCAGCTTTGATTGCAAGCGCTTAACTTAGTGATATCAGCAAGCTGGCCAGTGATATCCAAACTTATGGCAGCTAACATTAACCCACTTAGCAGCCGATAGGCAACATTAATGACGTTTAGCGAAAACTACAAGATAACCATGCATAAACATTTTGTTCGTTAACTATAGTGCCACAGGAATGCACATTTCCGGTACCTACACACCATTTGTGAGCGGAAAAGATAACAAGATAGCTAGTTTGCAATAATAAAAAAAAAAAAAGTTTGGCAGCTATGTACAATGTTATCAAGGTAGCTACCTAAAAAATTACACACCAAACGGATTCACTTTAAATATGGGAAGCGAGCTAGACACCCAACTCAATTATGCGCCCCCTGTTAGCTGGCTAGCTAAGTGGGTTCCATTTTCTTTTGTTTGTCCGCCTACGTTTAACTGTCGTCTATTTACCTGGAACTATTTTTCGCACTTGGGTCCATCCCCTGGAAAGTGGTGGTCGTCGTCATTTTACAGTCTAAATTAATAACCACGTTGTAGTAGCGGTGATTCTATAAACTGCTTAGCTGTTGAGCAAATCCTTTCTTCTCTTCAAGCCCTCATAGGCTCCACCCGACTTAGACCGAACTGAAGTCCAAGCGGGGAACGACGTTTATACAAGTTTACTCCCACCCACAGGACTCAGCCCAAGGGAGTTCCCACATTCTGGTTGGCCACAGACCCGAAAATCTGATCTGTCATTGGGCGTCCACACTGCCATTCAACGTCAGTCGCCTTATACAGTCATGTCATTGATCATATTTTTTAAACAAAATTCAAGTCTTCACCTCGGCAAGCAAATAGCTAGCAATTACTGCGCTTTCCGATGGACGTGTAACATGAGATTAGATTGCGAATAGGCCTAATCAGTAATTCCCCCTGGATTCCTTGATAAAGCAATATAAGACAATTAAATCCACAGATATTTGTATATTTATCTAAACATATGAAGAAAAGTGTCCAAAGTTTCTACATTTTTTTTTACCTTTCACCCTCTGTAAATATTCAACATATGCAACTTCTTATTTGTTGAGTATTTCAAACCTGTACAAAACAAATAGTTAACCTGCAGGAAAACAGTTAAATTCATCCCGACCAGAAGCTGGCAGTCCTCTATGGATAGACATTATATCATAGCAAGTGACATAATGTTTAGTGTGGTTTGCAAGTGCTCACACAGTCCTCACACCCTTCACTAAATATTTGTCCCTGTTTGGAGCAGCATAGCCAGAAATATTCCTATAGTTGGGCCTGCTAGATAGAACTAGGTAAATTCTGCACACGTTAGGAAGTATTTTTTTTCACACAGAGAGTAGTTACTGCATGGAATAGCTTGCCAGGTTACGTAGTAGAGGCAGAAACTCTGGGAGTTGTTTCAGCACCAGGCTTGATACAACACGCTAGATACTGTCTCATTTGTCAGTAAACCGAGCACTACAGCGCACTGTGGGCTCACTTTAGTGGTAGGAAAATGGTGAGCATGTTTGGCTGAACGGCCTGTTCTCATCATTATGTTGTGTTAGGTGGGCTGAAACTACCTAGAAGGGCGTTCAAAATTAGGAGTGGTGGTTCAGGTAAGATCCATGGGTGAGACCAGGAGACTGTTTGGCGGTTATGGCCCACTCCTCCCGATGTGGTCATTTCTTTGTACTAATGTCTTTACACTATTGCAGTAGTGTGATAGAACAAGCCTTCTCCTCAGATTCACTCCTTCCTTACACTGTGTCCCGATAGTCAGAAAACCAGACAGTTTCCATTCAGTGTAATTCAGTTCACTGTCACAATGAAGATCGACAGAGAGAGGAAATTAGAAAATTAGGCACCCAAAAAACCAACAAGTGAAGTACAGAAAAAACTCTCTCCAGTTGGAAGAACAACACTCAAACAGTGGCAAAAAATGGCTTCTCCTCAGGGGAAATGTTTAGGCTGTGAAAGGTTGTATAGGCTAGGAGGAGTGAGAGTTGGCTCTGTGCATTGTAGCCTGTTCAGCTCATTTGCCTCCTCATGCGTTAATGCAGATGTTTGACCTGCTGTCGCTCAATCAGCAGCAGGAGAGCATGCACCTGGTGAACCGCAATATCGCTTTCAGACACCAGGCCACTCCAGCACCTGACTGAAGGCCCAGCTGACAGCTATATCTCCAGGATTTAAAAAAAAAAAAAAAAACTTGCTGCAGATATATCACACTGTGCTAGGGTCTAGTCAAAGATGTACTAAGCGTTCCTCGTAATAATAAATGTTTTTTCTAATTCATTCCATTTGCGTCAGCTCTGTAGGAAAGGGCCAGAATAATTGTTGAAATAAATCGCGTGGAGCAACCAGTAATGGAAAAATCTGACGCAGCCACAAATTTAAGACACATTTGTAGTGAAGATATGAATATAAACAGGCATGAAGGCAGGACCATTCAGCAGTTATTAGCACTAAGTTCCACAAGCATTATCTTGCAATTTTGCATTTTTTCTGCCACTATATAAACTCTGGATGGTTTATACCTTGAATGCTATGGGAGTAGACCACACAGGCAATATTTATTTGGCCTCAAGGTGGCAGTGTGAAGTTTTTATTTTTTTCTTATTTACTCTTTACTTTGAACCACCAAAACAAAGGAAGAGTACACAGGCAGAAGAGCGCCCCCTCTGGCTGAACATGTCTGCAACTGACATCTGCAATATTTAAGATTTCCCCCTTTTTGTTCTTAAATTTAAAACTCAGCTTTAAACCCCCCCCCCCCCCCCCCCCCCCCACCCAGACACACCATGCCTAAAAAGAACACATTTGTGCAGGCTTTCTAACCTGTTCCTAACAATAGTTTAAGAAAAAAGTAAAAAAGTCATAGGTTGGCATAGGTTGTCTTTATCAGTTCAACACATTTCAGCAGTAATACTATTCTGTCTACCCAAAGCTTGCAACTATGAAAGTTGTTTTTACGGCAATTACTGTAAGCATTCCGAAAATAAATCCTGTACCTGTAGTCCAGATTATTAAGAGATAAGATTTATTGATACTTGGTATACAAATCCTTTGATTCCTTTTGTTTTTAGTTTGATAGAAGCACCCTAGACGATTTCTCACGTGTCTCAGGGTTTAACACAAAATCTTTATTAATTTTTTATTACCAATATGAACACAAACACAGCAGCTTTGCTTAACTGAAATTCATAAGAAAAATTCAAGATAAAACTGAGTTTAATTAAAAAAGGAGAAATATTTTATTTCAACAAGAAATTGATTAGACAACACAAATCTTTAACTTGACTAAAACCCCTTTGGTTGGGCTCTTTATTTTAAATGTGATCTACATTTGAAACAATATATATTCTACACAACTACTACAATATATAAAAAAAGAGATATAAAATCAATTTTCTGAAGCGGATAACAGAAAATTAAGTTTGGATAACCAGCCAATCTCATTCTCGCAGTGAATGAGGTGTAAAATGACTTTTTGGGGTCAATTTTAAAATTTCATTTTCTTTTTTCTTTTGCTTGTCATGATGCTGTCCATCTGTCTCCACAATATCAGGCTTGAGCTGATTCTTCCAGTAGTTATTGCCTCTTCTGGATAGCTAAATGAGTTTCTTAGTTATACGTATGTACAAAATAAAGAGGAAAAAACATGAATTAAAACACTATACAACAGTAGTTATGGATAGCTGTGAAAATGTCTAATTTTGCATGGGTCTGTTTCCGTGGAGACAATGGAAAGGGTGGAAATAGAACAGTATCTGGAAAGAAAGAACTTGTAACGAGGAGGAAGATGGGCGGGGGTCATGTGACGTCTCAATAGAGGCCTCCTGTTTGCTGCTGGAACACATCGATTGTATCTTCGTCCTCCATTTCCAACTGTCGGAGAAGAGGAGACATGACAGTTGAGAGACAAACTGCAAATCAGTTAAGAGCAGAACACAGAACAGGAGATGTTCCGTGCAGAGCATGAAGGCGCAGGCCACAGACATCCCGTCCACACAGACCGGGAAGACGGCCCCTTCCCCAAAAAAAGCACCCCCTCCATTAGAGCGTCTTTCTCAATACAGACGTCAGCAAAATCTTTCATATTGAAAAGAGGGAAGGACACACAGAAGGGAAAGATTTAAATAAAGATTAAGAGGTGTTATTGACGAGGCAGGAAACTTAAAACAGCAACACCCTCCCCACCCCCACTCCACCTACAGGCCCAGGACACCAAACAGGAAGTGTGCACGCTTTTCTGCATGCTGGTGCGTCATGCTGAGGAGTGAGAGGCCGGCCTCCCACACATAAGGCCAACAGAGACTCTGAGAACAGGGCCATCAGAGCAGACGTGAGCGGCCTGAGCTGAAGCTCACCTGTGCAGGTGTGTCTGTCTCGTTGATTGGCTGCCCGTCGAACCGGAACCGGATCTGCCTCATCGTCAGCCCCTGCAGAGAAACACGGCTCATTTAGAACCCGTGGGGTCCCCCCCCCAGGCCCAGCGTGCAGGCAGCGCTCTGAAACAGAGCGTGCGCATTAAGCACTAACATCACATCAGAAAACCCTCAGGCGCTCAGTACAACCGGCATTCACCATCAGAGTCATGGAGCCATTTCTCAGTGGGGTTTTTAAACTCACTGAAGGTTCTCCTCCAGCTCAATGTACACGTCAGTGTTCGTTTCATCACTCGACTGATAAAGTTGGCCGAAAACCCTCAAATGACAGAAACCATAAGGCAAACAAATGCAGACAAATGGAAAACTGAAGACATTTGTCAGTGATCCCGATCATCACATAATTACATTTTCCTGGCAGCACAATGGCCTTGCAAGACACAAATACGGCTCCAGCACACTGTCCGTGGACAGCCAGCCCTCCTTATGTCTCTGTTCACTTCATTCAGACTGGGGGAAAGCAGAGACAGGATGGTAGAGCTCTAGCTGTTGAATGAGGTGTGCTTTGTTAGGGTTGGAGTGAAAGCCTGCAGGATGGTAGATCTCTAGCTGTTGAGTGAGGTGTGCTTTGTTAGGGTTGGAGTGAAAACCTACAGGACGGCAGATCTCTCGCTGTTGAATGAGGTGTGCTTTGTTTGGGTTGGAGTGAAAACCTACAGGACGGCAGATCTCTTGCTGTTGAATGAGGTGTGCTTTGTTTGGGTTGGAGTGGAAACCTACAGGACGGCAGATCTCCAGGAGCAGGGCTGGGCAGCGCTGGATTAGAGAATACATCCAGCCAGTGTCCCCCAGCGCCAGCCCAGATCGCTCAGAGCCGGAATAATTTGCAGCACACGCAGCCATGATTCCCCCATTGTAAGGCTCCCATGCAGCAGCGCATGCCATGCGGCGGTGCATGCAGCGGCACATGCTGCGGTGCATACAGCGAGTCAGGCTGCGGCGCAGTGCCACGCCCTTCCGATAGGCCCCAGGACAGGGCGTACCGCAGGGCGTGGCGGACATGTTGTCACGGGCACGCCTCTTATTTTGTTGACCATGTCTTTCTCTTTATGTAGTGAACAAATGGAGCTGGCCAAAGGAGAGACAGCCCCTGTTTGATCACACTGAAGAGCCCCGAATCACTCTTCTGAGGATGCCCTGCCTCTGAAAAGGCTGGAAAAACCTTTCAGCAAACAAAAAAGGACAATCTGACCACACCTGGACCCCACCTGCGGGCCCAACCCCGGCCTACCTGTAGAGCGTGGGCCGTTTCATGTGGTACGCACTGGTCAGGGGACCGCGATCAGCACGACTCCCACAGGAGGAAAACAAATTAAATAATATAAAAGCATTTATGGAGTCCGCTCTCGTGCCATGACTCCAAAACGCAGCAGAAATGATGGGGGAACACCCACGTGACTCTGCTTTCAACCCTTCAAGGGCACGAGATCACCAAATCTGTGATTAGAATGTTCTTAACGGAACATTCTAATGCTGATGTAACAGTTACCACTGGTAACTGCAAGCGACAAAGTTCTAGAACACTGGGCTAGAATTTTGGATTAAAAAACATTTTTAAAAAACCCACCGTACAGTTCAAAGGGTTAATGTACAAAAAATAAAATTTTAGCTAAATCACACACATATATCCAGAGCCTGTATATAGATTGGGGGGTGGGGGTGTGGGCTGTCATCTGTACCGACCTACAGTTGAAAAGAGGGGGGGGGGGTGAACACACATCCTCAAGGCCTGGGGGCCTGGGGGACTGGGGACCTGGGGGACTGGGGACCTGGGGGCCTGGGGGTCTGGGGGCCTGGGGGTCCTGGGGGTCTGAGGGTCTGGGGGTCCTCTGGGGGCCTGGGGGCCTGGGGGCCTGGGGTCTGAAGGGCTGGTCACTGGTCTTTTTGATCAGTTTTTTTTCCCCCACTGGTTTTTGATTGGGCTAACCTGGCTCTGGCGCATGATTGATCTCCTCATCGATACGCACGCGGTCGGCCAGGTGGGAACATTTCCGCCACCTCAGCACTCTTCCTCTGGCTAGGACTCCCTTCCGCTCCCACAGGAGACGGTTCTGCATGCTACCGAATAAACACGCTGCAGAGTCACCAAAATGGCGGAAACCAACGGGAATCTCCAACGCTCCAGCTCTCCTGAGAGAACTGCAGAGAGGGGGCGGCTTGGAATGGGGTACTCTAGAGCAGGGGTCACCAGAATCCATCTGGGCCATAGCAGCCATAGCCCCACTGCTCTTTGCCTTAAAAAAAACAAAAAAAAAAACAGAAGGAGACCTTTTTTTGTACACAATGTGTTACCATGAAAAAAAAAGGAAAGAAAGAAAATGTTCCACTGTTCTGGTGCACAAGTGGAAAAAGCATTGGGCTACCTGAGTGTGATTGACGCCTGACACTGACTGTGACTTCAATGTGCCCATTCATACTCCATTTATAGCCAGGCCGGAATTTAGCTCATAATTTTAACTTGGCTGCAAAGACAGAAAGATTAAACGGCTCTGACCAACACCGCAAATGCGCCGTGTCTCCAGCGGTGGATGCAGACGAACACCTCCCCTTAGTTTCATAAGCGAATGCAAATATTGCCGGAATAGGTCAACTGACTGGGTGTTTTGGATGTAAAAGTTAGACGTCAATCAGCAATAACTGCACAGGAAATTGTGTATGTGGATTTGACCTTGGCGTCATACACACGTAGGTGGATGAGCGGAATTGGGAGGAGAGCATTTTGGTGGCCAAGTTAAGCGGAGCAGTGCCTAGGGCAGCGAACTCTTGTGCCAAACTCGATGCCCGCCACGGCGCCAGGGCACCTTCTCAGCTGCGGTCCCTCCCCCCTGCCCCCCCCCCCCCCCGACCCGCTCTGCTTTCTACCCGCCGGGATGCAAGCGAGAGGCTGAAGAGGGCGCGCCGGTCGGCTGTCATTTCAAAAGGAAACAAACACAAAGAGAAAGCCCACATCTGACAGGTCTCCTGAGCAGCCGCCGGGCCGCGGGGCGGGGCCCAGGTGTGCCGCGCCTGCCCTCACCTGTCGCTCGCAGTACGCCTTCATCAGCTTGCTGAGCGGCGTGTGCCTCTTGATCTTAAACTGCACCACCGAGCCGTCCTGCCCCGCCACCTTCAGGTTGATGTGGTCGTTATTTTCCGTCTTCACTCCTTCCTGTGGGTGAGAAAGAGAGAGGGGAAAGAAAAAAAAAAAACCAGGTCAAGTTCAGTCCTTACATGGTAACACGCATAAATGCACGTCCACTCAAATAGATGCAAGAGAGTACGCTTAATGTCACTGTGAAGTACCTTGCGCAGTGAGGTTATGCCTGCAATTAATTACTCATTAACATTTAATCTTATCGTTGGTTGGAACGCGGCCATTTTTTATGATGCGTACAGCTGGAGACGGCTGCGCTGAAGGAAAGAAGCGGGGAGGCTTCCGATACGAACAGAACTGCACAGGGAGAGAGGAGCCCTCCAGCGCGACAGAGCAGACCTCAGACCAGAGAACTGCACAGGGAGAGAGGAGCACTCCAGCGCGACAGAGCAGACCTCAGACCAGAAACAGGGCGCCAGGATTGAAAGCGGCTCCCGCAACTGCAACGTGTGGAAGAAAAGACACGGCAGAAATATCGCCCTGGTGCTTCCGCCGACTACCATAAGACAAGCCAGATCTAGTGAAAATGTGGCTGGCTGTGCTCTGTAGACGGGATGTCTGCACACCAGGTCACCCCCCTCTCAGCCCCCGTCTGCAGGGGCTCCTCAGCCATAAATCCAGGCCTGAATAAACAAGGCCTCGCAACGTCGCTGAAACCCTTGTGTGTCCCAGGCGGACATAATTGTAGCTTCAATGCCAATCTGCAAGCAGCTCGGCCAACCGGAGGCGAGGCAAGGTAACAACACAGGCTGTGCGGCAGGCCACACCCCCCCCCCCCTCGCCCAGCCCAGCCTCCCCCCCCCCCACCCCCAGTCGACAGCACTGAAACCGGCCTCTCTGGAGCTCTGGAGAGAAGAGCTTCACTGGGAATGCAAACTCCAAAATTACTGTGATTGTGTGCATAGCCTGTGGAAACATACCGCCACTGCAACAGCAGCTTTTGAGTGACCTCAAGTGTATTATTTTCTAGCCTTAAACCACAAGCCACTCGATGCTCCCCTAGCAGCCATTGTTCAAGTTGGCAGATCGTCAGAAACCTCTGGACCTAAAATATCCCACGAAACATCCTTTCTGTATTTTAGAAAGTGAAGAACGACATTTCCTGCGTACGCATCGGTACACCTCTACAATTGTTCACTAGGGGGCAGTGCAGCCAAAAGGGCGTGTTTCGAAAGGGGCGTGCAAAACAAGTGCGGCCCCGGTGATTGGCTCAATCGGCAATTCACATTCCCAGGAGCATTCGCGTCACAAAAACAATCTCATTCGGAGATTCCTACCACCAGCCCACACAATGTTTTTAAAAAAAAGTAAAACAAATTAATGAATCAGTTTGCTCATAGCCCACCTGAGTACACAGAATTTGGGCCTGTTCTGCACATTACCCTCAGTATCTGATAACGCCAAACATCGAGTAAAATGTGACATAGTGAAATGTAGTTTATAAAGATCACTGTTAAAAAGGGCAACAGCAATTATCTACTTATGTATCGGTTCCATGCAGACAGACGAGCTAAGGTTATATAGCCGCCAATTAGATTATGTGCAGATTTTGTTCAAGATGATATTTAATGAGATTTTCCTTTTATGTAATTCACAGACACTATGTTGCACAGATGAAGAACTACTGTGCGATTACCTGGATCATCAGTACCCATTATGCCAACGAAACATAACGCCGGCACGCTAACTAATGCACAGGAGGGCCCGTCCGGATACACACAATTGTTTTGGTTTCAGGCTGTCACTTGTCTTTTTATCTTTTTTGCCGCTAGACGATTTATTGGTTTCTATGAAATAAAGCAAGCGCTTTATTTAGAAATACTAGCTAGCAACCCAATTATAACTTAATAACCAAAGGTTTAAAAAGTAACCGAAATAAACGAGAAGTGTTTGGCCGGTCGTTACTCGTCCCATTAATGGTAACCTCGTCATCATGATACATTAATTGCTTGCTGTTGCCGACCATCTAGCTATCTTTAATAACACATTGGCCGAACCGAACTCGTACCGCTTAATCCAATAAAGACTATAATCACTTGGTCTAGAGGTCATTTTAATGGATTCCAATAGAATCACTACGGTAGCTAGCCATTTTATTTTCATTACATAACTATGATAACTAGCAAGCTACTCCTTACAGTTACACCAACAGCTGGCTGCATCAGTTCTCTGAGGGGTTTACTAGACTATAACGCTAACTGAATTACTAGTTACCACACTACTTCCATACCGGTATATGAATAAAGCTGCAATATAGCATTTAAATACGAGCATATTTTCTCATTATAGTGAATAATTTTAACCGGTAACTAGCAGAGTAGCGAACTAGCGGTGCATGTAACGGGCTAACTAGCTAGCCACTGGACACGTTGATCTAATTAGTCCATCAGGGAGCTTTATTTATCAAGCGACGAGAAGCACTTAGTACCAAATTACTTTTCACTTAAGTGCAGCTGTACTTTCTTAAACGGAAAATTACTCGTTGGCGAACTGATTTAGAAATGCTAAACGGCATCTGCATATCACTAGCTCGCCAGATAGTTAGCAAGCTGTCTAGCTACCCGCCCGTGCAGGCGCGTTCACATCTCTTCCGGTGTTTCTCTCTGAATAGACACAGATAATTTATGTAACCCGCGAATTCGTTGTAATATCGAATCTATAAATAGGGACATAACTCTTTGAGCACTGCAAGTCAATTTTAAGTGAATATTGTATATTTTGCTTTTTCCTTATGGATACTCACCATGGGTTTTTCGTCCGCCATGGCTAAACTCAGCGCGTCTCTCTACGCCACTACACAAAGAGTCTACGGGGGCGCGCACGCACACGCATCCAATTTAAAACCGGTGTTGCGTGCGCGGTCACGATTACTTGGACGTTCTCATACATAGGTAGCATTGGCCAGAGATGGGTCACGAGATTATGTGCGGGGCGCTCGTCTGGGCGGGAGTGTCCTAATGCGCGTTGACATGGCATGCTCTCCGTCGCGCAATACCTCGTGCACGCGCATAAAGAACATAACCTTCTTTCTTGTTTTGTTTAAAAAATAATGATAAAATCCACCAATATGTTCTTGATAGATGTAAAATAGTCATTGCATGACTATATTACCAAGAGGAAATCATTTTGCTGCACATGATTAAATGTTTAAATACTGTGGAATGTGTAGGTGTAAAGCCTGTTTTCTGGAAAATTCTTATGGTGAACTGTGAGCTGCAGTGGCCATCTTGTTTTTATGTCATGGAAACTGGCGCCCCTCCCCCCCTTCCCAAACACCACATCACCAGTGAAACCATGTATACTGTACCTTTTTTATTTTATTGTACATGCATAAGCTGCACTTTTCTTTAAAATTCCATTTTCTACATTCATCTCTCACATACTAATTTTCTTTAAAAATTGATGCATTTTGGGAAAAGATTAATTAAAATTAGATGGAGGCTATTTATTTTTGAAACGTCTGATGTGTGTGTTCAGGACCCATTTAATGCAAGATGGAGAAATCCACAAAACAGGTTCTTTTGGACTTGTTTTACACCGGTTATCACACATATACAGTGGGCACAATGATTTTTTAAATATATATAAAATATATAACACGTTTATAATCCATTTAGTTAGCCAAGCGATATATAGTAAAACGACATATCTTCCCCATGTTTCCCCCATCTGTTCAAACAAATCGCGTGGGACAATCCCTTTCAACTTTGCAATGCCTATGGAAATACTTGACTTTCAAAAGTTGTAGCGCACGATGGATACATTATCTACGTTTAGATACTTGGAAACCAGACCAGCTCAATTAATAAGTCATTCTAACTTGAAAGTTGATAATGAAAATGAATCGAACGTGTATACGACTGTGCATAAATTTCACAAATGCCGGTTCTTTTAAAGAATTACGTTCAGGCACATCGTTAGCCTTTCCTTGCTGGTGGGGTCCTTTTACTAGTCGGAGAGGCGCCGAATCTGTGCAGCTTATGGTTATGAGTATTATAAACGTGTCTTATTGTAAAACGTATTGTTTATATGAGCTTCGTTTAAACGATTATTTTCCCCAACGCAATGGAGGAGGTTGATGTCGAGCCGACAACCACAGTATGTTGTTTTTTCCAGGTGTTAGCTATCGAGCGATAACCGGTTTAATGTAGCTGAAGTCGTGCTAAATTGGTAACATTTTAAAGTACATCAATAACGGCGGGGAATATGTAGATGTAACTCTTCGTAAGCAGTCGAGTGTTACAGAATAATACAAACTTTCTACCTGGGCAGCTCCATAACTAATTTAGCAGGTTGTATTACCAGTCACTCGTCAGTGTCTTTGCAGTACTGGTTGTTTGCTTTCCGACGTTAAGTTGACGTACACTGACCATTAAATAGGAAAATCTCAGTTATTTGTGGTGGTTGATTGTGTGTGGGCTAATTGCAGTAGTTAATTTACGAGTGACCTCATCCGCGTTTACTGACCTAAAATTCTCACCCCTCAGCTCATTCCTGGCATCGACGTCACCCAGAAGCACCTGGGATTTGTCTGGGGCCCTGGGACATCCTGGTCTACGAGACGAAGTACAAAGCAACAGGTAGCTTGCCGCCAGACCGTTACTGAGCTGAGCTGATGTTTCGAATGTGCTGTGTTGTTTAAGTCCCCTCGCGCGCCAACGACCAAATTATTCCCTTTAATGCATTCTCACTTTTATTCCTCTCAGGTGCTCCTTCCGCAGATCAGGGCTGTCCTTCGGTTCACGTGGTCAGGAAAGACGAGGACATTTATTCGCCAATCCTGCGAAAGCTCTTTAACGAGTCTCATCACATATTCGTGGGGCTCCAGAAGATCAAAGATGACGTCCCAAGCAAAAACAAGAAATCCCAGTAAGGACTCCCTCCCCCCCTTGCCTGACCAGTAAATTGTGATCACCCAAATCAAAACGGGATGAGTTTTCTTTGTAATTACGGGAATCCATAAAGGACTGGACAATCAAGCGATTTTTTCCATGCGGTAGTATTGTCCTATATGCTGTATAGTTTGTAAGGTTGATGAATTGAACGTGATTGACATTGTACTGAAAAAAGTACTTGGTAACTTTTCTTCTTTAGATTTCCAGACAATCGCCCTGCAGCGAGAACAGGTTGAGCAAAGGGTTAACTGCTTGTATAAATGATGTTTTAATGGGGTTTTCTGTCTTTAGGTTTGTCAGTATCAGCAAGCACTACAGATCAGTGATACGAGCATGTATGGAGGAGCTTCAGCAAGTTGCAGGTACAGTGTCTACATAGTCCTGATCTGCGTTTAATCAACAAAAACACCAGTCACTGATTTGTCTTCCTCCTCCTAGTGTCTACACGAGATGCAATTTTAGGAGCGCAGTACAACAATCAGGTATGATACAGAGTACTTCCGTGAGCCAGTGTCTCTTCTTCGATTCCTAGGAAAAAAATAGTTCTGAAAGTGGATTATTTAGTCAAATAATTAATCCCACACATCCTTCTGTGGGGGTAGAGGGTCTGTCTTAATCTTAACAGTTGTACGTACACACTTCCATTTTTCAACAGATTATCCAGGAGTAACGTGTCCACTTGCTCCAAATGCTGCTGTTTTAAATTTCTTTTGCAGCTTTCAATTCTGCTGGCAGTGGAAATCATCTGGAACCTGTGTGAGGTGCTGTTCATCGAAGCGGCTCCAGGTTAGCATCCATCCATTTAGCGGCATTTATTACAGAACATGCAGTTAAAGGAGGGACTTCCTGTTCATTTACTGTGGGGACTGTGGTTCTGCAGAACGCAGGCGTGTGAAAATCAGTCAGGAAGGAAAATTTCCTGGCCGTTTACCAGAAACATCTCAAAAGTCCCCTTTTCATAACTACACCTCAGTGTTTCTATTTAAACAAAGAAAGTAGCGTTGGCCTCACGGTTCATTCCACTGCGTCATTATTAATGCAGAACGGTTTCCCTGTTTGAGAGTTAAAATGTGGTTCGGAAGTTGTGTTTTATGTAGTCTTCTGTTCATCGTAGGGTAGTGCACATCAGCACTGCTCTCCTGAGGGGCGGGTCTGTGAGGGTGGTTACCTGCTGCAGGTTCAGCCCTGTTGGGCTGGGAGCCTGGTACTGTGGCCGTGTCCGAAATGGCTTACTTGCCTACTATCGAGTATACAAATTGCGTACAGGCTTTATGAAACGTGTGCTCAGTAGTAGGCACGTAAGCCGTTTCGCACACGGCCAGTGCTTTCACGTCCCACTCGTGTTCCGGATTCCAGCGGGTGCTCTCCAGCTCCACCTGCTGGACTGGGTGCGTCTGCACAAGGCGGATGTGGAGGAGAAGGCCCGGGAGGTGCTACAGAGCGACAGCCCCACGGAGCACCCGGCGTACTGGGACGTGGTAGGCTGGGGTCTCCGTCCTTCCCCGAAACACACCGCCGCCCTCCCCCTCCCTACTCCACCCCGCTCCACCACACCCCACACAAATTTCCCTCTACTCACTCTGTCACTCACCGAAGTCTGCCTTTGTTCCCTATCATCCACTCACTTGCCCCGCCCATTCTCTCATCATTCACTCATTACCTGGCCCCACCCCCCCCCCTGCCCCATACCTCCATCTGTGCTGAACCCCCCCCCAGGTGATCAGCTACGTGCTCCAGGGCCGGACGGACGAGGCCAGGCAGGTCCTGGTGAAGCAGGTCTCATTTCAGCCAGCTGCCAGGCCCATGTTTAAACTCATGGACTCCCTTCTCATGAAGATGCCCATGTTCAGCGTGAGTCGCCTTTGCTCTGGTGCCACTCGATTTTGGTTTGGAGCATTTAGACTCTGTGGGTTTAAAAAAAATTTTTTTTTACCGTTTATGATTCACTGCTTGTCTGACACCAGTGCCGTCTTACAGATGTGGGCGTTGGATTTAACAGTATGATGTCTGGAGTGTACACCCACAGTAGATGCTGCAGCATATGCTCAAAGTCAATTTGGGCGACAGCTGCAGGGAAGATTTCGATTTCAGTGTCCTGACATGAGCAAAAGCAAATTTGTAAATGTGTAAACAAAATTAAAAGTTGTAACGATCTCTACTGCTGTACGTAAGGGTGTGCTTTGGGTTTACTTACGTTCTTCTCAAAGTTGTGCTGAACTGATGGTCAGCGGTTCTCATCCTGGTTAGCGGTTCTCATCCTGGTTAGCGGGTTCTTGTCCTGGTTAGTGGTTCTTGTCCTGGTTAGCGGCTTCTTGTCCTGGTTAGCGGGTTCTTGTCGTGGTTAGCAGTTCTTGTCCTGGTTAGCAGGTTAGCGGTTCTTGTCCTGGTTAGCAGGTTAGCGGTTCTTGTCCTGGTTAGCAGGTTAGCGGTTCTTGTCCTGGTTAGCAGGTTAGCGGTTCTTGTCCTGGTTAGCGGGTTAGCGGTTTGTGCCCTGGTTAGCGGTTCTTGTCCTGGTTAGCGGGTTAGCGGTTTGTGCCCTGGTTAGCGGGTTCGTGTCCTGGTTAGCAGGTTAGCGGTTTGTGCCCTGGTTAGCGGGTTAGCGGTTCTTGTCCTGATTAGTGGGTTAGCGGTTCTTGTCCTGGTTAGCGGGTTAGCGGTTCTTGTCCTGGTTAGCGGGTTAGCGGTTCTTGTCCTGGTTAGCGGGTTAGCGGTTTGTGCCCTGGTTAGCGGTTCTTGTCCTGGTTAGCGGGTTAGCGGTTCTTGTCCTGGTTAGCGGGTTAGCGGTTTGTGCCCTGGTTAGCAGGTTCGTGTCCTGGTTAGCGGGTTAGCGGTTTGTGCCCTGGTTAGCGGGTTCTTGTCCTGGTTAACTCTGCTCCCGTCTCCCTGTGCAGCCGGGCGGGACCCAGACTCTGACGGAGTTCGATGTTGAGTGGCGCCACTGGCGCGAGGAGTGTGACCGCTGTCTCCAGGACAACTCCTTCGCCAGCAACCGCCACCTGGAGGCCATCTGCAAGGTAGTCTCTGCTCGTCCAATCGGAATGCTGCACGCCATGCCTACAGCAAAGCTGTTCTGTAACACTGCTGTCATGGTTACCTCCTGGAATTAAGCAGTGTGTGTGTGTGTGTACAGTATGTGTGTGCGCATGCGTGTGTGTGTATACAGTATGTGTGTGCGCATGCGTGTGTGTGCGCGTACAGTATGTGTGCGTACGTGTGCGTGCGTGTGTGCGCGCGCGTGTGTTTGTACACACACTGCCTGCTGTGTGTGTACACACTCGGGTCATAGTTGGCTCTTATTGTAGATCCTGGTTGGTGACGAGGACACCCTGCTCGAGCACAAGGACCTCCTGGGGTCCTGGTACCACTTCCTGGTGACCCGGCTGCTGTATTCTCATCCCACGGTTAAACCCACAGAACTGCATTACTACGCCCAGGTATTTCAAGAAGTTTATATGTATGTATGTATGTATATATTGGCTGTCTGTTGGTTATTTGAACCTGATTTCTAGTTGTAGTAGTTGAATGTTGACTTGTTCATACATGTAATGCGATGGGGATTATGTCCTCCAGTTAATTTTCACTGAGGCATGTTAAGAAATTAGGCAGATTTCCCTACATGGGATAATAAACTTACTTGACCTGACTTGCGCTGCTGTGTCTACAGACCTGGGTCAAATGTTTTTTTTCTTTCTTCTTCTTTGGTGGTGGTAAAATGTCAAAACACTCCCACTGATCCCTGAGAATTAAAAAAAAAAAAAAATGTTACTAACCAAAAGGTACATGTATGTAATATGAAAGAATTTTGTTGTGAATATGCATGATTAAACTTGATCTGCAGGAACCCTGTTTCTAAAGAGCTTCAGTATTTCACATAAAGCGCTTGAGGCAGGTCTGGGTGTTCGGTAGTGAAATGTCTCCAGAGGGACTAAAACAGTGTCTCTCTCGTGTCTCCAGTCCAGCATGGACATGTTCCTGGACACTCGCAGCGGTCCCGAGCCTCTGGACAGCATCCTGCTGGCTGCCTTCGAGTTCGACATCCACCAGGTGATCAAAGACTGCAGGTGAGCGAGCCGTACAGGTGCGCCGCGCGCAGGCCGTGAGCCTGGGGAACTAATAACATCAATAATTAATATTGTTAATATTTTCCCCCCCAGCTTCGTCCTCAATAACTGGTGGTTTGTGGCTCACCTGACAGACCTGCTGGACCACTGCAAACTGCTGCAGTCCCACAACCTGCAGTGAGTGCGCCTTCCACAGGCACTTTGAGCTCTCTGAGCGGATCACAGACTGCCGTCTTTTTAAAACGCACACGTTCATTAATCCTTCTTTGCTTCCTGGTGTTCAGCTTTGGCTCCAATCTGAGGGAGTTTCTCCTGCTGGAGTACGCCTCCGGCCTCTTCAGCCATCACAGGTGCGTATGGCCAGGTGTCTGCTGGCCTGGCTGATGTGTTTTTTTACTGGCATCTCCCTATTCCAGTGTTGGAGGATTCATTTTAAATCCCCCCGTGAAGCCTGAAGGACACGAGACTCTGTTTTAACATTATGCTGTCCAAAGCATTATCTCCCTGCGATAACTGGGTAGTGTGAGGGTGAGAATTACAGTCCAATTTCTTCTCGTTCTTTCCCTAAATTTATTATAATTAAGTGAATTAAGTCCAAATGAATGAAGTCAGTTATATAGGTCATTGAACACCACTCGAATTTAGTGTATTAATTGTTTAATTACCATTTTAAATGACTATTAATTATATGACATTATAATTGGTGGTTTAGCGCGTAGTATCCGTAGTAACTCTGTGTTGATCCTGACCTCACAAGGGTGTGTCTGATTAACGAGCTGCTGAAATGTGCCCCTAGCCTGTGGCAGCTGGCGGTGGGCTACTTTGACCACTGCCCCGAGTTTGGGAGGGTGTACCTGGAGCTGCAGGTGGAGAGGGTGCCCCTGGACTCGGAGCGCAAGGCACTGAAGGTGCTGCGGATCTGCGAGCAGAGACAGATGGCGGAGCAAGGTACACCTGCGGGGGGGCAGGGGGTGGGGGGGTTTGAGGTACACCTGCGGGGGGTGGGGTGGGGGTGGGGTGTAGAGAGGTACACCTGCAGGGGAGGGGGGTGTTGTAAGTGAGGACGATGACCTCGCTGAACTCTGACCCCTTGAACTCTGACCCCGGCGCGGTTCTCGCAGTGCGCAGCATCTGCAAGATCATGGCCAAGCGAGCGCTGCGGAACAACCGGCTAGGCTCCGCCCTCTCCTGGAGCATCCGCGCCAAGGACGCCGCCTTCGCCACGCTCATCTCCGAGAGGTCAGCCCCGCCCACCTCGCCCCGCCCACCGCACCATGGTCCCGCCCCGGAATCGGGCTCCCGGTCTCACCCGCTCTTCCCGCCCCCTCCCCAGGTTCCTGCAGGATTACTGCGCTCACGGAACCTTCTCCGATTTGGACCTGATAGACAACCTGGGCTCCGCCATGCTGCTCAGCGACAGACTCACCTTTCTGGGTAAGAAGAGAAGGCTGGGAGGGGGGGTACCACAGGCTCTACACCATCACTGTATACCCTCTCATACTACACCCTCTATACCCTCTCATACTATACCCTCTCACTCTATACCCCCTCATACTATACCCTCTATACCCTTTCACCTTATACCCTCTTATACTATACCCTCTCACTGTATACCCTCTCATACTACACTCTCTATACCCTCTCATACTATACCCTCTATACCCTTTCACCTTATACCCTCTTATACTATACCCTCTCATACTACACTCTCTATACCCTTTCACCTTATATGGAATATTATATGGAAATGTCGGGTCTTATTGCCGTCTTAAGGGTTAAAGTATAATAGTTGAAGCATAATATTTGACTGAAACCTGGTGCTGTGTGTGCGTGTGTGTGCCTGTGTATGTATGTATGCATGCATGTGTGTCTGTGTGTGTGCGTACGTGTGTATGTATGCATGTGTGTGTGTGTGTGCACGTGTCCATGTGCATTTACAGGGCAGTATCGTGAGTTCCATAAGCTGTATGGAGAGAAGCGCTTTGTTGAGGCGGCTACACTCCTGCTGTCGCTGATGACAGCTAAGATAGCGCCGCAGAGCTTCTGGATGACGCTGCTGACGGACGCTCTGCCTCTGCTGGAACAGAGAGAGGTGAGCACAGCTCCGCCGGGCCTGGCAGCTAGCTGGCTAACGCTTCGCCCTGCTGGCTAACGCTTCAGCTAGCTGGCTAATTCTTCTACAAGCTGGCTAACGCTTCGGCTAGCTGGCTAATGCTTCTGCAAGCTGGCTAACGCTTCGGCTAGCTAGCTAACGCTTCGGCTAGCTCTGGCTAACACTTTGGCTAGCTGGCTAACTCTTCGCCCTGCTGGCTAACGCTTCAGCTAGGTGGCTAATGCTTCGGCTAGATGCTTCTGCTAGCTGGCTAACTTTTAGGCTAACACTTCGGCTAGCATTTTAATATCGCCATCTAGGATTCAATAGGCTGGATCAGTCGCTCAGTCATAATATTTGTATCACAATGACAACTAGCCTAGACTGTAGTTCGGTAATAATGTCTCTCAAAGGGCATCAGAATAATACAGACGGGCTGGTCTGAATTTTAGCGCAGGTGCTAAGCGAGTCTCCCCTTTTTCTGGAAGGTGATCTTTTCGGCGGACCAGACGTACGAGCTCATGCACTGCCTGGAGGAGCTGACCGCGGGCAATGCCGGACCCAGCCTGGATCAGTCCATGCAGGTCATACATTCCCTCAGTTTCATTCTCTTGTACTTGCTGAACTGTTTTGTTAAGATTAAAAGTGATCATTAGCTCCTGCTGATGTCCATGTGTAAAATAATAATTGGTTGCGGATGGGCAGAAATGCACAGCTGAAATGCTGTAAAAACTACATTCAAAATGGTGGCTTTGCATGTTTCCGAGATCCCGGTGGATGTCTTTGTGGTAAAAAGTTAGCAAAATGCCATCGAGGTGTTCAGGTGAAAACCCGGCTACATTTGGTTGAAAAGTGAAGGTTTGCCTCCCCACTAGGACGTAGCCATTTGCAAGTGAAACCTGAGCTATATTTGGGGGGGGGGGGGTTAACCTAGCCTGTTCATGTGAAAACATCTCTCAGCCTGGATTTCCACCCCTCTAGATGTCTACAAGGAGGCTGTACCTGTAATGCATTTGAAGTGCATGTCTGCAAGTCTGTGTTTACGAAATGCAGCCTGAGCACTGACTATCTGATACCCTCCCCCTTTCTCCTCAGGACGCGGACATAGAAACTACCAAGGTGGAGCTGTTGCGTCTGGCTCTGGCCCGGAACCTGGCTCAGGCCATTGTGAAGGAAGGGACGGTGGAGGGCTAGCACCCGACGAGGCGGGGTGGCTAGCGTACGCCCAGGGACTAGCACACAGTGGATGGCTAGTTCATGCTTGCCCCAACCCACCTCACTCCACCCCATTCTCTAGTACTGTACATAAACTTCATTACATCTGATCAACATGTGTTCTTTGATAATAAAACCTTTTTCAATTTTTGCATAAGCTGATTCCAAGTTGTAGTTTGTGTGTGTTTGTGTGTGTGCGTGTGTTTTTGGAGGGTGGTTGTTATAGTTTCCCACAGAGTGCTGGTTAATAAAGTGTTTTTTTAATCAACATTGTGTTCATATAAATAGGTAGGATTTCATACAGTGAAAAACAACGATGTGTTATCTCTTCACCACCTATAAATCTCTGTTCACCACAATATTTAGACAAATTCACAAAATGTACTCTGGGTGGATCTTTGATAGAAACAAGCAGGAGGATGCTGATTGGCTATCACTGAACCTGCTAGTTCAGAGCTAGTACAGAGCAGTGCAACAGTATAGCATCAAAATTCTCCACTCCCAAAAACACAATTAATAGCTAATACTTCTCACTGTATAACAGGCTAAATGGCACACACAGATTGTTGTTTACTGCAGTACCAGTTCAGTCCAAAGAAAACCAGATGAGGTTGAGTTAATTTTACAATCAAATTGAGCAGAAAACTGCCGAGTAAGCAGGAAAATCAGCAGATGCTGTGGCTCTCCGGGTTCAGGGTCAGGGGACCTCTACCTCAAGGAAACTGCTAGATTAACTGAGATTGTGTTGAACTGCATTGGCTAGGAGGAACACATCTAATTCCCTGGCAACTTCCGTTAATTACTTAACTATCCAATCATTTGTGCTATATGACATTTTAGAAGACATTCTTGATGAGGTCATTAACAGCTGAAGTCTTGTGTCCCTAAGTGGGTTTACTGCAGTCCAATGTGAGTGAACCAGCATCTGTGTACACAGCTGTGTCCTAATGAGACCTGGGAAAACCTGGAAACAAAATGCTACACATGCACGGGTCCTCCAGGAACCACAGATCTGAGAAATGTGTCCTGGACTGAGGCCCTGTGACTATTCAATTAATCTTCCATTGATTTCATGGTAATACATATTTAAAAAAATAACTGGATTGTAACGGTATAAATATATATATATATATATATATAAAAAAGTGTCTGTTGTTTCATAGAATAGCAAACATGAGACTGGGGCAATCACGAGTCACAAGGTCTAGGGCTAGGCTATATTTTATGTGCCTCCCAGGCTAAAAACGTACTTAAAAAAATAGAAATAAATCATACTTTTTTAATTGAATGCATGTGTGCTCTCAGATTCCCAACACAAAAACCTAATCATCTATTATTTCAGACTTAAAGCAGTTTCTTATCACAGAACAAAAGCACATAGGTGTATTTTAGACCCTTGGTCTACACGCACACAGACACACACAATATAATTACAATTCTCAACAACATTGCTGCATAAAGTGGCGAGTTAACGAGTTTATAAAATAAACATTCAATTTTTAATGTTTACGAAATCTAGCTTGGTTAAATTAAATGGTCAGTTTTAACGAGTCTTCAGGCTCTTACCTGTACAAACGGGTCAGCACCGTTCTGCCGGTGTGAAATTCCCATCGGGAATTCCACAAGAGTATTCAAAATTTTTTACTTAACTTTCCCACTCTGATTCGAAGATTTTTTTTTCCGGAGAAATAATAAACGAGGCTCGTGACATTTACTATTTTTCTTGCTGGTAATTAGTCAATTACAAAGCAACTGAATGCACAAATTGACATCCTTCATTACGGCCATCGATCGCCCTTTTCTGTAATTCAGAAGTTCGTGAGCAATCAGGCAGTATTATTGACAGGCTACGCAGAGGTCCTTCGCCACACGTTTCAAGATGGCTGCGTCCATCGTAAGTTTTTTGAAACCTTGGACACCCAGGTAAAATAAACTTATTCATTTGTGACTAAAATGATCGGAGAAGTTTCGCGTTTTGCATCACATTAATACTTATTTTTACTACGCTTTCTATACATCACTGTTATGAATCGAAATGTAACTGTCGATAGGCCTGCAAGATGACTATGCCACTGTATAGCTAGCTACCTTGTCCATTGGATAACATGTAATTTAGCTACAGGTACAGAAAGTGCTATGCTGCGGACAGTAGGGAAACCATTAATTAATATTATAAATTAATCAGACTTCGTTAAATTGGGCATTCGGTAAATTGGGTAAGTGGGGTAGTTTACGTTAGTTATCCCATTACAATCCATACTGCGCTAGTTTTCTCTGTAAGTTATTCAGCATTGAAAAGAGCAGATTGTTTGATGAGGGCATGGCCCCCCCCTCCCACCTACCCCCCCCAATTTTTTCCATAACTGGGTTTACTGCGCTGTTTTAGCGTTTTGGTGGCGAGATGGGCGAGGTACAACCCTTACTACCTGGAGCCAGAACCTCGAAAGGAAGTGTACAGCATACCTGAGACGGAACTGTCCGAGGAGGAAAAAAAGGAGCGCGAGCTGAAAGCGGTCAGGCCGATAAAAGCCGCTCCGCCCGGGCTTACCAGCTCCGTTTTCAGCGACCCGATAATAAGGTGTGGGACACTATAAACATAAACATGGACGCCGTTGCAGTTGTAGTGGTGGGATACCAGACTCTCTGGGCCCTGTTTCACGAAGCTAGCTGCACAACTGCACCGAGTAAAACCTGCAAAAGCTCCTTTTAATTCAGTCCATGGCAGGGTTCCGGGTTTTTTTACTGATTCACGAAATACCGCCAGGATTACCGAGTTAGCGAGTTAGCTGGCTAACTGCAGTGAAAACCCGGAACCCTCCCAAATCTGGAACATGGATTCAATTCAATTACATGTGCGACAAACCAGCAAAAAAACTGCAAATTTACCTGTCAGTTGAAATGACATTATACTAATCAATGTACCTTTTTTTTTTTTTTTTTTTTTAATAGTAAATTTGTCAATATGATCATGCAAGATGGCAGAAAGGTTCTGGCCAGGAGTATCATAACACAGGTATGCAGGTAACAGCGTTTATCATGGTCCATACCTGGCTAATGGCTCTGGGCACTGCTGCTCATGTTTCTGGGGCTCTTCCTCCGTTCAGACTCTGGAGGGCATAAAGAGGATCCAGGTGGAGAAGTACCACAAAGCCCCAGACGCCCAGAAGCCTGAGATCGAGTGCAATCCTCACGCCATTTTCCACCAGGCCCTGGAGAACTGCAAGCCAGTGGTGGGCCTGGTGACCGTTCAGAAAGGCGGAAAGAACTACCAGGTAATGGCGGACTGACCCCACAGTGAGTTCTGAATCCGCTGCGGTTGTCACGGTCACCGGTGGTATTTCCTTCTGCAGCAAAACATACAGGAAGTGATCAGCTGGACACCTCGTTTCTCTGTATTAGAATGTTCCCCGTTTTATTTACTGCCCTGTGCTGGGGTACCTGGGGTTGTTGGCAGTGCAAACATTGTGTTAATTACACATGCTGTCTCCGGGGGACCTTTCCGTTTTTTTTTAAGCTTACTTTGGCCGAGGGTCAGAGGTGACAGGAAGCGAGGCCGAGGCTAACGCAGGTGTGTCCGCCGCGCAGGTGCCCACCCCTCTCACGGACAACCGGCGGCGTTTCCTGGCGATGAAGTGGCTGGTCACCGAGTGCCGGGACGGCAAGCACCGGCGCACGCTCATGCACGAGAAGCTGAGCCAGGAGCTGCTGGACGCCTTCGCCAACAAGGGCAAGGTGGTGAAGAAGAAGCACGAGCTGCACAAGATGGCGGAGGCGAACCGAGCGTTTGCACACTACCGCTGGTGGTAAAAAAAAAAAACCCAAAAAAAAACGAACCACGCTTAATTTTGCTTTTTGTTACAGTAATGATGGTTGGCCCGAGGGGCTTGGGAAGGGCGGGGGGGGTCCATAATCGCAACCTTTGCTTCGTTCCTACTTCGAAGCACTGAGCCAGTGTCCTAGATCTCTTTGTTGTGGAGCAAAGTTGACGTAATGGTTGGGCCCCATTCTAAAGGACACGGAATGGAGAACTTCATATGAGGATTATACTTATTGTAATGTATATAAATATTGAATAAATCGGACACTGCATTGTTTTCTTATGATTGTATGATATGCCAGAGTAATTAAATATGACTTTCTACAGTGTCAGCTGCTATATTTGGTTTCTCATTGGCATCTGGAGACTGGTTGGACCTCTAGTATTATTTTTTACGCATTTAGCATGTTCAATCAGGCTGTTGTGGAAACGTCTGCACTTATTGTGCTTCATACATTTATGTAATTATCAGTTTGAGTTTTCTAGAGAGTGCTGTGTTTTTCCCTACCATTTGGAGAATGGACCATTTTTGTTCATCAATTAAATCAGAAGGCAGTTCAAAACATTTTTTATTTTAACAATTCAGGTTCAAACAGGAATTTATGTAGAAATTCAGCTGTACAAAAACACAAGGGGAAGAAAAACTTCCCATATTTAATAACCTGACAAAAGCTTTGTTTTTTTTCCTCTGATTTTAACAGAAATGTGCTAATGGACATCTTAGAAAAATATTTGGAACAGAATACTGAAACCTGTCTTAACCCGGAGAACTCTAGTCTTCTGTACAAAAAGAAATACAAAATACAGCTCTGAGCAGAAACTCCTGGGGTTTGAACCCATCTCCTACTATCCATGTATTCCCGCTAATGGGATGGACCACTGTCAACTTTTAGACACACGCGATGCAGCAGTGATTTTTACTGAGTTTAGCATTCTAATTTTTGCCGTTAGTTCTGTAATTCGCAAGCTCAAAAAATGTCATGACAAAATTGTGTTGTCTGCACTACAGTGCTAGCAAGTGGCCAATCTGTGCTATATTTTAACCAGATCTTTATGATATTTAAGGTAAATTTAATTACTTTTAATGAATCCATTTTAAATGTTAAGAGCTGGTAACTCATAGAAATAACTATGCAATATTACAATATGCAACACATTTTTAAACAGGGTGACCGTCCCTATTCCACACTACAGAACCCTCTCCTCATTAGTCAGTTTGGCCAAAGTTATTTCAGTGGTTTTCTTCACTGTTCTGAATGGAAGACAATTCAGGCAGGCAGGTGTCAGGATTCAAGATTCCATACTTCAAATAGCTCCTTTCCTTGAACACAAAGTTTATAAACTTGGACCTCCACACAACTGTGTAACAGATTTTCTGTGAGTGAAGCAGGTTTAAAAAAAAAATCAATTCAATCAGTGTTACTGTTTCTTTAAGAGGCCTGTGTTATGTAAGCAGGCATCACCGCCTACAGCCGCAGCCTCACTGTAGTGAGGTTCTCCTCTCATCCTGTGCGTGTGCAGAACTAAAGAAGCACCGCGATTGGCTCTCCCGTAAATCTCAACAGCAGTGTCACGGAATTCTGAGTCGGATACTTTCGGTTAAATCCGATCACGGTTCCCCCTGATTTATAGCTCTGGTCGAGAGACTTTAAGCATGGCACCCATCGTTAGGACCACGGATGGACACACAGGCGCGTGAATGAGGTTAAGTAAGCTCACATTCGCACTGCAGAGAGAAGCAGAGCAATCGGCGCTACGCTCAGAGCCAGACTTCCGCACGGCACCGCAGTGTCCGCCCCAGGGCTGCAGGACCTGCTCAGTTAAGAGACCAGATGGACTGAAGCAGAATAACCTTCCAGAGTCCAAGCCCGCTGTCGGGTAAACACGTTCACGTGCTGCGATTCTGTGGCCGTTCCGCATTTAAAGTGAAAATTTTAACAGAAAACAGCAGATTTGTCTGTTCCTAGCACCAATGAAACGCTCGTACTGCGGAAGAGCCACCTGCAGCAGTGGAGAAGTCAGGTGTTCTGTGTATTGCTGTGCCTATTTGCTATACATTAGGGAAATTCCAGAGAACTACCTTGGTGACCTAAACATCCTGACCACAGCTGGTGTGTAAGCTCAACAGCTGGCTGGTGACAATATTTTAGAGTACAGATGATGAAACGAAAGCAACGCATAATTCTCCAGTTCAGCTGAGCACTGTTTTCTCCACATATCAAAGCTGATCAGGTTATTCTCCATTAACTCCAAACTGACTTATAATAACCATACAGACCAGTTCCTATAAACTGGTTTCTTCGGATGCTACTGACTTCAGCTCTATGCAGAGGGTGGCACTTCAGAATGTAAGATAAGTCAACTGATAATTCTCAAAATTAAACACAAGTAAAAAACAAAAGATTTTGCAACTGACAGCCCTCCACACAGTGCTATAATGAACTCGACAGTCTCAAAAGAACAGCACCAGTGCATGAGTTAACTTAGAATCATACTACACCATTTGATTTTGCGAAGCATGACCCCAGACCAATACACTAGCCTCTACACAATAAAAACATTTTTTTTTGGCTGTACTCGTATCTCAAACGGAGCAGCTGTGTTTGGCTCTGTGATTCTTGAATGTCTAAACACAAAAGTAACAGCCTAACAGGAATGTCAGTGCCTCTAGTGGTAGTTCCTGTACCGCCCCTGGAGAATTCTGGGTAAAAGTATCTGAGAATTAAAAAAGTTGGACAGATGTACAAAGTGGACATCTTAAGTGATCGAGATCCAATCATTATTTCTTCAGTAAACTGCAGGTGTCTTCTTCACACACAGAAAACTATTTTTACAAATGAAAGTTGGAGTTTTCCCGCCAACCGAGGCAGGACATGGGAGGAGCTTCAGAACACACTTGTATTTCTAAACTAATTTTGCAAAATCCCACCAATAACAGCCTCCTGAACATAACTCAAATTCCACTTCAAAGAACCCCAGAGGTCCAAGCTAGCCTCAGTCCACTGCACATACGCGTATGCTTTTTTTAAATAAACCCACCGCACTTCAACTCGCACCTTCTCGGTCTGGGCTCCACAACGAATGGAGCGCTCGTCTTCAGAGAAACCGGTCTCTCTAAACCAGCGGTGACCAAATCACGTGCCACGGAGGGCCGGGAGTACGCAGGTTTTCATTCCAACCAATCGTTGCACACTACTGATTTCACTACCTAAATCACCATCAACCAGAGTGAAGGAACTAATAATTTATTTTCATATAAATATGAATAAAAACCTGCATACCCTCAGCCATCCATTGCACACGACTGGGTACCGCTGCTCTAAATGTAGTTAAATATTCACTCTCCCCTCCCTCCCCCACTCTTAATGGAGTGGTCAGCAGGCCCCACCCCCCAGACTCCAGGCCCCGCCCCCTCCCAGGCCTCAGTCGGCCACCTCGCTGTAGTAGTACTTCTGCGCCGTGTCGCTGAGCTGCCAGCCCCCCGCGCGGAACTCCAGGATCTCCAGCAGCAGCAGCCGGGCCATGGAGCCCAGGCCCTCCTCCAGCAGGAAGCCGTCGCGCAGCAGGAAGAAGAGGTCGTCCATGCGCTGCACGTTCATCCGCTCCAGCTGGTCCCCAATGCGGTGCAGCTGCAGCACCAGGCAGTCCACCTGCGCCGGGGGCCACAGCGACACACTCACGCTCAGCCAGAAAAGGGCAAACGCAACAGTTTAAGGCTCTGGGTTTAGAACAGGGGCTTCACGACGGACCCCTGGAAGGTACTGTAGGGGGTCCCTAGCCTGACTTGAAATGCAATGACTATAGAAATAAAGCCTTTATCTATATTGTTAAATATAACCCTTTATAGCCCATGATGGGGGGTCCCTGGATGTGAAAAAGTTGAAAAGCCCCAATTCAGGCAGCAAGCGGTCATCAGTGCCAGAGATGCAGGACGGAGACTGAGGATATAGCACTTTAAGTAGCAAACTGGTTTCATAATTAACACTGAGAATGGTGTGAACAGGTGTGGGTTCAGTCTGCAGCGGTGGCAGTGTAGTACAATGGAACCCCTTTGGGGGTTATGAGAACTTAAGGAACTGGCCTTGTACCCAAAAGTTTGCAGGTTTGATTCCTGGCAGGACACTGCCGTTGTACCCTTGAGCAAGATACTTACACCTGCATTGTGACATCAGCATTAGAATGTTCAGTCTAGAACGTTCCAATCCCATGATCCTACAGTGTCTTGCGTGTTAAGCTCATACAGACACGGAGTTGGCGGAGGACGCTTCACGCGGCTTGTGTGCTGTGCACAGGCTGGTGTGACATATTTGGGGGGCCCTGCGGGTGGACACACGCACCTCCTCCTCGTTCTTCAGCGAGTCGGCCTGGGCCAGACGGAACAGGCAGTCATAAACCGGGTGCACCAGAGCCATCATGGGCATGTTGTTCACCTGAAGCAGGAGATGCAGAGACGTCACCAAACCACGCCTCACCTTCAGAAAACCTGTGTGTGTGTTTGTGCGCGTGTGCGCGTGTGTGTGCGTACTTGTGTGTGTGCGAGTGTGTGTGTGTGTAAGTATGTGTATGTGGGCACGTGTGTGTGCGTTTGTGTGTGTTTGTGCACGCGCGCGCGTGTGTGGAGCAGGCACAGCCTGAAGTGTATGCGCACTCTTTTGCAACGCTAGCTAGAAGCTCAACTTCAATCCCTTAGATCGAGGATGAAACCTTGACTGAGCATTAATCTCATAACCGAAACGTTTCATACCCCACCCGGCGCCAGCGTGGCCCGTACCTTGAGGTAGTCGAAGATGTTGCAGATGAAGGTGACGAAGCACACCCACTCCTGCAGGGAGCGGCTCCGCGTCTCCTCCCGGGCCTGGAACTCCTGCTGCAGGCGGTTCAGGAGGTTCCGACGGAAAACGCTGCCGTTGTTCACCTTGGCCTCCGCCTGGGAGGAGGTGCAGAGAGGAGAGGCTGTGACACTGCGTCCACCTTCACACTCCGGGCTTACAGCAGGTACCGCTTATCCAAAGCAGCTAGCACTGCCTGAGAAACAGAGCTTCTGAAAGACACCCGACCCGTTAAATTTCTGTGGAATTTGGGGTGTGAGAGTGGCAGTTTCCCTGGGTCAACATGTCTATTTCCAGAAATTTCTGCACACTCCTGGTCCTGTGATTGGGGATTTCTGGACTTGGATATTCCGCATTAATTCATGGACTCTGCCCACACTGCAACTTCACAGCGTGTCCTCCGGATGTGGACGGCCAAGTCTGGTCATTTATGCCAAGTGTCTGGACAAGAACACCTCCGTGCACAAAATTACACCCGTTTCTGACAGGAAATGCGGTTTCCGACACCGACAGGAAATGCATCCGTTTCCAAAATTTAAAAAAATAAACGGACAGAAACTGAACAATTCTCAACCAACGTGCCTTAATGTCAGTAAAAATATGGCCACCGCACACAGGCGCCCAGGCGATAGCAGAACTCCGGGGTCTGTAGATCCGTACCTGAACTATGGTGTAGCAGATGCGTCCGGCTTCTTTACTGAACACCTGGTCCTTCAGAGACTGGTCCACAATCACGTTGGAGACCTTCTCCAGATCCACCGAGCTGGGCTCTAAACAAGGAACAAGGAAAGCTTGAGCTGGAAGCCTTTCTGTTTTAAACCCTCAGACAAACACAGCGCGGCGCCGGTGCGGTTCTGCTGCTCGGACCCGGCTCGCCCTCGAACCCGGCACGCCTTACACGGACCTTTCAGCGCCGTCTTCAGCAGGTTCTGGGTCTCCGGGTCGAAGGACTGGATCCTGTAGTCCTCTTTAGAGTTCTCCATGACGTCCGAGGGACAAGCACAACCCTGAAAGACGTTCACAGACACAGGCACACACAACCTATAAGAGACAAGCACTGTGTGACCAGACATTTTCATATGAAAGAGTAATTTGGTATCACTCAAACAGAACAGTGGCAGTGGGGTGGCCTATCCTCCTTAAAAACAGTCATCACAGTGCGTCCCAGTGTAACCCTAACACTGGTTTGGATCTAAATTTTGACCTATATAGAAAATTGAATAAACCCAATGTGTTGGAAAAGGTAACCTACTCCCATTATTGCACCTACTCCCTTAATGTACATACAATGGACATACAGAAATCAAGAGATCACTAAGTTTGTTTTCCAAAAGCAATATTATTATGTTTAAACAAGGACGTGTGAATAGCAAGACTTGTGTTCGCACTAAAGCCCTATACTACAACTGTAGTCATCAACTTACAGCAGCTGCATCCTAGACTTGTAAAACGTCATCATTTACCGAGGGACAAAAAGGACTAGGTTATATAGCCAGTGAATCCCAAATGCTATTACTTCAAAAATAACATCAAACACTTTTCTATTCAGATCCCATATGTATATTTAATTACTATATACTTAGCCTGTATTCATTTGTCAAATTTTCATATCAGCGCAAATTTATGTGTACACATTAAAATGCGTGTCTCGGTAATTTCCTGGTTTCGCTCTTTTTATGGCCCCGTGTGAATATACGGAGAAGCATAGTTTACTTTTTTCGTTAGGAGCAGAAACAATACGAGTTGTTTAATGCAGTACTACTGAGAGTACTGGGTAAGATTAATACTGGCAAATAAGGATTATTTGCCATTTCAAAGGGCAAACAGAAAAACCAGTGGCTACAACACACGTTTTGTTCCGTACTGATAGTCACGAAAAAATTTCGTGACTATTTTCACCTGGTGACGCTCAGAATTCAGTGATCTTTACATCACCTGGATGGGACACCGTGCACACTGAACTCACAGATCCGCATACTAAGCTTGACATATAACACAAGCTCGCTCTATGTTGTAACCATGGTTATTAGCCCGTTAGCATGTTAACTATTTGCATTCAAAAATGACTGCGTGTCTAACATTAACCCAACTGGATAATAAACCTACGCAGTTGCAGTAGTGATCATGTTGTCTGTCTTATCTAACTAGTTTCTCAGGTACGGGTATAGCTGGCTCGCTAGGTAACAACACTCGATTAAACGCAGTGATTAACTCCATCCATGCTATAACGTTAGCTACCTCTGGCAGATGCCAAGAAAACTAGCGTTAGTGCACGCTTCTTCGCAAACAAAGTTTGTCCGAACTAACTAGCTAAAATGTAACCTCGTGTAGCTAATGCTATGTAGCCTAGTTAACCGTTTACGTGCACCTTCTCACACCACTCAAACGCTTCTTAGACGTTCACCGTACCGCGAAGCACTTCACAACCGTACCATGCACCTAGCTCACGGTAACTCTTCACACTTCATTGAGCAGTGGCAGTAGTACGAAACTGTGCTCGTGGTGTACGAACTGGAAATGCACTATTCGAAATGCATGTTTTAAAAACTAGAAAAGAACAGAACTGGGCACCCAACTGGTTAACGTATTTCCTTGAACTAAGAAAAGTTAACCACACGCTAGAGCAGCTTAACGTTGTTTAGCTTGCTTGCCTGCTGGAAATACATCAGAACATGGTTAACTGAAGCGAAGCGGTGCCCTTACTTGTCAAGCACAGTATTTTAAACCAAACAGACACGTCAACAAATGAAGGTCGTTTTTTTGATAATCATGAGTAAACTAGCTAGCAATTCTTACGCTACTTTATCTCAACTTCACTCCGCGCGACGTTTCATTTCCAACCACCACGGATTTCCTTTTCGCTTTTTAGGTCACTTCCTGAAAGCATATAACTACCTACCGCTTCATTTTCAGCAGGCCATGCGCTGGCCCACTAAATGCGACCAAACAGTAGTCAATTCTGGTGCCATAAGGATCGTTTCAACTGCGCATCTTCTGAGCTCCGTTGAATGTTTGTGAATAAACACTTCGCTCATGAGGACGAATTTTGCACAGGCGAGTACACCATGCTTGTATTACAGAGCATCACTCGGAGCGTATTAAGAGAGCCATGATACTACGTTTCCCAAGAATCGCTTTACAAAACAGTTTAACAGACCCTTGCTTATTTACAAGGGTCGATAATACGGGCGCTGTTCGGATGTAATAATAATGAAATCATATTAATCTATTCAGGTTTATCGGCTCTGTTATAACACTGACACACCGTCCAGATAAAATAGCATTATATGTTTGATAACATTAGGCTATGCTACCTTGCCATGGGGTGGCAGCATAGCATCATGATTAGGACAGTGGGCTTAAAGAGTTTATAAGCTTAAGAGGTTGTAACTTCTGACGTTGTCGTAAGCTTAAGAGCTTAATTCCCAGATGGGGCAGTTCCGTTGTACCCTTGAACAACGTACTTAACCAAATTACAAATAAGGAAACAATAATGTCAAAATCAACGCTCAAAACACATCCTGCCGAGGCGCTTGTTCGTATTTAAGCAATGCATCTTATGATCTAGATTGAAAACTAATGTGCCAGAACGTTAACAGTGGGCAGGAGTCCCTTGCAGAAAAACCTAATTAGTGGTGGGATCAGCCAGGGAGGCAGGATTTTGGTTGCCGGAGTACCTCCACCCCTTTAGGTAACAGATGAGCATTTGATGAACATTCCCTTAAAAAAATGGGCGATGTACTTTACAGCAGAGGAAACAAACCTTCAATTTATGGTAAAATTACATGACAATAGATATTACACTTCATAAAAAATTTAATTTTTCATAAAAATAAACACATTTGCCATTTTTTTTTAAGCAAAGGATTACAGACATTACACTCTTCATGGTTTAACAGGGTGATGTTAAATATGAGGTAAAACAAAAAACAATGATGCAGATGTATGACATTACAATATTTCAAAAGAAACAAAATAAATATAGTCATAATTACCTACAATGGACTGTACTAGGTGGTGTTTGGTCAACGGCACTGCAGTTCCTCAACAGAATGCTAAAGCCCGAGTACTTTACAAGCCAAAGATTGAGGTCATGCTTGTCAAAAAAATATAAAAAAAAAAATCTTTTTTTATTTAATAGGCAAGTAAGGCCAATATGTCAATGGCACGTCTGCTTAATTTTACGCTGCATGCCATGTACAGCATGTGTATGCTTTGCTAAATCAGGGCTAACAACTCCCATGGCTAGCATTATCCTATAATGGTCAACGCAATCTGTTCCAATAGCTACTAAATATGATGTCGTTATAAAACATCTAAAAGCGCTAAGCTGTAAGGCACAGGTAACATATGCTGTCCTTGATAAGTGCCTTGCCGTTAAATACATAGTAACAAAATAAAATGGATACATTTTAAAAGCATGAGAGTTCTGACTAAAGACCACACTGACAATTACATCCTGTTTTGAAAATGTATAAATACTTTAGCACCAAAGCAAGATGAGAACCAAAGCATAAAAAGTGTCAGTGTCTTTGGTGGAAAACCAATTCGACACCCTCATTCCCTTCTTAAAACCTCATGGGTTTTCAAAGTGTGGGTAGCACTTTTTCAGTTCGTTCATGTTGATTTACTTTAAATGTAATTCAACCGATGGTCTGTTCTCTTATGAAAACAAACCACTGCAAATTAACATACATTGTTCCTCTTGTGTTCCCAAAAATCAGTGGTTCCCAGACCTCTCCTCAGAGACCCCCTACCAGCAAACTCTATTGTGGGCTTTCCCGACCCTACCTAACCAAATAGAAAAAAAAAAATCCTAACTCAAACTAGTCTTCAGTGGTTTTCTGCGCTCGGGGCGACTTTGAACGCTAAACTCGTGAGCACTATCAGCAGACCACTTGACTAGTCGACCTCAGTGCCCCGAAGCGTACCCCCACTCATATTAGCCACCAAAAACAAAAAAGGAAAAACAATAAAGTGACAAGTCGCTAGGACCCGCCCGGCGGCTAAGCTAACCAGGCTAAGAACAGAAAGTTTAAAACCGCGAAGGGTAAAATCCCGGACGAGCCCCCATTTATGTTACGGTTGCTCTCAAGCCCCCGCAAACATAACGAAGCCAAAACCAAGGCTTCCCAAAAACAACCAATCACTTTATTCAACTACACATACGGAATACCAAAATAGCAGCAAAACATAAGATTAAAATCAAGACCTGGCCGTGGTCGAGAGGTGAGGAGAAAAAGCCCCCATCTCCCGAGAAGCCGACTCCAGGCTTCTTAAAAGGGCACCGCCACAGGTGCTCTCAATTTCCTGTAACAAGACAAACGCATGTGTCCAAACGGCCAGCGCCCCCACCTGAGGCGGAGGGACGTAACACTAGGTATCTGAAGTTTTACATCAAACGCTTGGCTAGCTGTATCAGGAGTGCTTGAGGTAGAACACATCAAATACCTGAAATACGGGGTCCCTGAAGAGAGGTTTTTGCGAACCGCTGCCAAACGTGATTTTTCTCATGTGTTTAACTGCCATAAAACAATAACAAACCCATCCCACACCAACACTCTCAAACCACCACCGCACTTTAAACCTACAGATACAAATAACAGACCAGTAAATATTCCTGCCATGGATTTTCTCCAGAGCAGAGCATTTGCGCACAGAGAGAGAGACGTTGTTCAGCTGCACCATTGCATGAGGTATTCGGAGAGATAGCAGTGCTCCTTATTCCTGGTTAGCTCTTTGGAGGGACACTGGCCAGGGATCAATCAAAATTTCACTTCTACAGGGAAGCAGTTCCCCCCTCCCCCCCTTAACACATTTGGCAAGTACAGCAGTCACCAAAACTAACTTGCCAAACTGTTTGTCGAACTAAAAAACTTGGATTTACCTGGATTGACTGACACAGGTCCCTGAAGAGAGCACTTTGACCCCTGTGAGAACACTATCATGGCATCAGAAGCATGGTTCACGTTTGCTAAAAACACTATTAAAGATTATGATACGCACAACCATAGAAAATGAGCCCTGGAGTTGGGCATGAGGCAAATCGCAAAAAGGAAAACCACACGGCGCAGAGCAGAGCACACATAAAACAAAGCGAAGTGAAACTTTCTGGCTGCAGGACGAAGACAATGCTTTGACCAAGCTGGTCTTCGTCCGGTGACCCGCTCTCTGGTCATAAGTCTGTCCGTGGTGAGGCAGTAAATTTCACTCGGGAGCATTAAACAGCGTGTTGCCCTTTCACCTTACAGAGCCCCCCCAACCCTAACCCTAACCCCCCCCCCCCCCCCCCCCCCCGAGGGCAACGTACGCCTCACATCTCCCTCGTGCAGATTTACTGCAGTACTTCCGGCTTCTTGTTTACTTACACACAGATGAGGAAAGAGTCACCATACAGAGCTACACGCAGACAAATCTCTCTACAGCAGAGGCTGCAGTAATGTACACACGCCCGCCTGAGAGTGAACAGGTCACGAAGCAGCACGGTCAGGAGCTCCGAGAGACAGAAGCAGCATTGTGAGGAGGATGCCACCGCAGGGGAGGCCAGTGGATAAGGACTTTTTCCTCCTCCTTCACACCTAAACCCCTCCCCAGCCCTGCTGCGGCACTTTGTGATCCTGTGCTCGCGACTGTAGCCCCGCCCCCAGGGGCAGAGCGCTAGTTCTCCTTCAGCCTGCAGAGGGCGCTGCAGAAGAGCTCGTACCAGAAGAAGGTGAAGCCTGTGGACATGGCCGCCTTCACCAGGCTGGGGGACAGGCCCTTAAAGAACCCGCGAGCGCCCTCCTCTTTAGCGATCTGCACCGCGCAGTCCACAAAGCCCCGATAGGACCGCACCTGCACCCGCACGCATGCACACACGCACGCACACGCACACACACGCATGCACACATGCACGCACACACACACACACACACACACGCACACACACACGTATACATGTACACATACACACACGCACGCGCACACACACACACACACACCCGCACGGATGCACACACACACACACGCGCGCGCGCACACACACACACGTATACATGTACACATACATGCACGCACACATGCGCACACGCACACACACACACCCACACACACACACACAGGTGCACACATGCAAGCATGCGTCGCGCACACACACATGCACAAGTGCACACACACACATGCGCACGCACACACACACACGCACACGCATGCATATACACGCACGCACGCACACATACACACATATGCACATGCACGCGCACACGCACACACACACACACGTGCAAGCATGCGTCGCGCACACACACATGCACAAGTGCACACACACACACATGCGCACGCACACACACACACACACGCATGCATATACACGCACGCACACACACACGCACACACACGCACACGCATGCATATACACGCACGCACACACACGCACACACGCGCACACACACACACACACACACACACACACACACACACACACAGAAAAATATTATTTAATAAGCACCATATCTTGCTACATTTTCAGAGGAAGTTTTTTTGACAAATGACTATTTGTTTACTATAAAGCTCAAATCACCCCTGGAAATCCATCACTGGAACGTCCTCTATCAATTCAGGAGAATGCAGACTTAATGTAAACATTGAATGTTCAGAACATGTGTGAAGTAAAATGTGTGAGGTTAAAGCAACTAGCAGGCCTTTCATACAAAGCTGAGCGCAGGTGTGACTGATCTGAGCTTAGCTACAGAATAAAACTGAACCCTTTTCCACAGTCTCACCTGTCCGAAGCGCTCCCGGGCTCTCTCAAACCCCCCCACCTGCAGCCTCTTCTTGAACAGGTCGAAGGGGTAGGTCATCGTCTTACTGAGGACGCCTGCACAGCTGCCACAGAGCAGGTTCTTGAGGTTTCCTGGAGACGAGCGGACAGAGAGGGTAAAATCCCCAGTCACACAGACGAGCGGACAGAGAGGGTGAAATCACCGTCAGACAGACGAGCGGACAGAGAGGGTGAAATCACCGTCAGACAGACGAGCGGACAGAGAGGGTGAAATCCCCAGTCACACAGACGAGCGGACAGAGAGGGTGAAATCGCCCGTCACACAGACGAGCGGACAGAGAGGGTGAAATCACCGTCACACAGACGAGCGGACAGAGAGGGTGAAATCGCCGTCACACAGACGAGCGGACAGAGAGGGTGAAATCGCCGTCACACAGACGAGCGGACAGAGAGGGTGAAATCCCCAGTCACACAGACGAGCGGACAGAGAGGGTGAAATCCCCAGTCACACAGACGAGCGGACAGAGAGGGTGAAATCCCCAGTCACACAGACGAGCGGACAGAGAGGGTGAAATCCCCAGTCACACAGACGAGCGGACAGAGAGGGTGAAATCCCCAGTCACACAGACGAGCGGACGAGAGGGTGAAATCCCCAGTCACACAGACGAGCGGACAGAGAGGGTGAAATCGCCCGTCACACAGACGAGCGGACAGAGAGGGTGAAATCCCCAGTCACACAGACGAGCGGACAGAGAGGGTGAAATCGCCCGTCACACAGACGAGCGGACAGAGAGGGTGAAATCCCCAGTCACACAGACGAGCGGACAGAGAGGGTGAAATCCCCAGTCACACAGACGAGCGGACAGAGAGGGTGAAATTGCCCGTCACACAGACCAGTCGCTGACACTCACAATCCTGCGTGTGAGCACGTGCGTGGGGTCTCGGAGAAACAGGCAACTGACCACCACACCCTTTTACCCCACATGGGGTTCCTCCAAGTACCCCAGTTTCCTCCCACAGTCCAAAGACAGGCAGGGGAGGCATTAACAGGGGGTTGCTGTAAAAGAGCATGCGTGCTCAGTCCACCTACCCCAGCTATGACCCCAGCACACCCACCACTTAGCCCCTCCCTACTATGACCACACCCACCACTCAGCCCCATCCCGTCTAGGACCACACCCACCACTCCACCCCTCCCTCCTGTGAGCGTGGCAACGCGTGACCTCTGACCTCTAGCGCCAGGCTCTTTGGGCTGCAGCCATGGGAGGTTCTTAAAGACGTTGTAGAAGAAGAACTGCAGGCCCGCGTAGGGGAAAACAGCGATTATGGTGGGGGTCAGGCCCCTGTAGAAGCCCGGGACGCCCTCCGTGCGGTACATGGTGGAGACTGCATGCCTCAGCGTGGGGTAAACCTGCGCGGCACACAGGTGTGAGTTAAAATGTAAAACCTGAACACTACACAGCAAGACCTGGATCATTTTGCTGGTATTTTATCCATATTGTCCATGTCATGCAAAAAAGCTTGCAACTCTGAATGACGTAATTCTCCGGAACAAGAAAAATCTGCTTCTATTTTCCATTTACTAACATAATATTACAGCATAGTTATCAGGTTTTGAACCAACTTTATCAGTTGCGGAGTTAAAATGTCAGTACGCAGCTGATAACTTTCAATGTGCATTACAAAACCTACAGGGGGTACAAGATTAATACAAACACATCCAGTATACACACGGGCACACGCGCACACGCGCACACGCACACACACACACACAGTACCCACGCACACACAGACACACGCACGCACACGCATACGCACACACACACACACACACACACACACACACGCACGCACACGCACGCACACACACACACACACACACACACACACACACACACACACACACACGCACACACACACAGTACCCACACACACACACAGTACCCACACGCACACACACACCCGGACACACACACACACACACACACACACACACACACACACACACACACACACACACACACACACGCATACGCACACGCTCCGGACGCGAGGCCCGCGTACTTTGGGCTCCCCCTGCGCAGCGAAGCGTGTTCTGAGCGTGTCCAGCGGCTGGCAGACGGCGGTGGCGGAGCAGGCGGCCAGCCCCCCGCACACGAAGTGCACGTCGGCCGTCTGGCTGCTGTAGGGGGTGCTCTTGTGCACAAACTCCGTCAGAAACTGGAAACTGGCAAACTGTGGGCACACAGCGAAGGTCCACTCAGCACCGCACAGAGACTCAGCTCTACCACAACCTGCAGGACACACAAGGACTCAACAAGGCTACAGACCACCGGAAATACACTGTGAGGGCTCCCCAGGACCCACACGGTCTGAGCAGGACTGAGCGAGAGTCAGTACTGCAGCAGCACTGACCCTGCCATCAGCACAGCCAGCACTGACACACACTCCTGTCACACACCTGTACTCAGGCTACACTGCGGCTGCAGCACCACCGGGTGCAGCTAACGGGCTCTGGCAAAGAGAGCCGGTGATAGGCCAGAGGTGCTGTGTGAGAGCGGTGTGTGGTGTGAGAGCGGTGTGTGGTGTGCGGTGTGAGCGCGGTGTGCGGTGTGAGAGTGGTGTGTGGTGTGCGGTGTGAGAGCGGTGTGTGGTGTGAGCGCGGTGTGCGGTGTGCGGTGTGAGAGCGGTGTGTGGTGTGAGAGCAGTCTGTGGTGTGCGGTGTGTGCTGTGTGAGTGCGGTGTGTGCTGTGTGAGTGCGGTGTACAGTGTGAGAGCGGTCTGTGGTGTGCGGTGTGTGAGTGCGGTGTGTAGTGCGCGGTGTGTGGTGTGTAACATGCGGTGTGTAACGTGCGGTGTGTGGTGTGTGCTGTGTGAGAGCGGTGTGCAGTGTGTGGTGTGCGGTGTGAGAGCGGTGTGCGGTGTGAGAGCGGTGTGCGGTGTTAGGTGTGTGGTGTGGGGTGTGTAACGTGCGGTGTGTGTGTGGTGTGCGGTGTGTAACGTGCGGTGTGCGGTGTGTAACGTGCGGTGTGCGGTGTGTAACGTGCGGTGTGTGGTGTGCGGTGTGTAACCTGCGGTGTGGGGTGTGTAATGCGCAGTGTGCGGTGTGGGGTGTGCGGTGTGTAACGTGCGGTGTGCGGTGTGCGGTGTGGATGGCGGGACAGCGGGATGCCGGGACGCGTGTGGCACCTGGACGGCCCCGTAACAGACGGACAGCAGCTGGGCGGGGACGTGCCCCTTCCAGAACGCGGTGACGCCCTCCTCCCCCAGGATGCAGCGGGACGCCTGCCACAGCCCCCGGTACTTGCCCTGGGGGCAGCGGGACGACAGCTGCTCTATCTGGAGCTGGGGAACACAAAGAGAGCAGGCAGTCAATATCTACAGACAGACATATATACACACACACACACACACACACACATACAGACAGGCATACATTCATACACACATACAGACAGGCATACATTCATACACACACACACACACACATACACACATACATACATACAGACAGGCATACATTCATACACACACACACACATACACACATACAAACAGGCATACATTCATACACACACACACACACATACAGACAGGCATACATTCATACACACACACACACATACAGGCATACATACATACATACACACACACACACACACACACACACACCTACACACATCCAGTAAATATGTACTGTACATATGTTCAAACATACACATACACACTCACAGACACAGATGCGCTGTCTGCCATCAGCTGCCAGCTAGTCTTGGCTACACTTGAAATTTGATTTTGGTTCAGCTTTTTAGGCGAAATAATTAACTCTTTAAGGCGTGAGGTCACAAGCATGCGATTAGAATGTTCTTAACTGAGAATTCTGATCTTGATGTCACAATCACTACTGGTGACTGAAAGTTCTAAAACACTGACTGAAAAAAAGAAGAACATTACAAAAACCTTGCTCTTCAAAGGGTTAATCAATCAGGCCAAAAAAGCCTCTGACAGTACGGTAAGCAGCATTTGTCCTCTGCATTAAAAACATGTGTGATGTAGCTGTGCCAGGGCTTGGGCAGGGACTGAGCATGCCCAGTGAGTCTGAGGGCTTGGGTGTGGCTCTGTGACTCAGTCCTGTGGTCACATGACCCCATTCCACAGCTAAGATGCATTAAAACAGCAGCAACACAGATCTGAGAAACAACTGCAGTAATCCATGCTTTTTCCAAATGTATTCTCAAGAACACTTGACTTGTTTCTTCAGTGAGATGCTTTTCAGCGTTAAGTTTCAAATTGACCTGTTACAGAAGTCATGTTTTAAAGTAGACCTTTAAAGTAATGCTCAACTTATTGTACTCCTTAGCTCAGAATGTGGTGCGATGCTAAATGCTCTGAACAAGGATACTGGGTTAGCAGCATCGTATGTGGGGGGGAAAGGTGGTGCTAAAGGGCAAAAGGCTGGGGGTGTGGGTGTGGGTGTGGGGGTGGGGGGTCAAATTATTTGCAATGTGTTTCATGCCTTCTAAAGGGTCCAGTGCATTAATCTTTCAAGGGGCCCAGGATTCCTGGCTACTCCCCTACTGGGCTGAAACACGGTCTCGGCAGCATAGAAGAATTTTAACTTAAACGGGCTCCCGTGTAAACTATTCTAAGGCCCGAAAAGGTAGCAGAAACAGCACGCTAATGTGTTACCCTGGAAACAGTAACTTGCGGAGTTAGTAAATGTAATATAGGGAGCCCATACTAGGGCGGCACCCGGGAGACAGAGGGGTGATGCTCACCTGGAATCGGATCTTGATGACGTCCAGGGGACTGATCATGGCACGCGTAACAAAGCCCGACGCGGACCCGGCCAATGCCGCCTCCTCGGGGCTGAGCGCTTTGCTTTTTGCACGTGGGTCATAGCCAACCATCGCCACAACCCAGAGCTCAGGTCTGTGCAAAGCGAGCGAAAGCGGGAGCGTCATAACGGCTCGTTCAAATGGGACAAACATCCTTTCAAATACGATGGACAGCGGGTGATGTCTTTACTGTTGGTTTAGCAAGCTAACTAATGCTAATGACACAGGTCAAGAACTGTTACCATATAGTGAAACAGTCCATCTGCTAATACACGCTCAAGGAAATAGCTAGCGAATTAATGTTAGCTAAATAAGCGAGACACTGGCTACAGACATGATTGGACATCACCATTAAACACGTTGTTATTTACGATGTTAATTCTCTTTTTTGAGCGGTTATTCACTGACTGGCTAGCAATCTATCTCGCTAACGGTCACTGTCTGTAAACAGAAGAGAGAAGACTCACCTTTAGGTCGCGCTATTTTAGCAATATAAAAACAATAAATTTGCAAAAGCACAAGATACAAGTGAGGACTGCATTCATAAAATGTAAAACATTCTACAGAATTTCAGTGAGTAGTTCAGACAGCAACCTTAACGAAACTGAAGTTCTTGCTGGCTTCCTGAATTGTCTGTCACACAAGATCCGCCTTTAACGTGATTGACACATCGGTAAGCGCACGCAAGAGCTCGGAAAAAGGGTATGTCACGCAATACGCCAATCAGGAGGCCACAAATCCTAAGCAAGCTAATTCTGAGCAAGGTCATAAGAAAACAAACAATCCGGCGAAAGCAAAATGACAGAAATCAAATCAAGCAATCAAAGAAAGATAGTGCTAACGCTTTGTAACTATATAATCTGTGGAAACGTGAATCCGAATTTATTGAGCGAAGCAGTTTAGCCAGTTATTCAGCCTGATGTATGATACTCTATAACATTTGGTTTTGTTAGCTGATTTGTAATTCTACTAACGTAATACGCGTAGTTTTGAGTTTTACGATACTAGCTTGCAAATCTTTGTGTTCAGTCTTCCGGCAGCAGATGGCGATATGGAGTCACTCTACAGGACAATGTTCTGCTTGATCATGACAAGGTGCAGCAATACCTTCGAGATATAGGTTGAGTAGCGCAGGCGGTAACCGCACACGATAACAATACCACATAAATACGTTTGCGCAGCGCCGCAACTGTGAAAATGCGGCTTATCAGGGATCAGCACAGCCCCAAACTCTGAACAGATGCCAGCAGGCAAACAGACATTGGTTGGCTTATCTCCACAAGATATTCAAACCCTACATGCCAGCCAGATCCCTCCGTTCTGCTACCTCAGGACGCCTGGCACCTCCCCCTCTTCGCACCTGCACTTCCAGAACACGTCTCCTGTCTGTTCTGGCCCCACGATGGTGGAATGACCTCCCCGTGGAGGTCAGAACAGCTGAGACACTGACCCATTTCAAACGACGACTGAAGACTCACCTCTTCAGGCTGCACCTCTCCCCATCCCTCCCTACCCCCCTGTAAATGACTGTAAGCTTAGGGTTGTAACTAGGCAGCTGTTTCATAGGTGACTTAGGTGCATTAACTGTCTTAACGCAGTGGAGGGAGAGAAGAAAAAAAAAAAAAATACAAGCAGTAGTTGTTGCCGTTCTCGTTGTATTAGTGTTAATCAGTTTAACCTTCAGGGTCCAAGTTGAACTATGCGGTTGTTCCCTGCACTTGGACCGGTACTTCTCTCTAGGGTTTTCGTCATACTTGTTCCTGGTTATGGTTATACACTTTGTTGTACGTCGCTCTGGATAAGAGCGTCTGCCAAATGCCTGTAATGTAATGTAATTATCTATAACACCGTTGTTGTTATGAATGAGTACAGGAGCCAGACTTGCCCCATGCCTTGAAATAATTTACAGAAAAAATCTCTGTGGCCGGCAAAATAAACAAATATTACTCTATTCCGATTAAATAACCCTTATGCTTTGAAAATATATATCTGAATAGCATGTAAGCTTAATTGTTATTTTGTATAATACGAATGGAGTGTACCTGCGTTGAACCTAATTGACCTTTTGATTTTATGGACACGTGACAATGGCCGTGGACCAACCCAGCACGCGAATTGCAGGGAACATTCTGATCAGACGCTCAGATTAAGACACGGGAAAGCACCCTGTGTTCTCGTGGCTTAGTATTTGCATAAGGGGCAATTAGTGCCCAGACATGTTTTGTTTCTAATCCAGTGGTGAGACAACTTTTACAATAAAAATAACAACCCAAAACACCACTACCCTAGATACGACAGGCTGAACAAGCCATAGGTGTCAAAAGCCCAGAGGCCACAATGTCTACAGATAGCTGTGGTTCCTATCAGTCAGCTGCCAGTCAGACTGAAATTAATCACCAGTGTGGAATCAGACACTGCAGTCCCACAGGACCGGATTCACACTCTCTTACACCTGAGGCTCAGTGGAACTCTAATACTGAGCTCTCTACAGACTTACTTGTTTTTCATTATTATTTTAAAAATAATCAAAAGTAATTCTGTAACAGATTTAGTGCGGCGGTGTCCAATCCCATCCAAAAACAGGCCGGTCTGGGTGCAGGTTTTTGTTCTAGTCCAGCAGTGGCACCAGCTTCTTATCAAAGTCTTGATTGAAGACCATGATTAGTTAATCAGGTGTTTTAGTGCTGGACTACAACAGAAACCTGCACTCACACCGGTCCATTCTGGATAAGACTGGACGCCCCTGATTCAGAGGGACGAATACCGAATCTTCTAATCTGAACTGCTGTGGTTCTCTTGTAAATAAAGTGGATACGTCCACTACATGTTTGAGGTCGACCTGGAGTACATCTCACAATGAAATCCACGTGCCATTGCAGAGTTAATCCTGCACTTGCCGTGTTACACGTTTCCCAGCTCATTCGAATCAGCAGAGAATCGCTGTCTACTGGAGATAAGCCCAGGGGAACGAAGATGAGCAGCATCAGGCCAAGAGGAACGCGCTCGACGCGGACAGCGCCCGCGTCGCCCTGCAGGTGAATATCAAACCGTTTCTGTGGCGCTTAAGAGCAGCACAGCCCGGATCGTTAAGGCAGACCTGTTCTGTGCACGATACACCAGTGACAGTGCATCCTTGGTGATTGGTTGTTGAACCTTAACTGTTAACTCTCTGACTGGCTGGAGGGCCAGAGGGAACTCTGAGCACGTGCAGTTGGACTACTCAGTTCCTTCTCCAGGGGCATTTCAGTTTAATTCAACCGACTTTTTTTTTTTTAATTAAAAAAAAAAAAAAAAAGAAATCCAGTGGCAGGGGGTGGAGGTTGGGAGTTGAAGGCTAAAGCACATACAGAACAGAAAGCATTTTGTCCCATGGCTTTATTCAGAGTTATCGTCCCAAATGAAGGATTCTAACACAGCCAGGCCACACCCCCAGAGTGGGGTGATGATTTGGCAGGAGAAGCACACAGCCAGGCCACACCCCCAGAGTGGGGCGATGATGCAGCAGGAGAAGCACACAGCCAGGCCACACCCCCACTGTGGGGTGATGATGCAGCAGGAGAAGCACACAGCCAGGCCACACCTCCAGAGTGGGGCGATGATGCAGCAGGAGAAGCACACAGCCAGGCCACGCCCCCACAGTGGGGTGATGTAGCAGGAGAAGCACACAGCCAGGCCACGCCCCCACTGTGGGGTGATGATGTAGCAGGAGAAGCACACAGCCAGGCCACACCTCCAGAGTGGGGTGATGATGCAGCAGGAGAAGCACACAGCCAGGCCACGCCCCCACTGTGGGGTGATGATGCAGAAGGAGAAGCACACAGCCAGGCCACGCCCCCACTGTGGGGTGATGATGCAGCAGGAGAAGCACACAGCCAGGCCACGCCCCCATTGTGGGGTGATGATGTAGCAGGAGAAGCACACAGCCAGGCCACGCCCCCACTGTGGGGTGATGATGTAGCAGAAGAAGCACACAGCCAGGCCACACCTCCAGAGTGGGGCGATGATGCAGCAGGAGAAGCACACAGCCAGGCCACGCCCCCACTGTGGGGTGATGATGCAGCAGGAGAAGCACACAGCCAGGCCACGCCCCCACTGTGGGGTGATGATGCAGCAGGAGAAGCACACAGCAAGGCCACGCCCCCACTGTGGGGTGATGATGCAGCAGGAGAAGCACACAGCCAGGCCACACCCCCACTGTGGGGTGATGATGCAGCAGGAGAAGCACACAGCCAGGCCACGCCCCCATTGTGGGGTGATGATGTAGCAGGAGAAGCACACAGCCAGGCCACGCCCCCACAGTGGGGTGATGATGCAGCAGGAGAAGCACACAGCCAGGCCACGCCCCCACTGTGGGGTGATGATGCAGCAGGAGAAGCACACAGCCAGGCCACGCCCCCACTGTGGGGTGATGATGTAGCAGGAGAAGCACACAGCCAGGCCACGCCCCCACTGTGGGGTGATGATGCAGCAGGAGAAGCACACAGCCAGGCGACTGCTCTTCAAACGGCTCAGGAGGGGTACGAGCGCGGACACAGCAGTGAGGCAAAAACACATCGACAACAACAACAAAAAACACGCCCACGAAACTGAGAGACCAATCAGAACAAAGAGTATGACATGCCTGCAAAACTGAGAGACCAATCAGAACAAAGAGTATGACGCCTGCAAAACTGAGAGACCAATCAGAACAAAGAGTATGACATGCCTGCAAAACTGAGAGACCAATCAGAACAGAGTATGATACGCCTGCAAAACTGAGAGACCAATCAGAACAAGCAGTATTAACTCCATTCAGTTACATGATTGGCTATGACATACAATGACTAGAGCCCTCTTGATACATTCAAGATCATTAAACAAGAATATTCTTTTCAACATTATATACTGTTAATTAAAACACTGAAATTGGCCTCAGAAAATGACAATAATGCCCCCCTCCCCACCCCACCCTGAAACACAGCCATGTCCCTTTACAATATAACACTTATTTCAGTTTTTTTTTTTTTTACTCATTTCATTTTTATTAATTTGAAAACAGAACCAACAGAACACAAAATAAAAAAAAGCAAAAACATTGAGTATTATTAGGTAGGAGAAGGCAAAAACAAAACAAAAAACAAACAAACAAACAAAAAAAAAAAAACATTTAAATAAGAAAGGTCTTCCATGAGAACATTGGCAAAGAAAAGGCGGGATAATTTTTTTTCCTGGGACAGAATGGCTATTTACACTTCCTGTCACTGCAGGGCTGGCTGGACCGCATTTCCCAGCAGGCCGAAGAAACTGAGACCGCGGTGATAGGAAAGGCACTATCCATAGGACAAAAACACCAACAAAGAAGTGCTCAACCATTCAACATACGAGACCGAACAAATACCATCACAGACAGACTCAATGCACACTGTTTCCAGGCCAGAGACTTACCGGAAATTATTTGATTATCCAAATACACCTTGTCATGTACTTTAATACAGTGTACGTGTGTATATTAATTTATGTGTATGGTGTGTGTATATACACACACACATGCACACACACACGCACACACACACACACATATATATATACACACATATAACTAGTGAAATCTGGCTTGTTTCTGCAGTCACTTGCAGTTGTGTTCAGTTCAGACTGCACTCTCCCTGGTGTCGATGTCTTGTTGACTTGCGACCGCTACATTCAGGATAAATACACGGTGGAAAGGCGGTCACTTTAACACGATTTCACTCATTCCAGCTCCTGCAGGACGACAGCCTGAACGTGCTCCTTTTATTTTCTTTTCGCTGGCCGAGAAGAAACCGATGAAAGCCGAGTTTCTATGCCTTAAATATTTTTTTTCTGTTTTATCTGAGCGGATTCAGATAATTGAGGACAACTACACGGGCAGTTCAGCAGATCCCAGAGCAGCCCAGGTCCTACCCAGACTAGCAGGAAGCATTACACAACTTACATAATCGCAAAACAAAACAAAAAGCATAACACACTGAGAGGAGAGCTGAAACAAACACACACACACACTCATAATGCATGTGTGTAAACATACATACACACATACACAAGCACACATACTGCATGTGTGTAAACATACATACCACATACACAAGCACACACTGCATGTGTGTAAACATACATACACACATACACAAAAATATTCTTTAAAAAATTGGAATTTCTATATGTGATTTGTTGAGAGCCCACGTCTGATGTTAAATGCTTGTGGGCTGTGGTCTCCATCTTGGGAGGCTTGCTGTAGTTGAGCATCAAGTTTTTACAATTTATGTTATATATTTTTTTTAGTAGTTATAATTTTCTGTTCTTTTTTTTTTTTTTTAATTGCAATTTGTTTTAAACAGCATTAGGAATCATCTGTGTGTAAAACATGCGGAAAAAAACACAGGAGGATAAAACGGAGGAGAGGTGGAAGCAGGTGAGGGAATTAACAGATAAAATCATTTCTCTCTTTTAAAAGCAGGATTTCGGTGCGCTATGTTTCATTTCTGTTTTTTTCTCTTTCTTCTTTTTGTCTTGTCGGCCAGTCCGGGCGCGCCGGTGGTGTTCGCCATGGGAGCGAACGTTCTCAGTGTTCGGGTTAAGGGTGGTCTTCCGTCGGAAGCCCCGCCCCCTCTGTTCTTCCGTGCTGCAGCAGATCTGTGAGGGCGGGGCAGGGCGGGGCGGGGGGCGGGGCAGGGGGCGGGGCGTTTTGTTTAGGATTCGGATCACATGTTCCTGTTGACGGGCGTGACGTAGTTGCGGGGGAACATGCCCGTCTGCCCGTGGCACGCCCCTTTCCACCAGTTGGGGTCGGAGTTGTCCAGGACCTGGATGAAGTCGCCACGGCGGAAGCCCAGCTCCCCGTCCTCCTGGGGGTCGAAATCGAACAGCGCCTGGACGTACGCGGGGTGCTGGGGGGAGAGAGAGAGGGGAGGGAACGAGGGAGAAAGAGCGAGTGAGTGAGTGAGAGAGAGAGAGGGACGCTCGGAAGGCTGATCAGGTGCTGGAGGTGCCCGCTGTTCACAGCGCGGCCACCAGGGGGCGGCAGTCTCACCTGGGGCACCTGCTCGATGTCCCGCAGGAAGATCTGCTGGTTTCGGGACACGGAGGTGGAGCGGTGGTAGTCCACCAGCTCGTTCAGCGAGTTGAACTTCACCACCCACAGGAAGTACTTCCCCGCCCCGTCGCGGAGGACTTTGAAGTGCTGCACGTCGTTACCGAACCTGAGAACACCGAGAGAGAGAGAGAGAGAGAGAGAGAGAGAGAGAGAGAGAGAGAGAGAGAGAGAGAGAGGAGAGAGAGAGGAGAGGGAGAGAGAGAGAGAGAGAGAGAGAGAGAGAGAGAGAGAGAGAGAGAGAGAGAGAGAGAGAGAGGGAGAGAGAGAGAGAGAGAGAGAGAGAGAGGGAGAGGGGAGAGAGAGGAGAGAGAGAGAGAGAGAGAGAGAGAGAGAGAGAGAGACAGAGAGAGAGAGAGAGAGAGAGAGAGAGAGAGAGAGAGAGAGAGAGAGAGAGAGAGAGAGAGAGAGAGAGAGAGAGAGAGAGAGAGAGAGAGAGAGAGAGAAGGAGAGAGAGAGAGAGACCGGGTTACTGCCAGGTCTGACACACAGACACACAAAAACTTTACAACTTTTACTCTCAGGTCATTTAAGGCTGCTTGCCTTTGCCATACTACTAATAGCTATTATTTTGTGGTGTAAGGCGAACGTTGCATTATTTTACATTATTGCATCATTACAGGCATTTAGCAGACGTTCTTATCCAGAGCGACTTACACAACTTTTACATAGGATTTACATTGCATCCATTTACACAGCTGGATATACACTGAAGCAGTGCAGGTTAAGCACCTTGCTCAAGGGCACAACGGCAGTGTCCTACCCAGGAATGGAGCGTATGACCTTTCGGTTACAAGCCCAGTTCCTTACCCACTGCGCCACACTGCTGCCCCCGTGCTTCTTTTTTTTCCTTTTCCAATATACTTTATTTTCTTAGTTTTGCCAGGGGCAAATATTGGAAATTAGCCTTCAGGCTAATAAAAAGGCTATAAAAACTTAATACAATGCGCCTCATACTTTACACAATGTGGTTCTTCTTTTTCAGAACAAATGAATGTGTCCCCAATTAACATGTCCCCAATTAAACCAAGAACCTCTATGAGGACCTAAGTGTAAATAAGGATTTTGGGTCAAAATGAGTCAAAGCAAGGGAGAGGAGAGGTCTGTTCTGCAATGCATTGTGGGATATCGACAGAACGGAACAAGGAAAAGCATGTAGTACAGTACTGTAGAAAAGGGGGTACAAGTCAGATAACAGATAGGCAATATAATGTTGAGGAATAGGGCTTGTCACTCCAAGGCTGCCGGTTTGAATCCGTGGTGTGACACTGCCATTGTATCCTCCAGTGAGTGTGTAAAACTGCCAGCTGTGTAAGCTGGATCTTGAGTATTTTTGAGTGTGTTTTACCTCGACTGAAACCAGATTACTCCTTGTATAAAAAAAAAAAGGCCAGAGCTCTGTTTCACAAAGCAGGATTACTGAGTTAGCTGGATAACTGCACTGAGTAAAACCCTGTATCACAGAGCAGGATTACTGAGTTAGCTGGATAACTGCACTGAGTAAAACCCTGTATCACAGAGCAGGGTTACTGAGTCAGCTGGATAACTGCACTGAGTAAAACCCTGTATC
>CM045899.1:31363643-31373643 GCA_025169545.1 Anguilla japonica | reverse complement strand
TCAGTGATAATGAATGTAATATTATGGAGAGTGGGGTTCAGTGATAATGACTGTAATGTGGAGAGTGGGGTTCAGTGATAATGACTGTAATGTGGAGAGTGGGGATCAGTGATAATGACTGTAATGTGGAGAGTGGGGATCAGTGATAATGAATGTAATATTATGGAGAGTGGGGTTCAGTGATAATGACTGTAATGTGGAGAGTGGAGATCAGTGATAATGAATGTAATATTATGGAGAGTGGGGTTCAGTGATAATGACTGTAATGTGGAGAGGGAGATCAGTGATAATGACTGTAACGTGGAGAGTGGGGTTCAGTGATAATGAATGTAATATTATGGAGAGTGGGGTTCAGTGATAACGGCCACAGTGGATACTCACGGATGAGCTTTCATCTCTATGTAGTTTTTGGGGATGAACCCGTCTTTCCCGTTGAGCTCGGCCTTGTACCAGTTCTGGTCACATTCTTCATTTAAAACCTGCAGAGACACAAGATGGAGGAACGAAAGGTTAGAGCAGCACATGCACACAGACTCCTCACTGGAGGACCTGCAGTCCGTATCCCAACACACACAGACCACCTGGCCCATTGCAGAGGAGCTCAGTCACTCACTCACTGAATCACTCACCCAGTCACGGAATCACTCACTGAACCACACAGCCACTGAACACTCAGTCATTCACTGAATCACCCACTCAGTCACTCACTGAACCACCCACTCAGTCACTCACTGAATCACTCACTCACTCACTGTATCACCCACTCAGTCACTCAGTCACTCACTGAATCACCCACTCAGTCACTCACTCACTGGTCATTGCACACATCTCTAAAAAGCAGAACTAAGCAGCATCTTCGGTAAACACAAAACAAATTAAGGACAGTGCGGGTACATCGCTGAAGTCAATTAACAGGAGAACAGGCTGCAAACTTTCCGCAGTTTGAACAGTACCACATCAAAAAGAAGAAAGCAAGAATGCGCAGGAAATGAATTACACTACATCCTTCCTCTGCGCAGAGAGAGAAAACACAGGAGAGGCGGCCAGCTGAGAAAGAGAAAGAGCGAGAGAAATATAAAATGAGAGAAAAAGAGAAAGAGAGAGCTCATCTGGAACTAAACGCAGTGACTCAAACTCCCTCTGTAAGTCGAGCGAGTCCCGCACACAAGAGCTGACCCAGCAGGAATCTCTCCTCCTCAGGGGGCTAAGAGCCCCACTGCCCAGCTTCAGCACGCTCACATGCTCAACCGCACGTCAAATCAGAGCACCCCCAAACCACCACACACCCCTAAACACACATCTGGAGCTCTGGGACACAAGCACAAAAACACACAGCGTGCCTGGAGTCCAGCGAGCCGTAAAAGCACAACAGCTCAACACGCTAACAGGACATCTACTCAACACACTAACAGGACATCTACTCAACACACTAACGGGACATCTACTCAACACGCTAACGGGACATCTACTCAACACACTAACAGGACATCTACTCAACACACTAACGGGACATCTACTCAACACGCTAACGGGACATCTACTCAACACGCTAACAGGACACTACTCAACACGCTAACGGGACATCTACTCAACACACTAACAGGACATCTACTCAACACACTAACAGGACATCTACTCAACACACTAACAGGACATCTACTCAACACGCTAACGGGACATGTGATCAACACACTAACAGGACATCTACTCAACACACTAACAGGACACTACTCAACACACTAACAGGACATCTACTCAACACACTAACAGGACACTACTCAACACACTAACAGGACATCTACTCAACACACTAACAGGACATCTACTCAACACGCTAACGGGACATCTACTCAACACGCTAACAGGAAATCTACTCAACACGCTAACAGGACATCTACTCAACACACTAACAGGACATCTACTCAACACACTAACGGGGCATCTACTCAACACACTAACAGGACATCTACTCAACACGCTAACAGGACATCTACTCAACACACTAACGGGACATCTACTCAACACGCTAACAGGACATCTACTCAACACACTAACAGGACATCTACTCAACACGCTAAGGGGACATCTACTCAACACACTAACAGGACATCTACTCAACACGCTAACAGGACATCTACTCAACACACTAACAGGACATCTACTCAACACGCTAACAGGACATCTACTCAACACACTAACAGGACATCTACTCAACAGGCTAACAGGACATCTACTCAACACACTAACAGGACATCTACTCAACACGCTAAGGGGACATCTACTCAACACACTAACAGGACATCTACTCAACACGCTAACAGGACATCTACTCAACACACTAACGGGACATCTACTCAACACGCTAAGAAGATATGTGATCAACACGCTAACAGGACATCTGACCAGACGAACCGGAGAGGGGCGGAGAGTGACCCTGCCTGTGACTGTAGGGTCCGCACAGGCTGGCTGGGGTAAGGGGGTGGGGTCTGGTTTGTGGTTCTGACGGGACAATGTAATATCTGGTCAGAGTAACTGATGGAAGAAATTTTGCAGCAGTTGGAAATGTTTCCCTCCCCGTTCTGAATTTCTGAGGGGAAAATAAAGTCTAAATCTGGCAACCCAAGGAGGGACTGAGGGGCTTGTGGTAAACATTGCTAAGCTAAATTAACGTCATGCTGTCGACTGGAAATGTAGCTGAAAGACAATTAAAATGATTCATATATATTATTAGCATTATGATTACTATTATTATTATGACTACTGTTTAACTTGGCATATTAGGTCGTTCGACTATGAAATGAAACTACAAGGACTCTTATTTCATATTGCCTTTAAACCACCAATGGCCTGAACAGAGAGAGACGGAGCCACAAGCAGAGCAGCCAGGATAGCCTTGCTGCAGCGCGCACCTCCCCCTTCTAAATAAAACCTCATATACCACAGAAGAAGAGCAGAACAGACGAGAGCAATGGGGTCACAGGAGATGCCGTCTTTCGGATGAGACGTTAAACCGACGTTCTGACTCTCTGTGGTCATTAAAGATCCCATGACACTTATCGCTAAGAGTAGGGGGTTCCCCGGTGTCCTGGCCAAATCCCAGATCTGGCTCTCGCAAAACTTGCCACTAAAATCATCCCCAGACTTAATTGGCTAAATAAATGTTCTCTCCCTCTCCGCCTTCGCTAATGTGTGGTGAGCGTTCTGGCGCAAATTGGCTGCCGTGCATCACCCAGGTGGGTGCTACACATTGGTGGTGGGTGAGGTGAGTTCCCCTTCACTGTAAAGCACTTTGAGCATTTGGAAAAGTGCTATATAAATGTAATTAATAATAATAATAATAATAATAAGCTGAGAATGTGCGGAGACGCACACACTGACCACAGACCCCCCCGCCAGTCTGCTGCCAGTCCCTCACACACACTGAGCACAGACCCCCCCGCCAGTCTGCTGCTAGTCCCTCACACACACTGAGCACAGACCCCCCCGCCAGTCTGCTGCCAGTCCCTCACACACACGGAGGGGGTTCTCTCTGGAACACAGCAGGCGGCGGCTGACAGTCGGACAGAAACCCGGGGTTTGTGATCTGTTGGCCCGCTTCCGGTCCCGCAGGGGCCCTGGTCTTCGCGGACGCTTTTCCGAAATGTTACGAGCGAGTCCTCGGCCCTGCCCTGGGCTCAGGGGTCACACACCAGGACTGCAGTGCAGTGGCATCGGGACAGAAAAACAGACCGCCCCCCCACGCCCATGCCTCCCCCCCGCCACCTGCACAGCCTCCACCCTCCCACACCCCGCCACCTGCACAGCCTCCACCCTCCCACACCACGCCACCTGCACAGGCTTCCCTCTGAGTCAGCCTCCACCCCCACATGTAGAGATCTGAATATTCTTAAATTCCCCTTCTGGTTAAAAAAAAAAAAAAAAAAAAAGCCCCAAACGATTGGATGTGTAAAAGCAGGAAGGGCAGAAATGAAGAGCCAGCGGTGTGGGGGGGATTAGTACAGGTGTGCGCCTGGGGGGATTAGTACAAGTGTGCACCTGGGGGGGATTAGAACAGGGGAGTGCCTGGGGGGATTAGTGCAGGCGTGGTGCAGGCGTGTTGCCTGGGGGGATTAGTGCAGGGGAGTGCCTGGGGGGATTAGTGCCTGGGGGGGATTAGTGTGCCTGGGGGGATTAGTGCATGTGTGTGCCTGGGGGGATTAGTGCAGGCGTGTGCCTGGGGGGATTAGTGCAGGCGTGTGCCTGGGGGGGATTAGTGCAGGCGTGTGCCTGGGGGGGATTAGTGCAGGGGAGTGCCTGGGGGGGATTAGTGCAGGGGAGTGCCTGGGGGGATTAGTGCAGGCGTGGTGTGCCTGGGGGGATTAGTGCAGGCGTGTGCCTGGGGGGATTAGGATTGTGCCTGGGGGGGATTAGTGCAGGCGTGGCGCCTGGGGGGGATTAGTGCCTGGGGGGGGGGATTAGTGCAGGGGAGTGCCTGAGGGGATTAGTGCTGGGGCCTGGGGGGGATTAGTGCAGGGGAGTGCCTGGGGGGGATTAGTGCAGGGGAGTGCCTGGGGGGATTAGTGCAGGCGTGTGCCTGGGGGGGATTAGTGCAGGCGTGTGCCTGGGGGGGATTAGTGCAGGTGGGTGCCAGATCAGCTTTAGAATGGTGTCTGATGTCTTAGTTGCCCACGGAATATGTTTCTGTAAAGGGCAGAACTGCCGTTAACAGGGTGAAAATACGGCGTTCCTCAATGAGGCCCCATTTCGTGCCTCCTGTCCAATGAGAAGCGCGAGACGGCTGTTTACCATCAACACGCCGCGACCCTAAAAGCAAAACAGGTCAGAAGCGCGTTTCTGTTGTGGCAACTGATTTGCTGAGCAGCTCTTTATCCCGGTACGCAGTTAGCCAGCGACACAGTTAGCCAGCCACATAGTTAGCCAGCGACAGTTAGCCAGCAACACAGTTAGCCAGCGACAGTTAGCCAGCGACACAGTTAGCCAGCGACAGTTAGCCAGCGACACAGTTAGCCAGCACAGTTAGCCAGCGACAGTTAGCCAGCAACACAGTTAGCCAGCGACAGTTAGCCAGCGACACAGTTAGCCAGCGACAGTTAGCCAGCGACACAGTTAGCCAGCAACAGTTAGCCAGCGACAGTTAGCCAGCAACACAGTTAGCCAGCGACACAGTCAGCCAGCGACAGTTAGCCAGCAACACAGTTAGCCAGCAACAGTTAGCCAGCGACAGTTAGCCAGCGAGTTAGCCAGCGACACAGTTAGCCAGCGACAGTTAGCCAGCGACACAGTTATCCAGCGACAGTTAGCCAGCGACACAGTTAGCCAGCGACAGTTAGCCAGCAACACAGTTAGCCAGCGACAGTTAGCCAGCGACACAGTTAGCCAGCAACAGTTAGCCAGCGACACAGTTAGCCAGCGACACAGTTAGCCAGCGACAGTTAGCCAGCGGACAGTTAGCCAGCGACAGTTAGCCAGCGACACAGTTAGCCAGCAGTTACAGTTAGCCAGCGCAGTTAGCCAGCACACAGTTAGCCAGCGACAGTTAGCCAGCGACACAGTTAGCCAGCGTTAGCCAGCGACAGTTAGCCAGCGACACAGTTAGCCAGCGACACAGTTAGCCAGCGACAGTTAGCCAGCGACACAGTTAGCCAGCGACAGTTAGCCAGCGACACAGTTAGCCAGCAACACAGTTAGCCAGCGACAGTTAGCCAGCGACAGTTAGCCAGCGACGCAGACAGGCTCAGCAGCCGCGAGGTGCTGGGTCGCGGCTCAGCGGCTAGGAGAGCTGCCAAGCAGCCGGGGGATTGGCGTGTGGCTCCTTGGCAGGCTTTCCAGGGGTCAGGGGAGAGCAGGAAGAGGGAGGAGCCAGCAGCGCAGCCCAGCGGTGATGGGGAGAGGTGATGCGGATTTGTGTGAGAGAGCGCGCGTGCGTTACTCTTGGGCCTGCAGATAAAGCCTCTCTGGGCTCCGCACGTCAAACACATCTCCCCTGATAACAGAGGACCGCCTTCTCTCACAACACCCAGCGGGACGTTCCAGAAAAAATGCTTTAAAACACCGAGGTTCAGCTCCATTAATGTGTGAGATCACAAATACGTCAACAGAACGTTCTTAACTGAACATCCCAACGGTGATTTAACATGGTAACTGAAAGAGAACATTCCAAAAAAACCTCCTGTTCACAGGGTGAATTCACCGTTTCGCCCAACGCTATCTGCGATGAGCACAATGACGTGGACGCAACATCTGTCCTTCGATGACAGAGGGAACGTCAGGCCTTTGCATAGATGCACGTTAGCACGTTAGCAGAGGGCCCGCCCCACCACTGGGCCCCTGGCACAGGTAAACAATGGAGCCGTTCTCACCAGCGACACCAGTGCTTTGCCTTATAAAATGCACCTTAGAGGGAGACATCAGTTTGGAGTGTCCTGATTAAATAAATAATACAGACAAAATGAGGTTTATACAGCGATTTATACAGGATTCCACAATCTCAAAGGCTTTACGCTGAAGGGGGACAAGGTCACTTAAACAGCCAGCAATGTGTGGAACTCAGCAGCATGACTAAGCCAGGAGACTGGGGAACTCACTCCTCTTTACCGTAAGAGCAAGTGAATCGGTGGGCCAAAAGCAACAGGCTCGCAAAAAGCACAAACCACAGATTCTGCAAGATAGCCAGATAGCCGGCTCTCACGCTCCTGTCCGATCTGCTGCTCGGTGACAGGAGGCTGCGGCCGGGAGCGAGAGCGCCCAAGGTTCCATTACAGCACACGGTCTGCCGCCAGAGTGGTGTCCAAGGCAACGTCCCTTTTCAGAAGATGCACCAAACTGGAACGTTTGTGCTTAAATTGGGGGGGGGGGGGACACAGAACTTCCAGCGGTAAGAACAGCGTACGCAGCGGAGCACGAGGGGAGTTTTAACACCTCTCCACACACCGTCACACAGGGGTGCGCCATTCACACCCGCCACCAGCCAAACACTGCTGGGAAAGTTTTGGTTGTGGCTGGTGAGATTTTCTGCTCCATGAGCCACTCTGTTGCTGGCAGGCAAACAACCGGACTGCGTTATAAATGTAAAAGGTCATGCGCTGGGTAAAAAGCTCAAAATGGCTGGTGTTATTTAGAACCCCACAAGCCACTCTGGCCTGTGGGTGAAAAAGTTAATTTCAGGCCCTGCTGTCACACCACGCAGCATCTCTCACACTCGACACACGAGTGTTCCCACGACTACGGCTAGCACAGCGGACACACAGTTCACAGAGAGGGGCCCCGAGCAGCTCTCCACAGAGACGGGCCCCGAACAGCTCTCCACAGAGACGGGCCCCGAACAGCCCTCCACAGAGAAGGGCCCCGAGCAGCCCTCCACAGAGACGGGCCCCGAGCAGCTCTCCACAGAGAGGGGCCCCGAACAGCCCTCCACAGAGAAGGGCCCCGAGCAGCTCTCCACAGAGACGGGCCCCGAACAGCCCTCCACAGAGAGGGGCCCCGAGCAGCTCTCCACAGAGAGGGGCCCCGAGCAGCTCTCCACAGAGAGGGGCCCCGAGTAGCTCTCCACAGAGACGGGGCCCCGAGCAGCTCTCCACAGAGACGGGCCCCGAGCAGCCCTCCACAGAGAGGGGCCCCGAACAGCCCTCCACAGAGACGGGCCCCGAGCAGCTCTCCACAGAGAGGGGCCCCGAGCAGCCCTCCACAGAGAGGGGCCCCGAGCAGCTCTCCACAGAGAGGGGCCCCGAGCAGCTCTCCACAGAGACGGGCCCCGAGCAGCTCTCCACAGAGAGGGGCCCCGAGCAGCTCTCCACAGAGACGGGCCCCGAACAGCTCTCCACAGAGAGGGGCCCCGAACAGCTCTCCACAGAGAGGGGCCCCGAGCAGCTCTCCACAGAGAGGGGCCCCGAACAGCCCTCCACAGAGAGGGGCCCCGAGCAGCTCTCCACAGAGAGGGGCCCCGAGCAGCCCTCCACAGAGAGGGGCCCCGAACAGCTCTCCACAGAGAGGGGCCCCGAGCGGCCCTCCACAGAGAGGGGCCCCGAGCAGCTCTCCACAGAGACGGGCCCCGAGCAGCTCTCCACAGAGACGGGCCTGTGGCCATGGCCATGGCGAGTGGCATGCCGATACCGCGAGCACGCCCCAGGAGGAGGTGAGCGCGCGAGTGGCGGAGGGGCGACAGCGAGGGGAGGAGGCGCACGGCGGCGCTGTGAGCGGATAATGGCCCGCTGCGAGACGGGCCCGCGCAGCGAGGCGCTGAAACGCTGTTATTACCGCTCGCCTCAGAGAGGCGCGTAAACAAAGAGCAACGAGAAGCCAGAGCCGCCCAGCCGCTGAAGAATCCTAATTACGCCTCGTCATGACAGAGAGAGAGAGAGAGAAAGGGGAGAGGGAGAGGAGAGCGATACAGGAGAAAGAGGGGAGAGGAAAGAGAGAAGGAAATGATCATGTGCAAAGCATGACGGGCATCACCCACCCATGGTGCAAAACAAACACAATGACCAATCAAAAAAGGTTTTCAGAGTGCTAAAGGCCTTCAGGCCCTAAATGTCTAGGTGCACTGCCTTCAACGCACGCTGTGTGTTCAAAGGGACGCACTTGACTCTCCAGTGCCTGAAGGCTGCTGATCGCTGACAGACTATAAAGCAGAGAGAGCTGTCCAATCAGGTACAGCGGCACGTTCAGCACTAATGCGTCCAGACTTGACGATGAGCGATGGTGTGGCGGTGAGCAGGCAGGAGCAGGACTGACGGATACACTGCGCTGGAAATGGGGCGCTAACGGGGCTAATTCGCTGACACTGCACTTCAGCACCCTGAACAACATCTCCATGACATTGGACATTTTCAGGCTGCGGATTGGCTGGGAGAGCGAGGCCTGCTGGGGAGCAGAAATTAGCGCTAATCGCTACCGACTGTAATGGTGGAGCAAAGTACAGGGCAGCATAAGAATCTCAGCACTCCTTTTTATTTCCTTTTCCACAGATTCCTCTAGAATTACAGTTCATCGCTTCTGGTTAACTACAGACTCCGATGTGGGGGGGGAAGGGGGGGTGGCGGGAGGCAGAGCTAGAGAGAGAGAAAGAGAGAGAGAGGGAGAGAGAGAGAGGAGGGAGAGAGAGAGGAGTCACCTGAAGCTCACACAACTGTCTACAGGGGACAATTTTCCAAACAAACAAGGAGGTTGTTCTTATTTATTTGAGTGGGACACAAAAAACCAGGAGGAAAAAAAAAACAGTGTGTTGTGATTCCCACACCAGTGCCGCCTTCCCCACACAGCTCTGAGACCCACCATTACAGCCTGCGGATCCCAGAGCTTACAGCCCCATACGGCAGCTACAAGCAGCACTGCGGATTAGAATGGCTGAACCACTCACTACAGAGAGGGTGGACAGATCCAAAATGAGTAAACACACCCAAAGGAGTTCATATGTTCAAGAGCTGTTACACCTAGACAAGTCTTTTAAATTAAACAAACTTATATGCCTATATGAGTCAACACACCTAAAATAGCTCATAAGAAACACAGAAATCCTCTGTTTTGGAGGGGGGGAGAATGTAATTTCTCTTTTTTTTTTTTAAACGATGAATTGAATCCACAAATCCTACCGAGAGAATCAGCTTTGTTTCAGGATGAATCCCCAGTCAAATTCCCCATTACACAGAGCAGCATTACTGTTTTTAAAAATATGTGAAGAATTGAGAACGCATGTGCATTTTCATCTCAAATAAGTGCACTAGCATGTCACAGAAAGTTAGCACTTCACCAAAAGTAAAACTGTTTCTACTGAAAGTTATAGGCTATAACTTGATATCAAGCTAAAAAAAAAAAAAAACTAGTGGATACAATGTTATGTAATTTTAAATGACGTTTGTCACTGGGACTGAAAAAATAAATGTTCTGTAATAGCTTCTGCCAATTAAATATTTTTTCCTGTTTCTTTTAGCAACTGTAAAGTCCAGTTGAACCCATAAGATGCACTAAAATGCCATTTGTTTTGAGCACTTCCCACCGTGAGCAG
>CM045899.1:31293643-31356143 GCA_025169545.1 Anguilla japonica | reverse complement strand
TTCTGCACACAGTCTGCACTACAGACAGGCTGAGCACAGGCGTTCTGCACACTGTCTGCACTACAGACAGGCTGAGCACAGGCATTCTACACACTGTCTGCACTACAGACAGGCTGAGCACAGGCGTTCTGCACACTGTCTGCACTACAGACAGGCTGAGCACAGGCGTTCTGTACACTGTCTGCACTACAGACAGGCTGAGCACAGGCTGCACAGGTGTTCTGCACACTGTCTGCTCTACAGACAGGCTGAGCACAGGCGTTCTGCACACTGTCCGCACTACAGACAGGCTGAGCACAGGCTGCACAGCAGTGCTGCACACTGTCTGCACTACAGACAGGCTGAGCACAGGCGTTCTGCACACTGTCTGCACTACAGACAGGCTGAGCACAGACTGCACAGGAGTGCTGCACACTGTCTGCACTACAGACAGGCTGAGCACAGGCTGCACAGCAGTTCTGCACACTGTCTGCTCTACAGACAGGCTGAGCACAGGCGTTCTGCACACTGTCTGCACTACAGACAGGCTGAGCACAGGCTGCCTACGCCAGACTGACCCAGATGCACTATGTAAACCAGCAATGCTGCGTACCCCACAGCCAGGCTGTGCAGAAACACGCTGACATCACACAAGGATGAGAGGACACATGTGAGCCTTTAAAACATTCACCAGCCTCCCTGTGCTTCACATTACCCTCTCACACTCCCCCTCAGAACACCCCGGAAATCAGACCGACACAGCGCGGGGCCACTCTTTACAGACTCCTTCCTTTTAAAAGCGTAAATAATTCACTGCATGGTGAGGGAGTGCTCTACAGCGGCGAGGAGGAGGAAGACGGTCGGCACGAGACATTGTAAAACGCAGATTTGATCCTGAAAAAGCCGTGGTATCGATGGACAAGTCCCACCTCCGCCTGGACTGTGCATTACTTGATAAACCGCAAATGCTCACATTTTAAAGAAATTAATCTGATGATGCAAAGGCAATAAAACTTTTTTTTTTTTTTTTTTTTTTAAAAAGCTCAGGCCCTTTAAAAATCGATGAACAGGCAGAAGACAGCGGTGGTCCAACAGCGAGCGAGAGCAGTGAGGAAACGGATGCTCAAACACCATCTCACTGTTATGGGCAGCACTGCCGTGTAATGATATAGGAGAGCTGTGCCCGCAGCTCAAGAGGTTGCGGATTCGACTCCCCGGAGGGGGGTACAGTAGCTGTACCTGAACCACCCGACCTGATCTGCTTCGGCACACCCCCATCTTCACAAGGACTATGAACAGAACGCAGACCTGCCAAAGAGCACCTGTGAGCCAAACACAGGGGATGAACGAGCTGGGGCTGCCTCACGGGCCTCTGAGCCCCGCCCTTAGAGGCCTTCCCCTTCCCCTGGACCTGCAGAACCAGCGTTAGAGCTGGCAGGATACCCACAGCACCCGCTCTGGACCTGCAGAACCAGCGTTAGAGCTGGCAGGATACACACCCGCTCTGGACCTGCAGAACCAGCGTTAGAGCTGGCAGGATACCCACAGCACCCGCTCTGCTCTGCAGAACCAGCGTTAGAGCTGGCAGGATACCCAGGATACCCACAGCACCCGCTCTGGACCTGCAGAACCAGCGTTAGAGCTGGCAGGATACCCACAGCACCCGCTCTGGACCTGCAGAACCAGCGTTAGAGCTGGCAGGATACCCACAGCACCCGCTCTGGACCTGCAGAACCAGCGTTAGAGCTGGCAGGATACCCACAGCACCCGCTCTGCAGCACCCGTTAGAGCTGGCAGGATACCCACAGCACCCGCTCTGGACCTGCAGAACCAGCGTTAGAGCTGGCAGGATACCCACAGCAGCACCCACTCTCTGCACCTGCAGAACCAGCGTTAGAGCTGGCAGGATACCCACAGCACCCGCTCTGGACCTGCAGAACCAGCGTTAGAGCTGGCAGGATACCCACAGCACCCGCTCTGGACCTGCAGAACCAGCGTTAGAGCTGGCAGGATACCCACAGCACCCGCTCTGCTTTTAAAGTGGGGGGGGGGGGGGGGGGCAGATCCGCATGACACACATTCCAGACTGTCGACTAGCTGCGGTCTGAAACAGGCTAATCGTTTTTGTACCGTTTGCTGCAGGACAGCGCTAATAAAAACACGACAACCAGGTCCACGAAGGCTGGTCTGACCCGCCCAGTCCCCCTAAACCCGCCCTGCCCAATCCAGGGCGCCCCCACACCCCAGCCCCCCGGCAGGGTGAGCAGACCGCAGAGGCACTTCTGCTGCAGCAGCACTAGGGAAACCCGAAGAGAGCAGGGCTTAACCATTTCCTCTGAAAACACACTTCTGCTCTCATCACAGTGCTCACCGAGAGACACAACGGGCTCCTTTTCTCCTTAGCGCACGCAGGCGAGGTCAGAAGCACACTTCCCGCACATCTTCCACAGAACTGGGCAGTGCTGAGGCCCGGCTCTTCCCCTTTCTGGGTTAAATTAGACTCTTCTGGGGCTGCTGATGCAGAGACCTCAGTTCTTGGAAAAATGTCATGTGCCTAGAGGCAGATTTGCAGCTCTGTCAAACGCTTTTTTTAAGGTTTATTTCAGATCGAGAGAATCTGTCTCTTCCTCTTAAACACAAAAATATTTGCAGCTTTGTCAAGCGCAAACCTGAAAAAACTTGAAAGGTTTATTTCCGGCCAAGAAAAAAATAGGGGAACTTCTGCTTCGTTTTGCAATGTAAAAAAAAAAGAAAAATGAACTGAGGTCTGAACATCAGCTTTCATCAGTATCACATAAGCCACTCCCCCAGCCACCATCCCCACCCCCCGCTCCCCAGATAATAAAGTGATTTTGTGCTTTTAGTGCGCTGTCTGTGCGAAAAGTAATAAAGTTTTTTCCCTTTTGAATTCACAGCCTCAAACATGCCACTTTCTGTGTGTGTGTGTGTGTGTGTGTGTGTGTGTGTGTGTGTGTTTTTTTCTCTTGTGTGTGTGTGTGTGGGGGGGGGGGGGGGGATATTGATGAACTCCTCCTCATTGCTCCCACTTACTAAACTATTTTACAAACAACCTTTCAGCCTCCAGGCCTTCACCAGGCCAGATATGCATGAGTTAACACCAGGCCCTAGTGACAGCACTGTTGGCCATGACATCACTTCCTGGAATAGGGTGCAGATAAACAGAATCAGCGTTTTTATAATATGTATGGGTTTCAGTGGCACTATGAAGGGGAAATCCAGCATCCGCATTTACTCCACACGGAGAGCAGCGTTAAGCTGGTTGCCATGGGAAGATGGCGCTGGTTTTGCAGAGTGCTGGGCACGAGCACAGACTGGCAGGCCATGTAGCGGCAGTGTAGTATAACGATAATGGGTAAGGAACTGCTCTTGTAACCTACAGGTCACAGGTTCGATTCAAAGGGTACCTCTGAGCAAGGTACTTAACCTGCATTGCTTCAGCATATGTCCAGCTGTGTAAATGGATGCAGTGTAAATGCTGCGTATAAGGTTGTGGGAGTCGCTCTGGATAAGAGCGTCCGCTAAATGCCTGTAATGTAAAGTAATGTAATGTGACGTAAGTGGAGCAGAGCTGTTCTTCTATTCAGTTTTATTTAGTTTAGTCAATTCCGTGGCACCGGTGCAAAGTGCCATGTCCCTCCTCTCACCGGTACGTTTCGCAGTGTTAAAAGCGACGCACACGTTAATCGCACTGATGTGTGAACACAGGGTCAGGCTAACTCAGCCCTCAGCCCTGCCGCTGCGCATCCTGACCCATCTCAGTGCTTTGGAGGCGGTACAGGTGTCCGCCGCCTCCCCTCCAGCCTGGGACAGAGTGGTTTCCGGCCCCAAAGCGGACGCCCCCCCCCCCATTTTCCGGAATATGTGGTTACTGTCTAAACATGGTCTCTGGCAATGGTCAGCTAGTTCAGAACCCTGCAGCTGACCTCATGCAAGCAGATCTGTAATGTTAATGGCAGCCAGTGAAGTTTACATCTGAGGCCAACACCATCCCCCTCAGGCCATCGTACGGAAGGCAAACCAAGGAGGAATCCGCCATTCTTAAACCAGATTACTTCATAATAGTCACCATTATGACTGTCAGTTCACCAGACATCCAACTACAGGGATGAAGCTGATTGGAGTCAAAGCCCCCACATCTGCACACAAAAACACACTGTGCGTTCTCCCCTCCAACAGCCTCTAACAGACTGCAGCAACTTCAGATTTTATTAAAAAGATGAATGACAATGAGCTGAAAGTGAAAATGAAATTTAAAAAATAAAAATAAAAACCTTACAGCTTTTGAAAAGGAAGCCGTTACCATCCTTCCTTAGACGTGCGATAAGATCTGTGAAACTTCCTTGAAACCACCTGACAAGCACTTTCTTCAACGTGCCCAGAAGCAGACATGCACTGCGGCAAAATCTGAGCGTCAACTTGCTCAAAAAAGTTCATTATTTGGACCACAGTCGGGCTGAAAGCTGAAGCTGAAAGTCAGGATTCAGTAAAAAAAAAAATAAATAAAATAAAAAAAAAACTACAATAGCGCAAGTTCAAATGAAATGAAAACCTACGATAAAAATAAAAAAAGGAACTGTTTTTATTAAATTCCGCAGTCACACTGTTCCGAAGCAGGAAGCCTGCGCCCATTTCAGACTTTAGGACAGCAGCCTACCGGGATGCACTTGTAACACTTGCACATAATAATAATAATAACACCCCGATGACACCAAAAACTGTACCGTCCTGTTTCAGTAGCAGCGTGACTATATGCAATTCAAGCTTTCAAAGTGCACCCCACACAGCCCGACGCTGTGCGACTACTGTCAGATACGGAAACGAGAATCAATCACATGCACAATCACTAAAGCACTCTGAACGCCGCGTGTCCGACAAGAGAATAAAAACGGAGCGGGGTCATCAACATCAGTTAATTTCATTTCAAGCAATAACCGTCATCATGGCATTTATTGCATGGACGTAATTAAATCACGTGAAGCACAGGCTTACTGAGATAAGAGCACACACATTGTTAAGAAAAGCCAACGGCTTACACATTAGGAATACGCTAAACAGTTTGAATAGGTTTGGCACTTTTTTGTTTACCTCGCCTTAAATCGTGAAATAATATTTACCTTTAGGACTTCTCCACGTTTGAAACTTAGCTCGTCGTCTGCAGTTGCTTTAAAATCGTATTTGGCAATGGCCTCCATAGTGTGGGATTTTGAACACCTGCGCGCCTCTGTGGAACAGGTACTGGGAATGCGTGCAGTGCTGTGCAGCGGTTTATTCCTTGGTGAGCGGAGACGAAGACGCTTTAAACTATAAAAAGTAGCAACAACAAATCCAGAATCCCACGGTCGTTTTCTCAGAGTCCTTCCTCCCGTCGGCAAGCCGTTCCTCGGCGGCTAGATCCTCATATAACGGTTGCAATCAGGTACCTGTAAATAAAAAAAGAATCTTCATAAATAAACCCAGGCTTCATAAATCACAAGGTACAAAAGTAGATGTAAAACTTTGATGGACCGCGCCTCGACAAACGCCTGGCATTGAAAGGTAATGCGCTTCAAAAGAGGAAGGAAATGATACGGCAGACATTTCTAGTATCTAACCGGGTTTGCACACAGAATACCCAATCAGAAGAGGAAAAGGTGCCTTTGTCCAATGAGACGGCAAAGAAAAACACAAAGCCAACCACATTTAAACAGCCAATCCTTCATGCAATAATCGAATAGTATTTGACAGCTTGGAATATTAGCATTTAGGAACTACATTACATTACATTACATTATAGGCATTTAGCAGACGCTCTTATCCAGAGCGACGTACAACAAGTGCAACATTATTAGAGCTCGCGTAAGAAATCTTGTATTTAAACCTACAGCTCTTGAAAACATTAAGAGACCACCTCATATTTTGTTCAACCCTTCCTAAACGAAGACACCGTTGTTTTTTAAATATTTATTTAGTGGTATAACCTTGTGTAGTTTACATTATATAATTTACAACAACGTTGTGCTTTTAGTATTTTGACCACTCGCTATTTTCAGTAAATGGGGCCTACATGTTTTGAATGACAATATTTATGTGTGTTAATATCAAATGTGGTCAATAGTTTATGAAAGAATATCAAGTCAGATTTTACAAACACATACCATAAACTGTGAAAATGAAAAATAAATTTTGTCTCAATTTTTCCAGAGCTGTACACTCGAACCCCAGTGAGAAAAAGATATTCCAGCAAAAACTCCACTTTTGATGTCTTCTTTAAAAGAATATAGGTGTACAAACAGGGGTTCCGCCATATGTTGCGTTAGACGTATCAAACAACTTAAATACCGAAGGAAGTCTATATTTTGTTACCACTTACAGATACCGAAATATTTATGTCAACAAACCATTCTTAAAACAGCATAGTTGTTTCGCCCATTGTCTCCGACCTGACACTGGCAAAATATCTCATAAGGTAGCTACCCATTTTCCAGATGCTAGCCAGTCGTTCCCTCAGACGTTAAAGGAATTAATGTATTAACGACAGATTAATATTTTTCGGATTGGCAATAGATAGCTCTATGTAATTAAGTGTTTCCAATAGAGCAACAACGCGTCCTTGGGTCCTGTTCCAGATGTCATGTTAAAACAGAGGGTTCTGAAGAAAGGCACGGGGCAGTGTTTGAAGTGGTAAAAGCGTATAACGTTAACATTAGCTAGCTAACGTCAGAAAAAATTGGCTACATAGCCTACCGTTTTTCCGCCGTTCTAAACAAGTCACGATCAGCTACACTGTTAGCTAACGTTATTTTATTTTACAGCCAGAAAGCAAATGAAAGTTATATAAACAGTCAATCTAATTTCGCCAAAACGAATAACCTTAGACTTGTCTATCATCATTCACTCTAATGAGCCGTAGCTAACTTGGAACTAGCTAGCTACAGAGTTCTTTTCTAGATTATTCTGTTGTTATGCTAACAAGCTGTATTGTGTAGCTAGCTATCCAACTCACGGGTTTTACACACGTTTACAGGTCCGAAATCACACTATTCTAGGTAGTTAGTTCTAGTTCTAACTTCAAGTTAATGGCTAGCGTTAATTCAAGTAAAGTCGACTGCTAGTGAAAGTATCTTATGAACGTACCTAAATTGCTAGTTAACGTTAGCTAGCTGACCAAAGTAAACCCTAAATTCTGATAGCAATCACCTCAACGCTAAGGTTTTTCCAATTTGTTAAACAATGATGTGGATGTCATCGAAGACGGAGATGATTATTTATTTTTGGCTAACGTTAGATAGCTCCGAACCGCTAACAGGCAGCTTAGCGACACAAGTTCCCAGTGCCAGGTTGGCTGGGTGGCTAGCTTGGCTGTGTGATTTATCAACGTGGACCTCTGTTCTCAACATACACTCGTTACATAGTGCAAGATACTTTTGTCATTTAGCTCTAGCGACGCTTTAATCTGGTTTTTTTTAAAAACTAACAATACTTAAGTCTGAACAGACGCTAGCTTCTTCAAAAAACTGAGACAAGGAGGCCTTCAAGCCGAGAAACGACAAAAACATTTTCCTCTACAAGCTAGCTCGCTAACGTTCGCTGACTGACGTTAGGAAGCAGTGTTATCTAGCTAGCTAGCGAATGTAAACAAGGCAACAACTCACCCTTTTGCTTAGTAGGAATAGTTCAGGTTAGACTCTCGGGTTTGCTGCACCTAAACCTTATATCTTGCTTTTAGCGTGTGTATATGAGCCTCTATGGCTATTATCTACCCCTTTCTTTTAAAATTCTATATTTTATTTCCGCTTCCTTCCAGATGCAGCCTGCTAGCTGCACCCACAGCTGCTCCTATCGTCCGCTGGTCGGACTAAATCTCGCGACACTTTCCCAAATTGCGCGATAATTCGGAAACTTCCAGACCTGTCCTCTTCGCTCTGTGACCCAGACAGACACAAGGACATCAGTGGAAGCGTACGATTAAAACGTATACTTTATGATCCAGGTTTAACGTCTTGGTACCAAGGCCGAAATTGCCTCGTACCCTTTACACTTGAGATGGCTCTGTTACCGAGAGTATATGAAACCAACTATTATCAATATACAGTGTTACGTTACCACATACATACTTACCACAAAACAAATACTTTTAGGTACTTATTGTTAAGTCCTGGCTCACTGATTATTTCCCAAATGAATAAGCGTCCATACTTTAAATATATTCAATAGATATTGTAACGTTCTCCCAAGAAGCCACGTGCGTTCCCCCAGTAATATCGTGAATACCAAAACATTAGTAGAACAGGGAGAAGAGCGACATCCTGCGGTAATTTGGAATAACAACATGACAGCAACATTCAGCCTCCACCGATCTGCCCCCTGTAAAAGACAGAATGTCACTGGCTGTGCCAGTTGAGCACAGTATGCACCAAGCAGAGTGACATTTAGTAAATGTATATCAGCACACCTCCAGAGACTTTGTTTTGTACTTTCCTGTCATTTAGTGGACGTTTTTGTCCAGAGGAACTTGGAAGGCAAGCGCAAGTGTAAAGATCAGGGATTTGACCATGCAGTAACACTTCAATTCCCAAGACCACAGTCTCAAGAGAGACAGCAACTGCAAAAAATTGCAGAATTAGATCTTGTTGCTTCCCCACGGAACATTAAAATAAGTTATACGAACAAGAGCAAACCAAATGAGCATTAAGAATGCATTCAATGAACAAGAGCAGGCGCAGTGATTGGTTGGAATGAAAATCCGCCTACTCTTGGCCCTCCATGGCCAATGACGGGGCACCACTGGTGCAGAGCATCTAGAAAGAGGAGCTACAGATTTTGAAACAGGTTCCCAGCAATCTGACCACTAACTCCAGCAATTTTTAATTTGTGACTTAATTCTAGAGTTGGCTTGAATTGTCACATTCAATTGGACCGTCACCTACACAGCAACACGTTCAGTGTTGAACCCACTCATACAGTGTACATATGGTCCCAGTTAGACTCACATGCTCCGTAAGAATTGAATTAACACGGGATATTTTAACATATGCATATAGATCATTGTTTGTCTGAAATACTGAATGGCCACTGTCTTATTAGTATAGCACATCCCCAGAAGATGAGTGACATTTACGTTGACACGGTCAGGCTCGTAGCACTGTACAGTTATGAGATAGGTAAGTAAGGCTATTGCCATGGCAACATATGTCCATTGTTCCCCACACCTTTCACCCATGCAGCAAAATGTATTTCACGTCATCATATACACACACATGTACCACGGGACTCTTTCCTGACAGAATTAAATATGACGAGTAGACGCTCATTATGCAGACTCTGCCGGAAAATGATCCCTGTCGCCACTAAAGTCAAGTTTGAAAAAAACTATCCTCCTTTCATGAGCCTGCTTAATGCCACGTCCATTTTCAGTTCTGTAAGAATACAGATCCCTTTGATCTGGGTTCTAAGACTCACTAATTATGCCAGCTCAAACCTCTCCTGCCTATTGTGTACATGCACAAATCCAGACACACATTCATCACGAGAAGTGAAAACTCCCTGACCCATTTCTCCATTTTCTCATTCTGTATAACACAAATCTTTCTTCTTGATAAAGAAAGTGCTCATGATTAAAAAAACGTAAGATTGTTAATGTAAGATGTGCTAATTAAGATAAATCATTGCATAAAAGATAAGGCTGGTTAATGGCCAAATGAATCCCTTCTACAAATTATATAATAATTATACCTTTTATATAATGTGCTATGAAGTACGAAATGAGTATTGTACCTAATCGAACCTGTGTTTTGTAGTTGTTCCGATGACCTTGATATGCAATTTTGTACGTCACTTTGGATAAAAGCATCTGCTAAATAAATGTAATGTAATGAAGTGATAATTACAGCTCAATAATATGACATAGATGAAAACAACCTCACTGCACAGAGCATAAATAACCTCCCTTGTCAAAATCCAAAATGGTACCCTATTGGTTGAGGTCCTATGAGCCTGACCATGATCCATTTCAGTAAAGCTAGGCTGCAGGATTACCTTCCCCCGAATGTCTAAAGTTTGAATAAAATCATAATAAATGCAAGGTACTGCAAACCCTGAAATCAGAACTAAATGGATAAAAATGAATACATGAATAAATAAATGAATAATTTCTTGGTGTTTCTAAGATGCTGAGGCACAGTTAATTAAATTGTGGTCCATAATAACATGAAGCAGCAGGGTGGATATCAGCCAACTCCTGTCATGATTAGAGAACTGGACATAGAGGTTGCAGGTTGGATTTCCAGGAATCACACCCACGAGCAAGGAGCTTAACTTGATTTTCCTAATTAATTACACATAGAGGTAGAATGTCAGTGATTAATAAACTTGGTCTTTAAGGACACCTCCAACAGGCTGGTTTTGCTACAATGATATGTGCATGTAAATATAAAATGGCGAAATAAAAACACCCTGTGAGATTACGAAGGTTACAATTCTGAAGTTTTGCAAGCTGGACCAACAGGAATTTACAAACAGTTGATGTTAGACAACTTTTGAAGATGGAGCTATTATATCCATATTGCGCATACAGAAGAATGGCTTTCATTATGTGGGCTGAAGGCTTATGGTTCATTAGATGGCTGAACGGTTTTCCCCAGCTATACGAAATAATTACGGATAACAAGCGCGTGCAGATGTGATTTCTCTCAAGGCGATAACGCGCCTTGCCGCCTTTTGCCTGTGGATGGCTCAGGTTTTCATAGCGTTTAAAATAACTTCGCTGCACTTTAGAAAACAGACTTTAAAACCTGATAAATACACAGCCACCACACGCAAAGATGTAAAAGAATGGCACGAGCATATATTACGAGATACGGCAACCGAAAGCTGAATAACGGAGAAGGTTTAGCGCTGTCTTACAATTTATCCTGGAAGCCACAATTGGGTAATGCTAACTTCTTCCATATTTCCGATGCGAAGGCTGTCAATACTGTGTCACAGGATTTCTTTTCGGTCAGCTTCTCTAGGCTGCTCCGAAGTGTGCAAGACGCAGATACTGGCTGCGTTCCGTTTGGAAATATCCGCGAGAGCCGCTGCTTTCATGTCGCTCTGCCGGTACAAATGTTCAGGAAAATTATGGTTATAATTTTGTATAGGTCAAATGGGCACGTGCAGTCTGTCAAGATAACTCGAAACGGAAGCTTTTGAAAGTGAAATGACTTTAAACCAACCGAAGAACAGAGGATGTCAGTCAGACCACAGAGACTGGGGCATAATTTACCAACTTTACCTTAATATAAAAATATATTCATATTGGGTCCGATAAACTATTTTTGAAAATATGCACTGTTTGGACTGAGAAGCATCAGGTCAGTAGCCTATATTAATGCTGCAGCTTACAGTGTTTCATGTTGTCGACATAAGCTACATATATTTTTCTTGCGTACATTCTTGAGTGGCGTAGCCTACATTTCATATGCATATTATTTAAAACTATGAATTCATAGTGCACTATGGTTACGCAAATATCCCTGAAGTAAATCCCAGGTCCAAGCAGGCTCTCGACTGAAAACAATTCTCGCCACGAATACGTTGAGAACGGCCTGTTAAATTAATGTTATTGGCCATTATTTATGTGAAATGCACTGGAAACAACAGGTCCTACTGTATTCCTGCCCTAATTCTGCGACAATGTCTATATTCTCTCACACTAGATTACCAGCTTTTTCATATTGGAAAAACGTTTCATAACGCGTCCTCTTTATGAAACAGAGTAATTTTATGGGTGCGAATAACATGTCGACTGACAACGCTACACTTCCCTTCTCCAACTCGTCAAGAACCCCAGCCGGTAAGTGCTCATTTCTGAAAATCTTAGACACGACTTTATTGATGAATTAATCGCAAGAATCAAGAAAAGTGGTTTATGGGAGAAAGGTTTTATGAACTCACAATACAGAGTGCCGATCGAAGTAAAATAGGCTGCTGTACGTGGAAACCTGGGTGCTGGTTGCGCAACTTCAGATTTGACTTAAAAAAATACCTTTATTTAATCGGGAAATGCAGTAAAAGGTTAAAAAAATAATAATGAAACAGAAAATTGTGTCAGTTTGGTTGTTTTCCCCCTGTACTAATCAAATTTGTATTTTGAAAGAATTGCTATGAGGCAAAATTCGCAATGTTTGCTTTTATTTCATGTGGTTTTTAAACTATGTTACAAAAAATACCATTCAAATTAGTCAAGTCTCCTTTTTACAACTCAGCATAAGTATTGGGACAAAATGACCATCTGCTGGTTCAAATTTCATAGGTTTACCATCTTACTCAATTTCTAAATGAAAATCTGTGAGTGTCAGGGCATATACTGTATATCCTTCAGAAACATTTGCTGAGTCTACTTTATTAGTTGAAAGAAACTAGACGCGGAAACTGCAGACGAGGGCCTGAAAACTGAGTATGACAACCAAGAAAACTAAGCGAGGATAAAAGAAAAGGAAAAAAAGAGCAACTAGATGTATTGTAGAATGCTGTATTCCACTACTCAACAGTGTGGAATGACCTGAAGAAGAAACTAACCGGTGGAGGACTCAGCAGCGATCAGGCTGTCTGTGGAAGACGCCAGAAAATGATGACAGGATGATCACAAGAAAGCTGTGAGAACAAATCCTAAATTGTCAGCTGGAGTAATGGCTAGTGATCTCCATATACTGGGTATGAAAGCATGCTCAGGAGATTGGGCACAGAGGACCGAGAGAGGCTCATTACAGAGCCCATGCTTCCGGAGGCAAACCTCTCCTCAGCTCCAAGATCAGAAAGGCAGGATTGGAATGAGCAAAAATTAAAAAATGAAATTAAATAAATAAATACAAAGATGAGTCTGATGAATTTTTTTGAAACAAGTGTTGTGGACAGATGAGACAAAGGTGAATCGTTGCCAGAGTGACGGAAAGGTGACTGCTCCGGACCCTCGGCATACTGCTTCATCGGTCTAACACAGAGAAGGCGGTGTGATGGCTTGGGTCTGTTGGGGCCGCGTCTGGCACCAGTTCAATGGTCTTTATTGTAGTCTGATCCTTACTGTAGTTTTTGGCTGGACCGCAACAGCGGGGCCAGCTCTACAAACGTGAATGACTGTGACTGACTGACTGAGTGAGTGACTGAGTGAGTGATGAAGTTACACCATTGGTCGGCCGAGTTATGAACTTGCACCATTGGTCCAGCCATATACTAGGTTTTGACCTGGTCTTGTTATGAAACAAGTGATGGCAGCGACAGAATGACAGCGGAAGTGTACAGAAACACACTGCCCACCGATATCCAGAGAAATACGCGGAGTACCATATTTAACGTGTCACTAATCGAAAAACCACGTACGTGATTCACAGATTAGACTGTCCGCATTGTGGGGCATTTTACATTGGCCGACACCCACAGAAGCCTGCAAGACTGCTCAGGGAGGGAGGATTATTCCATTGCTCGGCCCTTTAAGGCATTGCATCTAAGCAACTCTTCCTCGTTACAAGCAATTAGAATTGATCACATCGACGTTTCTATTGGAAAGGTTAACTGCCTCAAATTGCTAAGCAAATGTGAAAATGATTGCATCTACAAATTACAGGCTACTAAACATCTAGGCCTAAATGAAGATTTGGATTTTACATCTTTTTTTCTGTGAATTACCTATGTCTAGGACAGTGGTTCTCAAACTCGGTCCTGGGGGACCCCTGTGTATGCTGGTTTTCGTTCCAACCACAGTTGCAATTTTAACAAGCTGTTAATTTTTCTTGATTAGGTGCTTTCATGTTTTAGAGCAGGGCTCCACCAGTCTTATCCAGAAAGGGCCGGTGTGGGTGTCGGCTTTTGTTTCAACCAAGCAGTATCACACCTGATTCTACTAATCAAGGTGCTTAGCAAGCACTCTAGTGTTTGATGTGACCACCATGAGACCTGCAGGGATTTAAACATGTAATTCAATGGCCATCCACCAGGGGTCCCCATAGGCACTCTAAGGCTGTAGTCAGGTGACTATTAATACAATTAAGTTTCTAACTGAGACATTTATAAACGATTAGTTGATGTATTATTGGGAGAGTCAGGAAGGAAATTGAACATGAAAGTGGACGGAAGTTTAAATGCTATGAGAAGCATGCCTTTGAGCTGGTGGTCCTCGCTCCTGGTGCTGGAGAGCCGCAGGCAGGATCTCCGGCGCCCCTGCAGATATCGACCTGGTGTCATGGTTCTGTGTTTCCGTCTCTGTCTTTCCTTGTTGGGCCGCCAGATGGCGGCACTTCTGTTTTGTGTCCTGCTCCCCCTGTTTAATTGTATTATTGTTTTCAATTGTTCAATTATTGTTTTTTGGTTGTCTCGTTTTCCCTTCCCTCTCTGTGGCCTGATTGTTCATTGTGCCCTCCTGTGTCTCATCAGTGTCGTGTCTATTTAAGTTCCCTTCTCCCGGACTCAGGTGCTGGATCCTTGTTGGTTGTTTGTTAGTGCGTGCCTCTGATCGTGTTTCTGCCCCGTGTGTTTCCTCCTGAGAGTAGCTTCCAGTGTTTTTGCCCACGTTCCGCTTTGCGTGTTTTTTGGATTCTTGGATTTTCTGTTTTCTGTGTTTTGTAGATTTACTTTGTGTTTTTTGAGGAGTTGCCCTGCGTGGCTGTGTTTTTGTTCTCCTTTGTCTTTCGTTCTTATTAAAAGTAGTATTCTCAGTTTGGATTTTCCCCTTTGGTTTTTGAATATTTTTCTCTGCGTTTGGGTCCGTTCCCTCGCCCACCCTGACACCTGGCGCACGGTACCCCAGAACCCGTCTCAAAGGCTCAGACCAGCGCGAGCTCCCGCCCGTCAGCTCGGTCCTGGGCCCTGAAAAACAGCCCCCAGATGCTCAGCTCCCTGACAGAGTCTCTGTCTTCTCCCCTGCCCCAGAAGCCAGCGATGGATCCATCCATCTGACATGGGTATGCTCGCCAGGGGCTCTTGCTGTTCAACTCCCAGTCAGACAAATAAAGTTTTCTGTTTCCCCGGGGCTCCGGATTTATCCAGTTATTGAAAGACAAATAGCCTCCATTCCTGCTAAAGCTAATAACACTGGAGCAGTTGTCATCCGTGCCGATTTACGGATGACGCCCACCTCTGGCGACTGGCGATTCCCGGAGCCCATTTTAAGTCACTTATCCGTGCACTTCAAAGCGAAAGCTATCATCTCCAGCCCTTTAACCCAACTGCAGAAGGGGAAGCGCAGAAAGTCCAGTCTACCTTCTGTCTGTGATACGTGCAAAGCCACAGGCATACGTTTTATCAGCAGCTCTCTCAACTTCTGGGAGTACCCCGGGATGGTGCAAAAGGGGGCAGCCTTCAGCCAAACAAAAGCACCCCAGACAGGCTGTCAAAAGGCCTGGGATGGTGCACTTCAGCCTGACAGCCCGTCACTCCAACTTGCTTTCAGATGCGTTTCCTGTTCAGATGGTGATTTCTTGTAGCACTTACCTAAGAGGTGCTGGTGCTGATTTTTTTTGTAATTTAGCCAACAGGCCTGCTGGCCTGAATGTAGAGTGTACGCCTAGCCAGCTCAGTTAGTTTTGCAGCACTGACCCGAAAGATCTTTAGGTAACGAAACATTTTTTTAGTTAGTGGTCTAATTATTGACCACAACCTTGATGTTAGCCTGCTGACTGAAGCCTGGTTAGGCACTGATGGTACAGCTTCACTTAGAGTGGCCTCCCCTCCACATTTTACATTCCCTCAAACTGTAAGACAAAATATGATTGGAGGTGGAGCAGCCAGTGGGATAACTGCGAACAGATCTCTCTGGGGGTGTTCTCTGCTTTTTAACATCTTGCTGCGGTACTCAGATGTGATGCCCATGTCTTATTTATTGTGCTCCATCACCCACCAAAGTACATGAACTCAGGATTATATGATTTGCTGAACTCTTATCGACAGTATATATCACACAGAAAGTCTCCAAGCTCTTTAGTACGACTCATTCTACTGCCAGTGTTTGTCTATGGAGAGCGCATGGCTGTACGCTTGTTTTTATAATAATAATAATAATAATAATAATAATAATATACACTTTATTTGTATAGCACTTTTCAAAAACAAAGTTACAATGTGCTTTACACACATAAAAGAAATAAAACAAGTGCCTGTTTTTATGTGCCTATTAGCAATGAGTGTGGCTGAAGTAGCCAAACCCACTAATTAAAGGGGTGTCCACGTCCATTTGGCCATGCAGTATGTATTTCTGTAGAGTCTGGTAATACTCACTCAATTTACTGCTTAGCTGCCTGTCTAGCATCACAGTCTGGATGACCAGCTTACTTAAATTAAACAAGGAAAAAAAGTGCTACTAATTGGCCCAAAAAACACACAGAGAGAAAATTATCCAGCAAACTTGGTCATCTCGCTCTGCAGAGTAAGCCTAAAGTAGGGAACCTGGGGCTCATGTTCTGACCTGAGTTGTAAACCACCACACATCAGTAATGTTGTCAAGACTGCCTTTTTTCAACTCTGGAACATTGCATGAGTGAGACCATTTCTCCTCATGTTGCAAACAAAATATAATAAATAGACTCATGGGTTTGTTTTTAGCCACTTAGATTATTGTATTGCACTTTAAATTGGGCTGCCAACAAAGACAACTTACCGACTTCAGCCGGTACAAAATGCTGCTGCCAGAATTTTGACTAAAACAAGGAGGAGAGAGCACATGGCGCCTCTTCTGGCCACAGGCTCCCCGCTAGCTCTGGGATTGATTTTTACTGTTCCTGTTTGCTTTCCAATTGATTTTTTTTCTTCTGGTTTTAAAAGCCCTTAATGCTTTAGCAGCTGCGTACATCAGATATTGCCCATCTGAATATGTTCGGAGCCAAGAGCTCTGATCCCCTAAGGCCTGCTTACTCGGTGTACCCAAAATAAAACACAAAAGACGCGGGGAATCGGGTTTTTATTTCTGTGTTCCAGGACTGCGAAACACCCTACCATTATAAATCTGACAGGCGAGCTCTGTGAACAGTTTTAAAAAACAACTAAAGACCTATAATTTTTTACCTTGACTTTTAATTATAACTGCTCTGAATGGAGTCTGACTCTTTCTTAATTTAATTATTTTTATCTTGTCTTTGTGATCTTCTCAATGCTCATTTTTAAACTGTTTTTTTCTTCTTCTGTAGTTGTTATAAAATACGACTTCATTTGACACATTTGATTGCAGTTAAATCAGGTCAGCTGGTTTCAGCTGAATTAGTCCCTGATCTGAGCGGGGAAAAGCAAAAGCCACAAGGCTCTGTGGCTCTCTAGGACCAGGATTGAGTATCACTGCAGTAAAAAGAAAAATGCATCCATATAAAGCAGGCATGTCCAGTCTTTTCTGAAAAGGAATGTGGGTTGAGATTTTTATTTTAGCCCAGCACTAAGACATCTAATTCTACTGCTTTTAACAAAACATGTCATGCCCCTGAACCACATTCAAAATTACTGCTGCATGTCCACGGTAGTAAGTAACTGAATTTAGCCTGTGAGTGTCGCTTGCAAACATCACTGTCTGTCATTGTAATTTCATTCATTTCATTTATGTATTTAAATGTATTCATTTATTTATTAGTATTTGTCATATTGATGCACGATTTGTTATACCTGTGCATTATTCACTTATGTGGAACTTTTTGCAAGACAAATTAATTCCACAGGTTAACATGTGAGCCACACCTCTACCTGTCGATTTAGAGAAAGGTGTTGCTAATTAAGGCTCATTGTTTTCCTTCTTAACACCATTCTGCAGCTTGTTCTGCAGCTCTTGTTTAATCCCCGGTGAAGGCCATCTAGCCAAAACACGTTTGGAGTATTTTATTGTGTCTCTTTTGAACCTGCCACTGCAATAAAGGCAATTATGAAGTTTATGTGGGAGAGAGTGCCTGGGTTCCACTTTTGCCTTTTAAAATTGGGGACATGGCTCATTGATGGGCAGTGTTATAATTTAAATTTATTTTGAACAAAAGTCTTGAAATAAATGCAGACATTCGGAATGCTGCCTCGTGCTCACTGTTTTATTTGAAATACAAATGTAATTTCTACTGAGGAAAAACAATCAATTTTCCACAACTGTCAGAATACATTTGCATTTAACTGTACATCGTTTGAAATTAAATATAGGGGGAAGGAGTTTAGAGTCAAGTGTATCCAACAACACAATAAAGAAATAAATAATGTGTTGAATTTAAGATGACTGTCCAAATTCAGCACCATCGGTATGGACAGCGGCAGCAGGGAGGATTAATGTGAAACATTCTACATTTAAAGATACTATAAGAATTTTTTAATGATTGGCCCATAACCACTATAATGTTATCGTTATCTATATCAGGCAACTGGAGCTATTGGGATTTATAACTGTTGATATCATAAAACTGTTAATGGAGACGTGTCTGTTTTATACATATGGAGTGAAAGTATTAATTTTGACCTCCGGGTGCCTTGAACCCCCCTCCGTGTCCCCCCCCCCCCCCCCCAGCGGAGCGCTCGGATCCCTACAGCACGGTCCTCATGCCCAGCATCTACGGGATCATCTGCTTCCTGGGCACCGTGGGCAACTGCATGGTCATCTACACCATCGCGAAGAAGAACAAGTTCCGTGCCCAGCAGACGGTGCCCGACATCTTCATCTTCAACCTGTCCATCGCGGACCTCCTCTTCCTCCTGGGCATGCCCTTCCTCATCCACCAGCTGGTGGGCAACGGGTCCTGGCGCTTCGGGGCCACCATGTGCACGCTCATCACCGCGCTCGACTCCAACAGCCAGATCGTCAGCACCTACATCCTGACGGTCATGACGCTGGACCGCTACCTGGCGACGGTGCACCCCATGCGCTTCACCCACGTGCGCACCCCCCGGGCCGCCGGCGCCGCCATCGGCCTGGTCTGGCTCCTCTCGCTGGTCACCATCGTGCCCGTCTGGACCTACACCGGCCTCATGCCCCTGCGCGACGGCTCGGTGGGCTGCGCCCTGCTGCTGCCCAACGCCGCCACCTACTGGTTCACCCTCTACCAGTTCGTGCTGGCCTTCGCCTTCCCGCTGGCCGTCATCTGCGGCGTCTTCTTCCGCATCCTGCAGAACATGGCGGCCACGGTGGCTCCGCTGCCGCCGCGCAGCCAGAGGCTGCGGACTCGCAAGGTGACCCGCATGGCGGTGGCCATCTGCCTGGCCTTCTTCGTGTGCTGGGCGCCCTACTACATCCTGCAGCTGGCGCACCTGGGCATCCGCAGGCCCGGCTTCGCCTTCCTGCTCGCCTACAACGTGGCCATCAGCATGGGCTACGCCAACAGCTGCATCAACCCCTTCCTGTACATCGTGCTGAGCGACACCTTCAAGCGGCAGCTGATCGTGGCCATGCGGCCGGCCCACAAGGCCTCGCGGGTGGCCCCCAGCACGGCGGAGGGCAGCGACAGCCTGCGATTGGCCCCCGAGTGCCTCCCGCGCTCCCAGTCCCCCGGGCAGCTCCTGCACAACCTGCTGCCCGTCACCGTGGCCGTCCAATGACGCGTCTGACCCCCCTACCCCCCTCCGCCACCCCCGAGGATCGCGAGATCGCAAACGTGGGATGGGAAAGTTCTCTTTTACTGAACGTTCTGAACGCTGATGTCACAATCGCTGCTGGTGGCTGAGAGCAGCGGGGTTCTAGAACACCACGGCTTGGAATTTTGAAAAAATTCCAAAAAAAAACATGCTCTTCTTTTTTTTCTTCTTTTTTATTGTCCATTGTCATGGAAATTCCTTTTTCTGGGATCAGTCCATAGATGAGATAAGACATGAAGACTAAAGAAAACTACATACAAAACAACAAAAACGTAATTTCAAATGACTGTGTGTCAAAAATCACGTAGGGTCGCTGTCATAACTTAAAGTAAATTTAGGCTAACAAAGCTGAAGGTAGTGTAAAATATGTACGACCCACACTCTGCCCTTACAGGTCATGGAGGAACAGCCCTGGGGTGAGGGGTATGGTGGGGGGCTTGGGGGCGGGGGGGGGGGGGGGGGGGGGGGGGGGGGGGGGTGAAGGGTGGCGAATTTCCCACTCTTCTGCTTTCAAACCTTTCCCAGCTCAGCTGCCAAGATGGCGATGAGCTGTAAAATAGGGAGGCTGTGACCGTGACATCCTTATCCTCACCGCGGCTGCCGGTCGGACCCTCTGAGCCCCGAGAGGAAGCCTCTCCCGAGCGCGTGCCCCTCTCTCTCTGGCCTGGCCGTCCTGATGAGAATTTCAGAGCTCAAAAAAAAAAAAAAGCAATCGCAAAGTCACCCCCACTGAGAGAATCTATGGAGCCAGCGCATGTTTCATAAGAACATACAGAACATTCCAGCTGCATATCTGTTTTTCTGTGGCTCAGGTGCGAAGGACACTGTATACTTCTGAGGAATTTGATTGATTGATTGTTCTCTCCCCTGCGGGAGCAGGAAGCTGGAGGTAGCACTGCCGTCCTCTTCTGTGATGGCACTGCCCAGCAGATCAAAATTAAGATACCCTTTCATTGACCCCCCCGTACGGTAATTTGTCCTCTGCATGTGACCCGTCCTGCTGGCTCAGGAGCAGCGGGCAGCCGCAGTGCACAGCGCCCGGGGGCCCGGCGCCAGCTCTGAGGCCGGGGCCTCGGTCAAGTTCGACGGCAGGAGTGCACCAAACCTGACACGCGCGTCTTTCGGTGTGGGAGCAAACCGGAGTACCCTGGAGGAAACAGACGTGTTTGACACCTCATAATAGCGCATAGCCTACGTGACGTCTGACTCCCGATATGTCTGACTTTTGGCCACCGTACAAGCCATAACCCTGAATAGTGCCGAACTCTCGGTGCTGTATAGGTACGGGGCATGTTGCCTGCCAAGGCCTAACTAACTGATTTGATTTGAGTTGACTAAGCGAGGGAAACCGACGGATCATTGGCTGTCTGAGAGGTGCGTGCCTTTTAATCATTGGCTGAAAAGTACGCGCGAGAATGCATCGTTCTGGGTAAATCCACGAACGAATATCCTTTAACTGTTACGCTATTTTAGGCGGTCGAAACATAGTTTTGTTCGTTTTTATATGAATTAAACTACTACACAATTTTGGGACGATGGGACCCGCAGTTTTTTTTTTTGTTTTTTTTTACTGACCGCCCGCTCCCCGTCTGCAGCAGGCTAAATCTGTCCCGCTACCACACAAATGACTGTGCGTGAGAATCCCGCCGCAGGCCCTAGTGCTCGGCCTTATGATCCGTTTAGGGTATAACTGAGCAGGCCAGTTAGTTGCCTAATTGGGTGAAATCAGTCCTGACTGGTGATTGGTGGATGGAGATGAGAGGGAGGGTAACATGGCGTACTCTGAGGGGGGGGGGGGTCGAAAATCGGGCGAGGAGCAGCATTCTGGATGAGCTCTGACAGGGGAGGCAGGGAGGCTAACGAGGAGGGAGTCTCAGTTTTATCAGAGTTGAGCTTCAATTCAATTTAGTTTTAATTGTATAGCGCTCCCCCTAATTGTTCGAGCTCGAAGGTAAATTTCACCGTGATGATTCTGCTTCTGATGGACACAGGTAGTCCTGTTCGAGCTGAAGGTAGTTCTGTGCCACCCATCTGTTTGCATTCTACTTCCGAGGAATTCCATTTATATTCATTTACATCACTGGAAAAAACCCAAAATGCCTTTTCCTTGCCTGTTATTGATGGAAGCAATGGCATGTTCGCCTCCTGTGAATTGCATGCAAACGAGGACCGTCTGTGAGTTTCTCTCATACAGTGTAGTCATTGCTTGCTGTGTGTGTTTGTCACGTCCTGTGTTTAAGTGGAACGGCGATATGCGTTGTATTGTACCAGACTGCCAATATCAAACAGTTCTTTACCATCAGCAGGAATTGGGAACCTATGCTGCACACTCTCCCCCTCTTATCAAATCAAATCAGATTGTGTTTATATAGCGGGTTTCACAAACAATTGTCACAATACGCTTCACGGACAACCCTGCTCCCCTATGCTCCTCCTGCTCCCTTTGCAACTCCCTGCTCCTCCCTGCTCCTCCTGCTGCTCCCTGCTCCCCTATCCTCCTCTTTGCTCCTCCTGCTTCTCCCTGCTCCCCTATGCTCCTCCTGCTTCCTTTGCAACTCCCTGCTCCTCCCTGCTCCCCAATGCTCCTCTTGCTCCCCTCTGCTCCTCTATCCTCCTCTTTGGTCCTCCTGCTCCTCCCTGCTCCCCTATGCTCCTCTTGCTCCCCTATCCTCCTCTTTGCTCCTCCTGCTCCTCCCTGTTCCCCTATGCTCCTCCTGCTCCTCCCTGCTCCCCTATGCTCCTCTTGCTCCTCCCTGCTCCGCTATCCTCCTCATTGCTCCTCCTGCTCCTCCCTGATCCCCTATGCTCCTCCTGCTCCTCCCTGCTCCCTTGTGCTCCTCCTGCTCCTCTCTGCTCCCCTATGCTTCTCCCTGCTCCTCCCTGCTCCCCTATGCTCCTCTTTGCTCCTCCCTGCTCCTCTTTGCTCCCCTATGCTCCTCCCTGCTCCAACCCTGATCCTCCCTGCTCCTCCCTGCTCATCCCTGCTCCCCTATGCTCCTCCTGCTCCTCCCTGCTCCCCTATGCTCCTCCTGCTCCTCCCTGCTCCTCCCTGCTCCCCTATGCTCCTCCCTGCTCCTCCCTGCTCCCCTATGCTCCTCCCTGCTGCAACCCTGATCCTCCATGCTCCTCCCTGCTCCTCTATGCCCAGCTCTGATTCGCCTCTTGTGTGTCCCTGACTGACTTTCCTCCTTGGTTGAGGCCATATTTGGCCATTTCCCGTACACGAGCACTGTGTGATTGGCAGGCAGATGATGTAAACATTTCTGACATCTGAGCAGCATGGGGATGAAAGACCTGTTCCAGTAATGATGTATTTTGCTTCTCCTGACTGACATGCTCATGCATTTATGGAACACTCTTCTGTAATGTAACATTCATGTGAACGGGGAAGAAACCGGGTGCCTCTGTGATTTGTAAAACACGTAGAAAAATGAATGGATTGTTTAAATTTGCCCTGTCTTTCTGATTTATTATTGTTAGATTTTTAACTGAAGGCCACACTTCAAATTAAGCCTTCACAGTGTAGAGCTTTAATCTGGGCAGAATTCCAGTGTCTACTCGTTCACATGAAAGTGTGCCGCATAAGGGATATAAAAGTGCAAAGTAAAATAGTGATCAGCGGTATCCAATAACAAAAACTGGGACCTAAATGGAGAAAGATCAGATTTTGCCCAGGAACATGCAATTAAATGTAATAATACAATTTATTTGTAACAATAATGATAATAATGGTCTTGATAAAAACTAATACCAATTATACAGTTACAGTATTATTATAATTGTGATGCTTCTGATGATGGTAGTTCTGATGATGCTGCTGCTGCTGCTGATTATTATTATTATTATTATTACATGTAATAGGATCTGTGCTATCAGAGTGTGTATATGTGTATTTGACATAGAGCGAACCATCTATTGTGATCTACATATAATGTATCATATACCTCTTTATGTGTGTGCTGTTAAATGTCAATATATAATCGGGTGTATTAGCTGTGATGGCATGATCTTTATCTTACATAATGGTATATGTATATATGTATGTATGAATGCATATAGGAATGTATGTATTTATGTATTCAATGTGGGTGTGTATAAATGTATGCATTATTTATCTATTTATGTGTTCAATGTGTGTGTGCACAAATGTGTGCATTATTTATTTAAAAAAACATGTATTGAAATTTAAAACATGAGTTGTGTGCTTTCAAATAGAAACCTTCAAATCATTCATATTCTTTTGGCAACTACATATTAATTCAGCAGTTCACTGTTATCACTAGGGAGGTGAAACGCACTGCCTGCAATGTAATCACAATGGGAGTTCCACACTCAAACATAAAATGGATATCTGGGCTCACTTTAACAGGTCATTCAACAAGGAAATAAACAAAACCAGAGTAAACAGAGCTATTAAAGTGCCCTGACAGTTCAGCAATGTTACTTTTTACTTTGGATGTCAAAAATTATTATGCTAATAATTGCTCTGTTTTCGAGCATTTATCCCTGCACTTAAGGCTTTGCCAAAATCAGTGGAGTCATTAAAAAGAATCTATCCACATTGAAGGCACTATTACACATTTCATCGCAAGAAAAAAACTCACTGTGAAATGTTTTATATGTTAATTGGTAATTATTTATTCCTGCGTTCGTATATTTAGGTGTCCTAAAAACATTTCACCTGCCAGTTTCCTGTGGGACTTCTACAGCCATTTCAGAAGCGAAATGGCACCAAAAAAAAAAAAAAAAAAAAACAGTGCTCACCACTTATTCAAAATAACCCCTGAAGGGATTTTGTTTTGCTGAAATGAAATGTCATTCAAATTGTAGCCAGCCCCAATCTGCACATCATCCTGGTTGTTCAATTCTGATTAGTTTTGCCGGGAAGATGGCCCTATAAAATGTTTTCTGACCTGGCTTGACAGCTGAACCTAGATTGAACAACTATATTCTTACATGTATATCTTTGCCAAGATCTACAGTGTGGTATAGTTTGGTACAAAGCATTTTTTAGTTTTACAAATGTTTTTTTTAAATGTAATTGCAGTCAAAAGGACACAGGCACTGCCTTCTGGATTGCGAATCCCCAGCAGCTAGAATAGTATGCCACAGCCAGCTAACCTGCTGCCAGTGTACATGTGTTCTGGTGGCTAAGTCACTGGGAAACCTAGTTTGAACAGCAAGATTTTTTCCCTTTATTTCTTTGCCAAGATTTTGTGTACAGTGCGGTATAAAGCTTTTTTAGTTATAGGAATGGGTGTTTTTTTTTTTTATTTGGGTGAAAATGGGGACATGAGCCTGGTCAATTTGCTTCCCCAACTGCAATGGAATTTTGAAGCTTGGTTTGAAATTGGACGTTTTTGCACGTATTGCGTTTTGAGTACATATTTAATTAATTGTTGCATCCCTTAACAATATATATGAGAAAATGGGTCCGGTATATTCATTTTGCTGTAGGTATACCACTAAATATTTGTTCATGTGTTTGAAGAAAAAAGTTAACCTTACCCTAGAAGTCGCACGGATGATGATGCGCTTCCCTCCAAAGATCGAGACGACACGCGCGAGACTACACGCGCAGTGAAGCGGCTAATTTTTAACATCGTATTAAAGCAAACAACCGTTACATTCTGGCAAGTTAGCAATTTATATATCGCTATTTCCTTATACGTGAAAAATGAACTGTTAAACTCTGAAAGATCGTCCTTCATCCCTATAAAGCAGTGGTTCTCAGTCTTATCCAGTAAGGACCAATGAGAATGCATACCACCCAGGCCGTTACACACCTGATTCCACTAACCAATCACTAGAGTCTTTGCTGAGCATATTGATTAGTAGAATCAGGTGTGTTACTCCTCGGTTGAAACAAAAGCCTGCACCCACACCGGCCCTTTCTGGGTAAGACTGAGGACCCCTGCTGTATAGCATAATCAGGATATCACATGAATCGTCTTCACCGACTTTATGTCTTTACAAGCTCAGCTTGTGGATTACGGTGCATAAAAAAAGCAATGATTTCACATTACATGCTCTGGAGGAGAGCACGCGCTGAGCAGAGTTGGCAGCGATGAGTGCAGCGGGTAGATATGATTGGCCAGCAGATGGATATGATTAAGCAGCAGATGGATATGATTGACCAGCTGGTGGATATGATTAAGCAGCAGATGGATATGATTGGCCAGGTGGTGAATATGATTGGGCTGCTGGTGGATATGATTGAGCAGCAGGTGGATATGATTGGCAGTTATGATTTGTGGATATGCGATCCATCTGTCCATCCATCCATCAATACCCATTTATTCCTGGTCACGGGAGGTGTGGGACGTGCTGGAACCTATCCCACCATGCACTGGGCGAGAGGCAGGAATAATCCCCTGGGCAGTTTTACCTGTCCATCGCAGGGCACACACACCATTCACTCACACACTCATGCCCACGGGGAATTTGTATTCTCCAAATGACCTAACCTGGCACGTGTTTGGGCCGTGGGAGGAAGTCCACGGGGACACAGGAAGAACACACTAATTACACACGGAAAGGCCTCAGATGGCGTGTGGCCAGTGGTTGTCCATGGCAACATCTCTGCCCATTAGGGGGTTTGAATTGGGGGGGGGGGGGGAAACCGTAATCATCTCCAGCACTCTAAGACCAGGATTAACTACTCACCTGTTTCGCAATATGAATACATCTTTCAGGGCATGGCCACACAATTTCTGCATTACAATGTGCAAAAGCAGTGTGACTTTTAAAAAACAAATCCATAGCAACCCCTGAGTCATGTTCTTTTGTCAGCCAATGTCATGGACAGAAGGGCTTGTTCTCATTAAGGTTTACTCTCAGCTCATGAAAGCCAAGATTAGTCTTTTTCCAATTACAGGTCAGGTCCTCAGGGTTGAATTTGACCAGCAGACCTCTCGTTGTCACAGAAATTATTTAGGCTCCCATAAAGCATTTAAAAATCAAACAGAAAGCTACAATTTGTTGGTTATTTTGTTCATCGTTGGACGACCCACAACAATTCTTCAAGATAAAGATTATTAAAGCTTTTTCCCACACAGCAAACTACTGCCACAGCGTGAGATCATATTCTGTGCATAATTAGTACATAATGCATGTACATATGTCTTGGACAGAGCACAATGTTTTTTAATTTGCAGATTATGAGTACAAGTCCCTCTTTAGGATTAGTACTGCTTACTACAGCATTAAAGACTCCACACAATCACCTCTTCCCCCTGCATTGAAGTTCACTAAACCAGGTAACTCCATGTATTTACACACAAAACAATGGGTGCAGAACTCCGGCAGTGCCATACTGTTTACACATGTTGACCTATGCGGTTGGGCTATAGCTGGGCTTTTGTCAGCTTTTGGGAGATCGGTGTGAGAAAATCGTGGTTATTGACTTCGTGGACAGCAAAGTGCACGTTCCCTCCACCTCCGTTACAGGGTGCAGACATCGAGAGGTCGACTGAATTCAGGTACTTCACCTCGGTCTTGAAGCTGACAATGAACTGCTTTAAAACGTTCAAAGAGTCAAAATTCATGAAAAGGCATCGCATTTTTAAATTTTCCGATGCAACTCTTTTCTTGGTGATAGAGTTTTAGGAGGAGCTCTTTTTTTAAAAAACCTTTATAGGTGATATCCGACAATGAGACTGAGACAAACTAGATGGTGTTACCATGACACCAGAATTACCAGAATTGTATGTGCAATTAGGCCTGGCAAATGTATTGGTAATTTTAGCCATAGATGGCAAACTATTCATGTAAAAGGGGCGTGGCAAAATCCTTAACACAAAATAAGCACAAAGAGATCCAGGTGATTCATTCCAGGTTTTGTAATGGGAAGGAATTTAGTGCTGTTAGCCGATGTGGTATTTACGCATTTAGACTTGGACCCTAGTGTGATACTACGATGCACTTCAATTGCTTGTCTGCTTTGTATTAAGTTGAATGTATACGTTTAGCCTTTTTGCTAAGTGTATGTGTAGATGTTCTTTAGTCTACTCCTTACTTTACTGTCAATGCACATATTGTTTAAATGGCACTTAGAGGTTGATCATTGACCCTATACCTGTGATGAAATTATTGACCCTCTATACCTGATGCTGTATACTTTGTAAGTCCCTCTGAATAATAAATATCAAAAAGTAATTTTTATTAGAAGAAATTGCACGATCAGTTCTGGGACATTTGACATCTTTTCAGGTAGAACGATAATGAATGCATTTCGGTAATCCTTTTTCTGGAAAACAAATGATTTCTTATTGACTATACAATCAGGATTATACCCGAAGTGTGCATGATTACAGAATTCTGAAGACTTATGCTCGGGAGAATCCTATTGGCCAAAGCTAGGAAGGTTGTCAAGGCTTCTAATCTTCCCATGGCAACAGAGTGGGATGATGGTTTAAGTCTTCCCCATCCGGAGGGCACACTTGAACGTTGCATCCACTGGGAAAACAGCCAATCTTCGCTATTAAGTCTACGTCATTGTTGCATATTGCTTCTGTGAATTAATCCCATGGCCTACAAATCTCTTGTGTGCGTGTGTGTGAATATTGCACATATGTATCACGGCACGGGGACAGGAGAAAACCGCAGGTGGAAAGAGATGAATGCAGAATGTTCCCCTCGCTGTTTAATTCACCTTCTTAGGGCCCAAATAGCAACAGTTGAAAGAGCGAACCCTTTTGAAGAGCAGTTTTTTTGGACTGTGTTCTAGAACTCCATCGCATTCAATCACCAGCGGTGACTGTTACATCAGCATTAGAATGTTCAGTTAGGAACATTCTAATTGCGTATTTGTGATCTCTAACCGCGGCCTTAAAGGAAGTCCTTGCTTCGCGATAAGAGCCCCAGGTTGTTTTAAAAACGTCGATTCCCTTCTCAGAACTTCAACGTTTGGCCTTGTGAATAAATGGAAGCAAGCTGCAGGGCTTTTATTTCCCCACTTTAGCCCTTTAACATCCGAAGCGAGAGAACACCTGCGGTTGGCCGGGACGGCTGATCCGGGACCGTAGCCACGGACGAGGACACCTCCCAAGGGTCGTGACTTCTAACTGTGCTTTTATTCTCGAGAGCAGCTCGCCCGTATTCTGACCTGCTAAACTGACGTTACAGGAAAGTTTCCCCCTGCGAGGCGAATGAACAGGAACCCGATCGCTAAGGGAACCAGGGCGGTGATGTGGGTGGAAATGGACATTTTTTTAATTTATCATTCCTTTCAACAAAATCGTGTGCATTGCACTGGAGATTGAATTAGTCCTGGCTCAGTTTACATTAGAAAAATAAAAAATAATTCAGTCTTTCAGCAGAAGCCATTTCCTACACTAGAATGCTCATATACAGGAACTCTTAAGGGAAGATGCAAATGTCACTTTGAGGACAAAGGTCATCTGGTTTCCTGTATTTTCAGTTTATGCATACATTACAGGCATTTAGTAGACGCTCTTATCCAGAATTTTTTTACATAGCATTTACATCGCATCCATTTATACAGCTGGAAATAGACTGAAGCAATTCAAGTTAAATACCTTGCTCAAGGGTACAACGGCAGTGTCCTGCCCGGGAATCGAACCTATGACCTTTCGGTTACAAGCCCAGTTCCTTACTCACTATGCTACACTGCTGCCTGCATACAGAGGGAAGGACAGAGAGGGTTACAGAGAGCTGGGTAGGGAATGAGGGTGCAGTGCACCCAAAAGTTTTGAGTGGGGACAAACACGGACGGTTTATGTCCAGATTATTAAGATTTTTTCGCCAATCATTTGTTTCACATATTTTATATCACAGTTCCAACAGCAGCACTATTTTTTTTTTTTTTTTTTAATTTACAGCACATGGTCTAAAAACTCACAGAGTATTTAAACAGCATATTGTGCTAAATGGTGGTGCTGTAAATCTGCCAGGGTTACAATGGCCATATTTATTACACATTAATTAGCAAAGGCGTTAGAAGAGTAATTGCATTTGGGCTGTAATATGCATCGCCATTCTACACTTTCTTTCAAGGCGATGAAGACTTTAATGGGATTACATGCACATATTGACTTCGATTTATAATGTACTCTGTGTGTGAGAGTGTGTGAGTGTATGCCTGTGTGTGTGTGTGTGTGAGAGTGTGTGAGTGTATGCCTATGTGTGTGTGTGTGTGTGTGAGTGTGAGTGTATGCCGATGTGTGTGTGTGTGTGTGTGTGTGTGAGTGTGAGTGTATGCCTATGTGTGTGTGTGTGTGTGAGTGTGTGTGAAGGAAAAAGAAGAAATAAAAAGGGAAACATAATGAAAGCCAGAGAAACGAAAGTATGAAAATATTATCAAGGCCCCAGCACTCCAACCAATCAGGAGAGTGTGCTTCGCATTCAAAAGGCATACCACAGCGTGTGCATCAGATTTCATGGCCATACATGGCTGAAGAGAACCAAGAACACTTTCTATGTAGTTGCAGGTAAATGGGATGTAATTCTCAAGAGGGTTTCACACTGGTTATGCGTGAAGGTTACCATTTCCCAATGTGCTCTCTCAGCAGCACCAGCAGCTGAATCGGTCCTCTTCTGGGAGGTGCTGGGGACTGAGTCCTGCACAAATAACCTTGCGTGGCGTGTAATCGATTTTGGTCAATTATACACATTCAGGACTGTGAACGTGTCCTTTTTGATAAACACTTGACCTCATCCAAGTGAGTGTCAGAGGAGAGTGTGTCTCACCGTTTGAGTGTTCTGGCCAGTCCAGTCTCTGGTGGAGGTGGGACAGTTCAGCCGCTTTTCCACTGCATGGTACCGGCTCGACTCGACTCGACTCTGCTCAACTTTTCTGGTTTTCCATCGGGCAAAAGTTTTGGATAGTACCTGGTACCTGGTACTTTTTTTTGGTATCACCTCCGTCGAGGTTCCAAGCGAGCTGAGGCGATACCAAAAGGTGACGTGAAAACACTGCAGACCACTGATTGGTGAGAGCAACGCGTTTCATACAGCGTCGCTATGACGACCAGCTACATTGACGGGGGTACTATCTTCAGTGGGAAACGAAGTACCAAAAGCGAGTAGAGTCGAGTCGAGTTGAGCCAGTACCATGCAGGTGGAAAAGCGGCTTTAGAGAATGACCCGACACTGTGCATGATGGGAAGGGGGGGAGGGGCTTATTGGAGCTAATTAAAAATCAACTGCACCTACCACTAACACAGGAGCTGCCCCATCCAGCCACTGGTGAAGGAACACCCACCACCTATGGCCATTGGTGAGTATAATATTTATACACTCTCACCAAACGATACAGGGTAGGTCGGGTTTAGTTCAGGCTAACCAGCTGTCTGGCAGGTTAGTTTCAGAGCATAAGTTCCCCCAGTGACTGACAGATGCTTCTTCTAATTCTCGTATTTGGACCTGATAATTCCGGATTTTCCTATGTTGCAACTTAATCGATCCTAATAAGTCGCCAATCCCACTTCCTGGAATAACCTCCGGGGTTTTTCACTCAGTCAGCCACATACGTGAAACAGGGCCCTGGTTTGAAATCACATTTGAGGTTTCCTCGTCCTTAATGTTGATGTAACATGTCTTATATGATAACAAAGTAAAATCTATTTTACATTGGCCTGTGCTGAGCTGCAAGAGAGCCGTATGTGGCGACATAGCTCAGGAGGTAAGGAGCGGTTGTCTGGCAGTAGGAGGGTTGCCAGTTCGATCCCCCACCCTGGGTGTGTCGATTTGTCCCTGAGCAAGACATCTAACCCCTAATTGCTCCCAACAGCTGATTGGTGCCTTACATGGCAGCCTTTCACCGTCGGTGTGCGTGGGTGAATGAGAGGCATCCATTGTAAAGCGCTTTGGATAAAAGTGCTATATAAATGCAGTCCATTCACCATTTTATATAACAAAGTAAAATCTATTTTACATTGGCCTGTGCTGAGCTGCAAGAAAGCCCTTAAACACTGACTGAGACGGAAGTGCTGATGGACGATGTGAAGCCTATCACACTGCAGCAAAGCTGTACCCAGAACATTCTGTTCAGTCCGTCGGCAGAAATCACAACATCACAGCGTCTGTTTGGTTTTTTTTTCTTCTTCTCGTTTTGCCGCAGTTTGCTTAACTTTCACTCATTAGCATGACAGCCTACACTCAAGACAGACAAACATCCCGAAAGACAAAGAAGAAAATACGTGCAAACGCATTCATTCAGAAGTGCAGGTGCAGGATCACCTGTGGTACAAAGGAAGGTACTGCTCAGTCCTGCCCAGTTCCCACTGGTTTTTTAAATTTTTTTAAATGAAAAAGCCTTTTATCTCCACAGCCATCACCTCATTTTTGTTCCAAACCCATTTAAACAGGAACATCAGTGTAGTAGGTCAATCGTGACAGCTGTTGAACAAAGACACGTAAAACAAAAAGACCCTGTCATACACACTCATGCAGACAGACAAAAAAGACCCTGCCATACACACTCACGCAAACAGACAATCACACACATATACTGCTTCAGTGACCACGCAAACAAACACACATACAAACACACACACACACACACACACACAGAAATTATATTTTGTAGAAGTACTTTCTTTCCAGTGGGCTGGTAAAAAGAGGTCACCTTTTCTATGTTCGGGCTTTACCAATACAGATTCAATCCTACTCAGAAGAACTTTTCATTTCCAATAACAAAAGCCAGTGATTGTTGCCTGAAAGGACGCCTCAATGTTCTCAGTTCGGCTGATCAATGCAACCAGAAAGAGAGATGAATCAGCACTATTTTTATCTGCCTTTTTCTATTTTCTCGCTTTATTGGCAGATCAAATTAAATAAAAATAGTGAAGTGTGCAAAAAAAGGAAAAAAGAGAACTGCTCTGGAGACACGATGTCAGACTAGATGTCAAACATTCATGAAAAATAGAAAAAGAAAAGTAACTTTTTTTTGCACGCAAGCAGGGCAGGGTGGGGATGGTTCGCCCATGCATGCAAATCCTGTCAAGCTGTACATTTCATAAACCAAAACCAGCTCTCGGGAGGGCAAATCTTTTGGACAGTAACCCCGAAAGTAATTTTTGCATTACTTCAGGAAATACATCTGTCTAAATGGATATGGAGTCTGTTCTGTCCATTCTATCGTTACATAACGAGCATCATACCTTATTGGACCTGTGTACGTAGCTCTGGACAAAAGCGTCTGCCAAATAAACGTGATGTAATGTAATCTGTCACATATGACACACACAGAAAATATAAGCGCTAGTGGATTAAAAGTCCTGGTGTGTTCGATAAAAGCACCGTTCGCAGAGAGCGAGTGAGCACTGCGGTCTCGAATCCGGACCGTGCCGGTGCCCAGTGCGGCCCGCAGCCCCACCGCAGCGGTGCATTATGGGCTGCGCGTCGCTCAGGGATACGGGAGGGATACAGTCGGTAGGTATAGCACTGTTCACTGCTGGAGTAACTCCTGCTGGCTGTTTCGGGTGCCTGTGGCTGGTTCTCTGCGCAGGCGTGTGATTGGGTCTCCTCCGCCCCCGGGGGTGTGCGTGTGATTGGGTCTCCTCCGTGGTGTGCGTGTGATTGGGTCTCCTCCGCCCCAGTGGTGTGCGTGTGATTGGGTCTCCTCTGCCCCGTGGTGTGCGTGTGTGTGTGATTGGGTCTCCTCCACCCCCGTGTGTGGGTGTGTGTGTGATTGGGTCTCCTCTGCCCCAGCAGTGTGCCTGCGCGTGTGATTGGGTCTCCTCCGCCCCCCCCGGTGTGCGTGCGCGGCATGCAGCTGTGGTGCGAAAAGAAGAGGCTGGCGGGCAGGTGCACGCTTTTTGGAGAAAACTGAATTGAAAACAATCGTGTTTCTCCAACGCTGACTGAGAATTTTGAAAACGGGTTTGAAAAGAACCCTACTCATCAAATGCTTAAAAGAAACATCCACTTCAAATTTTTCGGTGCTCTGAACAATGACTGTACTTCTTTTTCCTATGACTGAAACGTTTTGTAATAAACATGCTCCACTGAACATTCTCAAGGCTTCAAGGCTTTGCAGAAGCGTTTCACGCGCATATTTGGTCTGTAAGTCTTGAAGGTTCTTCGATATTACGGTACAATACCTTGAAGAATTTTCCGGTGGCCGAACCACCAGGTGCAGACAAAGCGTTCAACAGAGTAATTTGGCCCTGTCTCTTTGCAAACCTAAAGAGCCTTTTAAATCCTTTGATGAACTGGACCTAAACTCTCTACTCCAGAGGCGATAGGAAAGACTTCCATGGGCCCCACTTCCTTTCTTTCTGCTTATGAGAAAACATAAATTGAATTCACGCAGATTAACCCAGTCCTAAGGTAAGCCTTATTGCTGTTGGTCAATCCAAAAAAAAAAACCTAGCGGAGCAAAAAATTCGCAACCACGATGAAGAGAGGGACCAGAAGATGTTCATGACAAAAGACGGAGACATTTTTATTGCACAGCCAGGCGGTGGGAACACAAGCACATAAAACAGAACATTCCTCATGAGAAAATGAGCACAAGCACTCCAGAGTTCTTTCTGTACAATGTGCAGTCACGTTAGATAATCTGGAATAAAAACTTTCACAAGAGCAGTATATTATTCAACCCGCAGGTCTTCATCAGAACAGATTTAATAATCATACAGAGGTGTGCTTAAATACTCCACTCTTAAGAATCCCAAAAGTGTGTGAGGTGGATTACAAAAACTTCCCCACATTGTGCAATAGTTCTCTTTTCTACAGTTAAAGCAGTGCATTTAAATGAATTCACCCTGGGGGGGGGGGGGGGGGGGGGGGGGGGGGGGGGGGGGGGGGGGGGGGGGGGGGGGGGGGGGGGGGGGGGGGGGTAAAACACTGACGTCTGTCTGATCAGAGAGAGCACCCAAAAAACATCTGAACAACAGAACAACAGTTCACATTATTAGCCCTTTGAAGAAAATGTTTTTTTGGAATGTCAAAATTCAAAATTCTGAGCCAGCGTTCCAGAACTCCACTGCTTTCGATTACCGGTAGAGGTTGTTACATCAGCATTGGAATCTTCAGTTAAGAACATTCTAATCACATATGTGATCTCACAACTGAATAGGGCAATGGGTTCTCACTATCCTCAGTTGAAAAGCTTGGACAACCCTGTCCGGAAAGTGGTTGAACTTTTTCTATTATCACAGTATACCATGATAAGGAATGTTTATACCAAGTATCCGATGACACATTATATTAAATAATAGTATAACTGAAATATGATATTTCCTGAAAAAAGACATGCAGTGTGTGGCGGTAACGATGATAAATAATTAGTGTTCTCTAGACACTGTTCAAGATGACAGGGAAAGACCACAATCCTTTCAGCCGAGAGCTCCTCAAGACACAGCTTTGGAAGAACAGACCTAAGCCATTAACAACTTCTGCCTTTGGGAATTTCAGGGAGAACTTTAGGCTGAGATTCAAAGACTCCTCAATTCTGGTGGTGACACACGTTGAGCAATCAATGTAGTATTATTATTATTATTATTATTATTATTATGTGAAAAATGTTTAAATCATACATCAAGTAAAAAAATATACAGGCAGCATCTCAAGGATATAGCAGCTAATAGCTGAGCAGAGCCCCCGCGTTCTCCAGTGACATTCCGCACCCCCGGTAAGCACTGGCTCGCGATGCGAGGCGTAACAAAGAGGCATTTTAAATTAAATCAACGGCTGCGCAGGCACCGCTGGCTCCAAGGTAACCTTGGCACATTCCACGAGAACCCCCGATGTTCACGGTGAGGCATTTCATTTTCCAGCTGCCGACTGACGTCAGTTCCTGTTTTTGCTATTTATTGCTTACGGAACGTGTGCGAATGCGAGAATGAAATAAAAGCGCGGGCGCTCGTCGTCTTGCGTCTCTCCATCGGCAAACATCCCCTCGCTTTTCTTTTTTCTGACGATCGCTCATCCTGCCTCCCTCAGGGGGGGCCAAACCACTTAAGACGTCCTCACCGGTGTTTTTAAAAGAGCGTTTTCTGTGTCGTGCTTCTGCTTTTTGGCTTTTTACAAAGTCAAAACTACCTTGCACCCAGAGGCGGAGTTCTGCAAGGTGGCGACGTAATGACATCAGTCTGTCCATGCGTCCCTTCCTCCGTCTCGTCTGTCTGTCCGTTGCACAGACGTGCCTGGAAACGTAACAGCCGGGGTTGCCGTGAAATTTGCAGGGCCCCTTAATGCCCCCAAGAGGAAGAAACTAAACAAATTTGGTGACCTCTTTTCTGTAGCGCCACCATCAGGCCAAACATATCTCGAAAAGTAATGACAGGTTTGCCAAGACATCTGCCGCACACATTCAATGGAAGGGGTGATTGCTGTGGCAGGGTCTGCACTCTGCGGAGATAATTTTTTCAATTTATTTTTCCAAGTATATGTACATATTTATTTTTATTTTTTATTCCCCTCCTTCATGTGGAGCCTGTCAGATGTTTTCTAGGCGTATCTGGTGGATTCTGCTGGAGGGGGTTTGTTGACACCACCCCAAACCTTATCTCACGCAGACAAACATTTTGTACCGAGCTGTAAGCGCAGTTAATTACAGCAGCTCGGGGCACTGCCAGCCGAACGCGCTCCGGCCATTTTACCACTCCGCCTCTTCACAGCGAGTGCCATCTTCTCCCGCCGTTTGGAGTCCGGCAGCCGGTGCTCAATCAAGCGTGACAAGGGAGGTTTCCCTGGAGGTGCTGCGGAGGAACAAGGTCAATACATGGAGGTGCTGATAATTTCTTTTTGTGTGTGTGTGTATGTGTGTGTGTGTGCAAAATGTGAAATTGTAAGAAAATGCTTGGGTGGGGAGGGGGTGTGTGGTGGGGGCGGTAGGTGCTGTGCCAGTACTATCCCAATTTGTGACGGGGCTGTAGCCTCAGTTTACCCGCCTCATCTCTCCCTCCCCTTAGCACAGCCACTGTGGAGTGCAGCCTGCAGCAGGAAGAAGATACAGGCAGGGAATGTTGATTATGTAGCGGGATAGCGGCTCAGAGCCAGCAGCGGTGGTAACTGTCAATGAGGCTTCTCTGTGCTATCAAATATTAAGCTATTAGGGCTCAGGCCAGGTCCTCTGCGTGAGCTCCTGCTGGATATCCCAGCCAACAAAGCTCCTCCCGCCTATGCGAACAAACTGCGGAATGCTCTGAGCCAGGGCTGCGCAGGCTCTTCTGTGACTCATCATTTTTACATTACATTACATTACATTACATTTATTTCGCAGACGCTTTTATCCAAAGCGACGTACAAAAGTGCATATCATGGTCGTAGGCAACTGCTGAACACAAGTTCAGAAAGGTATAATACTTATTTTGTACAGCTATTTCTAGCTAAGAACACAGTTCACACAGTGAACACTATTCTAAACCTAACCTCTGCAAAGCCAACTAGGCAGAAGAGTAAGCTACAGTATTAGGACAAAGACAAATACAGTGACATGAAAAGGGGGGGGGGGGGGGTTTTTTTTTTTTTTTTTTTTTTTTTTTTTTTTTTTTTTTTAAATTAAAGTGAAATATACAGAATGGTGGTGGTTAATCTAGGTATAGTCTGAAGAGATGAGTCTTCAGGCCACGGCGGAAGATGGGTAGTGAGGGGGAGGTTCGGAGAGGGACGGGAAGTTCGTTCCACCACTGGGGAGCTAGGGTGGAGAAGCTCTGTGATCCCTTTGGGCGGGTGGGAGGGGTTACTAGGGCGCCCTGCTTCCGCAGAGCGGAGTGGTCGAGCAGGCACGTAGAAGCGAATCATGTCCTGCAAGTAGATGGGGGCTGTCCTGTTGGCAGCAGTGTAGGCAAGGGTCAGGGTTTTGAACCGGATCCTGGCGGCGACAGGTAGCCAGTGGAATGATCGCAGCAGAGGAGTGACGTGGGAGAATTTGGGAAGGTTGTAGATGAGTCGGGCAGCGGCATTCTGGATCATCTGAAGTGGCTGTATGGCACAAGCTGGCAGGCTTGCAAGGAGAGAGTTGCAGTAATCAAGGCGAGAGGTCACCGTAGCCTGGACGAGCAGCTGGGTGGAGTGCGTCGTCAGGTATGGTCGAATCCTTCTGATGTTGTACAGAAGGAATCTGCAGGACCGTGATGTTGCCTTGATGTGCTCCTTGAGGTCCAGTTGGTCATCCAGGACCACCCCCAAGCTCTTGGCAGAGTGAGAGGCAGTCACTGTGGTGCCATCAACCGTGATTGAGAGCTCACGAAGTAAGGAGGTCTCTCTAACCCTTTGAGGTGCAAGAGCACAAGTACATAGTTGGAATGTTCTCAGCTGAACATTCTAAAGTGACAATCACTACTGGTAACTGGGAGCAACGAGTCCTAGAGTCCCAGAGCACAGACATAGAATTTTGAAAAAGAATAAATATAAACTTTTTAAATTCCCTCCCAAAAGACTTCCTCTTCAAAGGGTCTTTCAAAGATCTTTTTAACCCTTGGTTTTTGGGAATGTTTCCCCCCCCCCCAAAACTCTAAGTCAGCTTCCTAGGACTCTGCTGACATCAAAATACCAGCAGTGTTATTGGTACATCAACATTGGAATGTTCAGTTGAGAGCGTTCTAATCGCAAGTTCGCGACCCAACGCCTTAAAGGGTCTAAAGTGACGAACGTGTGGGGGACAGTCTGCATAGCCCTGGTCTACCCAGGCAGCGCGTAAACCGAAGAGACGTTGTTTGCGGTGACATCCAGGAGGCCTGGAGCGGAGGATCAGACCCGCCTAAGAGCACAGAGAAGCCCCCGCTCGGCTGCCTGGGAAACGGTAATCCTCTGAACTCGAGCAACAGAGAGTGAAAACGCTCAAGACTTCATCCACTGCAGATGAGAGTCGTGTCTCTCCGTACCTTTAACAGTTGCTATATTTAAGGGAGAGCTGCTGAGATCACGGCTGGATTACCCCCCCCCCCCCCCCCCCCCCCCCACCCCCCTTCATTCCTTGCCCTGGAAAATGTATTGCCGTGTCAGTCCTCTGTAACAGAACACAACCCCCCCCCCCACCATTACAGATGATGCAGTGTAGTGCTATGCATTATATTTGATTCATCAATAAAATGAGAGAGAACAAGAGAAAGACTCCAGGCCATCAGTAATCGTGAGATTCCTGAAACATCCCTAATTTTTGTGTTTATAAATCTCCTCATGAGTTCGCCTCCTGCAAAGAGTTCCTCCATTAGCCTATAATCCCCCCCCCTGCCACACACACACCCGTGGTGAATTTACCATCAATTTGGCAACACTGTACAAGACACCCTCTGGAGACCTGCAAGAAACTGATTTTTTTTTGCAGAGGAAAGAAATGCACACATTGGAATGCTTGTGATGTTCTGTGGCTGGTGGAACTACCTGTAAATAATGGCTTTAGACTGTCTATGTCTCAGCGGCATCTTTCCAACTATCCTCTTGCGGGGGTAGATGTGATTAGTCAATAACAAAGAACAGAAAAGAACAAAAAACAGAACACTCACTCAAACCTAGCAGTAATTGTCTGATTCCAGAAATATCCCAGTTTTTGTGTTTATTTCTCAGCAGCATCTTCCGAATTCCGACAGATTGGGAATCTTATTAACCCTTTGGGGGTTTGTGGGGTCAGAGCATGACCCCCCCTCACCCGACCTCTGGAGACAAAGCCTCTTCAATGATTTTTAAAACCTTAAAAAAGTATTTTTCATGTAAAAACACCCAGTCACTAATCAATAAATCAGAGAGTAACTGTTTTTCTAGTTCACAGTCCAGAGAGACTGTATTTCTTCTGTCTACACCACTCGTTTTTACTACGAAACACGCACACGGACTGGAAGCATAAAGAGCTGTTCCAGGTTTAATTCTGCGCAGTAATTCAGCTAACTCAGCTAACCCACCCCACCCCACCCGAGCCGACTGATTATCTGTCCCAAACTCAGGTGAGCATATGTACGAGGGTCCTGTAGGCCTCCCTGGCTGTGGGGGGGGAGGGAGATGACGACCCATAACTCATTGCAGCCAAAGAGGGGGATCCCCCTCAGCCATGCAAGCAAAAAAAAAAACGTTCCCACAATGTTGCTGCGATGTTGTGACAACATTATAGCACTGACAAAACGTTCCAGTAACGTTGTGAGAACGTTTTGTGCTGGCCGAAGCCAGTTCTCTCTTGGGTGCTGTCTGCGGCAGGCAGGCAGGCAGGCAGGCAAGGCTGCAGGGAGTCAGGTTTTAGGGCGCCAGGCCCGTTCTTGGGGAGCTAACGCCTTTTGCATGGGTTTCCCTTTGCATGGCCTGGCCTCCGGCGGGTTTTCCCCCAGTACTGCTGCGAGTCCATTCGGCTGCAGAGGCACATCTGAGCAGCAGCCTTCAACGGTGGCGACCGAGTGAATGGCGTAGCATGGATTACTGTGACCACGGCAACAGGGGTGTTATATTTGAACCGCCTGGAGATCGTCGGTTGGTCCTGGTCGGAGTGTAGCACGGTGGGTAAGGAACTGCGCTTGTAACCGAAAGGTTGCAGGTTCGATTCCCGGGTAGGGAACACTGCCGTTCTACCCTGAGCAAGGTACTTAACCAACATTGCTTCAGTATATATCCAGCTGAAATGGAGCAATGTAAAAAAAAGATGGCTATGTAAAAGTGTGTAAGTTGCTCTGGATAAGAGCGTCTGCTAAATGACTGTATTGTAATGAATGGCGCGTTATGTCATGGAATCGGTTCTTTCATTGATTGCCCCCCCCCCCCCCCCCCCCCCCCCCCGAGAAGAGTTCTACGGCTGCGATGAAGACGTTCAGTCAAGCTGGCCCCCGTCGCGCGATACAAGGGCAGAGCACCCCCGGCACGAAGAGCCCGCCCTCCGAAGACCCTCAGCATGCGCGGAACCTTCCGGCGCACGCGAAACAAACAAAAAAAAAAAAACCAATAACGTGCCCACTGATTGGTCACGGCGTTTTGCTCCGCACCAATCCGTCGGTTACGTTGTCAGTTTTGCGTGCACCTAAAAGGTTCAGCAAAAAGTTGGACAGGTCCCTTGGGTGCCGCTTCTTTGTGTTCGCGTTTCAGTCGTTGCAGCTCTGGAGCAGAGGGATGTCATCGCCCACACAGTCTGCACGCAGTGGCCTCCGAAGGCACGGCGCAGACAATCCCGAAGAGAAGCCGTCTCAGAGCTTCAAAGATCCAGCGGTGGGTAAAATGGATGCCCTTGTCTTTCCTGCTCTGCCTATCTTGCGTGGCTTGACCGCAGCCAAGCAAGAACATAGGATAATAAAGGATCTCTTCAGGAAGATCCTTCACGAAAATGAGATGCACAGAAATTCTACTGAAATAAAATACATCATGAAAACCTCCGCAACAATTTTCAAGCGTACACGAATTGCCACTCCGATATTGCAGTATTTTAAAACACGCACACAGCCATGGAATACATTTATGCATTAATTTCCAGAGTTCAAATGTTTACAATGTATTGCAGTGAACTCCATTCAGGGTCTGACGCATTTGCATTAGAAAAAAGTGACAAACTTCGTCAATACTTGCAGAGCCAAACTTCTTGACATTTCAAATAAAATGAAGTGCCTAAAACTAAATGTGCAGTTCATCTTAATTTTAGCGGCCCACAAGCTACTGGTAATTAGACAAATGTAATCAGCCTGAATTGACCTGCATGAGTTAATTTGTGCTAGTCGCTGTGGCCGACCGCAGAGACTGCTTAATGATTTAACATGAAACACAGAAAAGAAAACCAGGGCCAGCAGGGTTCTCTAAAGACTTCAATTAGGAAAAATGTCCTCCATGCCCAGTCTCGTGGCTTGCCAGCCCAGGAGCAGAAGTAAAACATTAATAGTGCTCATTTTGGGGGGTTGGTATTAAAGCACAGTATTCACTTGTGAGAAACTCCCCCCCCCCTTTTTTTTTTTTTTTTGAGCAGGATTATCCTGCATCAAACTTTCGAGAAGAGGAGATAGAAACTTTTAAAATTACGCAAAGACACAGGCTTAAATAAATCAGGGACATACAGCCCGATACCTTCAACAACAAGTACGGAATGAAACTAAGCCACTTTGAAGCACATTACATCCCAGGTAATCGTGAAATCACAACGAAATCAATATCCAACACTGCCTTGCTCTTTAATTTCTCTTTTGTGCCGCACAAACAAAACAACTGAATTGATTTCGTTTTTCTCTTTAAAACTAAAACCCATCATAGCCCGAGAAAATATTTTTAAAATGTCCTTCCTGGGACAATGCTGACACAACAGCCGATGATGTTGGTCTGCAGAAATCATTAAGCCTCATTTTAAGACCTTTCACCAAGGTCAGGTCTGTCAGCGCTGCACTACAAAGGAGTTTGTTTAAAGTAGATAAATGATTATTGGTATGCTGGAATTTCAGTAGCATTTTTAGGCTCCAGATTTGCCCTAGCATTCCGTAATAAACTGGGTAAAAAGCGTAGGCCTATACAAATCACACAGCATGCTATGTTAAGTTGGCAGTTACCATCCTAAAGAACTGAAGACAAGAGGAAATCGCAGACACAACAAAATAATACTAATAATAATGGGGAAAGTCAGGGAATCCGTGGGACTTGGGACTTCCGTATATCCCAGTCACAGTCCTGTATATCCCAGTCACAGTCCTGTATATCCCAGTCACAGTCCTGTATATCCCAGTCACAGTCCTGTATATCCCAGTCACACAGTCCTGTATATCCCAGTCACACAGTCCTGTATATCCCAGTCACACAGATCTGTATATCCCAGTCACAGTCCTGTATATCCCAGTCACAGATCTGTATATCCCAGTCACACAGATCTGTATATCCCAGTCACAGTCCTGTATATCCCAGTCACACAGATCTGTATGTCCCAGTCACAGTCCTGTATATCCCAGTCACAGTCCTGTATATCCCAGTCACACAGTCCTGTATATCCCAGTCACAGTCCTGTATATCCCAGTCACAGTCCTGTATATCCCAGTCACAGTCCTGTATATCCCAGTCACAGTCCTGTATATCCCAGTCACAGTCCTGTATATCCCAGTCACACAGATCTGTATATCCCAGTCACACAGTCCTGTATATCCCAGTCACAGTCCTGTATATCCCAGTCACACAGATCTGTATATCCCAGTCACAGTCCTGTATATCCCAGTCACACAGTCCTGTATATCCCAGTCACACAGTCCTGTATATCCCAGTCACACAGTCCTGTATATCCCAGTCACACAGTCCTGTATATCCCAATCACACAGATCTGTATATCCCAGTCACACAGTCCTGTATATCCCAGTCACACAGTCCTGTATATCCCAGTCACACAGGTCTGTATATCATCATGCTATATTATTGCAGGGGTTATTTGGCCTGGTTTGTAATACTGAGGGGGGGAGGGGGTGTGTGTGGGTTGTAGCCTTGTTAGCCCCTCTCTGCCCTCTCGCCCCCCCCCCGTAAATTACACCCCATTGTCTGCACGCAATCACCATGGGAACAGACACGCCAGGAAAACGAGCGGCATTCTGAGAAATGCACCGTGCTAATTTACATGTGAATGTCTGGAGAGCCGCCGCTCACACAAAGAGGCCATTATGCCGGCTCGCTGTGGAACGCAGGACACACACGCGCGGGCGGCTGCGCGGCGGTAAGAGCCCGCCGCCCGCGCCGGATGAAGCCGCGAGCCGGCGGCGGCGGCGGCAGCGCAGGTGCGGGGAGCCGGCCAGGGCGTGTTTCGACAGGAACCCTTGTTTGTGCTGTTTTCGCGCGACGGGGTACGAGGCCTAAGATCGGGGATTATGGCGCCCGTGTGCACCCGTCCTGCTGCGAGCCTCACGCCCGCTCCCGGGCGGGCGGGGTCCAGCGGTCTCGCGCGCGTGTCACTCGCGCGCGCCGGCGCATCACACACCCCGCAGGGTCGCTGGCGCCTCTGAGCGCGCGATCTCCAGCAGCAAACACGGCCGCGGTGGAGCAGTGGTAGCGGGTAGCCACAGTCACCTCGCAGAAGGTCAAAATCCCAGACGGGGTCCTTTCTGTGTGGAGTTTGCATGTCCTCCTCGTGGTCCGCGTGGGTGGGTTTCCTCCGGGTGCTCCGGTCTCCTCCCTCAGTCCAAAGACACGGACGTTATTGGTTAATTGGTTTAATTGGAGAGTTTAAATTGCCCCTGGATAGAGGAGTTCCCTGCCGCAGCCTCCCAAGATGGGGTGGGGCCGGATGACGGGGGGCGTCGATGTGGTCAGTCCACACCAATCCACAGGAGGATGAAGAGACGTGGGCGTGGCGGCACATCGATGCCAGAGGTCGTGAGAGGATCTACAGGAATGGAAATCGAGCGTGCCTCCCGAAATCTCGCGTGAGGAAACACCGCCTCCACGGCGCTCGCTCGCTCGCTGGCTCGCTGGCGAGGAAAGACGAGGCGAGGCCTCTGAGCACGACACTGCAGCCTTTCAGCAGAAACCCAGGCTCCTGAGGCAGTGCTGTGAAAGAAAAAATATTAAAAGTCCTTCCTGTACATTTTTTTGTTTTGTTTTGTGTTTGTCTGTTCAATCGAACCGAGGCGAGACGAGACCTAACTGAACTCTTCTGTCTGCCCACGAGGAGGACTTCGGCCTTGAGAGATGGGAGAGAATGTACAGCCCTCTCCGCCACGCTGCTCCTTTTCTCACACACACAGCGAGACACAACAGGACGGAACGGGACAGCGTGCTGCCTTCGGAGCAAAGGTCGTTCGCCCCAAAGTACACGAAGCCCCTGCTGAATCTCAAGCTAGCCGAGATTCACTTCAGAGACGCCAGCGAGAGTGTTTTGAACCGTTATCGCCCAAACATAATAAAGAAGTTACAGGCACACAGACTCTCTTCCTTCACGAGTTTACGCGCGATCTCCACGACAGTGCGCACACACACAATCTGAAGGAACGCACAAAACCACCTGACCAAGCACAAAACCACCTGACCAAGCGCAACCACTCCCTTTGCTGTCATGACCGATTCAGCTCACCTAACTATTCTGCTCAGTAAAACTCTTTCTTCTTTTTGGCAGTGGTAGGGCAGGGGCAGCAGACGCTAGAGACAGCGATTGAATAGGAATTTGTAGGGTATGATGGCAATGTGTCAGCAGCTAATGAGGAATGGGGGGGGGGGGGGGGGGGGGGTGCAAATTCTGGGGAGGTGGCAGACAGTACGCCTGCTTGATTCCTTGGCTCTGATCAGAGAGAGTTTTTAGTTGCCAATGTTCCTGCTGGAGAGATTTTGCCCAGTTTAGCTGTTTTTTTTTTTCTTCGAAATATGGTGCAAATTCGGCTCTAGCTTGTGGAGTGCAGTAGGAATGACGCACCAGTCAACATTAAAGCAGGCATTTACGTGATCGTGTGAAACGCACTGTCAAATGCAAACAGTAAAAATGCGTTTTAGCGAGTTTTATTTTATCCATTTGAAATTTATTTGTACAAACACAAAACAGCTTTAATGAATATCAACACCCTTTTTTTCCCCCCATACAGGCCCCCTAACACGACACCACGAGCAAATACATATCCACCGTGACCTGGCTAACCGACCCACAGTTTGCGCACCGCTGGTCTAAAGAACACACTAGCCGAGCGTCAACGACAGTCATCATTCGGCAGTTCGGCAGAGTGCAGTAGGAATCGCGTGGGTCGCCCCTCCCTCCATTGAAAATGAACGACTTCTGGCGACGGGAATGTGTTTGGTGTAAATCCAGAGTGACTCTTAAAGATTTCACGACCCAATCTGTGGGGCGACTCTTAATTGTCTGGCATTTGCACGACGAAGTGTCCTTGAGCAAGACACCTAACCCATCAATTGTAAAGCGCTTTGGATAAAAGCGCTATATAAATGCAGTCCATTTACCATTTACCATCCCCCGAGACCCGCAGCTTACGCACCGCCGATGTAACTCACCAAGTAGTTTTCATAAGTCGATAGACTGTGTCCTTGCAGACATACGGGGGGCCGGCATTGCCTGTTTAGATGAGGCGCTGTCTAAGCCGTGCCTGTAAGTGACCCCATCAAAGTGCAATTTATTTTCTATTCAGGTCCATTATTTAGGGCCTGTCCTTTCGGCCGAAGGCATAACGACAGACCCTGCAGCAGCGATGCTGTGTGGGGATAGCCTGTTCCAAAAAAACCAAACTGGAATCAAGAGCTTTGTGGGGGCGGCCTTTTACTACAGGCGCTTTGTGTGAAGGGATTTGCCGAGATTGAGCGCCCATTACATCAATTGGGGGAGAAGGGGACGCGTTTTCAGTTGGGATGTGAACAATTTGTTGATCTGTCGGTTGCGAGCATGCATGTCGAATGTTAAATTTAATGGTAGAAAACTGTTTTTTTTTCTTTTTCTTTCTTTTTTAAAATTCTCAAGCCGTTCAAAACAAAAGATCACCAGTGTTACCTAGACTTCTGCTCTAAATCGGTAACACAGAGGGGGTGGGCGGAACTTGTTGTGATTCACTTTAACAATACTTGGCCTCAGCTGAAAAGATAGCCAGGTTGCATGAGTGCTGTGGGTGGAAAAGCTCAATGAAAACACGGATCTGTGCAAAAACATGTGCTGCCAAATTCGCATCCCACACGTCGCCATCTACGATGTTAAACCGCCTAAGAACCAAATATCCTACTAATCAACGACTAGACTCTTTGCTAAGGACCTTGCTTAGTAGAATCAGGTGTGTAACTTCTTGGCTGGGAAAAAAGCAGGCATCCGCGCTGGCCTTTTCGGTATATTGAGGACCACCTTTGTAGGCTACTGTAGACCGGTAGCGGATCTATACTGCTACGTTTGCACTAATTTTGTCTGGTGGGATTGACTGCGGTAAAAGATACCCAGCGAGGCGGGGAGGGTATGAATGCGGAGAAGAGTTCGTGTTTGGGGACCGGGGGGTTAGGTTAGAAGTGCTACTTACTGCCCTCTATTTTTGCCTGTTTTTACAGACTGCTGTCTCTGGACGATGGGGAGCTAAGAAAATATACTGAAAAGGCAACTTCTATTAGTCTGCCGGCGATTGTTTCCTCTTAGCCGCCGGCGAGCAAACATACCTGGCAAACTCTTTGGGAGTGCCGCCGCGACACGATGATGTCCGTTACCCAGCTCTGGAAAGCCAGAAAACAACGGGGTCTGGTGTGCCTGCAATGGATTATGGGCCATTTGAGTACACCCCTCCCCATTCGTAAACTTAAAATGCTTCATTCCCTACTGTAGACAAGATATTGGTGAAGATATAAATGTAAAAAATCTCGTTGTTCAAACTAGGTTTATGGTCTATCCATGTCAGAAAACATTTTAGCTTGTCTCGATGTCGGCATAACTTCGACGGATCGGAGTTTCAATAGTGATCAGAAAATCCATAGTGATAGAATAGCAAGCGCCGATTTTTTGGTGCCATTTTTCTTAAGAAATGGCTGTACAGGAGAAGTTCCCGAGGATTCTGGCGGCTGTAACACTTTTAGGACACCTAACATTTCACAGTCAGTTTTTCTTGTAACAAAATGTGTAATAATGCCTTCAGTGTGATTAGACTTTTTATGCCCCCATTGATTTGAGTGCAGCTTTAAATGCAGTCATAAATTCTCATGAAATGTCAAATTAGCATAATAATTTTCTGATGTTGAAGTAAAAAAAAAAAAAAAAAAGCAACATTGTCGAACTGCCAGTGTACTTTCGAAACAATTTGATAGCTTTATCTACTATGTTGAAGGCACGTGATTATTCACTTTTGGGCACTCTAGTTATAGTTCACCTTTTTGTTGTTTATTAATATGAAATATTAATAAAGATTTTTTTTCTTTCTTATTGTGCACTGTTAAAAGAAAGTGTATTGAAACTCCACAACTGGTGTTTTGAAAAATATTACATGTACTTTGTATTTTCATCAAACTGAGGCGGGGGGCATCTGTCTGCCTGAACTCTTCTGACTCCTTGCTCACAAGGAGGCCTTGAGAGATAGGACCTAATGTACTCCCCTCTCCCCCATCCTGTGTGTGTGTGAGAAAGGGGCAGTTAGACAAAAAAAGAATGGAAAAGTACAACAGGCTGCCTTGAATATCTTCGCAAATAAAGGTGGTTTGCTCAAAGTACACGAGCCACTGTTGAATCTCAGGCTTGCTGAGATTCACTTCAGAGACTGCCTTGAAGTGCTCCGAACTGTTATCTCCTATTTGATCAAATATAATAAAGAATTCATTCTGTGTGAGTAACTTGAAGGTTCAGTCTCTCGTCGTTTTTTGAGTTTATGTTTGATTTTCATGACAGTAGTACCACAAAACGCCGTTTTTGGAGTTGTGGGACACCACCTCATCAGGGAATCATGAAACACCTCATCTAGTCAAATCTGAAATTATCTGGCCTTTATCAAACACTGAACTCCAATATCTTTCAAACTGCAATTAACCATCGTTACACTTGACAATTCAATACATGAAGCAATGGGACAGTGCAAACAGAAAAAAAAAATCCTTTTATAGCATGAATATCCTTTTTAAATATGCACTCGTGTGCGTACAATTTGATTTATTCAGGAATGTCAATAGCTTGGCAGGGATTCTGCCATTTCCTGTCACAATTCTTTTTAGAATTAGCATTTGAATGTACATATAGGTACAACTCACATTGTTTGGGACAATGCAGCCAGAATATGTAAAAAGAATACATGAGCATTCCTGCAGCTTCAATGACAATACTAAAGAGCCCAAATTGCCTTATTCTCTAGAAGAATCTTGTAGAATGAACAGGCCCAGTAGCTGTGAGATACAGTGTGAATGGACCACTTGATAGACCGCTGTGGTGATGTGGAATCCTGCAAAGGAGACTAAGTATGATTAGATCATTCAGAAAGAACCCTAGAAAAATCAGCGTCCACTGTTCTGATAATTGTGTTGCTGACAGAAAACTGTCATTCACAGCAGCGCCAGCATAAAAATACCAGCAAGCACCTGGCGATGTGCAGCACCTCCTGAAGGCTCTTCGGCCTGCTCATCTTTCTAAAGTAATAGCAATGGTTGGGAATTAACCTCAGCCAACTGAGCCTGCTTTTCAACATCTGCAGGAGATATTGTCCTTGCCCACTTACGCACCTGCTGTCTGCCCATCTCTGGTATGGTTCTGCCCCTCTGAGAAATGTGTTTGTGGAATTCCCTCATTGCCTTTGTAGAATTGTTCAGCTCTTCAAATTCTACTACAAACCCGACTCTGGTAAACAAAGCGGGACATTCCTCGACGGCTTCCTGCGTGTTGCCACCAGCATTGAGCATTTCTCTTCGGAAATGGAAAATGCTCGAATTTGAAGATTTTTCAATTGACATCCCCCCCCCCCTTCATCTTCATCAGTTCTTTTTTTCATTTGAGCCACCATTTTATCTTCGGACGTTTCCTCTTCTCCCTCCCTTGCATCCTTGGCTCCAGATTTAAACGAGATGGCTTTTTTTTTTCTTTTTGCACCACTTTGAGAGTTATTCACAGTGGTGCAGTACTTCTGCTTTTCAAATGTTTGCTGACCCCTCGGTCGGCTTTTTAAATTTATCTATAATACTTGCCATCCAGCCATCAGCCATACATTCCATTTTGCCCTGAGATGAGGCCATAGCTTTAATATTGCTCTTGCCATCGGCACTTTTTGATATTTGTCTGGGTATCTGCATTGGTTTGTAAACCACAGCAGACAGAAGCAATCCCCTGATATACATCGGTTGGGTTCGGACAAATCCTTTTTTTTCCAGAGCAGCTTTTAGTTCTTCAGGTAAGGTTTCCACTGGGATGAAGAAATTATCTGGGCCAATCAGATCTTAAATTCTGTATTACGGGGCATTGAGATGGGGTGCCATCAAGAACCTCAGAGAGCTCCTCACCATCCAGAAGCTCACCTGCAACTCTGGATGTGCTGGGCCAAGGAACAGAAGTACCATTGGTGGGGTGATGTTTGGGTGGGGGCAGTTCTGCAGAATTAGTTTTCATTTGCAGCAATCTCGCAGCATACTGCAATCTTCTGTGCTCGGGTTTCTCTTCATCGTACACGAGTCTACTGCCCTCTACTGGTCAGCCAGTTTTGGACAGTGGGCTCGTGTGTTTTGGTGTGTAATTTGAGCGGACGTGCCTCTCTCTTTTCTCTCTCTCTCTCTCCTACCATCTCTCTCTCTATCTGACCGCTGCGTTCCCTCATAGAGGATTTCGTCCCTCCGCTGACTCCCGGGGGCGCCTCTCCCCCCCACCACACGTGGGTGATTTCCTCCGGTAGCTCTTCTTCGAGGATCGATTTGTGTTCTTGCTCTCGCCCAGGCCTGGGGGTGCCCGTTTAATATTCCCATCTATCCATCCAGCGGTGCACTTCTTCGGAACCACCACATTGTGACCGTGATCCCGGGCCTTGAATAAACCATAACCCTGTTAAGGGCTTCTGGGCGAAATGAACCCCAGCCCTCTCCGATTCTTCCGATACCCCCAGGTTGCGACTCTCCTTCTCGAGCCGTTACCCTGGAGTGGGTTATTTTTGAAACCTCTCTGTTGACTCCATTCCCCGGTGGAGTGGGTGGGATATGGTGAAAGGATCGAGTGCGAGGCTACTTCCTGGCATTCTGGCGGAGGTAAGTCGAAGGAAAGGCGGGCAAGTTTTTGTTTATCACAATGCTGCCCTCCGAGACGACTGAGCCTCCTCCAGTCCCGATGCCCCTGGAACTGCAATCTTCTAAATCGACATAATCTTCCCATTCCTCATCCCAATATTTGAATATTAATATCTCATGAGTTCAAGCAAATCACTGTCTTGTTACCAGATAATCAAAAAACTTGGTTTTAACGTTGAAAGTTTTAAGGTCTGTATTAATGCAGCATACCATTGATGTGCAGTGTGTTTACATCATATTTGGTGATCACATATTTGGCATGAATCAGAAAAGTACTTGAAATTCACCTGCTCAAGACTATGCATGGAAACTGGAGCATCACAGAAATGAGCCTTTGTTGAGTCTCCTGTGGTGTCAAGAAACTTCATCCTGGAAAAATAAGAGCTGGAAATTGATGTTAAATGATATAACTCACAATGCATGGCAATACATAAAATGTTGGTTAATAAGCAGCTTTCACAGACTAATAAAATATACTAAGTACACAATGCTGCAGGACAGACATGCTCTTTATCACATTAGCAGTCTGTTCCACCATTTTCATAGAAATTGGCTATTAAATTCACAACACCTCCACGAAAAGAGAGAGAGCAAATTTCTGTCCTACAGCAAAGAAAAGATCCTTAAAGGTAAGTCAAGCACAAACACAACAATTGCATGACTGTTATTAGCATAACAGCACATTCAAAAAAAAAAAAACTATTTAAAATGTTATTGCTATTAACAAAAAGATATTTTGTTATAGGCATATATATTATCAATATTACAGTCTCTTATGCTATCTATACAACGTGCCATAAGCAAACATAAAAAATAAAATACAAAACATTAGTGCTGTGTTTCCAAATGCAATAAGCAATAGGATGGACAAACCATGACAAACCATTACAATCTCATTTAAAGCATTTCTTGCAGTCCTCATTGTGCCAGTGAGCATCATCGCAATTCATTTAAGTTTAAAGTCATTTCAATGCTCTGGAGTTGTAGTTGAACAAAATAATTCCCAGCATATGTGATGCTCAAAGAAATGGTGACTGGGTTAAATAAAAATGACTGACCATCAAAAACAAAAACAATTTTCAGAATAACACATAATTTGTTTTCAGTTATGTAGGCGATCAGTCAATAATAATTATGCAAATCCGCTGGCTGACTCACTGAAGCTTTATTTGTCGGCGTCAGGAGGTGTGCCGACCAGCGATTTTCAATCTGTGACTCAGAGAGCCTGAAAAAGACATAGGGATGCTTGTTTTGCAAAAATGTGCGATCAATTCATCAAAAAAATAGGATCATTGCACATTGTTTCCCACAACATAAATCTTCTGACAGTATGTGACGCCATTCATTTTGATAATCCGACAGCGATGGAGAGGTTCAGTCTGGGTAACTTCCACTGGATGACAACGAGCTCAGCACCCCACCTGATAGCGATTCCATGGCAACATTTGCAGTGGTGGAGAAGCTGGCTTTGTCTTCCAGCAAACCAGAGTCAGATAACATTTTGTAAGCCTGTTGGTACCGATGTCTGTTGGTACTGATGACAGTGTAAAGCACGGATTAATGACGTTGTTCACTACTCTTTTAAGACTGAGGATATAGTGATGCGTAGCCTCAAATTGCATGCATGCAGCAACATGGTCGGAGTGGGCCAGGGGTCGGGGGGGTGCGAGGGTGGGGGGGGGGGTCCCAAAGCCTTGTATAACACAGGTAATGCAGGAGAAAGTGCTGCTTAGGCTTGAGCGTGTTATGGGGGGGGTTATCTCGCTGAATGATTTGAGGTTGGTTTTGTATTTTCTCTTGCAGAAGTGCGACATGACCTTCAGTGAGTTTGTGTGCAAAAATACATTTCTGTGATATCTTTCAGTTCCGAGGGTAATCTCCAGGGGGCATCATTCTCTGACACTTCAGCAATACTTCGAAAGCCACACTTTTCGAACATCTTGCCTCTTGCGCATGGCAAGGAGTTGCCTGCCAGGCTATTTTGGGCTTGTCTTTATGGGTGAAGACTTCCCAAAACGTAGCAGAAGGCGAACAGTTTTGTTTGCTTTTCTGTGTGGCCACAATGGGTTTGGGTTCAAATTCATCCAGAAATTATGCTATTATCTGAATGGAATGTTCAAACTTTGAAAAGAGCAGCCCAAAGATAATCGTCCCATAATTACATTTGCCCTTGGAGGGAAAAAGAAAAATATTTTCCTGAAAGGAGAATAGAGAGGTGATTTTTGATTTACCAAGGTAAATATGAAACTGAATACAAGTGAAAGGAATGAGGATTCTGATTAAACTGACATCCAGTCGTTAACCTCATTTAATGATTTTAAATATTGGCTGGGAATTAAAAAGGAAGTCATTGGTCAGTAAAACCTGTTTGTGACCAAAAACCAGAACTTGTAACAAGGGTCAGCTGCCAAATCTAGGGGTACAAACTGGGAGGTGATCGTATCAACTTGAGATGTAGTCTGTGTGTTCTGATCGGGATGCAATGTGAGTCAAGTCATTCTAATTCTTCTTTTCCAATCATTCAATAAGTTAAGTGTTTTCTCAATTTAATTAGTAGCAAGAGGAATGAATAGGCCTACATATATACTCATTTGTGGCAAGGCATCAATTAGTAAATAAGATAATTAATTAATTGATAAGAAGCAAGTAATTACAATTTAGCAGGCGTTCATCCGTCTATAAAAACAGAAAACCAAACCCTGAAACAGTAGATACTTTTTACTGCTGCAATTTTCCTCTGAGTCACCCACGTTTGCTTGCTTCAGCTTCTTCCGGATTGCCAGCAGAATACACGCTCGCTACGTAGTCCGACCCCGTCACCCCCCCCCTTTGACAAACGACTCCGTCACCACCCCCCTGTCACCATCCCCACCCCCGCCCCATCCCACAGGTTGCAGCGAGGGGGTACTTGGGGTCTGGGTGTGAGTGCGTGAGTGAATGGTGTGAGTTCCCTGCCATGGACTGGCGACCTGTCCAGGTTTTATTACGAACTCTTGCCCCAATGCATGCTGGGATAGGCCCCAGAAACCCCCCCCCCACCCCACGACCCTGACCAGGAATAAGCAGGTTAGCTGATGGATTGGTTGATCATTTTTAACATCCCCTGGCAGGTATCAGTGAAGTTGCAGATCCTGGAAACTCCTTCAAGGATAATAGACCTATTTCATGTTGTCAATCCACAGGCTCGCTTTTGAAAAACAAGATAAATAATTAAATGCTTTTGTGTAAATCTGTTCCTTTCATTAAAAATAATTGCCTCATTCATTTTCAGAAGACGTACTGGTGCACGTCCTATAATTATCATGGAGGCCAAGTGAGGAAAATCAAACCCGACCAGACAGACGTCAAGATCTGCATTTCCATTTTTAGGTACGGAGTGAATGGTATAATCCAGTACAACATACACACTGTTCTTACATACAATTTGTTCACAACAGCAAGAAGCAATTCAGTTCACATTGTAGAATAACAAATACAGGTAAAAGGTGCACAAATTTTGAGAAAATACATAAAAGACAGAGATTGCCAGTGTGTCATAGATGTGCTTTAGCGCGATCATTGTATATTTTCCGGGTAAAAATCCTACAAGTTGTTTGCTCAAGGTTAGCAGCAGGGTCCTATCATGTCTCTCATCCTTGCTTTTGGGAACATGCTGGAGGAAATCCGGCTCTGCGCTAGAATGGCGCAGAACTGCGACCGGTCCACAGGTGGCGCCAGCTGCCCACAGAGAGGTCTTCCAGGGCACTGTTCGGTGGAGGAAGGAGATGGATTGGCTCCAGCAAAGGGAGTTCTCGGCCCAAATGCAATTACACCTGTGGCGCAGTCTAGACTTGCCATCAAACATACGGAGATAGCGGGAGTAAAAGAAACTATCCCACACGTTGGCGTCCCCCGCCCAGAACTGCCCACCCTCTGATAGAGAGGTTTGGCGTCCCCCGCCCCAAACGAAACGTTCTGACGAATGTTGGATCTGCCGCATCCCATCTTCATTCCCATTGGATTGAAAGGCTATAGCAATTTGATTTGGAACAAGGATGCGCCAATTTCATTATTAGGCATGGAAAATTGGCATGAAAAACAGCAATATTTATGCACATGTATTTATTTGTGTACATGTGTTCACAGTACATATGCAGTATATGTGTGAGTATGTATAGGTTTACAGGAAGGGCAACGACAAGGCATTCCCACAGGTACTTGCATTTTGAACCACATGTCATTTGGGCTGGTGTAGAGCGGTTTCTGTGCAAATATAACTCTTGGGAGCCTGATTTATATGCCACACTCCGGTATTAGTATATATCATGTATAAAAAAAGCCAACAAGATGACTGAAAAGGCACCCCAAAATAAACTAACCAAACGGAAGGACACGGTCATAAAGCGACTGAAAAGTATGCAAATAGCACCACCTTCTGGCCAATTATACGAATATTCAGTGAACTGAATATTGATAACTGAAATTTATCGAACTGAATACATTTTTTTAAATCCTACACTGGAACATAAGTAATATTGTTTGACTTCAATATTTTTGTGTTGTTCTAACTTCTAATACTAAAATAAGGGTTGTATTGTTTTTCAGCCACACGGGAATATTGATCATATTAAGGACACACACATTTGTTTAAACTTCTGAAATATTACTAATAAATGTCAACAAATGATTTGATACCGGCATTTATAAAAACGTGAGTCTTGGGCGCGAAAACTTGAAATTATTCAGCTGTGTTGCGCCGGCTCCTAAGTTTAGTTGCACTGAACTTGTTCCACCAACAGAACAGTTATGTGGTTGCAATATGTTAGGGTCACAGACCCGTGACCGCGGAACGTACCGACGAACCTGAGGCATTTTGAATCACCAGCATGTTGTGACCACAGCATTTAATTACAGAGTGAAACTGCATAGCCATGTCTGCCACTGGTTTCCTTACTCGTACCCGGTGCGACCAAGATAATCTCTGAGCGTGTTTTACTGTAGCTTCCAAAACAGTGTAACGTCACTGTTTTATGCCACTAGAAAACTACATTAGAAAAAAAACTGGTTAGTAAAAAAAAACAATCGCAGTGGAGCTACCACATGCTTTGAAAACGATTGTCATACCAGTGATCCAATAGAAACCACCATTAGAATCTTGTTAACCAATTAAGTTGGGAGAGGGCGGGGGTGACCGGGTTTTTGTACTTTCCTTCCGGAGTACTAGTTTATTTCAATGGGAAGATCGAGAAAATGTAAGGGACGTTAGGAGGGCAGCTTTTTTGTTTTCTAAATTACACAGGGTTGACAGATAGGATTTAAGATACAGGGTTTACTGGTGTGACGCTGCACACTCCGCCACGGTTGGTGGCGGTATGCATCTTTAAAGCTGGGGTACAATCCGCCAACAAATCCTACAGAAGAAGATCGAGAAAATGGATAGCAACGAGCACCGGGGTCAGTTTGCACAACATGACGCCTTTAACTTGGCGGTGTTCGTTCATCTCCTTCAAAAGTAACCAAAAGCTGTTCGTCATCAACGTAGAACCTTCTAAACATCATTTCCGCGCCGCGGACAGATCATGTGTAGTTTATGGTGTTAATGTCACGGCAGTGTGATCGTTAACACTCATTATTTGCCTGGTAGCAAGCTGCTAGCTGTTTACTCACTTTCCATTTTAAATATTTCTGCAGCAAAACATTTGCACGCCTTGGACCCATGCTGCGACTTTCGTAGCGAGCAAGTTAAGTTACCAATTTGATTGTTGAGTTAGTCAACACAAAGCTTTTACGTTATCCAGCTAGTACTAATAAGTAGCCAACACAAGTTGGACATTGATGGACATAAACCCAATCCTCTGTTTCTAGCTAACGGTTAGCCTTTGCTTTTGTGTGCTGTGATGCTGCAGTGAATACACTTTCTAGCAAATGTTTTGAGCGGTTAGTTAAGAAGATTTAAACAGAATCCAGAAGTGGGCAGAAACGTGGCAAATGAAATTCTATATATTATAACTGAATGTAAAGTTCTACATGTGGCAGGATTACTTTATGGGTGGTACAAAATTACAATGTGCACATGTAGAAAAAGACTTGGGAATAAGAGTTGATCAAAGCCTATTAGAGTCTTGTCAATGTGCTGAAGCAGTAGTAAAAAAAAAAAAAGCCAACAGAATGCTGGGATACATAGCCAGGAGTATTCAGTATAAATCTAAGGAGATCATACTCACCCTATACAATACCCTTGTCAGACCACACTTAGAGTGTCTGTCCAGCTAGAGACTAGCTAATAAATGTAGCTTTGACCAGCTACAGACCAGCTTTGACCAGCCACAGACCAGTTCTGACCAGCTAGAGACCAGCTTTGACCAGCCACAGACCAGCTAGAAGTGTCAGACACAGGCTGAACCATCGTAAACACAGCTGAGAATCCCAGCCAGTTTGAGGACTCTCTGTTCTTTTTTAACCCCGTGTGTGCAGGTTATGAGGGCTATGACTGCTACAGCACCAGTGGCAGTACCCCCACATCCGTGGGGCCCTACACCTTCAGCGGGTCCTGGGGGGCCACAAAGCCCGGTGTTGGGGGGGGTGCGGTCGGTGGGGCTCCCGGCAACGGCGGGAAGCATTCCGAGAGCCCGGACTCCATCATCGCCAAAATCAACCAGCGCCTGGACCTGCTGTCCCGGGACAACGGAGGGAAAGAGAGCCAGGAAAGGTGAGAACGCGCTTAGAGACACACACACACACTTATACATGCACACGCATGCACACTTACACACACACACACACACACACACACACACTTATACACGCACGCACACTCACACTTATACACGCACACGCATGCACACTTACATACACACACATGCGTGCGCGCACACACACACACACTTACACACACACGCACACTCACACTTATACACGCACACGCATGCACACTTACACACACACATGCGTGCGCGCACACACATACACACACACACTTATACACACACGCACACTCACACTTATACACGCACATGCACGCACACCTGCATATGTTTCCCTGGCAGTTGGAATCCGATGATGTGCATTAAGAGATCACGCTACTGCGTGTCGTCATTTTGACACAACAGCGTTGTGTCCAGAGCATTTTTAGAGCGGGGTATTTCTGACCTGCCCCCTCGCCCCCCCTTCCCCTTCCCCCCCCCCCCCCCCCCCCCAGCTCCTTCAGTTTTGAGGCCTTCCAGTCCTACATGGCGGCCGATACTGAGCCCTACCGCTACAGTGAGGAGGCGACCGGGACCGGGGAGCGCACAGGGGAACCGCCACAGACCCCCGAAAACCACACCCCCAGCCGGCCGGGCAAGGGTGGGGGCGCCCGGCGAGGGCAAGGTGGGGGCCCAGGGGGTAACAAAACCAGGGGCGGGGGCAACCGAGGGGGCGAGAAAGGAGGGTTCTCCCAACAAGATTTAGAAAGCCTAGAATACAACGAAATTAGGAGCACTACTCCTGATCAGTACAATTAAAAGACACAGAGAAACAAAAACTAAACAAAACAACCTCAGCAAACAAACCACCACAGCCAACAACACAGGTTCTAAAATAATAAGTAAAATAAATAAATAGTGTAATTTAGCACTAGAATAAGTGTACTTGTACCGCACCATCTTCTGGCCAATTATACACATATTCAGGGAACTGAATATAGATAACTGAAATGAATTGAACTGAATACATTTATATTATCCTATACTGGAATATAAGGTAATTATGTTTTACTTCAATATTTTTTAGTTATTCTAATACTAAAATAAGGTTGTATTGTTTTTGAGCCACGCGGGAATATTGCTCATATTAAGGACACACACTTTTTTTTTTAATTCTGAAGAATTACTAACAAACGTCAACAAAATTATTTGATACCGGCATTTATAAATATGGTTCACGGACTCCTTACGTGAGTCCTGGGCACGAAAAATTATTCAGCTGTGTTGCGCCGGCTCCTAAGTTTAGTTGCATTGAACTTGTTCCACCAACAGAACACAGTTATGTGGTTGCAATGTGTTACCGTCACAGACCCGTGACCGCGGAACGTACCGAAGAACCTGAGGCATTTTGAATCACAAGCATATTGTGACCACAGCATTTAATTACAGAGTGAAACTGCATAGCTATGTCTGCCAATGGTTTCCCTACTCGTACCCGGTGCGACCAAGATAATCTCTGAACGTGTTTTAGTGTAGCTTCCCAAACAATGTAACGTCACCGTTTTAGCCAATAGAAAACTACATAAGAAAAAGAAACGAAAAAAACCCAATCACAGTGGAGCTACCACATGCTTTGAAAACGATTGTCATATCAGTGGTCCAATTGAAACCACTAGTAGAAGCTTGTTGACCAATTATGTTTGGACAGGGCGGGGTGACCGGGTCTTGGGACTTTTCTTCCGGAGTACTAATTTATTTCAATGGGAAGATCGAGAAAATGGATAGCAACGAGCACCGAGGTCAGTAAGGCACTACATGACGCATTTAACTTGGCGGTGTTCGTTGATCTCCTTCAAAAGTAACCAAAAGCTGTTCGTCATCAACGTAGAACCTGCTAAACATCATTTCCGCGGACAGATCATGTGTAGCTTATGGTGTTAATGTCACGGCAGTGTGATCGTTAACACTCAATATTTGCCTGGTAGCAAGCTGCTAGCTGGCTACGCACTTTCCATTTAAAATGTTTCTGCAGCAAAACATTTGCACGCTTTGGGCTCGTTCTGCGACTTTCGTAGCGAGCAAGCCAAGTTACCCATTTGATGGTTGACGTTAGTCAAGACGAAAACTGTTTTAAGTTATTCAGCTAGTACTAATAAGTAGCCAACACAAGTTGGACATTGATGGACGTAAACCTAATCCTCGGTTTCTAGCTAACGGTTAGGCTTTGCTTTTGTGTGCTGTGATGCTGCAGTGAATAAACTTTCTAGCAAATGTTTTGAGTGACAACGTTTGGTTAGTTAAGTGGTTGTGATGATGAAAACAACGATTCATGTCCACTAGTTCTCACACATAATCACATGGATCATTTGTTCACAGTGTGTGTGTTGTAGTCTTCTGGCATCTTAACTAAGTTAGGCACCCAGCTAATGTTTATATTCTTGGGATTTATGGTGACACGTTAGTGTGCTGTCATCATGACCTGGGCTGACTGCGCTTATTTCGGCTGTCTACTAGCCAGCTGGCTTGTTGATTGACAATTATTTTTTCAGGAGTTGTAGAAAGCAAGTCAACTGGCGAGTTAGACGGATAGTTCACTGGCTTGGCTTACCTCCTTTGTGCGCAACTGCCAGTTTGAAGTGCGTGTATTTTATAGTAATTTACAGTAATTTATCCCATCCTCTTATACAGCGCCAGTCATGTTTTTATGTCAGCCTTACGTTCAGCGCTGAATATAGACCAGCTCCATATTTCTGTGAGCTCATATTCATCCTGTCCTACATAACTGTACATCTTTCCGACGTTTTCTTTCGACGCTTTAATGTTAATTTGCTTTACAACGCTGAACCGTCTATGAAAGTTTCCGAATTTGCAATAATTGATAATGAGCCATTAACGTGTATCAGCCTTTGGTATCAGCACAATTACCAGTTATCCCCTGTGTGCCTAAATCAGAGTTTACATCCAAGGACTCCCTGGAAAAGAGGGACAGGACACACCTGCAGAATGTGTGCTGTTTAAAAACATTTTTCATTTTATTGAGTAATTTATCTCCCTGGTAATATGGCTTGCAATTTTTTCAGGTCTGCCCTGCTGAAATTTCCATCTTAAACCAGCCTAAGCTGTGCTTTCGAGACTTTTTGATAGCCTACCAGCTGACCTGCCTATATAGTCAGCTGTTAGTCTCCCAGTTTGACCACCAGCTTAACCAGCTTTGACCAGCTCTGTCCAGCTAGCGACTAGCTTTGATTAGCCAAAGACCAGCTATGATCAGCTAGAGACCAGCATTGATTAGCCAAAGACCAGCTATGACCATCTAGAGACCAGTTAGAAATTAGCTTTGGCCAGCCACAGACCAGGTATTACCAGCATAGATCACCAGGTTTGACCAGTTACAGACCAGTTTGTGACCAGCCACAGACCAGTTAGAGACCAGCTTTGGCCAGCCACAGACTCTCTGTTCTTTTTTAACCCCGTGTGTGCAGGTTATGAGGGCTATGACTGCTACAGCACCGGCAGCAGTACCCCCGCATCCGTGGGGCCCTACACCTTCAGCGGGTCCTGGGGGGCCACAAAGCCCGCTGTTGGGGGGGGTGCGGTCGGTGGGGCTCCCGGCAACGGCGGGAAGCATTCCGAGAGCCCGGACTCCATCATCACCAAAATCAACCAGCGCCTGGACCTGCTGTCCCGGGACAACGGGGGGAAAGAGAGCCAGGAAAGGTGAGAATGCGCTTAGACACACACACACACACACTTATACACGCATGCACACTTACACACACACATGCGCGCGCGCACACACACACACACACACACACACTCATACACGCACACGCATGCACACTTACACACACACACACACACACTCATATACATGCACACGCACACGCATGCACACTTACACACACACACACACACACATGCGCGCGCACACTTACACACCCACACATACACACACATGGCGCGCGCACGCACACACTTATACACGCACATGTACACACACACCTGCATATGTTTCCCTGGCAGTTGGAATCTGATGATGTGCATTAAGAGATCACGCTACTGCGTGTCGTCATTTTGTGTCCAGAGCATTTTTAGAGCGGGGTATTTCTGACCTGCCCCCTCGCCCCCCCCCCCCCCCCCAGCTCCTTCAGTTTTGAGGCCTTCCAGTCCTACATGGCGGCCGATACTGAGCCCTACCGCTACAGTGAGGAGGCGACCGGGACCGGGGAGCGCACAGGGGAACCGCCACAGACCCCCGAAAACCACACCCCCAGCCGGCCGGGCAAGGGTGGGGGCGCCCGGCGAGGGCAAGGTGGGGGCCCAGGGGGTAACAAAAACAGGGGCGGGGGCAACCGAGGGGGCGGGAGAGGAGGGTTTTCCCAACAAGGCCAGCCCCAAAAGCGACGGAGTGGAGGGGGAGGAGGAGGGGGTGGGGTAGGAGGAGGAGGAGGAGGAGGGGGCGGGGGAGGGGGTGTGGGAGCAGGAGGAGTAGGAGGAGGAGGGGGTGGGGGAGCGGGGGGTGGAGGGGGTTACTACCACTACAGAGAGGGTCCCCTGCCCTCCCACTACCACCCCCACTACCCCCCGGCCCCCGACCCCTACACGCGCTACGGGATGCCCCCCCCGCCACCACCGCCGCACCCCGCCTCCTCCTCCGAGCGTCTGTCGGCCCGCTGGAACGAACTCAACTACATGGGGCCCCACCCAGGCATGGGACCCCACCCTGGCATGGGGCCCCGGGGGGGCCCCGGCCGGCTGCCCCCCCTCTTCCCCCCCGGCCGCCACCTCCCCCCGCCCGACTACCACCCCGGCATGCCCGGCCCCGCGCCCCACCACCCCCTGCCGCCCCACGGCATGATGGGAGGGCGCTACCCGCCCTTCGCCCCCTACACCCCCTACGGGCCCTCCGGGGGCCCCGGGCCCTGGCAGAGACCAGGGAGGAAGCGGACGCGCTCGGAGAGAGAAGGCAAGGTGAGTGGGGCATGATGGGAAGGATTTTCCTTTTCCGGGGGGGGGGGGGGGGGCATGCTGATGTTTTAAAGGGTCTTCGCCTGGTAACATTACTGCCCGCCAGCTGGGCCCTTTAGAGTGTGTACTGAGCGTTGCACCTGGAAACCTTAAGCTTCTTTGCAATTTCTTTCCTGGAAATGAACTTGCTACAAAATGTTTACTTGGCTCCACCCATCTAAGCCTAACTCCTCCTCCTTCGCCATATTTTTTTCAACTTTAGTGCCTATTTTACTAACGCTACAGGCTCATGGCATTAGGCGCTTTAAAAAAACTTAAGGAAGATAAGATTTCAATTGAGCTACATCTCCACCTCCCTCCCACCCCTCCACCTCCTGCTTTGGAGAATGATTGGAGAGACTTCCAATAATTTGTTTAATTGTAATTAAAGCCAAAGGAGGCTATTTTGTGGAAAGTTGTCTTAGGCTATGTTTAAGTAATGTGGCCTAATACTTTTGGCCTGTATTGTATACCATATTATATTATTTGTTTTCATTAAGCTATAAATTATAGATATTTATTAATTCTGTGCTGACATTTTTTCCAAGAAGACCATGTGCTTCAAAGTTGGAAAATTTGGCAGCGCACGAATGTATCCTAATTTTAGTAGGCAAATGCCCCTGGAATGGGAGCACTGCAGAGCCCTGTATTCTTTTGTTCTTGGCAGAACTTGTCTTGTAGTTTAGCTTTGCAATGCAGTTCCTATCTAGCATTTGTCTGGCACGGACATCACAAACTAGACTGGGCAAGAAAGTACATTTATTAAGCAG
>CM045899.1:31261143-31288643 GCA_025169545.1 Anguilla japonica | reverse complement strand
CAGGAGAGAGCATGCACACGAGAGTGCACGTACATGAGAGCGCACGTACATGAGAGCGCACGCACAGGAGAGTGCACCAGAGCACGCAGTCTCGCTTTCTATTGGTTTATTTCGGGGGTTCAGACTATAGTGTTGTTCTTCAGTGTCTCCCTCCCCACCCCTGCGTGAGCACTTCTGCTGTAATAAACCTGTGCAGAATTCTGCTGCATTCATTTCCTGATCAGATTGATTTTATTTTAAAAATCCATTCTCTCTTTCTTTCTCTTTATCCTCTCGTTCTCTCTCTTTATTCTCTCTTTCTCTTTCTTTCTTTCTTTCTTTCTCTTTATGTACTCTGTCTGTTTTTCTGTTATAGGCCATCACTGACCAGTTCAAGATGTCCAGTGTGCAAATAGCCAAGAGCATCCTGAGCAACAAGAACATCAGCGACATGATGGAGAAACATTTAAGGGTATGAGTTGCACCCACACATGCGCATGCATGCACACACACAGGCACGCGCACGCATGCACACACACACACACACACACACACACACATCATCCAGGTTCCTGTCCTCCAATCACTTTCAAACATACACATGACCCAGGTCACTTTTTTATGTGTAACTTTCCCTCCATGTCATATCAGTGGTTCCTCTCAGTGTTGCATATGGCAGCCTTGGCTCATGGAGGATTTATGCGTCCTTACATCCAGAAAATCCCCCCAAAAACGTGCGGTCCAGGTAACATTATTCACATGCAGCGTCCTGTAACCCCCCCAGGGAGAAGACCCCTTCACGGAAGAGGTGGAGGAGGAGGGCGCGGCACCAGCGGGCGAGGGAACGAGTGAAAAAGAGCGAGAGACGGAGGGAGCGGGGGGGGCGAGCGATGTAGGGGAGACGAGTACAGAGGACATCCTTCAGGGAGGGGGGGGGGAGGGCAACGGGGAGGGGGAGGGGCAGGTGGGGGGAGAAGGGGAGGGGGAGGGGGATGAGGAGGGAGGGAGGGGCAGGTGGGGGGAGAAGAAGAGGGGTACTCAGAAAATGATATAGAAGAGGAGGAGGATGAAGATGATGAGAATCCAATGGCCTAGTGGGGTAGATGGATTCTGCCCTGTTTGTTTGTTTTTTTTTTTTTTTAGTTTAGTTTCCTGTTTTCCTCTGAGCGGCACTTCCCTTACTGACTGACTGTCTGTCTGACTGTCTGACTGTCTGACTGTCTGACCGTCTGACTGACTGTCTGACTGACTGACTGACTGTCTGACTGACTGACTGACTGACTGTCTGACTGAGACTGACTGACTGACTGACTGACTGACTGTCTGACCGACTGACTGTCTGACTGACTGACTGACTGACTGACTGACTGACTGACTGACTGAGACTGACTGACTGACTGACTGAGGCTGGAGGGGACAGGTCGCTACGCTCCGTTTCCAGTCCTGTCCTCTGCCTGCTGTTTTGAACTGTCGCTTCGTTTGGAACGGCCTTCTGGGAGTTCAGGAAGCTCGTGGTGCGGTGTGAAGAGGGAACGGCGTTTCCGCAGTCCGTACGGCGTCGCCGTTTCCCCTGGAGAAGGCCGTCACGTCCGCCGCCGCCGCTGCTGCTGCTGCTTCTGGGTTTTATGAAGGTTCTGGGGTCCGGGGTCCAGAGCCGGGTTTCGTCCGCTCTCCGGGGCGCTGGGAGATCTCCCGGTCGAGTCAGGGCGGACGTCTGTCGCTGTTGGACGGGTGATTTATGGCCGGAAGGTTCTCTGCAGCGTTCTCCAGAAGTATTTCACCTGGAAAAGGCAGGGGGATGCCTACAGGGTTATTTAATAAAGCAGAATTAAGTTTGCCAGCAACTGTCAGAAGTACTTTTGAATGAATTAGGATTTCATCCAGTTTGTGTGCTAACCGCCTGACGTCCAGATACAACAATGCAGCTTTGTGGTTTTTTTTTATTTTTTAAAAATAGTGCTGTTTGCAATTTTATGGAAGAGGAGCGTTTGGTTCAGTGTCTGGGTTTTCTATGCAGAGAGTAATGCATTATTACGACTATAATCGTAGTCTTTCCAGTTCTACTTGTACCAAAACTGCGTTTGAGTGTCCAAGTGGCAAGGTTTGTAAATATGAGATGTAAATAAGGTTAAAATTTGTCCAGTTTGCATAAAAAAGGCCATTCTTATAATTTAACTATTTTATGGAGTTGCTCAGAACAGAACCAGGAGACTAAATAGTCCTAATTTTCTCTTTTTGTTCAGTTTTTCATCCATAACTGCTGAGCTACACGTCTTCACTGAGAATATTATTTTGCCTCACTTTCAGCTTATTCCCCACATTATGCACATGCAGTAAGAATGTGGCTGAGAACAGGTCAGAGAGATTTAGGGCCCTATTCATGTATTGTAGGTTTTCATCTCACTTTCACAGGCTGGCAAATCCATAGTGTTGTGCTCTAAGCAAACAGTATGAAAGCTACAAGCTATACGATGCCAAATGAGTCACTTGGGCTGATTCGATTAAAGACAGAGCAGTAGAGCCACTGTTTCCATTTTCCTTTGGTATGTTTTCAGATGCACACCTTCCTCTAATTGCACCTGGACAGTTGAAACAAAAACTTCTGTCCCAAATACGGAGGTGGACGAAACTGGGCATGTCCTGGACTTGTACTCTTTCTTTCTTCTGTTTGCTTTTCTCTCTATTTCTGAGCCCTTCTTCCCTCTTTCAGTTGGATCAGTTCCTGGAATGTGAACATTGCTACTGTATGCTGTTGATTCCTCTACTGTGTACATATACAAAACATATATACATGAACTAGTGTGTAAGTATGTGTACATATGTGCACACTTGCTGGTTAAGTAAATAGAAGGAGTGAGTCTTCCCCCTTTAAAAAAAAAAAATAAATAAAGATTTCTCCACTTTCAGATGTGAAAATGGAAAAAATAGCCGGCAGTCTTTGCAGCGTTCCCGTGGTTACTGTCCTTAAACAGGGTTTTTTTGGTCTTTGGGTCATTTCATTGGCAGACATATTCGCTGAAGCCCAAAGCCCCGCCTTTGCCATGCACATCAGTTTGAGCCAGTCCCTCTTACTTTAATGCCCTCTGTGAAAAAATAACTGCCTTTCAGAGACGCTTAGCATTTTTATTTTTTTGCACCTTGAGGGCTCTGTTTCAGGCTGTTTGAAATGAACTGTTGAGCAGGAAAAGTTCAATAAACAGGGTTGATTTGAAATGATGTTTGCATGGTCTATTTGTGATTAAAGAGACTGACCCTTTGAGGTGAAGGCTCTTCACTGAACATTCCAATGCTGCTGATGTCACAGTCACTACTGGTGACTGACAGCACTGGAGTTCTAGAACACCGATTTAGAATTTTGAAAAAACATTTAGAATAACTTCAAAGAGTTAAATGAGGATGCTACTTGCCCCAGTGTGTCGTCCTGGGTGTGCTTAGACTTCAGCAAAAGCCTTGGAGCTTTTTGAAACCTGATTGTAAATGGTTACTGTGAAAAATGATGTAAGTGGTTAATAGTTGGCTTTTGTCACAAGGTGTCGTGTTTCACAAAGCTTGGTCTGAATCTGCCGCTGTTGAAAGCAGTGTGGGAAGCAGGATAGCAGCCCAAAGGGGACAGAGATAAGGGGAGTGTTTGAATGGAATCTGATGTATGGACAGTGGGCTGGGAAAATGGCAGATGCAGTCTACCCCCCCCCCCCCCCCCCCCGACTGTGTCCTCAGGGGCTCCCACCTGCTCTGTCTTTTCCTCCTCTCCTTATGTGGCATGTGCTGTTACCCGCCCCCTTTCAAGAGGTCAATCATATTTCAACCAATCACAAGGCCGTCTGTCCCCACGCCGCCACCTTGGGGCACTATTTGTTGACATAGATCTGGCAGACGGACAGCCTAAGCGATCCCTCTAAGGGGGCCTAGTTTAACCTCTCCTCTCTGTTAACCCAATCCATTCCCTCTCCTTTGTAAAAGATCTTTTGTAAGCAGTGAGGATCTTGGGCTGGTATGCAGTGAGGATCTTGGGCAGGTACACAGTGAGGATCTTGGGCTGGTATGCATTGAGGATCTTGGGCTGGTACACAGTGAGGATATTGGGCAGGTATGCATTGAGGATCTTGGGCTGGTACACAGTGAGGATCTTGGGCAGGTACGCAGTGAGGATCTTGGGCTGGTACACAGTGAGGATCTTGGGCTGGTATGCATTGAGGATCTTGGGCTGGTACACAGTGAGGATCTTGGGCTGGTATGCAGTTAGGATCTTGGGCTGGTACACAGTGAGGATCTTGGGCTGGTATGCATTGAGGATCTTGGGCTGATACACAGTGAGGATCTTGGGCTGGTACACAGTGAGGATCTTGGGCTGGTACGCAGTGAGGATCTTGGGCTGGTATGCAGTGAGGATCTTGGGCTGGTACACAGTGAGGATCTTGGGCTGGTATGCAGTGAGGATCTTGGGCTGGTACACAGTGAGGATCTTGGGCTGGTATGCAGTGAGGATCTTGGGCTGGTATGCAGTGAGGATCTTGGGCTGGCATGCAGTGAGGATCTTGGGCTGGTATGCAGTGAGGCTCTTTGGTTGCCAGCTGTGTCTGGCTGACAGGTGGCCTGGCGACCACATTAAGGTTTGAGGTTTGAAAAAAAAAAAAAAAAAAAAAGTTTTTTCACTTCCTGCAATCCCATAATTAGCAAAACCTCAGCCATCCATAGCCATAAACACAGCTGACGAATACCAAGTAAAAGAAACTTAATTTTGATCAAGTGAGTTTTTATTTTTATTTTTAAATTTTGATAATTGTAAGTAACCGGTCATTTTGACCTCCTCCTACAGTGACATACTTCTGCTGTGTCCGCCGCTTGTCACGAGATCTTTTCTCTGAAGACTGCAGGCCCGCAGTTTGTCACGGCCTCCCGCGTTTTCCCCTCATAACAGCCTCATGCCTCCCTGCAGTATTTAAACCACGACCTCCAATTACGACACTGACATTCTGGATGTGCGCCTATTTACTTTCTCTGTTTCTGTTTTCCATTGATGGTACATATCAACTAAGCCAAAAGTTAAGCATAAATAATGAATGGTAAACGTGCATGTCAAATATGAACAATATTACATTCCATTCATATTCAGTAGACCCTCTTATCCTGAGTGACATAGAGTATAATATTATTTACCTAAAAATTCACAATACTTCTAATTATAGGTACAGAAGATTTCCAGAATTCTACATATGTGCATTTCTAAACATATTTCAACATTTCTATATACACTGTACTTTCTTTTGTAAAATACATTGTAAAAAACACATTTCTACTTCAGTTCACACAGTTTTGTCCACATGATGTGTAATACAATTTATATTTGTCAGTATACCATGCATCTATACATTATACAATTACATTTTGAAGGCAGCACAGTGTTAATTATTTAAATAACGTTAAAAGAAATTCACAGACAAGCTGCTTAAGAAAATTTTATTTCTTATTCTGGTGTCTTCATGTTGCCAATCTTCAAGGCTGGACTTCCTGTCAGAGATGAAAAGGAATGTAAGGTGACTTCCTGTCACTGATGTAAAGGAATGTAAGCTGACTTCCTGTCACAGATGTAAAGGAATGTAAGCTGACTTCCTGTGAAAGGAATGTAAGGGCTTTGTCCTGCTCATATCTACAGGCATTGTAGTCCATGTGGTTTGTACAGTACAGTCCCTATGATCGTGCGGTAATACTGCACAGTCGGATGTCAGGTGGTGTTGCGGTCATACGGTCGGTACGGCCTAAACGCGGTCACTCTGGTCTTTACCCTGAAGTGCGCCCATCCCTGGATCTCTGAGAAGAGGGCGTCGCCGGGGCAGGAGGTGTTGACCAGCTGGCGGTGGCCGTGGATGGTGTAGTTGGCGGTCAGCCGGTCCCCGCCCACTGCGCAGGCCGTCAGCCGGTCCCGGACCAGCTCCAGGATCGGGCAGGACGGCAGGTCGGTCATGTAGTCCCCGATGATGGACACGCCGTAGCCACGGGAGTTATGGTCCTTGGTGTGAGCTCCACGCCAGTTCCAGCCCCGCCCCTCGTAGATGTACCCGTCCGAGCCCGCCACGAAGCTGGGGGGGGGGGGGGGGGGAGCCAACGAGGACGGGGGGGGTCATCGACACTGCCGTTTTACCCGTGGGCAAGGTACTTCATCTGAATTTGAGTATTTTTCCAGCTGTATACTTGGATTCTGAGTGTAAATGCAGAAAGCTGCACAAGCCGCTCTGGATAAGAGTGTCTGTCTGCTGCATGGCTGACGTGTAATGAAACGTTATCGGGGTGTCATGGTGACGTGGTGTGACGTGACGTAGCGCGGTATGGTGTGGTGTGGCCCGGTGCAGTCTGGCATAGCATGACGTAGTGTGGCCTAGCATGACGTGGTGGTTCGTGACGTAGCGTAGTGTGGGATGGTGCAGTGCAGCATGGTGTAGCAGGACGTGTCATGTTGTAGCATTTCGTGATGTAGCATGGTGTGGTGTGGTGTGTGGTGTGTGTAGCATGACGTAGCATGGTGTAGCATGACATAACGTGGTATGGCGTGTCGTGGCGCGCGCGGCGGCGGCGGCGTTGGGGCAGCACCTGTATCCGATGTCGTCCCAGCCGCGGTCGTCCTGGTGGAAGCGCTGCATGGCCCTCATGTCCGCGGCGCACTGCTGGAAGGTCAGGCAGGGCCGGCTCGGCTCGTAGGTGTGGTGCACGTACAGGAAGGACAGGGGCAGGGCCAGCAGGGTGGGCGTGCCCCGGTACGGCTCCGCCTCCCACTGGCACCGCGGGATGATGGCGGGACACTCTAACGGAGGGGGAGAGGGACGCAGGGCCGCTTTTAACAACCGGAGGGGCTGAAACTGTCTACACAAGCCCGGTAAAAATTAGGGTCCGTGTGGATGCAGGTTTTTGCGTTAGCCCAGCGCTATGACACCTGATGCAGCTGGTTAACTAATCGTGGTCTTTAATCAAACATCGAAAAGTTTAATCAGATGTCTTAGTGTTGCAAAAACCTGCACCTGCACTCGCCCCTTTCTGGTAAGACTGGACACCCCAGTAATAACTGATTGAATGGGTTACTTTAGCATTTTGATCACAGCCTCTTTCTTCATTATCAACGAAGTTATAGTCTGATTAGACTAACACTGTCAAATAAACATGGCTCGCTTTGTTAGTGTGTTGGTTGATTAGTGTGTTGGTTGGTTGATTTGTGTTAATTAGTTGGTTGGTTGGCTGGTTGTTAGTATGTGTTGGTTGGTTGGTTAGTATGTTGGTTGGTTAATTAGTGTGTTGGTTGGTTGGTTACACACAATTAGTGTGTCTATTGGTTGGTTGGTTAATTAGTGTGTTGGTTGGTTAATTAGTGTGTTGGTTGGGTGGTTAATATGTTGGTTGGTTGGTTAGTGTGTTGGTTGGTTGGTTAGTGTGTTGGTTGGTTAATTAGTGTGTTGGTTGGTTGGTTAGTGTGTTGGTTGGTTAATTAGTGTGTTGGTTGGTTGGTTAGTGTGTTGGTTGGTTAATTAGTGTGTTGGTTGGTTGGTTAGTGTGTTGGTTGGTTGATTAGTGTGTTGGTTGGTTAATTAATGTGTTGGTTGGTTGGTTAGTGTGTTGGTTGGTTAATGGTTTATGGTTAATGGTTTTTTTGAGTCGCTCATTCCTGCACTGGGGGGGGTTCAGTTGTGCAGCACCTTCCTGCTCCCCTCCCTGCTTCGGCTGGGGATCGTGCTCACCTGTGTACCTGCGGACGAACAGCTCCACCCCCGCGCCGAGCGCGGCGGCCTCGGTCTCCGCCCCCTCGGCCAGGGCGGGGTCTCCCGGTCAGGCGGCGGTGCAGCGCCAGCGCCTCTCGCACCTGCTCCCGCAGCAGGGCGGGGCTCACCAGCTCCCGGAAGTTCTGCCGGCGGCGCGGGCTGATGAGGCGGGGGGCGGAGCCTAACCCGCCGTCCCCCAGGCGGTGCTGGTAGTACCGCCGCAGGAGGCCGCTCAGGACGAGCGGGCGCTCGGGGGCGTGGCCGGAGAGCTCCGTCCCGAGGATCACGCCGTCCATCCCGCCGTTGACGAGCGCGTCCGTCGCCAGGGAGGGCGTCCCGGAGAGCGCGAAGGCCCGCGGCGACGTCACGTTATCCCAGCAGCCATCTGGGCCCAGGCTGTCCGGGAGCGGGGAGCGGAGGAAGGACAGGCCCAGGGTCTGGGCCAGGGCGAGGGCGTACACCCCCGACAGAGGGGACCCCTCCCCCGCCAGCAGCCCCGCCTCCAGGCCCAAAATGAGCGGAGCCAGGGCGACCGTGGTCCCGTCCTGCGTCAGGACCACGCCCTCTTCCTCCCCGGCCTCGGTGACCCGGTGACCAATCACGCTCCGGAAGAAATCGGACGCCGCGGAAGGGAGCGTGGGGGGAGCCTCCTCGCTGGGGGGGCCCAGGAAGTGTCGGACGAGAGGGCTGTCCAGCCCCCCCCACCCCCGGAGGCTCCTCAGCAGGGCCACGCCCTTCAGCTCCGGGTTCCACGCTTCCACCTGCTCCACCGCCGCGATGAAGCTCTCCATGCTCCGCTGGGGGGGGTCTGAAACCAGAGAGAGCCGCCCCCCACCCCCCCCCGTGAGCCGTACGCTACGCCACGATCCACAGCACACACCTACAGTCCTGTTTCACCACTGAGTCACCTCACTTAACCAAGACCTCAACACCACTGCAGTCTGGAGATCAAGTGGTCCACACGGTAACATGCAGATCATACAGTCAGTATGGTCCTACAGCCATGCAGTCATATGCTCATACACTATATGACCTATATAGTATATAACATATAGGTCCTTGTTAAATACAGCTTTAAAAAGCAAATTACCAGTTGTTAAACTGGATTATTATCGATGTAATTGTAAAACCATTACCACTTTAATGCTGTACATTCAAACATGTAGTTTTGCAGTCTTATGTGAAGCAGCGGTCTTACTCTCTGAAGCGAGTGTTCCTCTTTGTTGCAGAGCATCCTTGCATGTCCTTGCTTTTCTAAAAATTGAACTACGAGCGTGTGCGTGTAGAGCAGTCAGGCTGCGAGCGTGTGCGTGTAGAGTGGTGAGGCTGCGAGCGTGTGCGTGTAGAGCAGTGGTTACCGTGGCAGCGGGCAGCGATGCCCAGCATGACCATAGCGACGATGCGTGTTGCCGTGGATCCCATCGGAAGAGCAGTACTGCTGTATGTGAACTCTACTGCTGTGTGCTCCTCCTCAGAACGCCCTCTGCTCAGAACTCTCTCTGCTCTCTCCTCTCCTGCTCAGAACTCTCTCTGCTCAGAACTCTCTCTGCTCCTCCTAAGAACTCCCTTTGCTCCTCCTCAGAACTCTCTCCTCTTCTGCTCAGAACTCCGTCTGCTCCTGCTCAGAACTCTCTCTGCTCGCTCCTCTCCTGCTCAGAACTCTCTCCTCTCCTGCTCAGAACTGATCCTAATCTCTCCCCGGGGCTTATAAGCACAGGCCAGCTGTGACTCAGGCAAACACTGAGGACGGATAAAATTATCAGTCTGTATTTATTTCCACCCTCTCATCGAATTGTGTGAGAAATGTACAGTTGTTTGTGTTTGCACGCATTTGCGTGCGTGTATGTGTGTGTGTGTGCGTGTGTGTGTGTGTGTGTGTTTGGCCCTTTAGCTCAAGGTCGTTGGTGTGACTTTATCTGATGCCCTCATATTGACATTTCATTGCATAGCCTGTGTCAATATGGAATTTGTGTCTCTGTGTTCCTGAAAATAAGGGACGTCCCAGCCCGCAGAAAATACAGTGAGCCTTGCTCAAGCCCATGATGGGCGCCAAAAAAAACGATGGGTCCCTAAAGCTAGTATTCGATAGCATATAAGGCATTCCAATTGTTGGTTGTAAGTGTTAGAATTAGTGCATAATTATTTCGGGGTACACATCACATATCCTGTTGCATGCCATTTGATAATCTGATATATAACAAGGTCACAATAAAGCAAGCCACGAGCCTGAGTAGATGCTTGTGTCTAAAATGTGAGGTTGTGCCTTATAAGTCAACACTTACGCCTTTACAAATGTTCTTGAAATGTTTAAATATTGATAGCAACGCAGGACACAAATCTGGTGCAGCACATTTCATTGACCCCCCCCCCCCCCCCACCCTCCAATAAAACTCACTGTCTGCTCTGTTCTCTCTGTTCTCATCTAGTTAAGATTCGCTCCCACTTTTTATGAATTACATTAAGCAATACTTACATGATTGCGGTTGTGTCACACATTTGGGACTCAACTGTTCCACTAAGAGAAAATCGGAAAACAGCTATGAAATTATTTAGCGTTACATAGTCTGTTATTTATGACAAAAAGGCAAAGTTTTTGCCTCGATTTTGTTTTGTCACACGTCCGTAGTTCATCTCCTGACACAAATCACATGCCGTGCAAACCACAACCTCACATTCCGACAGACCCCGCGCTTTTTGCTAATACATCTGAAATGCTGCTGCGTCTGCAACGTGTGATGTCAGCAGGAGTGATAAAGCAGTGGCGCCATGGCAACGGATCATCGCAGGGCCGCTGCTAGTGGGGTGAAAGGTGGTGACGATTCCAGGAGCCCACAGCTAAAAAATAAAAATACATTTTTTATTTGTTTTATTTAAAAAAAAGGGGGGGGGGCCCAGAGCAATATTCTTTCAGGGGGCCCAGAATTCCTAGCTATGTGAATGTGTCATTGTTTCCATACGTTAGATCCCGTTGGGGGGAAAAAAACAAACTTGCTGTGCTTCACACCCTGTAATTCTGGAAAATTGGTGAAGGACAGTTAATGATTAACGGTTTCTTTCGATGCAGTGACAGTATGCACCTGTTTACCGTCCAGCGTCAGGATCACACGGTGAGTGGAATTAGGTGGGGGGGGGGGGGGGGGGGGGGGGGGGGGGGGGGGGGGGGGGTTGGAGGGTCGTAGGGAGTGGCATATGGTGGTGCAGTACCAAAAACATGCTCTTTACAGGAATATATGATGTGTCCATGCATTTCAAAACCACACAGGACTGCAACACAAACACAAACACACTAGAGAACCAGGCTGTTCCTTTTAGATAACTGCACATCCTGTGTTTAAAATGTGTGTTGCAATATTTTTTATATATGTAGCACTTAAAATTAGAAGTACTGGTATTGATTTATTCTGGCAACACCCATAATAGTTGTAGTGTCTCATTCCTATTGGTTGTTTGTTGCAGTGCAGGGGTGTCCAAACTTATCCGAAAAGAGCCAGTGTGGGCAGAGATTTTTGTTTTAACCCAGCACTAAGACACCTGATTCTACTTACCAAGGTCCTGATTGAAGACCATGATTAGTTACAGTAAGTAGCGTAATCAGGTGTCATAGTGCTGGTCTAAAATAAAAACCTGCACCCAGACTTGACAACCCCTGATGTTGTGTAATTAATTGATGTTATTCAACATCGCCCTCTACCGGGTTGATTGATCAAATTTATTGACATTTTGATTACATCTGATGATATTTGTGTTGTATGAACTGTATGCCAATACTCTATATATCATTTGTGTTGAATGTCAACTCCTGTCTTTTGTTTTGAAGTGGCTTACAGTAGACCTATAGAAGATAAAAACGGAAATTGCATGCTTATTTTTTAAATTAAATTATTATTGTTAAAATCTTGCTTCTCAGGCGTGACAGAAAATATATATTTTTTCCAGTATTATGCTTGTTCATCTCTAGCTCAACTGGCGCTGTGGCGATACACTGGTGTTCATATGGTCCGGATGTGTCGATAGTATTAAATATTGACTGCTGCATGAACTTCTACTGCGCATCCACATGCTGTACTGTGACGCAGCGCACGTGACCCGGAACAGGAAATCGGCGTGTTTACTTCAGAACTGCTCGATTCCAGAAAGCCAGGTAGGTTTGTGAAATCTAATCAATTAACATGTTGAAGCTGATGCATACATTGTATTTAACAAGTTGGCATTCGTCGTATCGTTAAAAACAAATTTGTAGAATAACCTGCAGTCGCTGGCAAGCGAATGTTTCATATCGGCAGACTGTTGGGTGACTATACTTGCTACTAACAGAAATCCTTACAATGAGTATCAGAATAACGTCATGTCATTTAGAACATGAACATTAGTAAAATGTAAAATGCCAGCGATGATAAAATCTTGACATATTTAATTGTCTGCCCCGCTAGAGAATGGACACCCGCTTTACGAGGGGGAAATCGGCGATCCTGGAGCGCTCGTTAACCCGGCCGAAGACCGAGGTCAGCGTGAGCGCCTTCGCCCTGCTCTTCTCCGAGATGGTGCAGTATTGCCAGAGCCGCGTTTACTCGGTGTCCGAGCTGCAGGCGCGCCTCGCGGACCTCGGCCAGGGCGTGGGAGCGAGCCTGCTGGACGTGCTGGTGCTGCGCGAGAAGAACGGGAAGAGGGAGACGAAGGTTCTCAACATACTGCTCTTCATCAAGGTGCGTTTTCTGTACCCGAGAAGGGCGACTTTGAATATGCACATCCTTTGCGCAACTGTAAGAATTTACCGGGTGGTTTATACGTAAACCAAAAACTTAAACCTCTGCTCCTACGTAATTAGGCCGTGTGGTTTTGTTATCTGTGTGCCTGCTTACATTTTTGGGTTGCCCGACTGTTAATTTTGTTTTATCGGATCCATGTTGAAATTAAGTCTGGATAGGGAAACCCTGAGAGATTGCGCAGATAGTTGAGAATACAGGCGTAAGCTATTACACACGAGCCGTTGGCACCTGTGTTGTGTTGTTAAGGAGTTAGTCATTGCACAAACCCCCGTCAACCTTCAACCTGTAGTAATAACCCTGTTTGGTGACTCAACGATACAGAGGGCCGTATCTGTTTTTGATTTTCATGCCAACGTCTGTTGCCTTATTTACTTAAATTATCCCAAACATTTACGCCATCTGACATTTTAGCTATATTTCTTGACAAGTGCATGAATGACTGCCTAAGGCTTTGCTTGTGTCCCTACATAAAACATTTTACTCTGATCTAATCTAGGAGTGCACCAGTGTTTGTGTATACAGCCAATCGGCTCATTTAGCCAGAGTAATTCCTGGAAACAAAAACCTGCATACACACCGGCCCTCCAGGACCGGTACTGTCCTTCCACGCTCCGAGTATGTAACGCAGTCCATTTTAATCATATTCCTAGAATCCTGGCTGGCACCTATTATAAACAAGGTCACAGTCAGTCTTCACCCTCTCTTAAATAACACTGTTGGGTCACATGAGAGCGTGTGTCATAATTCGGGTCGTATGAGAGCGTGTGTCATAATTTGGGTCGTATGAGAGCGTGTGTCATAATTCGGGTTTTTAACGTGTGTTTAAATGGCGTCTCGCCGGCCGCCCGTCCGTCTGCCCGTCCGTCTGCCCGTCCGTCTGTCTCAGGTGTCGGTGTGGAAGGCGCTGTTCGGGAAGGAGGCCGACAAGCTGGAGCAGGCCAACGACGACGACAAGACCTACTACATCATCGAGAAGGAGCCGCTGATCAACGCCTTCATCTCGGTGCCGAAGGAGAACAGCACGCTGAACTGCGCCGCCTTCACCGCGGGCATCGTGGAGGCCGTGCTCACCCACAGCGGCTTCCCCGCCAAGGTCACCGCCCACTGGCACAAGGGCACCACCCTCATGATCAAGTTCGACGAGGCGGTCATCGCCCGCGACAAGGCCCTGGACGGCCGGTGAAGGAGGCGGAGCTATGTGGGGGTGGGGGGGGGGCGGAGCCTTGCAGGTCTTGGGTGGGCAGGGCTTACTGAGTCGGTGTGCTGTTCTTCACTCTATGGTTTTGTTTGTTTGTTTGTTCATTTTTTTTAACAAATGCAGCACAGTTTCACCAACCTGTCTGCATAGCTTAGCCTATTCAGTGCTGGCCCGCCGTATCAGCCAATCCATATACTTTAAATGCCAGTGAATCGGTGTGGGACTGATCCTTAAAAATATTTTTCTGTGTGACTCTGATTAGTCGAATGGCATCATGTGACAAATGTGGGCCAATCGCAGGTGAGCGTACCTTGTGATCAGAGAAAAATCACCTACCTCTTCAGCCTCTTTGGGCTGGTAAAAAAAAAAAATAACAGACTGAGTGTCTGACCTCTGCATCCAGAAGATGTAATATCACACTGATTCACACATTTATTCATAAGACTGGTTGATATTATTGGGCATCAGTTATATACTGAGGGTCTGCTTCTTTGCTGGGGGAGCTGACACGCTGACCTGAAAACCCGGACTGACTGGAACAGTAGACTTCTGTCACATGAGTTCAGGAGTTCTCCGGGTTCGGTGTTTATTTGTTTAAAAGATGACATGTTTGCTCAGAGGGTTATTACCCTCTGAGCCAGAACCACAAACGGTCTTCACGGGCTGTTCTTGTTTGTACAATGTTGACGGGTCTTAAGAAAATTACACACGGACACTCCAGCGCTTACTCATGAGCAGCTTAGGGATTTTTTTCATCTGATGGACTGACCTCGGAGGCTCTCTTTCCAGCCCACGGTGTATTAGTCCAATACATGCTAAATTATGCTAAATTAACATACTCGCTTAAGATCAGTGGTTGATATGGATCTGCGCAGTCCTTGTGTTAAATGTACCAGAAAAAGTATTGATGAACAGACAGACACTGCTCTTAAAAGCATTCTCTCAGCCCTCCCATTGGTTAAAACCGAGTTCTGTTTTAACCCTTTCCTGCCTTTCAGACCACCTTTTTGTGAGTGCTTGGTTGTTGTAAATATGCTTATCGTGCTGTGTTTCTGTTCAGATGCGATGCACATGCAATGATTTCAGGCTTAGGCCTCGTAGTTTAGTCCACTCTTTGGACTTGAATGTCTGTTCTATGAGGAACAATAGGGATTGGTGGTCTAGGGGCCAGACTGTTCAAACCTCTGTTAAGGTTGCTGTAGTTTTCCCATGAAGTCCTACTGTTTGTATGTGCAGTCTTAGAATAAAAAAATATATAAATAAAAAGCATGGTGTTTTTGAGTTTATTATAAATGCCTTTGACCAAATAAGTATTTGCGTGCCATGCCCGAGACTGAATCATATCAGCTGTATTAGTGCTATGTAATGGTCTGCGTCTGCTTGTGTGTTATGTGTTGCAAGAAACTGTGGAGAGAAAAAAAAGTGACACGCCTGTTTTTCCGGTCCCCTGGAGACGTGGCCGCAGTGGAACCGGACCTGCTGTCTGGAGGCGTTTTGTTCTCATCCTGTTTTTCGCACCTTTTTGCGCAAGTCACTGTTACCCGCGTTGCTTCATTAAATATCATTTTAACGTATAAAACTTTAACGCTCTTGCGTATATTAAACTCGTATGAGCTTTTCAGAGTCATCGTGGATGAGGAAATGGAAGACTCTCCTCTGCAGTCCGTTGCTGTTGCACAGTATGATTGAAGTTCCTGTGCCTTTCCGTTCCACTGCTGACCGTATGTATGCTTTGTTTTTCCTCAATTCGCCTGTTTTCACCTCTCACGGTTGACATTTTGAATTAATTTTCATCCTCTTTTAATAATAAAATCATCAGATTACAAGTTTGGAAGATATTTTAAAAAACTTTCTGGGGAACTGTCTCGCCGCAATTCTACTATAGCGTCGCGGTGCGCTGTCTTCACTGCACGTGCTAACGTTATTATTTCCCGATAGGACGCAAGGTCATTCAGCTTTGCTGCAGTACTGGAACGGTTCTGATCAATGTCAGATCAGTTGCTTGTATCCACTGTGCATGAAGTGCGTGTTTGGACATTCAAAATGTTTTCATGTAGTTTTTATTGATGCAGTCATCAGAACGACCAAAAAACTGCCGCAGAGGTTCATAATCACCTGGTAATGTAATGTGCTATTTGTCCGATTGTTGTAATTGTTGTCATGTCATATTTATGTGCCCGTTGGTTCAACCCCATTTAAATTATAGCCTACGGTCCGCTATTTCAACGCACAGCACGAGCGCCTTGGCCGAGTGCGCATTACGTCACGTGGTGCAGGTCACATGACCTGATGAGGAAGTGTAGAGGTGTGTTTACTGTAGTTTTAAACGCCGCAGTGCTGCTGTCAAACAGCGACATGGTAATTGTCGCCCGGAGTCGACAGTTCAGCTGCGATTCTTCTTTATTTATTGTGTGTATTTCGTATTTATTTTAGTTATTTATGTATTTCAAGGCATCGACATGGCTTCTCCTGGTTGTAATGACTGCAACCACGACTCAGGTTGGTACGCTGGCTAGTTACATCTAGTTAGCTGGCAATTTAACTTTTCTGTTGTAACGTCAATCAGGACGTCAGAATTGTAGGCTAGTGCAGTTTTGATTTACGTTATCGACGTCTTAATATTTAAACGATATTTTAGTAAATGTCTGATTAGACTTGTAAAATAGCAACGAGGACGTTGCTGAGCTACTTGTAATTTTTAACATCGTTTTTTAATTTCCCCGTTTGATCATGTTGCAGTATGTTGCCAAGAGTTCAGTTCTCCAAATGTAGCCTACTATAATAATGACAACACAACAGCAATGCAACAGAACTGTAGCTGATATATCATTCATTCATTTCATGTAATATTTCCAGTATAATTATGGGCAGCTATGAAGAAGCGTCTGTCATTTTGTCTAGTTATTTATTTATTTTTTGGATGTTTACGGCTTTCGTGCCTCGGGTGTGTGTTGATGGAGGGACAGTGACGGGTGGAGCGCTAAGCATGAATGAATGATCTTCGGGACAAAGCATTGCATTTATTATAGCCTGTGTGAACCTGAAGTGAATCGATTAGCTGAAGCTTCTCAAGCGTTGAGTCACAACTTCATGTGCTGTAGCATGTGTCCGGTCGTAGGCAGCATTGATAGCATAAAACGTGTGAAATCGACAGAATTCGGACCTAAACGTCGTAAACATGTTGTTGGTGTGAAACCTCACGCTGACGCGGTCACCTCGCGGAATTCAGGGTGACATCGATGCTACCGTGTCACCTTCGTCCTTTGTGAAATTGTTAGAAAGTTGACGCAGGCTTTTGTCCTTTTGAGGTCACTGTTGAGGCACAATCTCAATTTAGAATATTTAATTATGTGTTTTGAAGGCGATCAAAATATTACTGACGGCTGTGTGTGTGTGACCATGTTCATTTAATAGGCCTACTAGCCTGTACAGTACTGCAGGATATTAGTCAAATGAATTGCATTTGGCGCCTGGTAACCACAAAACAAACTGATTTATTCACTAAAGCAATGTATACAGGGGAAACGGCGTGCTGCAAGGGACAAACAAAATGAATGGACAAACTAAGTTTCTGAGCATGTTTAACCGCTTTTAAAAAGTGGTTCAAGGTTCGACATGGACAAATTGTGAAAACTGATTCACAAACGTTGCTTTGCATTCTGTTTAAATAACGGGTTTTTCAGTAAGGTCCAACTGATCCTTCCAGGTGTTTTCACGGAGCTTCTTCTGATTTGCTCCTGTTTACTTCACTGTGCTAATCGGGAAAGGGCAAGTAGTAGCCGCTACCCAATGAAATAGACACTGCAGTGGTACCCCACCTCTGCTTCACATTTCCAATAGCTTCAGGAAAGCCAGACAAGGGTTCACTACTCTACAAGCAGAATCTTAACAGGACAGGCCATGTCATCATTTTTTTTTTCTGGGGGAAGGGGGAAGGGGTGTGTGTGTGTGTGGAGGGGGGGGTTATTGAAATGACCATTTGTTTCCCATCATCCTCTGGCCCCTCCTGGGATTGTTCTGTACCCTGTTTGTTTGTTTCTGCGTCTCTCTCCTTTCTGTTCCCGTTCTCTGGTGTCGCACGTGCACCTTCCTTCTCTCACCTTCACCCTTTTTTTTTAAACGGTGGTACTGTCGTACGCTGACACCATTTAACCCCCCCCCCCCCCCCCCCCCCCTGAAAAACAGGAAGTGGGCAGTTGTACTTTCAGGCAAAGCAAAACGGCACCGGTTCTGCTGACACCACCACAGACCGACCCCCACCCCCCCCCCCCCCCTCGCCCTTGTCTGTTCAGTTTTTTTCATGTTTGCATTTGAAGAGAAGGAGAAGCCGCATTTGGTGGGGGGGGGGGGGGGGCACATTTGAAATAGTGCAGCCCGCAGCCACCTGTGTGTGTCAGCACCGCCAGCTTCGTCTCTCACCCCCCAGTCAACGGAATGTTTTATTTTTCATTTCTGAGGTGGGGGGGGGGGGGGGGGGGGGGGGGGGGGGGGGGGGGGGGGGGGGGGGGGGGGTCCCCAGTAAAGGAAGCACCACGGCAGTGAATCCCCAGACTGCACGAGGGGGGCGGGCGGCAGAATGGGGGGAGGAACCAGGGGTCAGACAGTTAAAGTCCTGCTGTGTGATTACTGATCTGATTTTGTATCAGTAATCATGGAACGTGAGGAGCTAACTGGCATCTGACCTTAAAATAGCAGCGTTGTCTGGTTCCTGAGGAGAAATGGCCGTTATCGTGTTTCGTTAGTTTGATGGATGAATGACGCCAGTTTGTTTTTCCCATAATAAAAAAGGGCGTTGAGTGTGTTGGCTTTTCTTTTGATCGCGTGATGTTGTGTTTTTGGAAAAAAAAAAAAAAAAAAATTTTTGGCAGGCTTATATTGTGCCTCGTATTATTATGCTTGTGGCTTCTTGTTTTGTCATCGCTTTGAGAAGCCAGCACACCGTGTAGCTGGGTTTATTTACACACAGCTGGATGTACACTGAGGTTATGCAGGTTAAGTACCGTTCTGAACGGTACAACAGCAGTGTTTATTTGTTTATTTAAAGGATCCCCATTGGCTGATGCTGTGGCAATCAGCTGCTCTTCCTGGGGTCCACACCTGACATACTGTGCATAACACATTACATGATAAACATTAACTTACATTAATATACATTAAATAGCATCAATACTCATTCATATAAAATGCAGGGATTACACTGATATAAAATGTAATGTGTCCTAGCCAGGAATCGATCCTGTGACCTTTAGGTTACGAGACCAGTTCCTTACCCATTATACCACACTGGGTTCTTGGGCCCGGGTTGGTCTCTTTCATTATGGCCCTTTACCTTGGCGTTTGCCCACCAGTCTTGGTGCCCTGCTGTGCTGCCCGCCCCCCCCCCGCCCCCCCAGGGCATTCAAACGAACAAGGCTGGCATCAGAAGCCGATAAAGAGACACATCACACTGCTGACTGCCCCTCCTCCCAGTCTAAACCGCTGGTGTATGAAGAATAACCTACTGCTGCCAGTGCATCCTCGTTCGTCATCCTCCCTCTCTCCCTCCATCCCATCCCTCCATTCCTCTCCTCCATGTCTCCCTGCCCCCTCTCTTTTTCTCCATCCTCTGTCTGGCACATGCTGTCTCTCTATTCACACCTGGATTCAGCATTAAAATGTATACATTTTTTTGTTATTTAACCTTAATTTTTAGCAGGAAGTCGCATTGGGATTGAGTCATCTCTTTTGCAGGGGAGACCTGGCCAAGAGGCAGCACAATCAATGAAAAAAAAAAATGCACATCAGAAAAATGTAAAGTCAACAACACGAAACACATTTTTCTGAATAGTTCTGTTCAGAAGCAGCTGCGGCGGGCAGAGGGACCGCAGCTTGAGTTTGGTTTTTGACGCGCTCTTGTCCGCTCGCTGCGTTTCCCCGTTCAGAGAGGGGCAAGCTGCTGACCTCGGCGACGTACTATGGCTCCGGTGACTCCCATCAGCACGTCGCCCCCGGCAACCCCCAGCCCCAGCCCCAGCCCCAGAGGCTGGGGGGGTGGGCGGGCTCCAAGCGGGATGAGGAGGAAGAGGAGGAGCTTCGCAGGAAGCTGAAGTATTACTTCATGAGCCCCTGCGACAAGTTCCACGCCAAGGGCCGCAAGCCCTTCAAGCTGGGCCTGCAGCTGCTCAAGATCGTCATCGTTACTGCGCAGGTGAGGCCCCGCCCTGCCCTGCCCTGCCCCGCCCCGTCCTGCCCTACCCCGCCCTGCCCCGCCCCACCCTGCCCTGCCCCGCCATACCCAGCCCTGCCCCGCTCCACCCCGCCCTGCCCTGCCCCGCCCTACCCTCCCCGCCCCGCCCCGCCCTGTCCTAACCGACCCCGCCCCGCCCCGCCCCGCCCTGCCCTGCCCTGCCCTGCCCTGTCCTACCCCACCCCGCCCTGCCCCGCCCCTCCCAGCCTAAATTCTGCCTATAGAGACATAGTGCATGATGCGTCACACATTGATGGGGGAAAACAGTCTGTTGCACTCCACAGAGTTATTATTAGCGGTCAGTAGATTTAGGATTGCGTGAGGGCCTGGCCTATTTATGCACTGCCTCTATGGTAAATCAGGAAATGATGATGAACAAATGAAATATTATACTGTAACGAGTGCACTGAAATTGCTCTCCCTGTCCCCTCTCTTCATCCCTCTCTTTCTCTTCTTGCCTTTCCCTCCCTCTTCCCCCCCCCCCTCACCACCTCTCTCCATCTCTCCCCCCCACCCCCCACCACCTCTCTCCCGTAGCTGGTACTGTTTGGTCTCAGCAACCAGATGGTGGTGACCTTCAATGAGGAGAACACCGCGTCCTTCAAGAACATCTTCCTCAAAGACTACAGCGAGGACACGGACGAGCCCCTGACGGTCTACACGCAGAGCGACGTCTACAGCCACATCCAGTACGCCATAGAGCAGGTAGGTCTTTGACTGCAAACGCTGCTTATTAAACCACAGCCTAGAGGCGGTTTGCAGGCTGCGGTTTGATGGTGAGATGGATTTTGTCCCTTTGAGGTCCTTCCTGTGCTGTGCATTGTACATATTTTGTATTTATCATATTCCGTTTATTACACACATTTTTTTTTTTGCTTGTTTTTGATTTGTGTTGCTCTGCCTCGTCATCCTCCTCTTCCTCAGTACCTGGCGCTGCCGGCCACCACGGTGGGCCGGTACGCCTACGTGTACGGGGTCGGGGTGAACGGCAGCGCCCTCTCCCTCTGCCAGAGGTACTTCAGGAAGGGGAGCATCGATCCGGCCAATGACACGTTCGACATCGACCCGCACGTCGTCACCGGTAACGGCCTTCGCCTCCGCGCTCCGGGGCCTGATTTACTGAGACCTTTAGCGCGCGCAGAACCAGTAACGCGACCACTGATTGGCCATGGTGTTTGTTTTGCACCAATCATTGGTTGTGTTGTTAGTTTGTCATGTGCTAAAAGCTTTTGCACAAGCTAAAGGTCTTAGTAAATCAGGCCCTTAACATTCTCTCTCCCTCCCACCCCTTTGTCTGTCTCTCTCTCTCTTTCTCTCTGTCTCTCTCTCTCTCTCTCTCTCTCTCTTTCTCTCTCTCACCTAAAATACCCCTTTCTCTCTCTTTTCTCTATCTATTCTCTCTTTTCTGCCTGTGGTTAGTTTTTTGATAGTTTTTCTCTTTATGTTGCTTGTCTATTATTTTTATTTTGAAGTACAGTAATTTCTGTGGTTGAACAATGTCCCAATAAAAGGGGTTTTTAAATCTCTTTCTCTCTCTGTCTCTCTCTCTCTCTCTCTCTCTCTCTCTCTCTGTCTCTCTCTCGCTCCTCATTGAATATCCATACATCTGCCTGTCTCTCATTTCCTCTTTTCTATATTGTCTGCTCTCTCTCTCTCTTCTCTTTCCTTTCAAAATTTGCTGGGTACTCCCTCTCTTTCTTACATCCGATCTCTCCTCTCATAATTCCTCTTTCTCTCACAGCTGTCATCTGTTTCCCCCTCCTCTCTCTCTCTCTCTCTCTCTCTCTCTCTCTTTTTTCCACTCGTCTCCCTCATCACCATTATCATTCATACATCCTCCTCATTCAGTCTCGCTTCTTCTTTTACGTTGAGTAGGGATCATCACGGCCGTCTGACTGCGCTTAAATCACAAATCCACACGTGGGTCATAAGAGCTGCGCAGTGTGGTTGAGTCAGTGACCGTGTTTTGCAGACAAACACCAAACATTTTCTCTATCCAGCGCCTAAAATAGCCCTTAGAAACCACCATGGTTTTGGAGACGGTTTTCTGTGTAGGTACGGAAAGTTCCGCACACTAAACGAATTCAGGAAGGGGACCCAGTTTGTACTCAAAGCCTGTCTCTCCTCGTGCTGATCGTAAAAGGATAGACAGGAACCATGGAGACGACGTAAAGGACTTCCTAATTGGACGGCCAGACCTCCTGTCTGTTCCTGGTTTTTTATCCTTCAGTTGCAGTGGAGCAATTGGTCATAATAACACAGCTCGGCCTTCATGAAGCATGTAATCTGGTTCTGTGTCAGGTGATTCCCAGAGAAAGGATTTGATTGGCTGCGCAGCACATTCAGTGGCATCTCCTCCTTCTAGGAGGCCAGGTCAGGATTGGTGTGTCAAACTAAAATGTTTTTTTTATGAAGTTTAATTTTGAATTCTAATTACCCGTTCTGGAATAATACACCAGTTTCATTTCAGTTTTAAGTTAGTTGCATTTTCTTAATTTTAACTACATCTGGGCACAATACAGTTTCCTGAGAGAATCAAGAAACCGAGAGACACAGGTAAAACACAGGTAAAACGCAGGTAAAACTGAAAGAAAGGATTATTCTCTGAACCCAGGAAAAGGTGGTCAGAATGTGCAAAAGAAAGTCTGAAGTATAAAGCAGTATATTAGCAGATGAAGGGTGGCATTCTGTTATTAGTTTGGTCTTGGCTTGGTATCGCCTTCAGTCATGCCAGACCGGGCAGGTTATATTCGCTTTAATCAATGTTTCACAGGACGACCGCTTTTTCATCCTGTCATCTCCCTCTCTTTCACTCATCCCTCTCTTTTTCACTCATTGCTCTCTCTTTTACTCCACCATCTCGTTCACTGCTCTCTCTTTCACTGATCCCTTGTTTTTTTACTCTTCCCTCTCTTTCACTGCTCTCTCTTTCACTCCTCCCCCCATTGTTCACTCCTCCCTCTCTTTCACTGATCCCTCTCTTTTTCACTCATCCCCCCATTGTTCACTCCTCCCTCTCTTTCACTGATCCCTCTCTTTTTCACTCATCCCCCCATTTTTCACTCCTTCCTCTCTTTCAGTGACCCCCCCCCCCCCCCCCCCGTTTTTCGCTCCCCCCTCTCTTTCACTAATCCCTCTCTTTCTGTTTCTCTTAGAGTGCATTGGAGTGAACCCCTTGGCCACGCCTCCTGGTCCACTTGGCCACTCCTACAAGAACCTCACCCTGCAATTCCACAAGTGAGACATGCAGAAGCAGCGCATAAGCACACACACACACACACACATATACACACGCACATGCACACACACACACACACATACACACACACACACACACACACACACATACACACACACACACCACACAGAAACCTGTACAGAGCATAAACACACACACACACACACACACACACACACATATACACACACACACACACACACACACACACCACACAGAAACCTGTACTGAGCATAAAGTGACACACACACACGCACACATTTGAATTCTTTATTTAGGTCCACAATTATAAAATAAATCCAAAAGAACCCAAATATATTTCAGTCACTGTCTGATGTCGTTCAGTTATACCCATCGATATACCCATAGATAGATTTAGGAAAATGGCGAGCATTGTTGGGCTGAATGGCCTGTTCTCATCATTATGTTATGTTATGTTATATAACAATTAAAAAAGGGCAGAACAGACATTTGCATCTCAGGCATTAATACCGTATCTGGGAGGGTTATGGACACATTCCTCTCCATATACAGTGACTGCCAGTAATGAAGGAAACCAAAAACAATCTTGCTAGGTTGCTTTGCTTTCCAGTTGACGTAGTTTTGTAATGGCTTGTAGTAACGGCTGATACTTTAGTTGTTTTGTAAGATAGGCTTCTTCTAAACGTGAATCAAAGGCACTGCCTACTTCCAGTAGGAACACCTCTCTGTGGTCCTCATCAATTACAGTGATATCAGGTTTGTTTGCTAGTATATAATAAATAAATATATGTAGTTCATTATTGCACTGAAACATTTGAGGTTTCAGAGTATGGTTCTTAAGCAACACAACTCACTCACACACTCACACACTCACTCACACACTCACACATTCACACACTCACTCACTCACTCACTCCCTCACTCACACACTCACTCACACACACACACACTCACTCACTCACTCACTCACTCACTCACTCACTCACTCACTCACTCCCTCACTCACACACTCACTCACTCACACACACACACACACACACACTCACTCACACACTCACACACTCACTCACACACTCACACACACACACTCACTCACTCACTCACTCACTCACTCACTCACTCACTCACTCACTCACTCACTCACTCACTCACACACTCACTCACACACACACACACACACACACTCACTCACTCACTCACTCACACACACTCACTCACTCACACACTCACACACTCACACACCCCCTCACTCATAGCACTGCAAAGGCTGTGCTTGTTTATTTGAGGCTTTGCCGTTGCTAGGAGACGGATTGTTCCTGTGAATCTCATCACGTGTACAGAGCTAACGCCCGCCGCTGGTCGCTGTGCCTAAGCGTGTTACTGTGCCGTGCCTTTCCAGTTAATCACGTCACGCCCCATTCTGGCTCCTGGACTGTCCCCTTTTCTTTTTATTGATTTTTATTTTTAGTTCTGTCCGCATTGTTGAGCTCATTTGTTACATATGGAAAAATACTGTATACGGCTTTATTTTTATTAGTGAGGACATTAGTGAGGACATGTTTACGGAGTGTAGCACAGTGGGTAAGGAACTGGGCTTGTAACCGAAAGGTCGCAGGTTCGATTCCCGGGTAGGACACTGCCATTGTATCCTTGAGCAAGGTACTTAACCAAAATTGCTTCAGTGTATATCCAGCTGTATAAATGGATACAATGTAAAATGCTATGTAAAAGTTGTGTAAGTCGCTCTGGATAAGAGTGTCTGCTAAATGCCTGTAATGTAATGTAATGTTTTTACATTCTTAAAATGTATGTAAATATATATTTAAATGTATTCTTTTCCTGTAAACACACAGTCGGTATGGTTTCATACATTTTTTACATTCTTAAAGTGTAGGAAACTATATTAACTGTGTGTTAACAGGAAAGAACATTTACCCTCACGCACACACACACACACACGCAAAACGCATGCATACAAGGAACATACACACACACACACACACAGACATACATGCAGACATACCCGTATGCACACATTCTTTGCATGTTTTACTGATGTAACAGCATCAAGCGTGACTGGAATAAATTAAAATGTTTTTGATCTTGTTTCTCACCCTCCCTCACTTTCCCATCTTTCTCCTCCTCCTTCTTTCTTATTCCCCATCTCCCCTCTCTTTTTTTCCCCTCTTTTCTCTCTCCTCCCTTTCTCCTCTCTTCCCCCCCCCCCCCCCTTTCCCAGGCTGATCAATGTGACCATAGAGTTCCAGCTGAAGGCCATAAACATCCAGACCATCATTAACAACGAGATCCCAGACTGCTACACCTTCACCGTCACGGTCAGTGTTCGGGGGTTCCCTGGGTGTTCAGCAGCCGTTGGGCGTCGCTGTCAATGCTGAACGACCGTCCTGTAGCCCAGCAGGTCTGCAGCGCACCTCGTGGTTTGTAGTGCGGTGAAATGTTGCAGCTAGGAGAAATAACTGCGGCTTTAGGTAAGGCTTCTACATAAGGCTTTACGGGCCCATCAGGTGGGTGCTGCGATTCAAGGTTTCCAGCAAAGATCCTGCGATTATTCTGTGTGCGTAGTACTGGGGCTGCATGGGGGGCCAGAGCCGGTGCTCAGATATGCTTTTGCCTGCAGTGCGTATGTAAATATGTATGATCATGTGTGACCATGGATACCTGAGATTGTAGTGTACATGCTGTGTGTCGGTTTATATGTAACTTCCTGCAGTGCTTACGTCTCTCTCTCTCTCTCTCTCTCTTTCTCTATCTCTCTATCTGTCTCTCTCTCCCTCTCTCTCTCTCTATCTCTCTATCTGTCTCTCTCTCTCTCTCTCTCTCTCTCTCTCTCTCTCTCTCTCTCTCTCTCTCTCTCTCTCTCTCTCTCTCTCTCTCTCTCTCTCTCTCTCTCTCAGATTGTGCTGGATAACAAGGCTCACAGTGGGCAGGTGAAGATTAGCCTGCATAACAAAGCTTCCATCCAGGAGTGCACAGACCCCAGCGTGTCGGGGCACGGTGAGGGGGGTGGGGGGGTGGGGGGGTGGGGGGGTGGGGGGCTGTGGGGGGGGGGGTTGGGGGGGGGGGGGGGGGGGGGGGGGTTGAGAGGGGGTACGGGGTGCCATATGCTACCGAGGCTCACTACCAACCCTGTGATTGGCCATTCTGCACTGGGAGAGAAGGGGGGAGAACAGCATTCATAAAAAAGTGTAAAAAGGAGGTGAGAGAGAGAGAGAGAGAGAAAGGGAAGCAGGAGGAGAGGAGAGTGTGATGCACCAAAGAGGCCTGAGATATAGGAAGTGGAACAGAAACTGGTTTCAGGTGACAGGTGAGCACTGATGGGAATTTTCTGATGTAGATTACTAACGTTCTTTTGTCTATCCTCTCTTTTCCTCTCCTCCACTCGTCTCCTGTGCTCCTCTTCTCTGTCCTCCCCTCCTCCCTCCCTCCCCCCCCCCCCCACGCAGCGGAGAACTACCAGCGGCTGCTGTTTGACCTGATGGTGGCGGTGGTGTGTTTGCTGTCCCTACTGCTGTGTGGGAGGTCCATCGTCAGGGGAATATTCCTGCAGAACGTAAGAGAGGGAGGGAGGGAGGGAGGGAGAGGGGGAGAGGGAGGGAGAGAGGGAGGGGTGAGGGAACAGGGAGCAGAGGGGTTGGGGAGGAGAGAGAGGGAGAGAGAGGTGGGAGAGGCAGAAAGAGAGAGGGGGAGAGGGAGAGAGGGAGGGCGGGAGGGGGGGGAGCGGGAGAGGGGGGAGAGAGACAGGTGGGGCAGAAATGTTTTATACATTTAAATTGTAGTTTTTTTAATTTATTTAAAGTTCCTGTTTTTTTTATTTTCTATTTTCTCTGTCTTTCACACACATGCACGCACACACACACACACATGCACACACGCACGCACGCACACACACACACACACACACACACGCAGGAGTTTGTGCGGTTCTTCAGGAACAGCCTGGGGCGCCGTGTGTGTTGGGGCGACAGGCTGGAGTTCATTAATGGCTGGTACATCCTGCTGGTGGTCAGTGACGTGCTCACCATCACCGGCAGCTTCATCAAGATCGGCATCGACTACAAGGTCAGCTCTCGTCCGCTAACCCCAACACCACTAACCCCAAAACCACTAACCCCAACACCACTAACCCCAAAACCACTAACCCCAACACCAATAACCCCAAAACCACTAACCCCAACACCAATAACCCCAAAACCGCTAACCCCAACACCACTAACCCCAAAACCACTAACTCCAAAACCACTAACCCCAACACCGCTAACCCCAAAACCACTAACCCCAACACCGCTAACCCCAAAACCACTAACCCCAACACCACTAACCCCAAAACCACTAACCCCAACACCAATAA
>CM045899.1:31223643-31256143 GCA_025169545.1 Anguilla japonica | reverse complement strand
GGGGAAAAAGTACATCCATATACTCATGTACATAGTTGAACAAAAATATTTCACTTTTCAGTTTGTTGTATTCAGGGCTATATTTGTGCGGCTTTTCTTTTGTATGGGAATCCACAAATGGAATGGGCTGAGCGACACGAGTTTTAGTTTAGTGATAGAACGTTTAGCACAGCCTTACTCTAGTTTGCCGTGCACATACAGTACACAAGGGAAGGCTCCTTACTGACGTCCTATTGCCCTGCCTGGGAATCAAACCTGCAAACAATACACATGTGTGTGCGTGCATGCATGCATGTGTGTGCATGTGTGTGCATGTGGGTTTGTTTTATCGGTTTACCTCATTTTTACATTTGTTACATTGCTTGGTCTTTTTAAATCTGGAGCTGCAAGGGGCTATTAGATGGAGAGGAGTTCAGTAAAAATGGCAATAATGCAAAATTACACTTTGAACAAAGTGCTGTGTATCGCCTGTGGAGTCCACATGACAGAATTTCAGGTTGCTGGGTGTGGGCGTGGCCAAAGCGAATTGCTGGTGATTCATTGGTCACCCGACTGATAAGCTGGATCTGTGTCCGAGCCCAGAGGATTATGGGGGATTATCCCAATTTCCACTGCAGGATGCGGCGGACGTGCGAGTCCAAACACTCCCTCCCCACACGGGACACGCCCCCCAGCGGAGATTACCTCCCCAGCCCGCGCTGCACGGCCCTGAGGGGCAAACAGGAGGGCAGTTAGGTCCTTTATTTTTTTTTGTTGTTTTTGATAAGGTTTAACTTGCAGTTAAGTTAAGTTTTCAGCAATTCTTTGTTTAAAGATTTTACAGGGTTCAGTGTCCTGTGTGTGTGCAGGGCAGGACTGATTGATTGACAGCTCAACACCTCCGTGCGGTCGTGCGTGTTTCTCCCTTGCCCTGCTGATGTACAGATTCCGGTCTAATAAAAGCGATCACACTTGTGTTGTCTGCCAGCCCGTGTCTGTCTCTGTGTTATTCTCTGTGTGCAGGCGGCCATGTTGCTGTCTCTGTGTTATTCTCTCTGTGCAGGCGGCCATGTTTCTGTCTCTGTGTGCAGGCGGCCATGTTGCTGTCTCTGTGTGCAGGCAGCGGCCATGTTTCTGTCTCTGTGTTATTCTCTGTGTGCAGGCGGCCATGTTGCTGTCATGCTGTGGGCGTCGGCTTAAAGCCGCCGGTGTCATTAGGGCGGGGCCGTGCGCTGAGCTGCTGGATCCTCAGCCTTACCTGGACCTTACCTGAGTGTTCTGACCGAGACCGACCTGGTCGAAACATTAACCGTTCTCATGGTCAAATAAATGCCATTATTCGTTTTTTTTTTTGGAACATAAAGCCAGTTGTGTGAGTCTTTTCTTTTCTGATCTCAGTCTCACCTGCTCACTCGCTGTGACTAACCACCATTCAGCACCTGAGCTGGCTGGCCAGCCGTAACGCATGCATTAAAAACCCTCTCATGAGCTTAGCAAGCCCTCCAGAAATGTCATTCTGACTGCAATATAATAGGTTCCATTTTGAGCAGCCCCTGGGGGTCTTGTCCTTTTAAAACACTCTTCCAGTATGTGGATAAGCCCTCCCCCCGCCCCCCCAATCGGTCCTGTATCAAAACCACACCATTCCAGCGCCGACAGACCCACCCAGCAGCGCACCGTTAGCCGTTAGCCGTAGCCTTTCCCCAGGGAGGGTGGGCTTCGGTCTGTGCCTCGCCGTGTGTCAGTGGTCCTCTGGCGGATTGGGCGCCTGCAGTCTAGCTGTACCAGGGCAGCGGCTGCAAAACGAACAAAAGCAGAAAAGAAACAGGCTGGTAGAGCATGCTGGGGAGAGTCCGCTTTCAGACAAGCCGGGAAATGCTATTGGACATTTTTAAATCGGGATTTAAAAAATAGATTTTAAATAACAATAATAATTTAAGTTAATTTAACTTTTTGTACCTCCGATAATATGCTGTGAGAGTGAGACCACCTCTGCTGTTGCCTGTGGTGTTCTCCGTGGGCTGTAATGACACTGAGTTTCCACCAGAGGGAGACGTGAGCAATGGAAACCGGGATCGGCCAGGCGAAGCAGCGTCAAGAAAAATAGACGCACAGTAACAGTAAGAGGGAGGGGGAGGGAAACAAAAAGAAGAGGTTGAATGTTAGAAATGGAAAATGAGGAACAATAGCACGAGGATGCACGCACACAGGCAGTCAGAGAAAAAACAATGAACCTTAATTTGGCTGGACACATACGGCCATTACATGAATCTGGCTAAAATATTTACATTTTTTTCAAGCATTTTTACACTAAGATAAAGACAATCACAGGTCTGCATGCCACAGAAGTGAGAAGGTCAAGCAGAAGGTCATAATGCCCGGGGCGCTGCCAGGAGAAGCACACTAGGCACACACTCCTGACCCAAAAACACGGCGAGTTCGCCCCACGTTCAGCTGTCTGGCAGCAGGGTCACGCCCACCGACGGCAGGATGTTGTGGGGGGAAGACGCGGTACCTAGTCAGCAGTCTGCGCACCACCGCCTTCTCGCCGTCATCTAAAAGGCAATAAGAGCCCCGATCCAATACTGTTAAAACAGCCGTGCATTCATTATTTACTGCCTGGTGGTACTTAAAGGGAGCTCGTCATCTGGGAGCTACCTTAGTAACTCTTTATCTGGGAGCTACCTTAGTAACTCTTTATCTGGGAGCTACCTTATTAACTCTTTATCTGGGAGCTACCTTAGTAACTCTTTGAAGGGTGTTTTTTTTCTCTCTCTAAGGGTGTTTTTTCTAGAACCCCGTTGCTTTCAGTCACCACGTGGCGACTGTGACATCAGCGTTTAGAATGTTCAGCCGAGAGCATTCTGATGGCGTGCTGGTGATCTCCCGCGAGCCGTAAGAAGGGTTAAATCCTCCGTGCGCCGTGTCTATGCAAAGCGGCTCGGCTCGCCTGCCGCAGGGCGTGCAGCGGATTCTGCAGGCCGGGGCGCTACGGCGCATTCTGCAGGCGTGTGCGAACCTGGACGGGCCGCGCGTGCGTCGCGCGCGTGCGTCGAGTTCTGTGCGGACGCGAGCGTTTGAGGTAGCCGCGCTTAGCGACGTCGTACTTGCGCTGCGAGGAGGGCGCTGTGCGTTAATAGCATGCTGTGTGGGGGAGCAGCCCCCCCTCAACAACCCGCCCCCCCCCCCCGCAACCCCCTTTCCATCCAAACCTCCTCCCAGACTGGAGGAGGAGCAGCAGTGTGTACATTAACCGGTCTTATTGCATAATCCTTCCCAGAATGCACCGGGCTCCTGGCTGCAGTGTGCATGTGTGTGTATGTTGTGGAGGGGAGGGGGGGGGGTGTGCCCCGTGTGTTCTGCAGGAACAGGGTGCTCTGTCTGTGTGAGGCCCTGTGGCTGAGTCTGTGTTGCTCGTTTTTCGATGGGGGGGGGGGTGGGTGGGGGTGGGGAGGATCAGAGTGGGGGGGGTGTGTTTGTGCTGCTGGGTTTGGTGCATTTGTTGGCACATTCCTGTACACGTTTCCCTTATCGGTCAATGAGAGATTAATACGTGTGCGTGTGTGATGTGTATGAGGTACAGTATGTGTGTGTGTGTGTGATGTGTATGAGGTATGTGTGTGCATGTGTGTGTTTGTGTGATGTGTGTGATATGTCTGTGTGTGTGTGTGTGTGTGTGTGTGTGCGTGTGTGTGTGTGTGTGCATGTGTGCATGTGTGCATTTGTGTGTGTGTGTGCTTTGTGTGGTGCATGTGTGCGTATTTGTGTGATGTGTGTGTGCATGTGTGCGTACGTGCATTTGTGTGATGTGTGTGTGTGTGTGTGTGTGTGTGTGTGTGTGTGTGTGTGTGTGTGTGTGCGTGTGTGCGTGTTTCCTCGTACAGGGCAGTTGTCAGTTGGTGGAAGGAAGGGAGCTGGCAGCTGGGCTCTGATTGGGCGTGAGGGTGTGCCGCGCCCTTTCTGTTCCCCGGCCCGGTCGCGCTCGGGAGCCGCGGGAAATCAACAATGAGCCGCCCGGCAGCGGCCGTGAATGCCCCCCTGCCCCCCCCCCCCCCCCCCCCCCCCCTGCCCCTTCCTGCCCCGACCACCACCGCTGCCGTTCAAGCTCAAGGCTTCCTTTCTTTGTCTCTAGTGCCTGACCATGCCAAGACCTCCGACCACCAGCACCTCCACACTGCAAAAAAACAAAACAAGAGTCAATGTCAACAAGTATTTTAGTCTTATATCGTGACTTAAAATCTAAGTTCTATTACTTTTTTTTTTTTTTTTTTGCTAAATAAGACAAAAAATATTGCTAATGAGGTGGGAGTTTGTCTCTTTTCGAGATTTTGGGGTAAGAAAATTTCACTCGTCAAGCGAACAATAACTTAAAACAAACTAGTATTTTCCACTTCAGAGGAGAACATTTTTTTTTTTTTTAAAGATTCATACAAGACTAAAACACCTAAGACAGAATTTTTGACTGCCCCCTCTCCCTGTCTGCAGTGCTTATACCCTCTCTGACTACGGCCTGGATCCAATCAGCATCAACAATCAAACCCTTAGCTCTGGATTCCAAGAGAATGGCCACTGAGCTGTGTGGCTCTTTGATGTTCTTGTGCCTGTTGTGTGTGCATGCCATACATTGTTTCTGTGTGTTTATGTGTGTGCGTGTGTGTGAGTGTGTGTGCCTGTGTGTGTGTTTATGTGTGTGCGTGTGTGTGTTTATGTGTGTGAGTGTGCGTGTGTGTGTTTATGTGTGTGTGAGTGTGTGTGTGCGTTTATGTGTGAGTGTGTGTGCCTATGTGTGTGTGTGCGTGTGTGTGTTCATGTGTGAGTGTGCGTGTGTGTTTATGTGTGTGCGTGTGTGTGAGTGTATGTGCGTGTGTTTATGTGTGAGTGTGTGTGTGTGTGTATGTGTGTGCGTGTGTGTGAGTGTATGTGTGTGCGTGTGTGTGAGTGTGTGAGTGTATGTGCGTGTGTGTTTATGTTTGTGCATGTGTGTGAGTGTGTGTGCCTATGTGTGTGTGTGCGTGTGTGTGTTTATGTGTGAGTGTGTGTGTGTGTGCGTGTGTGTGTGTGTGTTTATGTGTGGTCTGCGTGCGTGTGTGTGTTTATGTGTGTGAGTGTGCGTGCGTGTGTGTGTTTATGTGTGAGTGTGTGCGTGTGTGTGTTTATGTGTGAGTGTGTGTGCGTGTGTGTGTTTATGTGTGAGTGTGTGTGCCTGTGTGTGTTTATGTGTGAGTGTGTGTGTGTGTTCATGTGTGTGTGTGTGTGTGCGTGTGAGTGTGTGTGTGTGTGTGTGCGTGTGTGTGAGTGTGTGTGTGTGTGTGTGTGTGTTTATGTGTGGTCTGCGTGCACACCTGCAGCAGACAGACCCCTACTCCACACAGCGGTGGAACAGAACCCAGCCGTCTCCCTGGAGAGCTGCAGGGCTGTTCCGCGCTGAGGTGCGGCCGCACCGAAGGGCGCTGGAGACCTGGTGTGCGTTCGGAGCGCCGAGGTTTGTGCCTTCCTCCCCGGCGTTCCCTTCCCCTGCTTCCAGGGGGGGAATCCCCAAAATTCCAGGACGAAATATGGCAGCCACACCATGTGGCGTTTGGTTCCGATTAATGAAAGGATTTTGGGGAGCAGTGATCCCTCGAGGATCTTTCAGTTCCGTTTTTGGTTTGTTCCTCGTCTGTGTCGCCCCCCCCCCCCCCCCCCCCCGCAGAGCATGTGTTAAGTTCACTTGTTGCACATCACAGAATTTAGTCACAAAACAGCTCGCCTGAGGGAGGGCAGCGAGGGAAGGGAATGTGTTAAAGTGGATCCGAAGGCGACTCCACTGTATGAGAATAGTAACGGCAGCCAAGTCATCCAGTGTCCCATCATGCACTGCACCATTATGGCACTGCCTTCTCTTGTCTCATTTCCCTATAAGCTGTGAAAAGAATATGCAGTTACAAGTTGTCTAATGTAACCCCATCTAAAAGCCGGGTAAAAAAAAACCCAACAGTATTGGGATGCATGCAGCACTACTACTAGCAGCACAATAACTAAAAGTTGTAGACCACGCCCAAATTTATCATGTGCGCGTGAAGTGCGCCCTTCAACCCCGGCGTCACGTCACAATTTACCGTCTCTACTTTGCTGTAATGTGCGATCTATATATGTCTGCGGACAGAGAAGTTTATACCCAGTGCATTAAAAACCTGTGGCAAGAGGTCATCACGATTATACTGCCGCTGGGACGGGCGAAAATAGTCCGCCCAGTGCCCGCCTGCATAAAATATAAAGGCCTGGTGCTGTCTGGCAGCTAGACAGCTGCTGTAACACCGAGCCAGTAGCCAAGCAGACAGACAGACAGACAAGCACGCAGCGCACCAGGCAGCAGCCAGCCCAACGTGAGTGACGCCGCACAGACAAAAGCGTATATAATTCCCGTAAAAATACCAGAAGACCGATAGCCCCCCTCCCCCCCGCCCCAACCTCTCCTCCCCATCTCGCCCCCTTTGTCGTCTTATTTTTATTCTTTTATCTGTGTTCTCCCCGTTTTCTTTTCAGCTCTCTTAAAGCCTTCTTTGTCCGCCGAACGGAGGCTTTTTACAGTAGATACAGTGGAGCTCTCCACCCATCCCTCCTCCGTCTGGCACATTCACTCTCTCTCTCCCTCCCTCCCTCTCCTCCCGGCTCTTCCCCCTCTCTCGTCTGACCAAGAAACAAGGCTATTGCAAAGGAGAATGTCAAAACCGGTAGCCTACAATCTGTAAAGTAAACTATCTCACCGTATTAATGATGCATAATCAGTTTTTTTTGTTGTTGCAAATATGCACGTAGCAGATTTTGATTTGGGATTAGGCTACACCATATCATACATATTCCACCCACGCCTCCAGTTCTCCATCTCCAGATAGAACGACGTGGAGAACAAACGGATGCTCCGTTCGTTTTTTTTGGGGGGGGGGGGGAGCAACATCAGTCAATTGATTTTAAGCCTTGTCCATTATCACACTATTTCTTTTTTTACGGTCTTCAGTCTGTGCGCTCCCCTACCCCCGCGCCGTCGTAGGCTACGTGCTTAACAAAAACCCAGATGTCTGTTGCTGGGAAAGCAGGTGGGGGATTGGCGGGGAAAGCAGAGGGGAGGGGGCGGTCTGAGGAAGGGGTGTTGGAGCTCCTGTTGGGAGGGAAGGCGGAGTATTTGACCAAATTACATCATCCCTCATTTAAATAAATCTAATCCCACGCTGTGATTGGTTGCAGGCTGGAGAAACTCGAGCACTTTCTTTTTTTTCTGACAACTTCTCCCCCGCGCCTTGCCGTGATAATCCTTCTGCGACCATCCATCCGTGTAGGACGGTGTGCATTGACTACAGATCGTCGCCCTATGTGCGTGGTCGGGACACAAAGTGCTTGTGAGTAATTTTGTTCCTTGCAATTAATGGTACCGTGATATCGCTGTAGTTGTCCAGGCATAGCCCGCGTCTGCTAGTCCGGCGCTGCAGTCCGTTCCTTGCCGGTGTTTCACAGATGCATATCTGACCATCCTCCTTACACCGAGGGTCGAGAAGGAACAGGGAAGACGCGGGTTTAATAAGCATTGGGCGTAACTGTTACCCAACTGGTGGCCGTTTATTCGGAGAAAAACTAAGTGGTAGCTAATATTTTATGAAATACAAAACCCTTTTCCGCCAGTAATTTCCCCCTTTGTCTTGTAATACATGGCTAGCTGTATAGCTCATTGACGGTCGGTATTGGGCTGGACAGTTTGAATAAGCTAATGCTAGCTCTGTAATCCAGCTAGTTAGCCAGCTGGCTAAATGTTCAAAACGGCTTTCGGATTTTCTTTCATTAATAAGGGAACAGCATACAGTTCTGTGGCAGGACTGATATCCAAGTTGCATTGACATCAATCCAACGACGTCGCCAATTTCTTTAAAATATTGATTGCTTACAGCTACACGAGCAATATGTTTGCTCACCAAAAAAGCACAGAAATGCTTACATACTAGCCATAGAAGCCGTGTCATGCTAATAAGTCTCAACATTGAAATGCAAAGCACTCTTTGTATATCCGCCGGGGAGTGTGAGTGAAAAAATGAACGTGCTGCGCATTTAATATCGAGCTAGTTAGCTAGTTTTATAAGTTAGTGAGGAATTAGATTGTGGCATGATCGAAAAAAAGTAGGCGGGGTATTATGTAGACAGATAGTCCAGCTAAATACGAAGTTAGGTATCCAATTGGGCAGCTACAGGTTGAGAGCTGTTTAGATTTATTTTTTTGTTGTTTTTTTGGAGGGGGAGAAAGTTGGCACATTTTTATTACTATTATTGTACATTTTTATTTGTTCATCTGTAGAAATGAGGGTGTGATGGGCGGTGGCTGCAGCTGATCAACTTAATGGGGTTTTTTTTTTTTTTTTTTTTTTTTTTTTGGATGCGCAGATATGTCTTGAGCTTTCAGTTTCCTATGTTGTCCCCGACCACATCATCGAGCAGTTTTTACAGATTGGTATTTAAACTGCGTTGTTTTAATAGTGATTGTCCTCATAGCTCGATCTCCTGAAAACTTTTTCCCATTCCCATCGTGCTCTACAGCGCTTGGGCGAATCTCATTGTTCTTGGAAGAACGGGTGGACTGCATTGTGCAGTTCGGCTCGAGTGAGCTGCTTGCCTGGTGGCTAAATGGTTACTTTAGCGATTTTAAAAAAAACCCGTGCATTGTGCCTTGAATTGGCTTTGTTCGTGACACTTATCGATTTTTTTGACAAGTTTAAATATTTCTTTCGGCAAAACCGCTGGAACGAGTCCATACGTTTAAAACGACTAACCAGTCAGCTTCACGGGACGGGCCTACCCGACCGGATGAAGGGGTTGATGTATATAGCTGGTACTCAAGACTGGTGCTGTGGCGCTGGTTCTATGGTTGGAACTCAGCCTCCAGCACAGGCTACATTTGCGTGTAGTGTTGAACAAAGCTAATGCATGCAGTTGGATTTGCAGCTAATCTGAAGCGCCCGCTGTTTTAGCCTCGTCCCCATACTGTGATAACAATGAGCCGTGTGGATCGGATAGCAATTAGAAGGGGTATGGAGGTAATGAAAGAGGGGTCGATATTTTGAGATCGTCTGTCAAGAGTTATTGATGTGCCTCAAAATTAAATCGCACCCCCAATCCCCACCCCATAGCGATTACATGCGATCGTTTTTCGAGATAGTCAGGGGGACGGGTAACATTAGCCTAGTAGCTACAAAACCTTCGCCAGCCTTTTCAGTTAAACATGCTTTGTTGCATTCCCAACTATGAGTTGTTACAGTCAAACGAAGAACAGAGACGACATTTAGAATGACTAGGTGGCTATGATGGACGTACAAAATGCAGTCCCGACATGTCAGTCTGGGTTCAGTTAAGTAGCCCAAGTTATGATACTGAAACTGCCGCATGCGCATTTTTTCTTACGTGCCACTTACCGAGACCCACGGGAAATCAATATAATGTACTACCCTTATGGACATTTATCGCTACACTTCGCTTGTGGTTAAGAGGAGCGGGGTAGACAAGCTTACGAGGCATTTCCCTAACGTGTTTTGTTCTTCATCATCAAATTATTTAAGTACTTGTAAGTTCCTGGTATGAATCTTTTTATAACTTCCAAAGCCCATGCTGCTATTGCCTTAATTGATAAAACGGATTCTAAAAAGGTATAAGTAAAATCCCCGATGGCGTTTGTTTAAAGATCTGTCTGCCCCGTGCCTCGCCTCGCCCTAGTCTAGTCTAGCGCTGTAGTCTAGTCGGGAGGCGGATTCGCAGTCCTCGCTCAGTTGTCAGTATATTTCTGTCTTCTGTCTAAATTCATTGTCTCGCCTTGTTTACGCGGTCCCCGGTTTGCACGTGCAGGGGGCACACTTGACGACGACGCAGCCGCCGGAGAAAAATATAGCGCGAGCTAGGCGTGCCCATTGTTCCCCCGTCCAGCCCAGACAGCATCCGATGGCGAGGCAGCGTGTCTTCAGGGTGCACGTGGGCAGCGTCTGTAATGCATCTTTCTTGCACAGCCCCTTGGAAAGGATTGGAGCTGGCCTCCAGACTGGAAGGTTCATGATCTGACCCCTGATTGGCTGTTGTGGTGTTGCCGTGTGCTTGAAGCCGTGTTCCTCATAGCCATATATCGGGGAACTCCTGTGTATGGAGGTTTTTCTCTCAGCTGGAATAGTTAAAGGTACACACAGCTAAATTCACTGTAAACCACACTTTTCCAGTTGAATGAGCAGCCAGTAGTAGTCTAAACTAGGCTTTATAAACCAATTATTAGATTGGTTGATTGTCTGACAGCTGGGAAATCATACTGGAGTGCTAAGTTCTCTAAATGTGGCCATCTGAAACCTAACATCTGCCTGTGGGCTTAAACAAGGGCTGAAGGTAATATGATAAACCAGGTCTGCTTTCTGAGCAGGCCAACATCAGGGAAGCGCCTAATTGCTTGTTCTTATTTGCTGGAGCTAGTTATGGGATCAGCTGTAAGGAACAGGAGTAAAAGCGGGGCGACCCAGGACCAGGTTTGGGAAGTGCTGCTCGAGATCAGGATCTCTAACCGGGATCACGTCCGCATACCGCGTATGCAAGTGCGCGTGTGAGAGTTTGTTTGTGAGAGTTTGTGTGTTGGTTCTTCGAATCGGTAATTGGTAAAAAAAATTGCTTGTGCGATTGTCCCCTGAAGCATGATGACATTGCAGAGCGTCTCAGTTCACTCCAGGGGGGGGTGCCTGTGCAGGATGTATTAAGCTGCCCCCCCCCCCCCCCCCCCCTCGAGGGCACTCGAGGAGGTAAAGTGGTTATGGATTATGGATTATTGATGATGGCCTTCTCTGATTGCAGCTTGCTGTCAGAGTTTCCGGAAGGCTAATGCGTGAGTGTCGTGAGTTTGATAATTGGCCCGAGTGGAGTTTTATAATGCATGAGGGAGGAGAACCTGAGAGCCTCTCTCTCTCTCTCTTCTCTTCCCGACGACAGGTATTCAGAGAAGTGAGGCATTCTGGGTAGTAGCTACGGTCACGTCAAGCCATTTTTACGGTTGTTCTTTTTTTTCTAAAGTCTCCCAATAAATATGAAATGCATATTATGTTGAAGGGTACATCTGTTATTTACACACACAGCACACACAGACACACACACACACACACACAGACACACACAGACTTACAGACACATACACACACACATACATACACACACACACACAGTGTTGAGTCTTGAAACTGGAAGCAGAAGTGACCCAGTTTTTCTCCAGAGCCCAGTGGCTACATGCAGGCAGATTTCTCAGCCTCCGGCTGGAATACTCAATCTGACCCCGGAGGCCTGGACTGCCGCTGGGCTCTTTATTCTTCTCTGATCAGGCGCTGGGTTGGGGAGCAGGTGGGTGGGGTATCTGGGACTGGACTGGGTTAGACCTGGAACAGACATGGGTGGGGTATCTGGGACTGGACTGGGTTAGACCTGGAACAGTGGACTGGGTTAGTCCTGGAACAGCAGGTGGGTGGAGCATCTGGCCATTTCACTGCATTAACTGGTCAACGTAAGAAAGTGTGTAAGAAGTGAAGCGGTGGCGCCGCTGGGCTCAGTGGGCAGATTCCGGCTTTTATGGCGCAGAGCAGCCGCTCGCACCTCAATCCAAACCCTGAACGCAGTGGATTCCAAAATGGCAAAGGGTAGGAACAGTGCCTTTCTAACCTTTAAAAAAAATGGGGGGGGGGGGGGGGGGGGGGGCTGAATGTATGACTCAGGTTCAGCCAAAGTCCATGATCACGCCCCCCCCGCCCCCTCCCCCCCGCTCCCTGAGTGCATTTTTGGCCGGTGTGCTCTCCAGTCTTGTGTCTGTTTCCTGGTTGCTGGCGAGTCCAAAATTTGCATCCCCTCCTTCTCATCTGGCTGTGGCCGCGGCCTGTGACCGTCCCGCCTGAGATGGGGGCCGGCCCGGCGGAACGGGTCGCTTGAAGGGTCCCGCGCGGCGACTTCGGTCGCCTCGCTGTTTTTGGCGCCGCCGTCATCGGACCCCCCCCCCCCCCCTCCGCGGTTTCGTTGTGGAAGCGATTGTTTATCTCCGGCGTCGGTGCGGTGAAGTTCTCCCGGGCTCTCCTGACGGTGCCGGTCTTCAGGAGCGCAGTTTGGCGCCGTTGGCAGGGGCGCTGCGGTGATTGCAGAGATGTTTCGGTTCCGTTTCACCCACCCGTTCTCTGGGCTTTGAGTGTGTACTATTGAGTGTGCTGCGCAGGATGAAAGTATGCAGTCAGGAAAAGGAGAGCACTCACACATTCTCTCAGAATAAATGGAATCTGAATTATTATTCGCCCGTAAGGCGTCTTTCTGCATGGTGGCAGGTCTAACAAGAGTGCATAAAAAGTGACGAAAGATGTCCTGATTTTGGTCTGTGCGGGTGTACGGCGATGGCTGCTCCTCCGCTGTGGTGCATGCTGGTCCTGCAGCGTCAGGCTGGGCTCACAGGCGCAGGTTCAGCGATTGGGCTGGATCGGAACTGATGGTGTTAGTTTCTCGCCTCGGGGTCGATCTGCAGAAAGGGAGTTCACGGGTTCAAATCCCATTTGCTGTGCCTCCGTCCTTGCGTTAAGAGCACGCCACTTTCATTTTGGCTGCCAGAACGGAGTGATTTACCCGCTGCGCAGTTCGCTCAGCCAAGGAGCGATGAAAATCGCTGTAGTGTAAAATGTACAAATAAATAATAAACATCAAAGGGTTCCCATTTCACGCTCCCCTTCCAGGCGGCCGCGGGGTTCTCTTGTCGCCCGTCTCTCCCCTGCTGATTGGTCGTAAGCTCTGCGGTGGCACTGGCGGTTGCTATGGCGTCTCCAGTTTTGGCCAGCGTTGCCAGCTGGCAGGCTCTGGCACTGGTTTGGAGGCGGAGATTGTTGTCATCGTCATGGTTGCGCTGTGCTGGTGATCCGACCTCTGTGAGTCTTATTTATATATTTTTATGATTAGTATTTTAATTTTTTTGGCATTGCGTGCGTTGGCCGTAGTACGGTGGTTGTCACGGAAGGCCTTCTGTGTGTGTGTGTGTGTGTGTGTGTGCGCGTGTGTGTGTATGTATGTATTTGTGTGGGCGCGTGCGTGCGCGCGCGTGTGTGTGTGTATGTATTTGTGTGGGCGCGTGTGTGTGTGTGTATATTTGTGTGGGCGCGTGTGTGTGTGTGTGTATGTATTTGTGTGGGCGCGTGTGTGTGTGTGTGTGTGTATGTATTTGTGTGGGCACGTGTGTGTGTGTGTGTATGTATTTGTGTGGGCGCGTGTGTGTGTGTGTATGTATTTGTGTGGGCGCGCGCGTGTGTGTGTATGTATGTATTTGTGTGGGCGCGTGTGTGTGTGTGTATGTATTTGTGTGGGCGCGTGCGTGCGCGCGCGTGTGTGTGTATGTATGTATTTGTGTGGGCGCGTGTGTGTGTGTGTATGTATTTGTGTGGGCGCGCGCGCGTGTGTGTGTATGGCGCTGTCCTGGCACTGTCACACGCTGCAGTTGGAGGTGGGCGTGCGAGCTGTGGAGTGCACTGGACACGCTCGCTCTCCCTGGTGTGGTTGTCAGGCCCGTCGGGGAGATCAGGTTTCTCCCGCCCCGGTGACCCGGTAACCCAGTTAGCGCCGTGCGAGCGCGCGGGCGGGTCGGCCGGGCGCGGTCGCCGGAGGGGCTGGCGGGTGGCGGGTGGCGAGGGCCAGGTGGGTCGAGGGAGGAGGGACGGGTGGAGCGCGGCTCGCTCCTGTGCGTCGGCACCATTTCTGCCCCCCCCCCCAGCGAACGGGCGGATGATGAGGGATTAGCATCAGTCTTTGTCCTGGGTTAATCAGCCCTGTCATGGGTTAATCCCTCTGTCCCCGTGGGCCCGTGCCTCCCCCAGGGCCACCGCCGGTGGGGGGGGGGGGGCAGGGCGGGGCAGGGCATGGTGCCCGGGGGCAGAGTCAGGTGGGGAGAGGCCAGCCTAGAACATTCTGTGGGTATAATGGGGGGGGAGGGGGCGGGGCATGGTGCCTGGGGGCGGGGCATGGTGGCTGAGGGGGCGGGGTTAGGTGGGGAGAGGCCAGCCTAGAACATTCTGTGGGTATAATGGTGGCGGGGTCACTGGCTGCAGGAGAGCACTAGCGTGCATGGGGGGGTGTGTTTAGGGAGTTTGTACTTTTGACAGGCGTTTGCTTTGTTAGCAGGCACTGCTATGGTCGCTCCGCACGTTCGTAAGACACCCATCAGTTGTCGGGGCCAAGGTCAGCGTGACTGGTCCTTGCTTATGATTGGCTAAGTGAGCAATAAAGAATGTTAGGTAACTATTTTTCTCCTCCAGATTTAATCCCAGATTATACACTGTTTCCCCCCCCCCGTTGCCGCAGCGATGCGCTCTATCCTTCGAAGCTGTAAGCCGATGTTCCTTCTCACCAGCCGCCAGCGTCCGTCGGCCCTGCTCCTCCGTACCTCCTGGGGGGGGGGGGGGGGGCGTGAGGGGCGTGAGGGGCGTGAGGGCGTGAGGGTGAAGGCGAGCACATGCTCTCCCCATAACGCATTTCGTTTTTCCAGCTGCAGTTCCTGAACTGGCCACAGCGGGCGCTCTCGCTCCCTGAGAGCGGTAAAAACCTGCCGTCTGCGTTAGCAGGACGACCCGCCGCGCCCCCCCCGCCCGCCCGACCCCCCCCCCCCCCCCCCCCCCCCCCCCCCCCCCCGCCCCGGCGAAGCTCAGCTTCTGCGTCGTGGTTTTCTAACTGTCATGTTAAACCTCGCTGTGCATGTGGCCCGTGTCAAAATGCAGGAGAATTTTTACATTTGTGGCAGGAACACGGCGAGGACTGTTGAGCTGAATGGCCTGTTCTCGTCATCATGTTTCATGTCTTGTGCTCGATGTAATCGACGCCCCCCCCCCTCCACTCCCCAGGAATAAACTCCACCAGCGGAAGAACGTCCTGTTCCTCTGTGTGCTGCCTCTAATGGGAATTTTAAAAAGTGATGAGTGTTTTTTTTTGTGCTGGCATCCCCTGGGGACTGTGCTGCCCCACCCTGCTCCTGGAGATCTACTGTCCTGTAGGCTTTCACTCCATCCCTGACAAAGGGGTCCAGGTGTGTCTGACCTCAGGTACCTAGGCTCGGTTGCTCATCCTGCTCATGGCTGATTCCGTCTCACTTGTACAGGTGATTGAAACGCCCCCCATATTCTCTCGTTAGCTGAGGTTAGCATTGTAGCCTCCGTTAGCCTGTTACCCTGTTAGCTACGTGTCCTGCTGCTTCTGTGGGATTTGACCACCCCTGCTGTGGCCCTGTTTTTGTTACTGCTGGGGGTCACCGAGTCAGGGAGAGAGAGCCAGTCTGCACCCCCACCCCCCCACCCGCTGCGGAATTTCATTGAGAATTTGCCAAGAGGAGGTTTGCTTTTTTGTTTGTTTATTTATTTATTTATTTATAGGGTTAGTGGGGGTGGGGGGGGGGTGGCAATGGGGCGCTGTCCTACCCTTGTGCCGGCAGGAGTGTTGAGGAATGCGGTAAGCTCCTGATTTCCGATTTAGGAAATCCGTGGGGGGGCGGGCGGGGGGGGCGATGCACATCACCCTGTCCAGCTGGACCCGGGCTGGTGTCATGCGCTTGGTCTGCACACCCCCCCCCCCCCCACAAAGCCCCCCCCCCCCCCCCCCCCCCCCCCCCCCCCCCCCCCCCCCCCCCCCAGGCAGGCAGGGCGCCATAAACAGTCCCGCTGAGCCCTGGTTTATAAACAGGCACTCTGGGAGGCCAGACCTCACCACAGACTGCAGGACCCCTGGGCTGCGTAATGAGGACCTGACAATAGGGCTGGGGGGGCGCACACCTCCCTCACCACACTGCCTATGACCCACTTACCACAGCGCCGTCACATTCACAACACATCATTACAGTCATGGGAACTTAAAAAACAAAAAGGACAACTTCTGTATATGATAAGAAAATATTAGCCATGTTATTTATACATACTAGGGATATTACTCAACGTACAGGCTGTTCATATACAAAGAGATGCTTGTATGCAGGCCATGCTGATGAAGATGGTAATCATTGTCACATGCAGTATTTTTATGCTTTTTATTTGTTGATGTTGCTATGACTGTTTTGAGAAGAGCAATTTTTTGAACACTGTCTGAAAAGCAAAGCTGCCAGACGCTTGCATTGAGTGGGCAGTGTTACTACTGGAGAAAGAATCCGGTTATGTGTTCCTTTAAAACTTTGATTTTAAAAATAACAAAATGTCTGCCTTAGTCTTGGGTTTCCTCTGGGCCTTCGAGTCGTCGCGAGAGCCTTGATTTAGTGGGGAAATTCTCGGCCGTGGAAGGGGCTGCAGTTTGTACTCTGAGCTCAGACGTTCCAGATGTTCTGTCAGTTTGTGTGTGTGTGTGTGTGAGCGTGTGTGTGTGTGTGTGTGTGTGTGTGTGTGTGTTTTTTTTCTTTCTGTTCTAGCATGTTAACCCCGTACAGTCAAAATCCAAAACTGTGGCATTCTGATGGATTGAGAGAAACTGGTTACAGTGTGAGAACAGAATTTTGAACCACCTGAAAAACGTCTTGTTAATCTTTTTTTTACATTTTAGACCTTAAACCAGCGGTCCTGACTTTAGACCTCAAACCCGGGTCCTGGAGAGCCGCAGGGTCTGCTGGCTCTGGCTGTTCCTCGGCACTCGAGTAGCACCAGCGGACCCGGGTTTCAGTTTGTTGGTTTCTTGGGACAGAATCATTTGTTGATTTTAAGGCAGAAACAAAAAAAAAGACCAGCTCACTCTCTCTGGCTGTCTGGGACCAGGAATGAACATCGCTGCCTTAAAACCCTGAGCTCTCCTTCCCGGCTGGCAATAAAACGTTCTCACAACGTTGCTGCCACGTCACGGCGATGTTATGGCGTTGACGGAACATTCCAGGAGCGTTGCCAGAACGTTTTATGTTAGCTGGGTTGAATAGCGCTCTCATGGACACACTCAGCTCCTGAGGCCGCCCTGTGATTGGCTCATCGTCCAGACTGATGGAGTGAGTGAGTAAGTGGTGGCGGTGTGGTATAATGGTTCGGTCTTTGGTCACGTGACCTCAAAGGTCATGTGTTCAGCTCCCAACTCCCACTATAGCTGCTCTCTATTATAATTAAATGTCCAGCATTTATAAATGGACCGTGCGTTAAAACTGAAGACCAGGTCAAAACCGAGTATATGGCTGGACCGAACCGGCCGACCAATGGTGTAACTTCATCACTCACTCACTCACTCAGTCAGTAACAGACATTCGCGTTCATAGGGCTGGCCCCGCTGTTGCGGTCCTGCCGAACATGGGGGAAGGATAGGCGGGGTTTCTACACGGTTAAAAGCTGAAAGTGAAAAGGAGGAGCCTTCGCCCTCGTTGAGCAGTAACGGGACGTTGGCGGGTCCGTTAGGACCGGTGGCGGGACGCGGTGTGGCTCAGAGGCCTCGCCCCGCCCCCGTCCCGGTTCCCTCTCGTCTGTGGCCTGCAGCGCTCCGCGCGCCGGAGGACCGCAAACATCACCGACGGGTAAACGGGACGCACCGGCGCGTCTGTCACGGGCGGAAATCGCCCGGCGGTTCGATCGCCCGACGGTTCGATCGCGCGGACGGCCGCTTGACAGAGCGGGCAGGAGACGTCTCTTCTGAGCTTCCGGAGTTTTCCGCACGCTTGCGTGTGACGAGTGAGCGGCTCACCCTTCTGCGCTTGACCCCCGTCAGACCGTCTCGGCCAACGATGCGCCATCTTCTGAACCGGCCGCGGCTTCTGCCTCCGCGCGCAGTCAGCGGTTTAAACGCTCTGAGGAAATCAGGTTTGTGCTCTAACGTCAAGCAGGAGGTTTTTGTGCTAAAATCTTAATTAAAGGATTTAATTTGATCGTTTCTATTTTATTATTTATTTTTAAGTGATGATGAATCCGATCTGGGTCAGTGTTCCGAGTGCTTCCTCATACTCGTCTTGCTCAGTGTTGACGCTCCAGAAAACAGCCTTTTGCTCAGACAGCGCCCTCCTGCCACCCCCCCCCCCCCCCCCCCGGCCAGTTTGTGACGCTATTGGGACATTGTGAACATAGCTGACATTCCCTGCCACACCTCCTCAACACCCCCATCCTAAATCCAATGATAGGGGACCTTTACACCCTGCTTCTGTCTCTCTCTCTCTCTCTCTCTTTCTCGCTTTCTCTCCCCCCCCCCCCCCCCCCCCCACCCTCTCAGAGTGTGTGATTGAGGCCACTCAGGCGGTCCAGACACCTTGTTTTTTTAATCTTTTTTTTTTTTTATAGCTTAATAAAGTCATTTGTTTTCTGGAATGAAAATGAAATGCTGCTGAGGGGCTGTTGGGTGGGGGGCAGTGTAGTGTAATGGGTAAGGAACTGGGCTGAAGGTTGCAGGTTCGATTCCCAGGTCCCATGACTTGCACTTCTTCTGTATACATACAGCTGTATAAATAGATACTGTGTAAAAGAAAAAATAAGTTGTCTTTAAGTTGCTCTGGATAAGAGCATCTGCCTAGTGGCAGTAATGTAATCTATTGTAGTGCAGTTCAGGAAATGAGTTTGAATTCAGTGCGAGGAGGGGGTGTGTGTGTGGGGATGTTTGTGTGTCATGGATTGGCTGAATTCAAATGGTATTGAGCCCCTTTGCTGAGTCATTTGCCTAAGGCTGTACCCCCCCCCCCCCCCCATCTCCCACGAGCAAGGGTGGGATGTTTGCAAGAAGTGTGCACATAATCGAAATCCCCACCCTTACCCCAACAGACAGGGGCACCCCGGCGCTCCGTGCCCTTGTCTGTATCCGCCCCCCATCGCCCCCCCCCCCCCCTGAATGGCTGCTGTGATGCGGGCCGAGGCCGCGGGCGGAGTCGGGCTGGAGGAAGCCACAGGCAGGGCTTTTTCACGGCTCTGTCCTGTGGGGAGGACTGACCCCCCCCCCCAGGCACCGCCACGGTGGTGCATTAACGCAGGAGAAGCTCCTCTCTGAGCACCGCAGTGTGTTAGTGTACGAGGGGGGGGGGCGGGGTGGGGGGGTCACAAGCTCTTAGCATGGCGTCACGCAGCCGCTGCCTGCTCCCCGGGGGCAGGGTGCTTATGGAACACTGCCTGTCTGTGTGTCCGTCCCAGAATCCCAGCTACCAAGAAGGGTCGGGGTCGGGGTCAGGGTTGGGTTTGGGGTTTGGGGTTGGGGGGGGGGGGGGGGAGCTTTGGTTTGAAGATAGCAGGAGCGCCAGCGAGTTTCTGCGTGGGCGGGGTGGAGGTGGGCGATGTGTGGCGGGGCGGTGTGATGAAACTGAGCGGCGTCGGGGAAAGCAGAACAGATCCCCAACATGCCCCCCCCCCCCCCCCACAGATCCCCAGTGTATTCCCCCCCACGCAGATCCCCAACGTGTCCCCCCCCCACACAGATCCCCAGCGTATTCCCCCTCACACTGATCTCCAGTGTGTCCCCCCCCCCCCACACTGATCCCCGATGGCTTTTGTGCGCCAGCGTCTCGTATGTTCGGTCTGCAGTGCGTTTGTTATGAGGGGGACTCTGTAAGAGCAGGTGGCCGTTTGGAGGCGCTGGTGAGCCCGTTAGCGGAGTAGCGCGTGAGCGTGTCCGACGCTCCGACGTGCCGGAGCCCCCCAGCGAGCCCCAATCCCCCCGAGCAGCGAGCCCCGGGCATCCCGCCAGGCGGGCGCGAGCCGCGGACCCGCCGTACGCACCGGCGGCGGCCGGACTGCGTGCGCTCTGTTTGTTTAACGGAGAGAGCGCCACGGCGGGTGGCTAGCCGGGTGTGTTAGCGTCCCGTCGGCGCCTGAGGACCCCGCCCGTCGGGCAGCCGCTTGGCGGGTCTGTCCGCCGTAACGAGAGCAGTCCTGGGGCTCTGTGCCTCTGTGTCCTGTTCGGTGGGGCGGTTTTTAAAAAATTATAAATCGGTTTATATCTTTCCCTCCATTAAGGTCCGTCTGACATGATACAGCCTGGATACCCGAGTACCTGAGTAGAGGACAAAGCGCTAACCTTTTTAGCCAGGCTGGCTAGCTTGGAGCAGGGTGGCGCAGGGCAGGGCAGGGCGGGGCAGGGCCAGGTGAGGTGTGTGTGGTGTGCTCGTATTGGGCAGGCGGTGCGGTGCAGGGCCAGGTGAGGGGCGGGGCCAGGTGAGGTGTGTGTGGTGTACTCGTATTGGGCGGGTGGTGCGGTGCAGGGCAGGGCCAGGTGAGGTGTGTGTGGTGTACTCGTATTACACCTGCATGCTGTAGAAAAGTGCTCCATTGTTGCCGTTCTTTGTGGTTTTTGGCCAGACCGGTTATTAGGGACCGACCGTGGGAAATGGGACCCAGATCTGAACCCTGTGAGCGTTTCTGGGGTCCCCCCCCCCCCCCCCCTTGTTCGGGACCAGTGCCTGGCTAACCCGCTAATCCACTGTAAGGTTTAGTGTGTTGTCATGATGAGGAGTATGAGGGTAAGGCTGCTCCATTTTAACGCCCACACGGCGCATAGCTCACTGCATTACCGCAGCATTTTGGGTTTATGGCGGCATTGGGGGGGGGGATTAGGGGGTGGCGGGATTAGGGGCGTTATGACACCCTTATGGCTGCCAGGTCGGTGAGCTGGCGGATGTGGCGCGCAGCAGATTGGGCGGGCGGCCAGGGGGGTAATCCGGCAGGCGGGGTGTTAGCCGCGGTAGCCACATTAGCGCCTCTCCCACCTCCTGCAGGGGCTCAACGCTAATGTTTTTTTTAATGAAGTGGCTGAAAAGTTTAGGAGCTCACCAGTGCGTCCCAGTTAGTCGATGTGCTTCTAAATTGATTTTTCCAGTTGGCACACATGCTCCTAAAAGGGGGAGCAGCGGAGTCCCTGTCCTGGCCTTTTGCCCGGGCGCTCTCACCCCTCGGTACCGCACCTGGGAGGGCCGGGGTGGTCCCAGCGGTCACAGGGGGGTAGACCTGGGATCGGATCAGCCGAATTTAAAACGAGTCGTAAATCATATGTATAAAATAAAAGCCTGTAGGGATGTCTTTTTTTTTCCCTCCCTTTCTTTCTTTCTTTCTGTCTTTCTTTTCTCCTTTCCTTTCCTGCTGAGTCAGCAGTCGGTAGCTGGAGGGGATTGCCGAGCTGTTTGGCTTTGAGGAGGAGGGGGGTGGGGATAGAAGACTGTGGAGGGGGAGGGGGGTGTAACCGAAACACCGCGTCCCCTGTTGGGACCTCCTCGAGGAGTGCCTTTCGCCCAGAGGGGACGTGTGGGTCGTTGGTTGAGATGTCACACAAAAAAAAAAAAGGGGGGGGGGGGGCTTCTCTTCTCCGCCGTTCTGTTTTTCCCTCCTCAAGGCAGGGGCACAGATGGCTTTCTCTCCCTCCGTGGGCTTTGCCCAGATAACCTGGCAGATAGGGCGCATTGGGGGCCAAGGCCTGGCCGAGGGTTCGCTGTGTGGGGGGGGGGGGGTTAAAAAGCTGAGGAGAGGGGTCCAGTCCACCCCCCCCCCATCTGCTGTGAAGTAGAACAGCCTCCAGCTCTCTGCTCTGACAGCAGTATGGATATCTCTCTCTCTTTCTGTCTTTCCTCTCTCAACCTCTGCCTCTCTCTCTCCCCCTCTTTCTTTCTCCCTCTCTCCTCTCTCAACCTCTGCCACTCTCTCTCCTCTTTCAACCTCTGCCTCTCTCTCTCCCCCTCTTTCTTTCTCCCTCTCTCCTCTCTCAACCTCTGCCACTCTCTCTCCTCTTTCAACCTCTGCCTCTCTCTCCCCCTCTTTCTTTCTCCCTCTCTCCTCTCTCAACCTCTGCCTCTCTCTCTCTTTCTCTCCCCCTCTCTTTCTTTCTCTCTCTCTCCTCTCTCAACCTCTGCCACTCTCCCCCTCTTTCTTTCTCTCTCTCTCTCCTCTCTCTACCTCTGCCTCTCTCTCTTTCTCCCCCCCCTTTCTTTCTTCCTCTCTCTCCCTCCCACTCCCAACCTCTGCCTCTCTGTCCCCCCCCTCTTCCTTTCTCTCTCCCCTCTCCCACTCCCTCTCTTCAGCTGCTCCAGCCATCTGCCTCTGACAGGAAGCAGATCTTGGGATGGACAGAGGAGGTGGAGGGGGGGATGGGGGGGGTAGAAAGAAGTGAGCGGACATCGATTGGAGTGGGTAAAACAAGGGATGGGAGGAGTGATGTTATAGGGGAAAATAAACTGCAAGGCATTGTGGGTAATGGAGATGAGGGGCCGAGGAAATGTAGGTAATGGCGGCCAGCAGTCAACTCTGTTACCTACGTTGCCTTGCCCTGCCAATGTGTCTCCTAACTCCTATTGCCCATATTACTGACCCTTCAGTGTCTGGAGTCAGGAGACAAGGCATTGTGGGTAATGTAGTTGGGAAGAAGGCTGGTTTTCTGTGTGAGCAGATGGGCCACAGGGTGAATGTGAAGGTTGTGAAACGACCTGCAGTGAAACTCCAGCAGGGTTTAGGAACCTCATGCTGGAGTCCGTTTGCCTTTTCAGTTTATGAAGTTCATCTCCATCCTTTTCCTGAATTCAGTTAATTCAAATGGAATTGAGCCCAAAGCTGACACAGGTCAGGTCAGGTACTTGCATGCTGTTGAGCTTTAGCCAGGAAGTTTTCCCGCTGAGGCATCCAGAAACAGAAATGCCAAAAATGTTAGTCATGTTTAGAGCAACTTTAAGATGAGATGAATGTCATGTCACCTGAAAATGCATCTATCAGCATTCGCTCAACGAAGTAAGCACAAGATTACTTGAACTCGTTTTTTGAAGATGGTAAAATCGTATGAATGTTAACTAGCTCAAAAATCTGAAGTGGCGTTGACTGATTTATGTCTGTAAAAACGTGGCAGCCAGAAGGCTGTAATATCGGACGGGTGAAAATGAGCCCCCTCAGGACAGCGGGAGGGGTAACAGGCAGAGGGTTTTTACAGGACCCCCCAGCCGAGCCTCTTCTCCCATCGGCCTGTCTGGCCTGTAGGGGGCGTGCCGGCTCGCTCAGGTCCGCCGTCGTTTGGTGGTCAGCTCCCCGTGCCGTGCCAGCCGGGGTCTCCGTGACACACCCAAACTGCACCGAGCTCCGAGCTCCTCTGGGCTGTGTGGGTTTTTTCTTCCCCCCAGCATTCTAAGTCAGTGTTCTAGAACTCCGCTGGCTTCAGTCTGCAGCAGTGATTGTGACGTCACCGGCATTAGAATGTTCAGCGAAGAGCATTCTAAAAAACACATTTGGGACACCATGAAGGGATTAGTTTAGGTAGCGATGGGCTGGCAGTGGCTTGCCAGCTGACGCTGATCAGATTCTCAAGAAGGGTGGCTTGTAACTTGGCGTGTGACGTATTTCACACACCTCCGCTTGCTGCTTGCTCGCCCGCTCCCTCTGTCCCGGTCTGTTTGATCCTCTGAGACCCGCCTTCACGGAGACCACGGGACTGTGTGGACAATATGGGCTGAATCCTGAAAGTGCGGATCTGTCTCTCTAAACCGCTCCGCTTTCAACCGGTTCAGGTAAATAAACCTGGCCACTGAGTCCAGGTTTAGCTGGATGTGCTGCATACTGACTGATCTCAGGCCAGTTGGCAGTGACGGTGTAGCTGCTCCGGTCTGTGTGTTTGTTGATCGGTATATTGCATAATCAATGTGTGTCACACCATATACATGAGAGAATGCAGCTAGTGTTCCCTGTGGTTTTTTTGCATAGTGTTTGGACAGCAGTTTCTCTTCCTTTCTCAGTCCCAAACAAACCCTGTAGCTGTCCCCCCCCCCCCCCCCCCCCCACGTGTACCTCCCGTCTGCAGATGTGTCTGGTGCACGTGTCCCCCCTCCCCCCCGCTTAGGAGCCCACCCATTTCACTTCCTTATATAACACCCTCCCTAAACATTGTCACTTCCTGTTCTTTAAGTTCCCGATTCCCATGGTGCGTTTTGGGCCTCTAACACTGTAACACTTCCTGTATTGTGTTGAGTGTGTGACTGTGTGCAGTACCCAGAGCTAACGTGCTGTTCCTCCTCAGTGGGGCTGTTGTGCTTGTTGTGCTTGGGCCGGGGAGTTAGCTGTGCTACTGTAGTACACTGGGCTGGTATCTGAGAAGTTGGGGAGCCGATATCCCAGGGTAGGGTACAGCTATAGTGCCTTGAGCAAAGCACTGGAATCTGAATTGCTTTGGTGAAAAAGCGTGGGTGGCCGTGTAAATGAATAATGGCGATCTGTGGAGGAGGGAGATGTAATGTTAAGACGGATGCTAACGTGACCTGGTTCTTCTTCTTCTTGTTCTGCTGCGTGTGCAGCTCAGGTTGAGTGACAGCAGAGCGGGCGGAAGACTCCGGGCCCCGTCAGCGCAGAGCGCCGCCTCACAGTGCACGAGTCCGCGTTGGAGACCGGGGTCGCCGAGGACCGAGGGGAGATGAAGCCGGATGGGGTTGCCACAGCAACGATGGAGCCCATGGATTCAGGGGCGGAGCCTGTGATGGAGGGACCGCCCGCAGGGGAGGAGCCGGGGCAGGGCCCGCCCCCGTCGCAGCCGGGAGAGGAAGAGGAGCAGTGCAGCCCGCAGGAGACGGCGCCCCCTGCTGCCAAGGCGGGGAATGGCGGTAAAGCTGGAGAGCTGAAGACCAAGGCGAAGGGGCCCGCCAGAGCGAAGCCGGGAGCCGGCGCCGGCGCCAAGACCGCCGCGGGAACCACCGGACCCGGGTCCCGGCCCGGCACCGGCCAGAACCGCGCCGCCAACGGCGCCCCCAAGTCCCTGACCAACGGCGTGGCGAAGAAACCCAGCGCCGCCGTCCCGGAAAGAAGAAGACCACGCCCACCGCCGCGGCGCCGCCCAAGAGGCCCATTGGCACCGCCGCCGCCGCCACCAAGATGGCCGACAGGAAGCCCGTGGGAGGAGCCGCCGCCGCCAGGCCCGCCTCCTCCCCCGCGGCGACCAACGGGGCGAAGACGGCGACGGGAGTCTCGCCGGCGAATAAGAAGCCGTCTGTGGGTCCGAGCGGCGACGCCAAGACGAAGCCCAGAACGGCGGGTGAGCCAGACGGTCCGGCCCGCGCGCGAGGCGTCCGCGGCGGGGCGGGGGGGGGGGGGGGGTGGGGGGGGTTAGCGGGCGGGGGGGGGGGGGGCCCGGGGGGGCCGCGCTCCTCTCTCTCATCACAGGCTCCATCCTGTCAGGCACACGGCTAGCTCCCCCTGCAGGAGGATTCGGGCTCAGTCCAGCCCATAGTGCTGCTCAGAATGAAACGGTGACAGTGGCTGAATTTGGTCGGGCCGTCCCATGCAGACGGGGCCCTGTGGGGGAACGTCTGTGGGTTTTGCGTCTGTGGGGAACGTCTGTGGGTTTCCGTGTAGGGCTGGGTCATGTGGGGTACTTATTGTCTTTTTCCCTTTAATTATTCCTGATGCGGAAGTAAACATCCAACTTTAAAGCCCGCTTGAAATGCTTCTGGGGGAAAAGGGGGTGTTGATGAGACAGCCAATCAGCAGCAGGGCCTCGCAGCTTCCACATGATTGACAGGAACGCATCACATGATCGCATGGAATGTGTACCACCACTTGGTGGCGCTGATTGTTACTGCATTCGATACTGTTTGTTGCGGAATGTCACCCAGCCTGGGTTTCTGTGTGTGATCTGAGTTTAGTTTGGGCATTGTGGGTAGGAAAAAGACAATCCTTTCTATGTTTTAAACGTTGTGTCCCTCTCTCTCTCTCTTTTTCTTCTCATCCCCATTTTCTTCCTTCACACTTCTCTCTGCTTCATCTTTCCTTTTGTCACTCCTTCTCTTCTCTCGCTTTCCCTCCACCCTCCTCCTCCTCCTCCTCCTCGCTCCGTCAGGTCCTAGACCGGCCTCCTCCACGGCCCCCAAACCCGCCACCACTGCTGCCGCCAAACCCGATAGGCCGGCCGTTTCCAAGACAACTAGGTGAGCACAAGCACTGGTGGGGCCATTTTGTGTCACATTGTGTCACATGTGTCTCTGAACGTCTCTGATTGGTTAATCTCTGCTTGCCGGCAGGAAGTGAACGGCGTATTAAAGTTATTCATTCCATGTCATTTGGCCACATGCTCAGAGCGAACCCTGCGGAAACAGTGACATATGACAATGTGGTGTTTTTCTCTTGCACACACACACACACACACACACTCACACACACACACACACACACACACACACACACACACACACACACCATGCGCGCAGGGCTTTAAGAAGCACAGGAAAGTGGGCCAGAAGCTCGTGCCAACCCTACAGCGTTTATTTTGTGTGCTATATCGGGGAATTAGGATTTGTTCCGCGCAATCAGGAGGTTTTTTAGGCCTGTTTTTGTCCTTCCTTGCTCAGCGGCCTTGTGGACCAGCGCGTCTGCGAATCAGGTCAGATTATGCTCAAGTCCCTGAGTCACGCCACAGAGCCAGTGCTGTACTGAGCGTGCTCAGCCGTGGCGGTTATCCCTGGGGGGGGTGGAGGCTCTCCCAGCGCTGGTGCCCCCCCCGGAAGGCCTTCCTCCTGCCCCGCCCAGCCCCTTGAGCTGGGTCATGCGTGTGATTGGCTGTGACAGTGATTTTAAATCTCTTTGTTGAGTTTGGGTTTTTTTTCCTCGTTTGAGCTGAAAAGAAGCACAGGCCGTGTTCTGTGAAGTGCTCCCATGAACACGCTACACGCACACCACACACGCTACACCTGCTACACGCACTGTATACACGCTATATACACGCTACTGTATACACGCTACACACGCTGTATACACGCTACACGCACACTACACACGCTGTACACACGCTACACGCGCACTACACACGCTACACGCACTGTATACATGCTACACACGCTACACGCACACTACACACGCTACACGTACACTACACACGCTACACGCACTGTACACACACTACACGCACAGTACACATGCTACACACGCTACACGCACTGTATACACGCTACACGCGCACTACACACGCTACACCCACTGTACACACGCTACACGCACTGTACACACTACACCCGCTGTATACACACTACACACGCTGTATACACACTACACACGCTGTATACACACTACACGCACACTACACACGCTACATGCACTGTACACACACACATGCACACATGGACACACTTACTCAGTCCCTACATACACTTGCACTACACATGCAGATGCATACATACACGCATGCAAATGACATGCACGCACGCACACACACACTCACACACATTCATACACTACACACACACATGCATGTGTTCGCACACGCACGCATAAAAAATGGATGATGGGGATGAATCATCTCTGTACACAGGGATTCCTGGACTCCACTTATGAATATTAATAAGAGATGCATCTCCAGATTTTGCAGAATTAGCCAACACTTCTTTTTTGATCGAGGTACTAAATTAGTGGTCTCGTGGGAGAATTTAATGACCAACTGTTTGGTCTCATCCAGTCTTATATACATGCTGTGCTGTAGAACAAGGCATTTGGGAGTACACTTTATATTGTGCCTGTGTGTGTGTGTGTGTGTGTGTGTGTGTGTGTGTGTGTCGGGCAAAGCTTGCTGGGCATGATGTGTTAGTTTGTCTGGGTTCAGAACATTAGTTGGAGACGTGTTGGACTTCATGACGATGTTATTAGCGAGTCAGACTGCTCTGTGTGTGTGTGTGTGTGTGTGTGTGTGTGTGTGTGTTTATATGGTGAGTGGTGTGTGATGAGAGTCATGTGCATCCTCTTGAGGAAGGTACACAATTTAAACAGGTCTGTTATACTTACTGTGAGCATGTTTACAAGTGTGTGTGTGTGCGTGTGTGTGTGTGTGTGTGTGCGTGTGAGTGCCAGTGTGTGTGTGTGTGTGTGTGTGTGTGTGTGCAAGAATATCACTGGTGTTTTAAAAAAAATGATTTGGCTCAGCACAGGAAAAAAGATTTGGCTCAGCGCAGGGCAGGAATTTGTGAGTGTCGTTGTTGGTGGTCGCCCTGAACGCCTGCCTGGCTTCCTCGACCGAACAGCTTCCGCAGAGCCGTATTGGGTTTGACAGCTTCCTGTGGCCCCACGCGTGTGACCCGTCCCTCTGACAGCAGGGTCACGTCTCCACGGCCTGGCGGAGGGGTTCCGGGCCCTCTGGGCCATTTCCGTCGGCCCGATCGCTTCCGTTGGCCCGATCGCTTCCGTCTGGCCCCGGCCCCCCAGGTGCTGAACTGGGGCAAAAGGAAACGTCACCACCGGGCGTCTCCCCCTTCGAGGCCGCGTTGGGTACTGGGGGGAGCAGAGCGGCGACCCCCCCATAATGAGAAATGAACCGGATCGGGGCTCTTGTGCGACCTGTGTTCGCCCTTGGAGTAAGAGAACGATGCGTAGCTCTGAATCCCGTTAGCGCAGCTCTGAATCCCGTTAGCGCAGCGCTGAATCCCGTTAGCGTAGCTCTGAATCCCTTTAGCGCAGCGCTGAATCCCGTTAGCGCAGCGCTGAATCCCGTTTGCGCAGCGCTGAATCCCGTTAGCGTAGCGCTGAATCCCGTTAGCATAGCGCTGAATCCCGTTAGCGCAGCGCTGAATCCCGTTAGCGTAGCGCTGCGTCCCGTTAGCGTAGCGCTGAATCCCGTTAGCGCAGCGCTGAATCCCGTTAGCGCAGCGCTGAATCCCGTTTGCGCAGCGCTGAATCCCGTTAGCGCAGCGCTGAATCTCGTTAGCGTAGCTCTGAATCCCGTTAGCGTAGCGCTGAATCCCGTTAGCGTAGCGCTGAATCCCGTTAGCATAGCGCTGAATCCCGTTAGCGTAGCACCGCGTCCCGTTTGATTAAAAAGTGCGTCTGGGTCTGAATCGCGCGGGGTGGCGCCTGTGTGTTCATCGCTGCAAAATGGCCGACTTTTCTTGCATTATTCAACAGGTTAGTTCTTCTAACCCCAGTGGACATTTACATTAGATGCTGATCTCTAATTATACTGTAATCATTTTAAACTGTCTGAGAGGGTTTGAAAAGAATTTTTTTTTTTTTTTTAAACCCCGTAGGCGATTGATGAGCTTGAGCGATTTGTGCGCCTGATTGCATCTCAGAAGGCCTGAGTTGCCCAGTTTTTCAGCTTCAGTGCACTTCTAGAGCAGGAAGTGACATTTGTGCTTCCTCCACAACTCCATCGCAAATCCATTTCTGGCAACCGGACCACAGCACTGTATTACACTAGAATCTACAAATCGAGTGTAATATCCCCTTTTTTTATACATTTTATTTATGCACCATAAATATCACGGACCTAACTGGACTATGCAGAGCGTCGAATGCGAGACGTCGCTTGGTCCCAGTTACTCCGACGACCGTCGGCCGACCCCAGATCAGCCAATCGGGCGAAGCACGCCTCATTACCCTGTAACTGATCAGCTGGGCCTTAGCACGGGGGTCACTGAACCGCCTGTTCGACGTGTCTCTGGTGGAAACACGAGCTCTTTGCTCGATGGTATCCGCTACGTAAACACGCTGTGCGGTAACCCTTACCTACTGTAACCGTGGCAGCGTGATACGTTACCGTGCGTCTGTAGTTCCCTCTCTTCCCCTCCCCCCCCCAGCGTTATGTGAACTCTCTTTCCCATAATCCAGTGCTCTCGCTGGTGTGGGGACAGTGAGGATGGAGGGATTAATCGGGGGTAATCGGATGAGTTGTGCCGCTCGCCCACCCCCCCCCCTCCCGTTAGTGTTTCACAGTGCCCCCTTAATTAAGACATGCTGTCAAGTTCAGGGACACCCGTGGCTGTGACATTCCTGAGGGGGGGGGGGGGCTTCTCCCCCAGCGCCTTCTCTCTGACTTATCTCTCCTTTCTTTTTTTCTTCTTTCCCTCTCTGTGCTCGGTCTGATACCGGTCTGTAGTGTGTGTGTGTGCGTGTGTGTGTTTTGTACATAGTCTTGTGTGTCAGTGGTTTCCTGTGTTCTCCATTTTACCCTCTGTACAGTGTAGATTAAGGGAGTCACACTAACGTACTTCCTGAGTGTATGTAGGTTACCATGTGCAGGCCTCACAAGGACGCACGCGTGAATGCAAACAAACACACTCTCTCGCTCCGATATGCACAGACGCACACACACACACACACACACGCGCACACACACACACACACACACACACGCGCAGTGTCTCCAGATGCACATTGGCTCTGGCTTTCTGAAAAGGTTGGTTGACGTGACTGAACGCTGCTCCTCGAACGCTCGCTGCTAACAGAGTGCCTCAGGGCACAGCCTAACACGGCGTTACGCCACCACAACCAGGGCGTGGCCTGGGTTTGGGTCCTGTCCCATCGCTCGGAGAACAGATCCTTTAACCCCTCCTCCTCCCCCCCCCCCCCCCCCCCTCCCCTTCTTCCGGCCTCTGCCGCCCCAGCGACTCGCCCCACGTCCACGCCGACCGCAGCGAAGACCGCACCTTCGGCCAGACCGCCCAGCTCCAGACCGGCGCCCACAGCGCCCTCTGCAGGCCGAACCGCAGCAGCACAGCCCGCCAAGCCCACCACTCCCGCAAAGAAAGGTATCCTGTCCTCCTCGGGTCCTGTCGTCATGACAACGCATCGCCATCCGTCCGTTTTCTTACACCGCTTATTCCTGGTCAGGGGCAGGGGGTCGGGGCATATCCCAGCATGCAGTGGGTGAAAGGCAGGAATACGCCCTGGACAGGTTGCCAGTCCATCACAGGGCACACACAGGCAATTAAGGCTGCTTTTACACCACAGGAGTTGACAAACAGTTCTGATTGTTTGCCTATGTTCTGTTTTTAACCACCTGTTTACATCTACTTTTAAAAGTGACCCATATCCCAGTTTACACTTGAAACCACCCGCATGCGTACGCAATGTTTTGGTTTCCGATATGAAAGTAAATAACCACACCGCCACGGCCATATTGCCATCTGTAATGGTCAAAAATAAGACAGAAATAGCAGGTCAGGCTGTTGCTTTTCGGAGCATCTTGGGTCCGCAATGAGCATCCCCTGTGATTGGTTGATATCCGACTCATAGAGCACAAGGCTTCGTCCAATGGCCTGAGCCTTCATCCCCCATTTAACTTTTTTAAAAATTTGACATTACCAGCGAGAGTGGTTGTGTGTGTAATTATGTTACACGTCATTCAAGTGCAAAAGAAGTCTGAGAATAACGCATTTTGAATGACGTGTGAATCACAATGACCAGGAAATTGCAATCTGTGCGTTTGTATGACAGATCAGATTAGCAGATCACAGATTCCTTATCGGATTTATTTCCACATGTGAATGTGGCCCAAAACGGATCTGAAAATATCCGGCATCCTCTCACTATGAGACAGTGCTGTCACAGCACCACCGTGCCCAAGCTAGAGTGCACGTTTACACAGGCTGTGAGGAGACTGTGCTGTGCACTGAGTTAGTGTGTAAGTTTACACAGGCTGTGAGGAGACTGTGCTGTGCACTGAGTTAGTGTGTAAGTTTACACAGGCTGTGAGGAGACTGTGCTGTGCACTGAGTTAGTGTGTACATTTACACAGGCTGTGAGGCTGTGAGTTAGTGTGTAAGTTTGCCCAGGTGATGCTCTGCGTTTGTCTGTCAGTCAGGGTGTGGTTTTAGTCAGGGTGTGGTGTCAGCATGTTCCCTCACGCCTGTGTGTGGTGCGTTTGCCCGTTGTAGATGTCAGCAAGCCGACCACACCGGCCGCCAAGAAGCCGTTGGGGACGCCCACCCGCCCGTCTCCCGCCAAGGCGTCCAAACCCGAGACCCCCAAAGCCGCCACGCCTGCCAAGCTAGACTCCGCCCCCAAGAAGCCCGCGGCCGGCGGGAAGGCCGGCGACGCCAAGCCGGGCCGGAAGCCGGAGGCCAAGGCAACGCCGGTGCGGGAGGTCACTGCTAGCCCCCGCGCGGCGGGCACCAAGCCCAGCGCCGGCAAGGCTGGCACCCCCACCGCCAAGAAGGCCGTGGGCAGCAGCACCCCCATGCCCGTGAAGCGCGCCCCCAAAGCCGCCAAGGAGGCCCCGGAAGGAGGTTCCAGGGAAGGAGGTCCCGGAGAAGGAGGCTCTAGGGAAGGAGGTCCCAGAGAAGGAGGTTCCAGGGAAGGAGGTCCCAGAGAAGGAGGTTCCAGGGAAGGAGGTCCCAGAGAAGGAGGTCCCAGGGAAGGAGGACCCCGAGGGCCTGTTGGGGGTCCTGGCTGGGGCTGGAGCCGCCATCGCTGCCGTAGCCACCGCCATGGTGGCGACCGAACCGCCTGCGCAACTGCCGTGAGCCCGGAGGAGGCCCCGCCCACCGGACTCCTCGCCGACATCAGTGACTTCCCCTCAGCCCCGCCGCTCGCCGCTGACGTGCCCCTCGTGGATCTGGCCGCCATTTCCACACCTGTCCTGGGCACCACCGTTCTGTCCCCGCCGTCCTCCCCCCCCGGGCCCACGCTCGTACCCCTGAAGAGCCCCGCCTCCCCGCCGGGCCTCCCGCCCCCTGGCCCCGCCCCCGGAAGCCTGGGCGAGAGCGCCGTGAAGCAGCCGTGGGGCGGTCTGGAGCGTGAGCCCGTGCCCTCCAGCAGGGGGCGGCGACGAGCCCGCGAACAAGAGGGCCGAGATGTGGGCGGAGCCTCAGGTGGCCACGCCCACGGGCGACCTCGCCCGCGGCCACGCCCTGGCC
>CM045899.1:31158643-31218643 GCA_025169545.1 Anguilla japonica | reverse complement strand
TTCGACTGACAGTGCGTCCTTGAGGTTGATTGACAGGGAGCTGTGCTCTGATGTTGAAGAGGGGGGTTACAACCCCCCAGATATGACAAAAACAAGCCAAATACCCCCCCCCCCCCCGATAATCTAGCATGACGATGACAAAAATTAGAAGTTGTTCTTATACTGTAGTATAAGAATATGCCCCCAGATCCCACTGCAGGGCTGCAGTTCTTGAGGGGGTCTATACATTCAATCCCCAACCCCGTCCCCATCCCCCAAATATTCAAACTGAAGTTACACCCCTGTTGATGCTCTCTGCTAGCCTGCAGGCTATGGGGTTTCGCTGGTGAGAGTTAAAATGAGATCGCTGTTGGTCTCACCAGAGACTGCAGGACCTCAGGGCCTAGACAGAGCAGATAAAGACCCCGTCTTATCCCTCTGTCCTCCCGGCTGATCGTCCATGTTGGAGGCTCGCCCGAAATTTTTGGTGTTGTTCCTCTAGCAGTTCTAGTTAGAAGAGGACAGTGGTTAGGCTTACTGAGTTTATTGCGGTACAGTACTTACTGTCAAAACTTTCAATCCAACTTGTCTTTGAATGGTCTTGGGAGGGGAGGGGGGGTCTACATTACCCATCTGACCAGTTACCGGCAGTGATTAGGCTACACCGTGTGTGTGTGTGTGTGTGTGTCCCCTTTGTGGATTGTGGTGTTGTCACATGACCCTCAAGCCTGTTCCACAGCCCGTTCCCCTTTGACGTGGTTCCTCTCTCTTTCTGTATCTTCCTTCACGTTCTTCTGTTTTTGGCTGCTGCATAATCGCTCTCGGTATCCTCTCCTCCTCTCCTCCTCTCTCTCTCTCTCCTCCTCTCTCTCTCTCTCCTCCTCTCTCTCTCTCTCTCTCTCTCTCTCTCTCTCTCCTCTCTCTCCTCTCTCCTCTCTCTCTCTCTCTCTCTCTCTCTCTCTCTCTCTCTCTCTCTCTCTCTCTCTCCTCCTCTCTCTCTCTCTCTCTCTCTCTCTCTCTCTCTCTCTCTCTCTCTCTCCTCCTCTCTCTCTCCCGGCGCGTCGGCCCGTCCCAGGGGGTTTCCACCGCCCCGTGGGGCGTTGCCACGGCGACGCCTGGACCACCGGGCACCTGGCGCAGGAGTGGGGTCCGATACAGGGGCGACCCCCGGCCCCCTCCCTGCCGACCGCCCCCCTCCCGGGCCAGCCGCGCCCCTCCGGGGAGCGCCGCATCGACCTGCCCCCGCCCCCCGGCAGCTTCCGGCCGACGCCCTGCACGCAGCTGCGCAGGCTGGAGCAGCACCAGCTGCAGCTGCACCGCATCCAGCTGCGCCAGGAGCTGGAGAGGCGCAGGCAGGAAGCGGAGAGGCGCAGACAGGAAGAGGACAGGCGCAGACAGGAAGAGGAGAGGCGGAGACAGGAAGAGGAGAGGCGCAGACAGGAAGTGGAGCGGCAGCACAGGGACCTGCTCCAGCTGCAGCTCCAGAGGCCGAAGGGCGGGGCTCACAGGGCCCAGCCCCCCGTACAGCTCTCCCCATCCGGCCTCTGCACCATCTACGAGGCCATGGAGACCAGCGAGGAGGAGGAGGAGGAGGGAGGCGGGGCGAGGAAGAGGAGGGGCTCCACGTCCGTGCCCGGCTCCCCCAGGGGTTCGACGCCGCGCCCCGTCCCGTCTGACCTCCGATGGGACGGGAAGCTGGAGGTGCTGCAGCAGCTGGTGAACCAGGCGCTGCTCCTGGCCGGGGAGGAGTACCCGCCCCTGCTCCTGCTCCCCGGGGGGGTGGCGGGCACCCTCAGCCCCCTGGAGACCAGCGCGTGGCCCCCCCTGCTGCCCCCCCTCGCCCCGCACTCGGGCACCGTCACCTCCGTCAGCAGCTTCTCGCCCGAGCGCCCCAACGGCTTCCCCCGGGGGGAGTGGACCGTGGTGGAGCTGGAGACGCATCACTGAGGGAGGGGGGGGGGTGGAGCTGGAGACGCATCACTGAGGGAGGGGGGGGGGGTGGAGCTGGAGACGCATCACTGAGGGGGGGGGGGGAGCTGGAGACGCATCACTGAGGGGGGGGGGGGGGGGGGGGGGGTGGAGCTGGAGACGCATCACTGAGGGGGGGGGAGGGGGTGGAGCTGGAGACGCATCACTGAGAGGGGGGTGGAGCTGGAGACGCATCACTGAGAGGGGGGTGGAGCTGGAGACGCATCACTGAGAGGGGGGTGGAGCTGGAGACGCATCACTCGGGGGGGGGGGGGGCGAGGGGGGGGATGGGGGGGGCAGCCACATGGCAGGTAAAGGCCACTTCACAACTGTGACATCACACCGTTCACCACACACAACTGCATCTGTATAGTGCTAAACCACACTGCACTGCCTCTTCACTGGTTACACTGCGCACACACACACCTGAACTCTACACTGCACACACACACACACACACCTGCACTCTACACTGCACACACACACACCTGCACTCTACACTGCACACACACACACACCTGCACTCTACACTGCACACACACACACACACCTGCACTCTACACTGCACACACACACACACACCTGCACTCTACACTGCACACACACACACACACACACCTGCACTCTACACTGCACACACACACACACACACACACACACATCTACACTGCACACACACACACCTGAACTCTACACTGCACACACACACACCTGCAGTCTACTGAATCGACATTCTGTGCACTGATTGTAACAGTATCTGCAAACAACAAATCTGATGTACAACCTGCCATCCATGTAACATAAATGACAAAAAGGATCATCAAAAAATGTAATTAAGGAATATGCTATAATTTAATATGCAATTTCCAATAGAGTAAATTCAGGAGGCACATAATTTTGGCAAATGTAATCAGGTTCACAAACAAATATCAAACCGGTTTTGGTTGAATGGGAAATGTTCATCATGTGATGTGATGTGAGCTGGTGATTGGAAATACTCTCGTGATCTGCACATTGCTGCCAACAGCTCACACTGTAGGAACCAATGACATCATTACAGAAAGGGCAACCGGCTCAAATTAGAACAAAAAGGTCACACCCTCTGATGTCATATCCTGTTCTGGTGAGAATGGCTCAGTGTTTTTCTGTGTTTTTTTTTTTTTGTTTTTTTTTTAACTGATGAACTTTCCGTTTCAAACTGCAGTGCCCCTAATCAATATCTTCACTTGGAAAATTCACAGAAACTATCGCAACCGGCGGTTAAAACACTGGATCAACACCTTTTGCTGGCCGTAGGTCGAGACAATTGCGACAAAACCAATCCAAGAGGGCGATAACAACCTACACATTTATTGAACATACCATTAAACGGTCCTGATCAATAACTGTTTCTGGGCATTGAACCAAAAACTGGCATATGTGCGGTTATTGGCACTGGTGTAATTCCCAATTACGCCACCGGGGGGGGAATCACTTCCCAAATGAAACATTGGTCACAAGTGGGTACGTCAATTATATTAGTAATTATATCGATGAATAGTTTGATCGAGTTGACTTATAATATTATATATTCACTCTGCTGATTTACTGTTTGCACTCCATATGAACTGTGGAGTTCCACTGCTGTTCGACAGAGAGATGAAAGCATCGCACACGTTGGGATAAGGACTGAAATGGGCCGTAAGGCTTGTGGAAGTGCACGCTACTGAAGAGGCGTGGGCAGTCTAACACCAGGTCAGAGTCTCGTGCCACACGTTGTAATGTGCACAACACAGCTGGTGGGGACTGAGGCAGAGACACTGGTTTATACCCAAGTCACAGTGTATTATGTTTTTAATCAAAATGTACTTTAACAGACTTCCGGAAAAAAAAACCTTCAGAAAGGGCACAAGATGGAGGAGACAGACTTTGCTGCATTGTCTGGTCTTCACACAGTGAGGATGGAGGGGGAGGGGGGGGGGGGGGGAGTGGGGGGAAGGGGGCTTGGGGCATCTGTACATTCCAATGCCATGACCCAATTTCCTGGGTCTGTCTGTCTCAATGGGTCGCCGCGGTTACCGATGATGTCATCATGGGAGAGAAAGAGGCATGCCTGAAAGACTGTTGAGTGGAAACAAAACTGGGAGTGTGTGTGTGCGTGTGTGTCTGTGTCTGTTGTGTGTGTGTTTGTGTGTGTGTGTGTGTGTGCCTGTGTCTGTGTCTGTTTGTGTGTGTGTGTGTGTGTGTGTGTGTGTGTGTGTGTGTCTGTGTCTGTGTGTGTGTGTGCGTGTCTGTGTCTGTGTCTGTTTGTGTGTGTGTGTGTGTGTATGTGTGTGTGTGTGTGTGCTGTGTCTGTGTCTGTTTGTGTGTGTGTGTGTGTGTGTGTGTGTGTCTGTGTCTGTTTGTGTGTGTGTGTGTGTGATAGAGAGAGAGAGAGAGAGACCTGAGGTTTGGTCATATAGCAACTAAAACCTAAGAAAAGTGGCCTTGAGACAGAAGAGTGTATCAGACGTTTAACACCTAAACTCCCTGACCACCGGGTTCCTCCCTGACCCTGACCATTCCTTTTGCCCTGTAGAGCAGAGGGGTAATAACAAGGGCAACAAGAGCAAGGGAGGCTCCTATTCTGCCTCGTGACGTTCTGACAGTCGCTGGACAGCCGTCATTTTCCCGAGCGACTCGCTCTGGCTTTGACCTCTGAACCCCAGTCACGTTACTCTAATCATTCTGGGATAGGTTCCATCCGTAAACCTCGTCCAGGCGATGCTCATTTCTGATTGGTCGGCACACAACTGGCGCCTGAAGGACAAGCTGTTGCCATAACATCGCTGTGAGGGAATGTTTCAGAAGAAAGCTGTCAGGTTTATTAACTCAAGACCAGGAAGTATTTTTTTTAGCCAGCAGAGAAAAGTGAACTGATGAGTAGAGAGACCTGGACCTTGTTTTGAGCTGATTTTTTATGTTTATGGTAACCACCTTTGTCATGAAGTACGAGTATATATATATGTATATATATATATATACACCCCACCCCTTCCTGTGCTGAACTCCAGTGAATGAACTAGATTCACAGGGTACAGCGATGCTTCGGAATTAACAGGATCCATGATCTCCTGAATATGAACTTGCATCTGCTTAGCTTTTGTGTGTGTGTGTGTGTGTAATTTCAGTAATGGTTTACAGGCGAGTCTGCAATCCTCAAGACCGTATATCTTCGCTGCTAGGAGTGGGCACTAGAGGAATAATGTGACTTAATTTCTGTAACGTCTCACGGAGGAGCGAGCGACGGCTTCAGGCAGCATGAAATAAAAAGAGAAATTAGGAGCAACGCTGCCACCTGCTGGCTGTGAGGCGACTATCGCAGAACATCTACTACCGGTGTTTTACTGGGGGGAGAAACGCGTTTCTCCAGTAAGTTTTATCAACAGCCATTTCTTTTGCACAAGTGCAAAGGAATGGTTCAGTTTTCAAGCAAGGACCGAAAAAAATTATATTTATTTATTTAAGGGGTGTGGAAGAAAAGCTATATGGATATGATGTTTATATTTGTTACATAATTGTTTGGAGGTGACCTTGTGGATGCAAGAATTCACAGGAAATAGCGATGACAGTTTGCTCTGTAGTTGTTTCTCAGATGTACATTTGATCAATTTTGTATGTGCAGTATGTCGATATTACTTTACCTACAGAATATAATCTAGCACAGCGGTTCCCAGCCTTGTTCTTGGAGATCTACTCTCCTGCAGGTTTTCACTCCAACCCTAACAAAGCACACCTCATTCAACAGCTAGAGATCTACCGTCCTGCAGGTTTTCACTCCAACCCTAACAAAGCACATCTCATTCGACAGCTAGAGATCTCACTGAGCTGCTAATTAGTAGAATCAGGTGCCAAATTAGGGTTGAAATTAATACCTACAGGATGGTACTCCGGCAGGAACAGGGTTGGGAACCACTGCTTTACCTGAGCCTCAGACAAGGTGTGAAAACTTCTGACTAATTAACTCACCAATCCTTTCCTCCTAGTAGCAGGTTTATTGGTCGAGGGTTAGTGGTGGGGGGGGGGGGCAGTATTTGACACAGCAATCAAGCCGAATGAGTCCTTCAGTCAACGTCAAAACTGGGATATGTTGTATTGTAAATGTAAACAACATTAAGTGTTACCTTGACAACTGAGATCACAGCTTCCAGGAATAGCTCTATCTCTCTCCCTGCTGATGATGTCATGGACGCTGTCGTGTTGTCGGTTGGACGAAACAGGACCTCACTGTGCGTATGGCCTACCTGATTCCTGACAGGTGAGCTGCGTTGTTTTTAGTATTGACATGTGCGTTGTGTATGGTGAACATACACACACACACAGGTACACACACATACACACATATGCACGTACCTGCAGGTATACTTACACACGTATGTACATGCACACATGCGTGCGCACACACTCATACACACAGACACACACACACACACTGTATACACACACCCACGCAAACCCACAGAAACACACACACACACACACCCCACAGAAACATACACGCACACACACACACACACACACACACACAGCGGCAGCTGTAAATTGCCTCTATGCCCTTCAGATTTCTTAATGCTGGGATGGCCTCCGTCTGGCCCCGATAAGTGTGGAGAGGCTGTAAATGTATTCCCATTAAATCCTGTCTAAGTAGTGCTGGAGGCTGGTGTGGGGGGGGGGGGGGTGCGTTGCAGAAAGGCTGATTTCTTACCTGGGACGGCGGTCCGACTGCCCTCAGCGCGGTCCGGTTCGGTCCGGTTCGGTCCGGTTCGGTCCGGTTCGGTCCGGTTCGGTCCGGTTCGGTGGATGCTGTCGCTCTGTGACCTTAGTCAGCCTCAGCTGACCGCTCGGCAGCACGGTCCACCCGGTGGACGAGACGGCGGCTGTGACACGGACTCCCGTTTCCCCGCCATAGACGAATCACGAGGTTTCCGCGACGACGTCTTCGCGTTTCCAGAGCGGAGGCACAGCTTGACATCGCAGGGCCGCCCACTCTTCTTCCTGCTTTCTTGCCTCTCGCGTCAAAGCGTGTCCCACTTTTTTTTCCTGTCTCTTGCCTTTGTCTCGCTGACCCACTAAGGTGTGAGCTCTTAACGGAACACTCAAATCGCTGATGTCACAGTCACCGCTGGAAACGGAAAGCAATGGAGTTCTAGAACACTGACAAAAAAAAAACATTCCAAAAAACCTTCTGTTCACAGGGTCAGTCTCTGTGCTTCCCCCCCGATCTATTTCCTGTGTCTCACAGCCTTCATGTCCTTCTCACCCATGTTTCGCCTGTTTCTCACCCTGTCCACACACACCTGTAGCCTGCAGAACAGCCTGGATAAGTTAGACCTAAGTGCAAACACACACACACACATATGCATGTATAATCCAGCACACACACACACACACACACACACACACACACACACATGCATAATCCAGCACACACACACACACACACACACACATTCACGTGTGCATTTTTATGCACTGCACAGCTGCCTCACTGAAATGACCAAGGGAGAGACTTTGGGAAATATCCAGGTAAACGGACTGAAAACAAAGGGATGAACAAAACAATTAGCTTTAAACTTGTTAGTTAGGCTAACCAAACCACAAACGTAAATGGGACGGAGTGTAGCACAGTGGGTAAGGAACTGGGCTTGTAACCGAAAGGTCGTAGGTTCAATTCCCGGGTAAGGACACTGCCGTTGTACCCTTGAGCAAGGTACTTAACCTGCATTGCTTCAGTATATATCCAGCTGTATAAATGGATACAATGTAAAATGCTATGTGAAAGTTGTGTAAGTTGCTCTGGATAAGAGCGTCTGCTAAATGCCTGTAATGTAATGTAATGTAAAATAAGAAAAATAGTCGCACGATGTGTACAAGATACAGCCCTTGTGTGTGTGTGTGTGTGTGTGTGTATGTGTGCATGTGAGTGGGGAAAGAACATATTCAATTATTATGTACATATCTAATACACTGTACATACATATATACACACATATAAATATGTACACCCATGTACAAAATATTTAAATATTATATGCATGCATGTACCATACCTATGTACTTTATATAGCTGTGCAATGCCTATCTCTGTGTATTTTGGAATATATGTGTAATGCCTGTGCAATAAAGTTCATGCAGTAAGTGTAATATCTGTGTCCTGTGTAGTGTGAATGTGCGGAATGTATTGGGCTTGAGTGTCCTCATAATGTATGTGTATGTATCTGTATTAGGGATGGTGCCAAATACAAATACCATATTTGGCAACATTCAAATAATGAGTTCTCTCCGAATATTTTCTCCTCCCAAATTTGGCTAGCATTATTCGGATTTGTATTTTTTTTTCCTCACCTCATTTGTGCGATTCACTCAGAAGTCATTACCAAGTTTCTCGGTCACGTGAATGGCACTGATAAACAGAGCCATCCTCAACTCGACCTACAATATTTACAGCTAAATAGTGTATATTTTTTTGTTTCATTCGCAAAAAAAGAAATCATTAAAAAAATAAATTATCATAAGCCATTTCCAAGTAGACGGTTCCACACCACACCACAGTGAAGTCATAAATGACAACGAGAGAAGCAAAATAAATAAATAAATAAACAAACAAACAAATAAATAAATAAAAACTTCAACCCACTTCTTGGAAAAAAAATCTGGAAAATTATTCCTGAACTGCTGGTGCGACGCAGAAAATAAATCTGACAGTAAGCAGAAATACTGAGAAAAACAGACGAGAGCTTTTAAAGGTGACAGGGTGACTCAGAGCTGAGGGCCAGTCGTATGCGTCATGAGCGCTAACGATGCTAACGGCGCCAGTCTAGCCAAGCACGACACGGCGACGGAGAGATGGCACGTGTTTATTTGTGTGTTATCACATTGCATGATGTCTTTTTCCACTTTGTGGTGGCTTTGTTTTGCAGTTTCTGGCTCTGCGTGCATATGTGTGTGTGTGTACATGTCAGACTGTGTGTGTGCGTGCCTGTATGTGTGTGTGTGTGTGTGCGTGTGTGTGATTTAATGTAATGGGTGTTTATGAGCCTTGTTCTCCATTGGGAGTAAAGTGGGTATAATGCCCCTCTCCCGCCTGTAGGTGACGCTGGATACTGAACAGTTTCCCTTTAAGACGACCTCCGCTGTAGCCCCCTCAGCATTTGCTTCACGTTGCACTTCCTGTCCTGCGTCAAAGAAAGGTAAAGTACAAACACACACACACACACACACGTACACATGTGCATGAACAAACACACACATACACACATGCATGCACACACACATATACACACACATGCATGCACACACACACACACACACACACACACACACGCATGCATGCACATGCCAACATAAGCATGCACACACACACACACGTGGTTGCATACACACATCGATAAGTGTGGATTCAAAGCTCACCAAATTTTTTAACAGTTGTGCTTGATGAGGTTGTTGCTGCCGACAGGACTGAAGTCTGCCCAGATGGAAGCTGTCAAGGCTACTTATAATAATCTTACTTACTATAAAACTCCGATAAAATCTTTTTTAAGCAAAATTTTACGAAGGGTGGCTTGGGGCAGCGGAGAGTGAGGGAACAGGAGAGGATGTGTAGAAATGATGGTCTGAAATGTCTTTGTTTAAATGCTAGAATTATAAATAAGAAACGTTTGTAACTTGAAGCTTCTATGAATAGTGAGGGCAATGACATAGCTGGGATGAGAGAGAAATGGCTTCAGGGAGGGGATGGGGAAGAATATAATATAGAGGGGTACAAACTTATTAGGAAGGATAGACCCAATAACAGAGGTGGGAGTGTAGCTCTCTAGGTAAAAGAAAATCTTAATGTTAAGAAAATTCCAGAAATCGACCAATTCAGGCCTAGCGAGGACATATGGGTTAAACTCATAGGGGAACGTGAGAAGGGGCTTAACATAGGAGTGTGTTACCGACCGCCAGCTTCAGACAGTAGTGCGAGTCCAGTGCTCTTTGTAAATATAAAACAAGCTCGTCAAGAAGGTGGGACTATTATTATGGGTGACTTCAGTTACACTGCTATTAATTGGGAACTGATGACAGGATAAAGGAAAAAAATAAGGAAGAATTTTTAGATGCTATAAATGTCCATTTTTTTGGAAAAGTATGTCAGTCAGCCAAAAAGAGGGAACCCAGTGCTTGATCTCGTGCTGTGTAATGACCTTGGCAGAATTTGCAGCACAGAGGTAGTGTAGCCAATTGGGAAAAGTGACCATTCAGCAATTTTGATTATTTTGGCAAATTAAGTCCAGAATTTTTTTATTTTGGGCATGCCAGCTTTAACAAGATATGCGCGAGTTTAAGTAATACAGACAGGATGCAACATCTTAATTGCAAGGATGTGAATGAAAAGTGGGGCAAGTTTACAAGGGTTATTCTTGAAGTGCAATGTAAATTTTTTCCAAAGCTAAGGAAGAACAAGTTTTGAAGAAGCAGCCTCTGCAGTGGATGAACGAAGCTATATGGGAGCATTTGAGAAAGAAGAATAAACTTTATAAGATATATAAAAGAGACAGTCCAGAGTGTAAAAAGGCTGAATATTGTTAAATGTAAAAATAAAAAAATAACTAAGAGCAACGAAAAGTCTCTTTGAAAAGAAAATTGCAGATGGTTCAAAAAGGAAATAGGAAAGTAGGAAAAGAAAATCAAGGAAGAGGTCAAGTGCACTAAGAATAAAGACGGGGCATTACGTCTTAAGAATAGGAAGATTTATGGCGCCTGAAATAGTTGCTTTGTTAAGAGTTTTACCAGAGGGGAGGTTACCATGCGGCAAGAAGGCATATTCAGTACTCAGAATGTCTCAGCAGATATTGGTAAAGGGGATAAAGAAGTACTAGATAAATTACATAAACTAAAGAAAAAATTAGGCAGCAGGCCCAGGTGGCATATATCCAAGGGTACTCAAAGAGTTAGGTGCAATCATCTTTAAACCATTGGCAGGTATTTTAGACGGCCTGTAGAAACTGGAGAAATACCAGAATGCTGGAAGCAAGGTAATACCAATATATAAGCAAAGGGACCATACTGATCCAGGAAACTACAGACTTGTCAGTTTAACTTACATAGGGCAAAACACAAAGAGTAGAAGGAGAGATATTATCTGAGCAGGGTACTGTGGCAAGTGGAGTTCCATAGGGATCAGTGCTGGGACCACTGCTCTTCCTCATTTATATAAATTGCCTTGACAGGGACATGCAAAGTACAGTTGTTAAATTTGCAGATGACACGGGCAGGTTTAGCTAACAGTTTTGAATCTACTAAAGTAATCCAAGAAGATTTAAACAGAATCCAGATGGGCGGAAACCAAATTAAATTCTGTATGGCTACATGTAAAGTTCTACATGTGGGAAAGAAAAGCATAAGGCAGAACTACTATATGGGAGGAACAAAATTTGGAATATGCTCAATTTAAAAAAAGACTTGGGAGAAATAGTTGACCTAAGCCTTTCAGGTTCTAGGCACTGTGCTGCTGGGATATATAGCTAAAAGTACTGCGTATAAATCGGAAGTTATACATATACAATAGCTTTGACAGACCACACTCTTATAGCCTACTACAAGAAAGGTATAGAGGCTCTGGAAAAGGTTCAAAGAAGGGCAACCAAACTGATTCCTAGTATGAATGATTAAAGCTATGAGGAAAGACATAAAAACATAAGATGCTTAATCTCTTCAAGCTTAGTAAAAAGGAGACTTTGGGGCAATTTGACTGAGGATTTTAAATTCATAAAAGGGATTAACAAAGAGAACTACAAGAGATTCTTCAGGTGGGGTTATGTTAGAAGAACAAGGGTACATAAATGGAAAAAAAAACGGTAAATTCTGGAAAGGAAGTATTGGGAAGTATGTTGGGAAGTATTTTTTTTCACACTGCGTATCTGGTCATGTAGTAGAGGAAGAAACCGTGGGGGGTTTGCTAGACCAGGCTTGACACAGAGCTAGACACTATCTAGTTCGTTGGTAAACTGAGAACCAGGCACTGTAAACTTCAGCGGTAGGAAAATGGTGAGCATGTTGGGCTGAACGGCCTGTTCTTCTCATTATGTTATGTTATGTCACTGCCAGACACCTAAATAAAGCCGTCGATTATGCGTCAGTATAAGTCCAGAACATGGGGCCCGTCCATGTGCTATGGAAGGAAGGACGAGCCACGCAGCAGCTCTTGATTGAAATCTCAGAGTTAAATTAGGTTACAAACTTTTTATCCTGAATCCTGTTCAGTGGAATATAAAATGGGCTGTATGTTTATAATGAGTGAAATAGTGAAAAGCAAGTCCATTATTTCAATTATTTTCTCCATCTACTTTTTACTTGTCTGAACATCTCCCTCACACACACACACACACACACATGCACGCATACTTTAACCGGTAAATGCAAAATCCAAATTTTTCACCTTCCACATTTTTCTGAAAGTCCCCGTAATTGGCCTAATTTTGTCGAATGATGCAGAACCCGTCTGAATTGACAATGAGTCATGAAGAAGCACGATAATGGCGTCTTTCATAACTGCAAGCCACACGGGGCAAACTTTATGAATCAGAGAAATTATAGTGCCAAGGCCACTGAACTTTCACGTAGGAGAATTAAAACGAAATGCGTTCAGATCTAAAATCATTGCTATTATTCACCGTAACAATAATTGCAATAATTGTTACTATTCTGATACAAAAAATAATATTGATAAAATTCAACGATGGATTATATTGGTTTTTACTATGGATATGAACCATGAAAATAATCATTATTAATAGTATTACTGTCATTGGTGGTATTTATTGGAAGGGGCCGATTCTGATTAAAAACACATCATCCGACGTGCGGCTAACTGTGGTTAGGACCAACAGCCACACAGACAGACAGACAGGCAGCCGTAAACACACACACACACACGGGCACCAGGACCAACAGCCGGCACAGACAGACAGACACACAACCATAAACACACACACACGGGCACCAGGACCAACAGCCACACAGACAGACAGACACACAACCATAAACACACACACACGGGCACCAGGACCAACAGCCACACAGACAGACAGACAGGCAGCCGTAAACACACACACACACACGGGCACCAGGACCAACAGCTGGCACAGACAGACAGACAGACAGACAGGCACGCAACCATAAACACACACACACAGGCACCAGGACCAACAGCCACACAGACAGACAGACAGACAGACAGGCATGCAACCATAAACACACACACACGGGCACCAGGACCAACAGCCGGCACAGACAGACAGACAGACAGACACACAACCATAAACACACACACACACACACACGGGCACCAGGACCAACAGCCACACAGACGGACAGACATACTGACGCAAACCGCTGTAGTGTCTCTTCACACAAACCCACAGAGTGACATGCAATCATGAGTCACTGCAGTCCAGCTGAGAAATCACACATGCTTAATGTACATAGATACTGTAAATGCGTGTGAATGTCACACATGCTTAATGTACATAGATACTGTAAATGCGTGTGAATGTCACACATGCTTAATGTACATAGATACTGTACATGCGTGTGAATGTCACACATGCTTAATGTACATAGATACTGTACATGCGTGTGAATGTCACACATGCTTAATGTACATAGATACTGTGCATGCGTGTGAATGTCACACAAGCACACGCACCCCCAGTGCAGTTTAGCTGCCGTACTGGTTTTGATGTGTCCACCCTTTTCTTTAAGCCTCAGCGGTGGGCTGACCCCTGACCCCGGATCTTATCCTACCCAAAAGCTTAGTACATCAAATGTCAGGTTCCGACTGGTGCAGTGAAGAAACAGAAAAAAAGGAAAACTGTTTCAAAAGGCAAGAGACAACTCCCCATTTTCTTGAACCGTGCACAGCCCCCAAGCCCCCCCCCCCCCCCCCCCCCCCCATGAACATTTGAAACCATCCAGGTTTCCCAGCAGCCTCGAGCCTGGGGAGGGAGAGATGAGTGAGAGGGAGAGAGGAGAGAGAGTATAACAATACAGAAAGATTGAGACACAGGTAAAAGAGGGGAAGAGAAAGAGAGAGGGAGAGAAGGATTTGATAAACAGGTAATCTTGGCCTGCTGAGGAAAGACTTCCAGATGACTCAGAGCGAGAGCGTAAGTACTGTAGCGTCGCGCTAATGAACACCAGGTTCTTCTTTGTACCCCAGACAGGAGGACAACAGTGTGGGACAGGCTGACCGCCAGGGAGAGAACAACTCCAAAAGAGGGGGAAAATGGGGTGTTAGATTATCACACTGCTGGGATGCAGGAGAGCAGAAATAAAAAGATGTGTGTGTGTGTGTGCGTAGCTTAGCTGGTGGTGAACAGTGGGTGGTTGTGTGTGTGTGTGTGTGTGTGTGTGTGTGTCTGTAGCTCAGCTGGTAGTGAACAGTTGGGTGCCTGTGAGTGTGTGTTTGGGGGGGTTTGTGAGTGTACACAAAACCCTTACTCAAAAATAATATTAGAAAATAAATAAAGCCGTGTCGTCAATGAATTGTTTCCAACACGTTGTGTTGTTTCATGAAAGCGATACGGCACTCGAGGTCGTGCTGTACCGTGAGTACGGCCACACTGCTACAGGTGGACCGCCAGGACTCTGCTCCGCATCCTGCCAAACTCCTCCCCCGATTTCATGATACAGCATGACCTCGAGTGCCGAATCGCTCTGCAGTATTCTACACTCGCAATGTATCGTTCTGCAGTATTCTACACTCTTACTGTATCGTTCTTAATGTATCGTTCTGCAGTATTCTACACTCTTAATGTATCGTTCTGCAGTATTCTACACTCTTAATGTATCGTTCTGCAGTATTCTACACTCTTAATGTATCGTTCTGCAGTATTCTACACTCTTAATGTATCGTTCTGCAGTATTCTACACACTTAATGTATCGTTCTGCAGTATTCTACACTCTTAATGTATCGTTCTGCAGTATTCTACACTCTTAATGTATCGTTCTGCAGTATTCTACACTCTTAATGTATCGTTCTGCAGTATTCTACACTCTTAGTGTATCGTTCTGCAGTATTCTACACTCTTAGTGTATCGTTCTGCAGTATTCTACACTCTTAATGTATCGTTCTGCAGTATTCTACACTCTTAATGTATCGTTCTGCAGTATTCTACACTCTTAATGTATCGTTCTGCAGTATTCTACACTCTTAGTGTATCGTTCTGCAGTATTCTACACTCTTAGTGTATCGTTCTGCAGTATTCTACACTCTTAATGTATCGTTCTGCAGTATTCTACACTCTTAATGTATCGTTCTGCAGTATTCTACACTCTTACTGTATCGTTCTTAATGTATCGTTCTGCAGTATTCTACACTCTTAATGTATCGTTCTGCAGTATTCTACACTCTTAGTGTATCGTTCTGCAGTATTCTACACTCTTAGTGTATCGTTCTGCAGTATTCCACACTCGCATTGTATCGCGGTATGTTCTATTTTCCGTAGTGGCAGCACTAAGGCTAGCAACACGCTCTACAGCTACGAGCTTCCGTCTTACGCGGTTAACTTATCGCATTCAAATTTCAAAAGTGGCTTTATTGGCATGACAACTAACGGACACTCGTGTTGTTGCCATTTTAATTCACTCTCACACCGCACCTGTAGATTCTCACACATATTATTCCAAATCTTGGGTTTAAAAAAAAGAAATGAAAAAAGATTGCAGCTAATCTTGTAACAGTGGTTTCCATCTGACACATACACCCCCCCTCCCCCCCCCGGCCCCGCCCTTATTGCCATGGTAAAATACCTCTCCCCTCACAGTTGGTAGCCAGCAGGGTGCGTTTGTTCTTTTACCGTCAGACGGTTTCAACTGATTTTCAGCAGGCGAAATGGAGGCCGGAGAGGATGATGTGGAAAACTCCTTTGTAACTCCCTCTAACTCAACAGACCACGGTCCCAGCAACAACAGCAATATTAATAGCCGAGGGGGGTTGGGGAGGGGGGGGGGGGGGGGGGGGGGCGGGATTTAATCAGGGCTGTGTACACTTTACATTTTTTAGGCATTTAGATGTTCTCACAGCTCAAATTCTCTGTAGACAGAATCCACTTACACGGCCGGACATTTGCTGGAGCAATTCAGGTTAAGTGGCCTTTCTTGGGACTGCAGCAGCTGTGGTCCCGCTCGGGATGCGGGCGAACCCGGGTTTGAACACGCACTACAGGTGCTGGGCAGAGCCCACGTCAATGGGGGGGGGGGGGGGGGGGGGGGGGGGGGGGGGGGGGGGGGGGGGGGGGGGGGGGACCATACGCAGTCGGCAGACTGTCGCAAATAAAACACACTCCCGTTCTATTACAATAACGAGACACGGATGCTTTGACCCCAGACGCGTTTTTACCTCACTGATGTGCGTGACGTAAACCAGGCGCAACTCGTACAGGTAATTATAACACAGGTGACGCAACACGACGTAGGACTCTGGTGTCAAACTCCTGTCCCTCCTGTCGAACTCCTGGAGGGAGCGGAGGGCCGGCCGCAGTGGGGTCTACTGGATTTTGGGGTGTTCTTGGAACGAAGCATGTAAGGATCTAGCCATGGTCACAGGGAGGGAGAACAAGTTTATTTAGATGTGGTCGCAAGGAGGAAAACAAGTTTATCTGACTCCATTAACCTGTAATGTGGATGCTTGTGTGAAACGGGTTTGTGTATAAGTGTATTGACTGGGGTGTGCTGAAATAGTGGGTGGCAAGACTTGTACCCCGGAGAGCAAGACTATCTACTGCTGCCAGGCATTCATCTAATTGTTCATTGACATTAAGACCTCCTATCCTGGCAGGTAAAGGTGCTACTCATCCGGGAATGTTGCAAATAATGCCTTTGCGCTGTGAATAAGCGACTCTAACCTGGAAAATTATGTTTGGACGGGTACCGAATCTAACCTATCCCAAGGAGCCCTAACTAAGGATACTCCACTGGTTAGTGAAACTATCTAAATATCCCGGACTATGACCCCTCTATTATTTATCTGAAGTAACACTAGGATCCACCAGGGCACTGACTCGAACTGCTATCCCAGAGCAGCTGTACTTCCAGCTAGTGAACCTATCAATATGCCCAGGGGGGCATTACCGATTACTGTGTTTCCTCCAGAACCGCGTACAAGGCCAATACACCAACTGGTCCTAGCAGAGATGCACGCCCGGTCAGCGTATACGCGAACCACGTACGTTAGATGCACTGAAAAGGGAAAACAGTTCATGACGGTACAACATGACAGTTGACGACAACCAAGGATAGGCAGTTTCAACGATGCCGAATGTTAAATGTTGTATTTACAAAGCAAGACAAATAAAGACCGCTGTTCTATAACAGAAAAGACACACGAACATTCACTTTGGTGGGAGCTCCAACGTTTTGCCCACAGTGCAGGCTTACTTCCGGGACTTCACGAGCTCAGGTTAGCTGAAGGCGTGCTCGCCTGTCTAGTTAAATATGCATGTCTATGCTCCATTCTCGCCCCGCAGCATCACGTCATGCATTTATATACTGTCAATGGTTCAAAGCCCAGCCACCTAACTAATACACTATACTGCTGCGTCTAGGCATAACAGTGGAAGAAATATGTCCTCGTTATTCAGGCATCTGATTGGATGGCTAGTGTCACAGTGTATTTCTGCAAATGACAGTCCCTTTTAGTAAAAAAAAAGAAAGAAAAAAGAAAAAAGGTGTGTATGGTTTTTTTAAATACATATGCTTGGGGTTTTAAACATTTTAGCTGTTTTATTTGTGATTGACAGCTTTTTTGTTTCATAGTTTTCCCTCATATTTTTTAGAGCCCTCATTTCTTAGATTTTTCAGATAGTAATTGTATTTCGAATACCTCGGGATTTTTGTGAGAAGGAGAAAAGTCTTTAACATCACTAAAGAGTTTCTTTCTTTCCTCGACCTTACTCTTTACTTGTTCTCGGGTTGTATGTTGTCATTTTGGTTTGGATGAACGCTTAATGCATCACTGTAACTACAAAAAATAACTGCTCCTAATTAACGTTTCATATGCAGTCGTCATCACTAATTCTAGGAATTTGTCTCAACTCATGCGGCCTTATTAATCACGTGCGGTCTGGAGACCATCTGTAAGCGCGTGCGTGCTGTCTGCAGTCTCGTCTGGCCCGCTCGTCTCTTTCCGCGAACAAGAGCCGATTGGATAAGAGATCTAATACGAAAGTCTGATTGGTTTAAAATATGACCGAATAATGCTTACGAATTTGTTCTATATTTGCACGAGTGTGTGCCGATTCAAAATGAGTGAACTTTAAAAATCGGGGTCCCAGTTGGTCAAAATAAGGTTAAAGGAGTGGAAAACACACGAGAAAGAAAAGTGTACGAGTTCAGGAATTGACTCACGTAAGATTCATTTACTGGGAACTTTTATCTTGGAAGTATACCCAAGTAGCCTATTTTAACTGATTACTTATGCAACGAGAATCACTGTTTAAAGACACAAAGGATGATTTGGTAGATCTGGGCGCGTTATTATTATTATTAGCTATTTTTATTATTTGTGTTTTTTTAAACCACTGAAGCGAGATGGACCGAGAGTAGCCCGTAAATCAAAGTTTAAAAGCGACTACACCTTACATGAAAATGTTAATTGATGAACCTCATCAATTAACATTTTCATGTAACCACTTACCACACAAGAAAAAGAGTATCATAGAGTAACACTTAAGCAATGTATGCCAAAACCACGGAGAGCACATAGGTGGATTATTCAGAACTTGCATTCACGTTACCATGGTGATCTCTATAGTTTCATTTTCGCACATTATTTGGACTACGCATTGTTCAGTGGGACTAGGCTATAACTGGAATGTAGCACAATTGCAGAAATGACCGTCATCTCAGTTTATGCTTTCAGAGTTCCCTCTGTAAAATAAATCAGAATTGGCGTACATCCCTGCGGTTGACGAATATCAAAAAGTGTTGCCTACTCCCGACTACGATTTCTCAACGATCAAGAACCTGAGAGTAACTTGACAAAATAGCTACATCAGTAAACGCGTTCATGGGCCAATCCCGATTATTAAAATTTAATTGAATAGGTTAATTTAGTGCTAGGGTTAAGTGATTCGACATAGCCTATCGAAACTGTGTTGGATCCTATAGCCTAGGTGTTATTATGAAGAGCTATTCGTCACACAGATATAGGCTACGTTTATTTGTGTAATGTGACTTTTGTATAAAGCAAAACTTGAAGTTTCCCTGTTCTTTCCTTCCGTCCTCCTTCCCTTCCCGTCGTCTTCCTGTCTCACTTCTCCTTCGCTCTGTCTTCATCTCCGCTCCATTATCCATGCACGTCCCTCTTCAGCCGTTCGTCTCTCCCGAGGAGGTGAAGTTTTCCTTCTCGCCTGGCTCGGTGCGGTGTTGCTTTGGCTGCTGCGTTCCTCCTCAGTCACAGTCACCGTCACAACTTGGCGGTGGTACTGAAGTTGAGAACTCAGTTCGGAGTTTGTGCGTGCGTGGAATGTAACACGTGACAGTTGTCGTTTTGTGTCCTCGCGAATAGCGAATATTCTATTCGGTATTGATGATGTTTGTGGGTGTGTGCCACAGAGAGAGAGAAAGAGAGAGAGAGAAGGGGCGGGGGTGATCCAGTAGTAAAATATGGGGAAGGATAGGCTGTGCTTGGTAGCTCAATGCTGACTGCCGAGCCGCGCTCAACATTCATGGCTTACTGCAAAGATTAACGGACACAGGTAGGTTTCAGTTGGACAAACTGTTTGCGTTCTTATGCAGGTTTCATCAGTTACTTTGAAAGAACTTTCTTGACTTTGAGGTGTTCCTTTAAAAAAAATGGATGCTACTTCCGTCGGTGCCTGTGCATTTCTGAAAATGTTTGAGTGTCTTCTCCCGATTGTTTTTGACCACGTTTTTGCCAGTGGTCATTTGTCGAAGTGCCCATAATTCGTGCTAGTTTATGTCCATTGAAAATGACATGTTAATGAATGCCACCGATCTCTAACTATATGTCTCCCGATGAACTGGACACACTGGCTAATTTTACGGAGTGAATCCCAGGTGCGTTTTCAAAGCCCATCGCCGCCTTGGGTCTTGGGACAAGCTTTTTTTTCGGCACGCTTTTGTTCGCCCATTGTCCGCTCGTCTTTTTCTTTTTTGTTTGTTGTACTTGTTGTCGATGTGTGGGGGGGGGGGGGGGGGGGGGGGGGGGGGGGGGGGGGGGGGGGGGGGGGGGGGGGGGGGGGGGACCTTAATGAGGGAATTTATCTGTCGTCGTCTCGTGCGGTGCGGCGATAAGATGGTATTTTCTATGGGGTTCTACGGAGCGTAAGGTGTTCACGGATCCAAATGTTGAAGAGAAAGGGAGATTGAGCTCTGGACGGGGTTCTGTGCCTAGTTTAGCACTGGCAGCCAAAGGGTTACCAGAGTTTTTTTGTGGGGAAAAAATAGGGAAGAAAAATTAACAGGTGCACAGATCCAACAGTGCAATTCCTGTCAAAATTGACCTCCTCTCTCATTGTCAACCACACTGTACCGTAATTTCCAAATGCACCATTAAGTTATTAGGTCTCTTTTTGGACCTATTCTGCACAAGCCTCCTCTATTACTGATTTAAATTGGATTTGGATTCTGTTCCTCTCCAGTGTGCCCCAGGAAGTCGATCCTAGCTGAAGTTGCCTTGAGAACAGTGAAGATGGTGTGGAGGACCAAGTTGACTGTCCTCTGCCTCCTCCTGTTGGGTACTGGAACTGCAGGTGAGGGGGAGTGGGCACGAAGACCGTAGATCTGTGGCTCACAACAACGGGCTTATCAGTTTCGGGATTTTTGCGCTATCTTCTGCTCTTAATTATTTAATTGGGGGCAATCTTATCTTGATCTGGTGTTCGTATAAGCACCAGCTAGAAAACTGCTAGTGCATCCTGAAAGATGTTTTTAGTGTGCTCAAGTACAGGAGTGAGCCAGCATAGTTTATATAGCGGTCAGAAAATTAAACCTGAGGCGCACCTGGTTGGCGCAAAAACCCGGCACGTAGACTCACCCTCCTGGACCGGATTCGGGCACCCCTGCCATAGATGAAACGGTATTTTGAACGAGGTGTGCTGTGGAGCCACTCCTACCACGTAATGCACCACTACTGCTGCTTGTAATGCTTACTGTGTCAAAAACAAAATGGGGGAACGAAACATGGCAAAACTGAGTGACGAGTCGTGGGTTTAAATTTTTCTCGGAATATAAAACGGGTTTCTCTGGACTAAATTTGATGTGCTGCGATTAGGGCTGGCACAGTGTGGGGGTTTTTTGAAAAAGGGAAAGTGAAAGTGAAAGGAGACTGAGAACAGCTCAAATAGAAAGTACCACTAAGGCTGGAGACATACCCATGTATGTACGCGGACGCAGATGACAACGCCAGGCCGACGCACTGCTAACGCTCGGCTTGGTTGCACACCCTCAACTTGTTTTCACATGTCCCTGTGGAGCCAATGAACCTGAGTCCTCAATGGGGCGATCCAGGACAGCTGTGAAACACTGAGCAGAAGAAAGCACAACTGGAAGAAGAAGTCGTCGTCTGCTTCATCCTGTTGTTACCTGCTTATAGCGCCCCCTTGCTGCGACACCTGAAACTGCAGCTCACGCTTTAGCTGCGTTAAGAATTTCAGGTGACACGTCCTGCTGCCGATTCTGAAGAGTTGCTGCTTAGTGACTTTGATTTCCGCAGACTACGACGTAAACACAGATTTATTTCTGGTCGTTGATGATATTAAGGATGTCTGCAAATGCCATTAGTTCCTGTTCCACTATTTACTTATTTTGTATTTTTTTTTTTTAAGAGTGCAGTACTGGAATGCACTGCCCAGTGTGTCCAGTGGGGGCGCTGCACCCTGTGCAGGGTTTTCTGGAGCGCTTTGGGGCGGGGCCAGGCTGTGCTGCCAGGGAGACGGAGGAGAGGGAGACCCATGTGGTCTCTGTGGGGAGAGCCAGTCCTGGGTCACAGAGACAGGTACTCATCTCCTCTCCTCTTTCTGCATTCTCACTCCCAGTCTTTCTTACTCTCCGGTCTACCCCTCTGATTCTCTCCTCCTCTCTCTTTTTCCCTTTTTTTTTTCTCTCTCTTCCTCTCATCTCCCACTCCCGTTTCCCTTCCTTCTTTCCCCCATCTCAATTACCCATCTTCCTCTCTACCTCTTTTTTTTCCTCCTCACTTTTTCCATATCCTTATCTCTCTCTCTCTCTCTCTCTCTCACACACACACACTCACACACACACACACACACAGGTAAAGCACAGCTAAGCTGATGCACTGTGCTAATCCACTGCACACAGGTAGACCCAGGCAGCCACACTCCACACTGGAGTTGATCAGTTAGAGTGAATCTTTTGATCGGTAGATGAGTCTGTGAGCGGGTCAGTTGATCAGTGAGCCAGTTGATGAGTTGTAGATGAGTTGGTGTGTCGGTGTGTGCGGACCAGAGGATGAGTCTGTAGAGTTGGGGCAGTGGGTCAGCTGCTGATTGGGCGTGTTGAGTCAGCGAATGGGCCTGAACCTGAGCCCTCTGAGTAAGGTGCTCTGAACCCTGGATCTCTCTCTGCAGGTGAAGGTGATCCTCAGGCCCCTGTCCTTCACTCAGCCCCCAAACCGATCTCTGGCCCTGGTGCTCAGCTCCCAGAATCGTGTGCAATGGTGCCTGGAGGGAGAGAACTTGCCTCCCAGCCTCTCCATTCTGGCACTGGTAAGTCAAGTTGTGTGCTTAACCCTTTAAAGTGTAATAGTTTTTTTTTTTTTGTTGAATGTTTTTCAATATTCTAAGTCAGCGTTCTAGAACTGTGTTGCTTTCAGTCACCAGCAGCGATTGTGACATCAGCATTAGAATGTTCAGTTAAGAATCCCATATTTCTTGATCTTACACCATAAAGAGGTCAATTGATGTAGCTGACTGAGCAAGGGCAATGCGATCATTGTTGGACATGAATGTTCTATCGATCGACCTCTTTCAGAGGGATGGCTGAATTGCAGGTGAGTCTGCGTGTGAGTGTGTGTGTGTGTGCAGGCGTGAGTCTGTGTGTGAGAGTGTTATTGCGCTGTGTCGCTGGCAGGTGGCGCTGCCCTCCACAGTGCAGTCGCGGGGTGTGGCGTGCCAGGTGAAGCACGTGGGCACCCTGCCCTGGAGCCCGCAGGCACTGCTGCGCTGGAGCCTGGACCAGCATGGCGCCATCTCCTCCCTGACCCACGCACCCATCGCCAACCGCGTTTACATCCGCCTGGGAGTGGGTGAGCGGGAGGGCGAGGGGGCAGAGTCACGCACGCACACGCACACGCACACACGCACACGCACACGCACACACACGCACTCATGCCCGCACACACACGCACTCACGCCTGCACACACACGCGCACACGCACTCGTACACACACACACGTACACGCACACACACACACACACTCATGGCCGCACACACACGCACTCACGCCTGCACACACACGCGCACACGCACTCGTACACACACACACGCAGACACACACGCACTCACACACACGTACGCGCGAACGCACGCACACACACACACACAAAGAGGACAGAGGGGATGGAGTTGGATGTACATAACATGGTCCTGGAGAGCTGAACTGTTGCTATGGCATTGATCTCTCTCTCCCTCCCTCTTACACAGTACCTAATTCAGGAGCCTGTTCTTACAAAGTACCTAATTCAGGAGCCTGTTCTTACACAGTACCTAATTCAGGAGCCTGTTCTTACACAGTACCTAATTCAGGAGTCTGTTCTTACACAGTACCTAATTCAGGGGTCTTATAACCCTGTTCCTGGAGAGCCACTGACTCTGCTGGTATTAATTTCTTTTCCGCACTGTTGGGCTGAATGGCCTGTTCTTGTCCATGTGTTTATGTTGTGTTTATGTTGTGTTAATGTTATGCTACTTAATTAATCAATGCCAGCCTGGTTACTTGGGTCTGACTTCTGTGCTGATTTTTGGGTGCAAACAAAAACTGGCAGAGCTTGTGGCTCTCCAGCACCTGGGCTGCGGACCCCTGCCTCAATTGACAAATGAAATCATCTCACCTGGTTCCCAGGGCCTGAAATGGTCATTGATTTTCGGGTGAACAAAAAAACCAGCGCTTTGACTCTTCAGGACCAGGTTTGGCCCCACACCTGTCCCGGGCCAAACCTGGATATACTCTCCACCTGTCCCAGGCTCCTGGGCAGGGGGGGTGGGGTTAGACGTGACCCTCAAATTCAAGAGACAGAATTCCTGAACATATTCCCCAATAAAAGTCCCACCCTGGAATTTGAAGCCCTTCTCCGCCTCTCATGTCAGTTTAACTGAAATTAAAATTTAAATGCCTTTTGTAGGCGTTGCTATGGCATTGATCTCTCTCTCTCTCTCTCTCTCTCTCTCTCTCCTCCCTCCCTCCCTCTGCCCCTCCACTCAGATCCCACAATGCCCAGCGTTTGCCAGCTGCAGCCCCTCTTCCTGTCCCCCAACTATCTGACCTCTGACCTGCAGCCTCGGGGGGTGCGGGGCTGTGCCCCAGCCGGGGCGGGACGAGACCCGGAGGTGCACGTGATCAAACTGCAGTCGACGGGATCGGGGACCCGTGGGTGAGGCTCTGCTCGGCGGGGTACGGGGTGCGGGGGTCGAAGGGGCACTTCACCCCAAAAGGGAAAAATAAGGTGTTTCCACCCGGTGTGCTATTCATCTGTCCGGGTATTTTTTTCTGAGATTTGGGGAGTTTTCTCGATATCCGCTGCGGCTGACCCTGATACAACGGACCTCAACGGCGCCAAGTTTTTGTGGTGCCAAAAATGTACGTTAGAAAAACTCTGCAACGTCATCTCTTGCCAAATCTATAATGGCACGGTTCCTCACAATCATCCACAGACTTGTTGCCCACTGTTTCATGAATAACTGATTTCCACCAAAGTGCGCCGATCGCGTATATGAGTCTCCGCCAAAGCATGCCGGTATTCTGGGGCACAGTGTCAATGTTGTTTTAAAACATTGTTTCATCATTGCTTTAGCAATTAGCGAAAACGCACAGAATCTCAGCGAAATATCGATGGTCAGCTAGCGCTCTGGATCAGTGGAAACAGCTTTATTTCATTATTTTGGGTGAACTTCCTCCTTTTGACATCTGAGAACGGACGTTGCTGCCTGATTCACCAGCTCTGCCAATATTACATTTATTTATTTAATTATTTTTTTGCATGAATTGGTAGTCTTTGGTTTTTACACTGGCGGAGACGTATGGGAGTCGAGTTGCATGGTAACACACGGAGTGCATAATGAAGAGAACATGCTGTTCAGGCCCCACAGGCTTTCCTTTTGTGCGTCCAGCACTGCGCTGAGCCTGCTCTTGAACAATCTGGGGTCTCTGCTATTACTTGTGTAAACTGGCAAGCTGGTTCAAGCATTGGCAATTTAATTAAAAAATTTTTTTTAACACAAAGTAAAATAATATTCCCTTATATTTGTGCAGAATGGGGAAGTTGCCAGGTTGTTTAAAAAGTGCTTTAAAAAGGAGGGGAATTGTTTTACAAAAAAATGAATATAATTTCTTCCCTTGTGTCAGCGCACTGCAGGTGGAGGTGTCTGTCTCTCTGCTGCCCCCGGTGGCCGGTGCTGGGTGGTGCAGCGTTGTGTTGATCCTCAGCAGCACGGTTCCCGTCAACTGGGCCCTGGCAGCCAAGGGGCTGCGGGGTCAAATCTCCGTCTACGTGAGTCTCCTCTCCCGGCCTGTCTCTGCGGCCGAGCAGCGGAACGACCGTCGCCGGCCCTGCAGAGACACAGAATCTCCCGCTTGAGTGTTTCCATAATCAATAACGGACTCAAACCTGCGAGACCGGCCGAGGAGAGTTCACTGCGTAGTGAGCAGGAAGCGCGTTCGACTGACCGCGTTTGTCACAGAGCTATGCCCTGAGCTGCCCAGAGGAGGATGGGTTGCACCCCCCCCCCCCCCTCCCCCTCCCATTTGAGCCTGGTTCCTTCCAAGGTTTCTTCCTCTCTGTTACCAGGGAGTTTTTTTTCCTTGCCACTGTTGCCTTAGACTTGCTCCTGTGGGGGTTTAGACCAGGGCTGTCTGTGAGGCGTATTGTGACAGGGCTGGAGTGAAAGCCGCTGGCTTTACATTACATTGCATTTATTTAGCAGACGCTTTTTATCCAAAGCGACATACAAAACTGCATATGAAGGTAATTGGAGCAACTACAAACGCAGGTCCGATAAGGTACGATGCTCATTTCATACAGTTATTCATAGCCAAGAACACTGTCCCGTTCACGCAGTGAACATTATTCTGACCTAACCGATGCTAAGTCAAATTAGGGGGAAGTACAAGCTGCAACATTAGGACGATAATACAAATTAAAATAAGTGCTGGAATGGAGGTTCATGTAATGTGAGTGGCATGAAAGAGGGGAATTTAAGTGAAATGATTTGCAGAGTGGTGGCCGTTGGCTGTATTTCCTGATAAGATGGGTCTTCCGTTCCTAATCTCCTTGACAGTGACTGTGTGTCTGCTGGCTTTTCTCTCTTTCTTTTTCTTTCTTTCTTTTTTTGTTCTTGCAGTCATCCAATAGCGTGTCCCCGCTCTTTCCTCCTGAACCCAACCTCACTCTGACCATCGTACCCAGCCTTGACCTCCTCGCGACCCATGACCCCCTGGGCTGGGCCAATGAGAGTGGCTTTCCAAAGGTGACCTCATACACGGAGGCTGACCTAGCCAATCGCTTTGTGATCAGGCTGGCTGGGGGAGGGACAGGTTAGGACTGTTTGTGTGCATTTGTGGTCATTGTGTGATTGTTGGGGTGGGTGTTTGTGTGTGTGTTTGGGTGCGTTTGTGTGGGTGTTTGTATGTCTGTTTGTGTACGTGTTTGTGTTTGTGTGGGTGTGTGTGCGCATTTGTGTGGGAATTTGTGTGGAAGTTTGTGGGTGTTTGTGAGTGTGTTTGTGCATGTTTGTGTGGGGGTGTGTGTTGTGCGTTTGTCATTTACACATCCCTCATTCACCCCCCCCTCATTTAATTCCTGCTTACCTCTCTGTTTGTTGTCTTTTGGATCGGAATGTGCTTAAACGAAATGGCACCACAGAGGACTGGAAACGTCCGCGGGGTCAGGAGTGAGGGAAACCAGGCGGCTGGATAATGAGCTCTCCGTTCCCTTGTCCTGAGAACACACTGAGGGTCTTTTTTTAGTTTTTAGGAGACTGGTCCATCTTGTCTCCTGGTGGCCGGGTAAATTCTCTTCACTGTGGTAACACTAGGCCATTCAGAAACCGAAGGTCAAATGCATTTTTTTTGCCTGCTAGATTTTGTTTATTTTTGTTTATTTTGTGCACAAGCTCGCTTTTTTCATTCGCCGGTGTGGTGTAATAGTGCTTCCTGTTTTAGTCGTGTTAGTAAGTTCCTCTCCCGCTCATCTTTCCCAGAATTCCGCTGCGTATGTCCTGATTCGCGGTTTAAATAGAGACCTTATTTAACGTCCTTCCTCTCCCACTGTGAGAGTGTGTGTGTCTGTTGTGGTGCTTTCTGTGTGTGAGTACGACTGGTATGCAGGTGTGTGTTTGCCCGTGTCCGTCTGTGTTTGCCTGCATGTGTGCGTGCTCACGACAAGGGTTAATAGTGAATTTGTCTCCCGTTCTTCCTTCTTTGACCCTTCTTTCCCTCTATCCTTCTCTCCCTTTAACCCTTTTTTCATCCCTCCCTCTGACTCATGCCCTCACCTTCTCTTCTTTCTCTCTCTCCCCCCCCTCTTTCTCCCTCTACCCTCTTTCACTCTCCGTCTTTCTTTCTTCACTATTCCCTATTTTCCATTCTCTCTCTCCCACCCCCCCCCCCCCCATGCCCCCGCTCAGGCAGTCTCCTCTCCCCTCGGCCCCTGGCGGTTCGGTCACAGCGCCTCCCGGTGGAGGTGCAGGAGAGGAGCGTGAGAGAGTGGTTGAGCCGGGGGGGTGACTGGGCAGGGCGGAGCCAGGAGGCCATGGCTGTGCAGTGCCAGGATGGACAGCTCAGCGTTGCCATGGATTCGAGCGTCCTGCAGGTCAGAGGTCACCCTAAAGGTCCAATCACAGGGGCCGTAGGAGGGATAGAACGAGACGTTGTGTTGTTTGTTCCTGGATTCCTGGCGCGCTCTGATATTGGTGCTGTAGATCTGGCTTCATGGCACAATGGAATATATTGAAAATATATAAGTAAAAATATAATAAAATTATTGCCACAACTTAACTGCATATAGGAAAATATACACGTTATTATCCCTTTCAGATGCGTGTGTGTATATGTGTGTATAAAATGCACTGCTTTATATATTTAACAATATATATAATGCACAATATATTGCAGTGTATTCCATTGTTGTTCCATTGCAGTTTGCTCTTTCCCTCATCCCCCCCGCTCCCTTCCTCTCTCTCCCCCCCCCCCCTCCCTTCCCTCTCCCCCCCCCCCCCCCCCAGTCCCTGACCCCCCCAGTGAAGGCCGTTACGCTGCGCGAGCGTGCTTGTGAGGCACAGTCCAACGGCACCCACTTCCTGCTGGTCTTCCCTGTCATTTCCTGTGGGACGGAGGGTGTGATGGAGGCCGAGCCCAGAGGGGTGCTTTACAAAAATATGGTGAGGGGGGGGGAGGGTGGAGAGGGGGAGGGGGTGAGTGAAAGGGGCAGAAAAGGCGATGAGGTGGGTTAGTGTGTGTGTGAGTGAGTGTGAATGTGAATGTGAATGTGAGTGTGAGTGTGAGTGTGAGTGTGAGTGTGAGTGTGAGTGTGAATGTGAGTGTGCGCGTGCGCGTGTGTGTGCGAGCGGGTGAGTAAGTGAGTGAGTGAATGTGTGTGCGTGCGTGCGGGCGAGTCAGTGGGTGGGTGATGCAGGTTTTCGTTCGGAGTGCGCTACAATATTAGGTAAACAACAACAACCAACATTTTTTTTTAAAGCATTAGTGTAAATTGAAAGTGGATTTCACTGAGAGGGAACAGACCGAAGCCCCTTTGCTGTAGAGCAGCGAGTCACCCTGACACAATAACACTCAGCACTGAGCACGCTCACAGGATAAAAAACAAAAAAAGAAAACTAATTGGCCATGGCTGGGCCAGTCTGGACCGCCCTCCGAGTAGGCCCAAAATAGCAATGGGGCAGTGGTGGCTGAAATCCTGCTTCCTTTTACTCAGTGCAGTTATCCAGCTAACTCAGTAATCCTGCTTCCTTTTACTCAGTGCAGTTATCCAGCTAACTCAGTAATCCTGCTTCCTTTTACTCAGTGCAGTTATCCAGCTAACTCAGTAATCCTGCTTCCTTTTACTCAGCGCAGTTATCCAGCTAACTCAGTAATCCTGCTTCCTTTTACTCAGTGCAGTTATCCAGCTAACTCAGTAATCCTGCTTCATGGTTTTACTCAGTGCAGTTATCCAGCTAACTCAGTAATCCTGCTTCATGGTTTTACTCAATGCAGTTATCCAGCTAACTCAGTAATCCTGCTTCCTTTTACTCAGTGCAGTTATCCAGCTAACTCAGTAATCCTGCTTCATGGTTTTACTCAGTGCAGTTATCCAGCTAACTCAGTAATCCTGCTTCATGGTTTTACTCAGTGCAGTTATCCAGCTAACTCAGTAATCCTGCTTCATGGTTTTACTCAGTGCAGTTATCCAGCTAACTCAATAATCCTGCTTCATGGTTTTACTCAGTGCAGTTATCCAGCTAACTCAGTAATCCTGCTTTGTGAAATACCCCCCTGGCATTGCCGTGGTAACGGAAGCGATGTGCGTGATTGCTGCTACGCCTCTGTTTCTGGAGAGCCAGAGGGTTATGCTGCTTTTAGTGTTCCACCCTCAAAATCAGAAACCAGTTCAGACACAAGAAATCAGGCGAAGTCAGTTAACGTTGTGATCGACTGCCGCAATTCAGCTCAGTTCACAGTCAAATCCAGTTCAATTAAGCGCTGAGTAACAGCAAACCCAAGCACCCGCTGGCTGTCCGGGACCAGGGCTGTGGACCCCGGGGCTATGGAATCTGTGCTGTGTGACCTCTCCATCGGACTACATTCAATCCCATCATCCCCCGGGACAGGTGTTGCTATGGAGAAGCGAGGCCTCCGTCGGCGTGCGGAATGAGACGGAGAGAGGCAGCCGGCAGACCCCGCTAGTCATCCACGTGAGACCATGAAAGATTCGCCCTCCTGTGTTCTGTCAGCCATCACGAGAGTTCTCATCTGTGCTCCATTAGCTGGCCTGGATGTGACCGTGGTGGTCTGTTGTGTCTGTGAATATACTGAAATAGACAGAGAGACAGATAAATAAGATGGATGCATAGATGGATATTGATGGGTAGATACTTTATTGTCTTTAATACAATATAGCAGATACGTGGACTTTTTTGAGTATTATGTCTAACGGTAAATACATTTTAAAGTAGCAATTTTTTGTTTTCCAGGTACAGTACCTTGTTGATATATTTTATTAAGTTATATTTTGTGTACATTTAATTACTGTAAGGGTTTGGTGACTGCAGTGGATTGAGGCCTTTTTACTTTTCACTGCCAGTCTGTCTGAATTTCAGCCAGCTGGTTCCCAGAAGCCATCGCTCAGCCTGAAAAGCCCCTTCCTCCCCCTCCCTCTCCCCCCCCCCTCTGCAGTTCAGCTGTTTTGTGGCCATCCCCAGCCCCCCCGCTGTCCCGGAGGTCACCCCTTTCCCGTCGGCGCTCGGGGGCCCGCAGGGGTCGGGGGAAGAAGGGGGCGGGGCGGAGCCCGGGTCCACGGTTTTTGCCCTGCAGCTTTTTGGGACGGAGGAGTTTCAGGATAAAACGACCGGGCCCTGCGTCATCATGGCCAACACCCGAGTCTATGTGCAGGTCAGTCTCTCTCCTACCCGAGTCTATGTGCAGGTCAGTCTCTCTCCTACCCGAGTCTATGTGCAGGTCAGTCTCTCTCCTACCCGAGTCTATGTGCAGGTCAGTCTCTCTCCTACACAAGTCTATGTGCAGGTCAGTCTCTCTCCTACCCGAGTCTATGTGCAGGTCAGTCTCTCTCCTACACAAGTCTATGTGCAGGTCAGTCTCTCTCCTACCCGAGTCTATGTGCAGGTCAGTCTCTCTCCTACACAAGTCTATGTGCAGGTCAGTCTCTCTCCTACGCAAGTCTATGTGCAGGTCAGTCTCTCTCCTACGCAAGTCTATGTGCAGGTCAGTCTCTCTCCTACCCGAGTCTATGTGCAGGTCAGTCTCTCTCCTACCCGAGTCTATGTGCAGGTCAGTCTCTCTCCTACACAAGTCTATGTGCAGGTCAGTCTCTCTCCTACACAAGTCTATGTGCAGGTCAGTCTCTCTCCTACACGAGTCTATGTGCAGGTCAGTCTCTCTCCTACACGAGTCTATGTGCAGGTCAGTCTCTCTCCTACACAAGTCTATGTGCAGGTCAGTCTCTCTCCTACACAAGTCTATGTGCAGGTCAGTCTCTCTCCTACACAAGTCTATGTGCAGGTCAGTCTCTCTCCTACACGAGTCTATGTGCAGGTCAGTCTCTCTCCTACACGAGTCTATGTGCAGGTCAGTCTCTCTCCTACACGAGTCTATGTGCAGGTCAGTCTCTCTCCTACGCGAGTCTATGTGCAGGTCAGTCTCTCTCCTACGCAAGTCTATGTGCAGGTCAGTCTCTCTCCTACACAAGTCTATGTGCAGGTCAGTCTCTCTCCTACACAAGTCTATGTGCAGGTCAGTCTCTCTCCTACACAAGTCTATGTGCAGGTCAGTCTCTCTCCTACACAAGTCTATGTGCAGGTCAGTCTCTCTCCTACGCAAGTCTATGTGCAGGTCAGTCTCTCTCCTACGCAAGTCTATGTGCAGGTCAGTCTCTCTCCTACGCAAGTCAGTGTAGAGGTCAGTCTCTCTAATTACCATTTATAGAGTGCATTTTCTAGCAATAACTGGACAAAGCACTTTACAATGAATGCCTCTCATTCACCCATTCACACACACCCACACACACACACACACACACACTCTAACGGTGATCAAAGCAGGCATGCAAAGCGCCAACCAGCTCATTGAGAGAAATTGGGGTTTAGGTGTCTTGCTCAAGGACACACTAAGAAGATGTGTTTCCAGGATCAGTCTGACCCCCCCCATCCCCCCCTCCCTCCCCAGGTGTCAGTGAACGGTGTGGAGAGGGGGGGTGTGGAGGTCCAGTCCTGCATGGTGTCGCCCCTCTCGGACCCCGACGCCTCCCCAGGGTGGGCGGTCATCCAGGACGGCTGTCCCGTGGACCCCTCCCTCAGGCAGATTCGGAAGGGCGGGGCGATGGAGAGGGGGGGAGCCCCGCCCCACGCGCTGAGGTTCAGCTTCCTGCTCAAGCCGCTCTACATCAACCCCGTGCAGTTCCTGCACTGCAGGCTCCACTATTGCAAGGAGGGGCCCCCAGGGGCCCCCCCGCAGGACCGCTGCCATGGCAGGGCCCGCCTGCCCCCCCTCATCGCTCAGCCTCGCAGCCAGCAGGTACTGAGGCTTCCATCACCATGGCAACACACAGATTCTTTACTGTAACCAGATCACCATGGCAGAGCACGGATTCTTTATTGTAACCAGATCACCATGGCAGAGCACGGATTCTTTATTGTAACCAGATCACCATGGCGTCGCACAGATTCTTTATTGTAACCAGATCACCATGGCGACGCACAGATTCTTTATTGTAACCAGATCACCATGGCGACGCACAGATTCTTTATTGTAACAAAATCACCATGGCTACACACAGATTCTTTATTGAAATCAGATGATCAGCCGTTGTGTTCTGTCTCATCTCTTGCAGAATTGCAAAGGGAATTGCATTAGTAATGTTGGTAATATTTGGCTAGCTGGTTTTGTGCTGATGTTTTTATTTTTGCTGTAGAAAATTTGGTGCATCCATCCCACTGATGATTGAAAGCAGGTTTTGTGCTCGTTATATATTTCTGTTTTTATCAATGGTGTGAGTCTTAGTATTTATTTCCATTTCTGTTTGAGTTGGTCAGTCTTCTGCAACCTCCATAACCGTTTCAGTGGTCCGTGAAAACAAAGTTTGAGAACTGTTCTAACCAGATCTGGCACATTTCCCGATGATGGCGGTGTTAAACCACGGAAACTCCACTGACTTTTCTTCCTCTTCTGTCTTTCAGTGCGAGTACCGGTATCTGCTGCGGCCCATGCTCGTCACTCTGCCTCTGGGCCGGGCACAGCATTCGCCATCTTCTGGTCAGTAGTGGGTATTGCGCCCCATTAGCTAGCTAATCTGGATATGTGCGGTCTGTGGGAGTTCATCCCTCCCTCCCTCTCCCCCTCCCTCTCTCTCTCTCCCTCCTCCCTCTCCCCCTCTCTCTCTCTCTCTCTGAGGTGCACACAGGCTCAGTGGTGGGAGTGTCGTTCGCTGCTTTCCTTATCGGCATCGTCCTGATGGGGGCGCTGTGGTGCATCTACACACGTCAGGTATGACATGGTTAAAAAAAAAAAAAAAAAAAATGGTAAAATGGATTGCATTCATATGGCGCTTTTATCCAAAGCGCTTTACAATTGATGCCTCGTATTCACCAGATTAGGGGTTAGGTGTCTTGCTCAGGGACACTTCAACATGCCCAGGGCGGGGGTTCGAACCAGCAACCCTCCGACTGCCAGACAACCGCTCTTACCTCCTGAGCTATGTCGCCCCATCAAGGGCACAGCTTCTTTTTTCCTTTTTTTTAATACACTTTTAAAAAATGTTGCATCTCTAAGCCCACCCGGATTTGGAATGTCCAGTTCCCAAAACCCTATGTACACGCATATCTGACCCCTGCTGCCGGCTCGGGGGAACTGAAGGCGATCCGCGAGTCTCCTCCGAAACCTGCACCTGCCAGCCTGCTGCTTCTTTTGAAACCACAGCTGCAGTCAGAGCAGTGGGTGGAGGAGACCCAATCATACGCCTGCGCAGAGAGAGAGAGAGAGAGCCACGGGCACCCATACGACTAGCAGGAGGGCAACGAACACGCCTACCAGCTGTGTCCCTTTGAATAAAACATGAAATGTTTTTTTTAATGAAGGGCGAACTGTGGTGATGAACACTGATTTCTGATCTGTGATTGGCTGGTTTTTTTTTTTCCCAGGAGTGACCCTGCCGCTTAGAAGAGGCAGCCTGCAGGAGGCTGTGAACCGAACCACTGCCCCCTGGACACCCCCGGACCCGCTGGAGCAGTCCAACAGCTTCATGTGAAGGTGAGAGGCTAACGGCTAACCGCTAACATGGCGGCGGTGCAGTCGAGCGCCCTGCAGGCAGAACAGGACAGGGTCTCCACTGTCTTTCAGGTGTGGAAGTGCTCGCAGTGCACCTGCTCCACCTGAGCCATACACACACCTGTACACACATGAGCCACACACACCTGTACACATATTGGCCGTACACACACACCTGTACACACGAGCCGTACACACACCTGTTCACATATGATCCGTACACACCTGTACACACATGATCCATGTACACACCTGTACACACATGATCCACACACACCTGTACACACATGATCCACACACACCTGTACACATATTGGCCGTACACACACCTGTTCACATATGATCCGTACACACCTGATCCATGTACACACCTGTACACACATGAGACATACACACACCTGTACACACATGAGCCACACACACACACCTGTACACACATGTACACACATGAGCCATACACACACCTTATAAAACAAAATGTTAATTCTATTTATCTGTTTTATACAAGTATGTTTTTTTCCAACAGGACAGTATCTAAAATGTAAAATAATATGCATTATAATGCACCTTCTGTACAAAGTGGCAGATTATTAATAATAATTATAATGATGATAATGATCCTATAATCCTATAATAATGTCACAGTAAATAAATACAATAAAAATTAAATGGTGAAGACAAAATCTAAAATTTTGGAAATGGTGTACAGGTTTAGTTTTTAGTTTTTTTAATGCATACTGCATTACAGTTTAAGTATACAGAGAAGGAAAATATCAATATTTGGATATTGTTTCGTCTGCAGGGTTTTTTGGGGGGAAGAGGAATAAAAGCAAAGACTGAAGATGGCTTGTGTGTTTGCGTTTGTGTGTGAGTATGCGTGCGTGCATGAGTGTGTGTGTGCACGTGTGTGTGTGTGTGTATGCGTGTGTGCATGAGTGTGTGTGTGCACGTGTGTGTGTGTGTGTGTATGCGTGTGTGCATGAGTGTATGTGTGCGTGTGTGTGCGTATGTGTGTGTGTGTGCATGCGTACGTGTGTGCGTATGTGTGTGTGTGTGTGTGTGGACGTGCACGAGTCGGTGAGAGAATGTCTTGCCAAACAACACGCCAAACTTTTTCTCTCAGCCATCAATATTGAACGCAACGCACTTTATACAACGCTGACCAGGTACCCTGTTGGTCTAAGGGCATGGGGAGGGTGTGTCATTTAAAAAAAAAAAAAAAAAAAAGAAGTGTGCCGGGGGGGGGAAGTCGCGGTGAGCGAGTTTGTAGTGGACAAAATTCCTTTGAAATACGCCGAGTAAAGACAGAGGAATAAGACAGAAGATATTTTAGAGCGGAAGCTTTGGTTTTACTATGGGGGAGGGAGGGAGTGGAGGGTATATTTGTATATTTCTGTGCACCTGTGACCCAAATTTGTGATGTTTTCTGCTCAGTTTCTCAATAAAATAGAGCGCAGAAATGCAGAGTGCAGTGTGGGTTATTGCTTTGCATGGGCGTCTGCGATGGACATGCTCAAACACCTACCGTGCATGCTAGCCAAATGCATTAGAGCAGCAGTGCACTCTCTGACCAGGAGATGGCAGTAGCAGTCATTAGTTTTATTTATTTATTTATTTATTTATTTATTTATTTTTATTTTTATTTTTTTTTGCTTGCTCTGCTTGCCCTGTTGCCACTGTGACCCTGACTTGGATTAAGCGGTAAGAAAATGGAGGGATGACTAGATTTACAAAACAATTTAAAAATATATATATATCATAATAACCCCCTCCATCCCCCTTAATTATTTTAGTCTGAAATCTGTCCTTCTTTCACAGTGCCATCAGGTTGCTTGTTACCACATTTCTCTCTAATTTCAGCATATCACATTACAGCTGTATACATAAATTTAAACGAAGCCATATTTTAAAATTAAGTTCATTTAAAAAGAAAAATCATATTAATAATAATAATAATAATAATAATAATATTAATAAAGAACACACACAAAAATTCACTTTTTTATTGTTTTGAAATAATAATAAAACGGCAGCAATAAGCACAATATAAAAATTGAATGCACCCACATTACCAACTGTTGAGATATTCACATATTCCTGAGATCACTGTGAAAATTCTACAAATACAAAGTGTCTGTATTTATTTAGTAAGTATTTGTATAGCAAGCTACGTTATTACAACCACAGTACTTAGTCAGCCTGCAGTCTGGCGGCTGCGGCTGAATAAATCGCTGTGTAAAGGTGTCCCTGCTGGTCACTAGAAGGCTTTGTGAAGGTAAATGTTCCTTTTTGCTCCAGTAAAGATGGGGGGGGGGGGTCTTGGCGTACTGTGTGGACGCACTGGCCTGATTGACACCTTGGTCTGTAGCATGTGTGAGTGTGAGTGTGAGTGTGAGTGTGAGTGTGAGTGTGAGTGTGAGTGTGAGTGTGAGTGTGAGTGTGAGTGTGAGTGTGAGTGTGAGTGAGTGTGAGCGTGAGCGTGAGCGTGAGCGTGAGTGTGAGCGTGAGCGTGAGCGTGAGTGTCAGTGCATGTGCGTGGGTGCATGCATGCGTACGTGTGTGTGTGCGTGTGTGTGTTTCATATGCACATATCTGTTTGTGTTTGCTTGTATATGCATATGTGTGTCCACTCATACATAGACATTTCTGTATGTGAGTGTGTATGACATTTGGGTTCAGAGTACAGTACAGGCTGCTGTTCCCACAGTGCAGTTCTTTAAGGTTCAGCTCTGAACTTTACAGACTACTGTTCCCACAGTGCAGTTGTTTAGGGTTCAGCTCTGACCTGTACAAACCACTGTTCCCACAGTGCAGTTCTTTAGGGTTCAGCTCTGACCTGTACAAACCACTGTTCCCACAGTGCAGTTCTTTAGGGTTCAGCTCTGAGCTGTACAGACTACTGTTCCCACAGTGCAGTTCTTTAGGGTTCAGCTCTGAGCTGTACAGACTACTGTTCCCACAGTGCAGTTCTTTAGGTTTCAGCTCTGAGCTGTAAAGACTACTGTTCCCACAGTGCAGTTCTTTAGGGTTCAGCTCTGCGCTGTAAAGACTACTGTTCCCACAGTGCAGTTCTTTAGGTTTCAGCTCTGCGCTGTAAAGACTACTCTTCCCACAGTGCAGTTCTTTAGGTTTCAGCTCTGCGCTGTCAAGACTACTGTTCCCACAGTGCAGTTGTTGGTGGCGATGCAGGTCCACTTTGCGCTGGAAGCTGGCGTGGCAGCAGGCGCAGGCGAAGGGTCGGTAGCCGCCGTGCTTGCGGCTGTGCGTGATGAGGTTGGAGCTCTGGCTGAAGGCCTTTCCGCACACCTGGCACACGTGGGGCTTCTCACCTGAAGCATCGGAGGGAAAGGCGACCAGTCAACGGCGTCACACACGCCCCCCCCCACAGACACTGCGTGAACGTAGGCTTGTGTGACCCCCCTTCAGTCTGCGGCTGGTCTAGCACTTGGAAACAAGCGCACGTGTGCTGTGAGCGTGTGCTGTGAGCGTGTGCTGTGAGCGCGTGCTATGAGCGTGTGCTGTGAGCGTGTGCTGTGAGCGTGTGCTGTGAGCGTGTGCAGTGAGCATGTGCTGTGAGCGTGTGCTGTGAGCGTGTGCTGTGAGCGTGTGCTGCGAGCGTGTGCTGTGTGCGTGTGCTGTGAGCGTGTGCTGTGAGCGTGTGCTGTGAGCGTGTGCTGTGAGCGTGCGCTGTGCGCGTGTGCTGTGAGCGTGTGCTGTGAGCGTGTGCTGTGAGCGTGTGCTGTGAGCGTGTGCTGTGCGCGTATGCTGTGCGCGTGTGCTGTGCGCGTGTGCTGTGAGCGTGTGCTGTGAGTGTGTGCTGTGTGCGTGTGCTGTGAGCGTGTGCTGTGAGCGTGTGCTGTGAGCGTGTGCTGTGAGCGTGTGAGAACTGAATTTAAGTGACTTAAATTAATCACCTGGGCGGTGGATCCTGTTGTCATAAGTACGTGTGACTGATATTTTTGTTTCTGCAAGCGGATTGGATAATGGACGGAAGGACGGATGGACGTGTGCTTCTATGGCACGGGCTCTCCGCACGCTCACCTGTGTGTATGTAGGTGTGCTTCTATCCACGCTCACCTGTGTGTATGTAGGTGTGCTTCTCCACGCTCACCTGTGTGTATGTAGGTGTGCTTCTTCACGCTCACCTGTGTGTATGTAGGTGTGCTTCTATGGCACGGGCTCACCTGTGTGTATGTAGGTGTGCTTCTTCACGCTCACCTGTGTGTATGTAGGTGTGCTTCTGCACGCTCACCTGTGTGTATGTAGGTGTGCTTCTTCACGCTCACCTGTGTGTATGTAGGTGTGCTTCTTCACGCTCACCTGTGTGTATGTAGGTGTGCTTCTTCACGCTCACCTGTGTGTATGTAGGTGTGCTTCTATGGCACGGGCTCACCTGTGTGTATGTAGGTGTGCTTCTCACGCTCACCTGTGTGTATGTATGTAGGTGTGCTTCTATGGCACGGGCTCACCTGTGTGTGTAGGTGTGCTTCTTCAGGTGTGTATGTAGGTTCTTCACGCTCACCTGTGTGTATGTAGGTGTGCTTCTTCACGCTCACCTGTGTGTATGTAGTGTGCTTCTTGGCACGCTCACCTGTGTGTATGTAGGTGTGCTTCTTCACGCTCACGCTCACCTGTGTGTATGTAGGTGTGCTTCTATGGCACGGGCTCACCTGTGTGTATGTAGGTGTGCTTCTTCACGCTCACCTGTGTGTATGTAGGTGTGCTTCTTCACGCTCACCTGTGTGTATGTAGGTGTGCTTCTTCACGCTCACCTGTGTGTATGTAGGTGTGCTTCTATGGCACGGGCTCACCTGTGTGTATGTAGGTGTGCTTCTTCATGTCGGATTTTTGGTGGAACCTCTTGCCGCAGTAGGGGCAGGGATACGGTCGGGTGTTGGAGTGGATCAGCAGGTGGGTGGAGAGGGTGGAGGAGCGCTTGAAGGTCTTTCCGCACACTTTGCAGCCGAATCCGCGCTCCTGTAACACACACACACACACACGCGCGTGTGGGGATCGTCATGCTATGCTTTACCACGTCACTGCAACATTCAACGTCCCACCCCCCCCCACCCCCTTTTGGTCAGCAGCACTTACTGCACAAATTTTCACACTGAGCTTTTTGAACATATTCCAGGGGAATTTTTGAAAGTCAGACTGAGTCAATTTGAGTGGGGGTAACTAACAGCATTGCCTGACTCATTAAAAAGTTATCAAGCTGGAAAATGGTGAGATAAACATGATAAACACCAAAAACATTAACATGAAGACTGATGGACCTCTATAAGCCTCGCTCCTATCAAATCTAACAGCATCTACTTGCCATGATTCGCTCATTGCTCGACCACTCCGCTCTGCGGAAGCAGGGCGCCTTATCACCCTGGAAAGGGATGAGTTCTCCACCCTAGCTCCCCAGTGGTGGATAACCTCCCCCTCACACCCATCTTCCGCCGTGGCCTGAAGACTCATTCTGTATATTTCAAAAAAAAAAAAAAAAAAAAAACCCCCCCCCCCCCTTTTTTTTTAACTTGTATTTGTCTTTGTCCTAATACTGTACTGCCTAGTTGGCTTTGCAGAGGTTAGGTTAGAATAGTGTTCACTGTGTGAACTGTGTTCTTAGCTAAATAGCTGTACAAAAATAAGTATTATACCTTTCCTTGTGTTCATCCTAACCATGATATGCACTTTTTTGTACGTCGCTTTGGGTAAAAGCGTCTGCGAAATAAATGTAATGTAATGTAATGTAAGTATCTGTTAGTGCACCCTGACCATCGTTTATGCACACAGTAGATTTTTTGGAATGTTTTTTCAAAATTCTAAGCCAGTGTTCTAGAACTCCGTTGCTTTCAGTCACCGGCAGGGATTGTTACATCATCAGCACCAGAATGCTCGGTTTAGAACATTCTAATCACGTATTTGTGACCTCACACCTTTAAGGGTTAAAGGTGGTGTACAGGGGAAAAACGTGTCCTCGTAAACATTTGTTTCTGTGTAACCGCACACCGTGCAGGGAGTGCTGTCTGTTAACCGTACCATAATCCTGCAGTGCACACCCAGCTTTGGTCTGAACATGTACGATTGGTCGCTGTATGCAACCAATGGGAGGACAGGGAGCCTGCTCACATGTGACCCCTGTGAATGAGAGAAGAGATTGGACACTGATCATGAGGATAGTCAAACGTGTGTGTGTGTGTGTGTGTGTGTGTGTGAGAGAGAGAGAGAGAGAGAGAGTGTGATCCTTATGGGCAGTATTGTAGAAAATTAGCCAGAAGTCCAGATAGCACTGCAGTACCCACCTCCTGACACCGGGGACAGTCTGCAGAGGAACGCTTGAGACTGAGCTGACTGATCAGCTGCTGATTGCTGCTCTCTGTTGCCCCCTGTCTGTGGCTCAGGAAAGTGTGCAGCAGTTGCTCCAGCTCCCTCTCTCTCCCGGGGCTGCGTGGGCGCAGGGCGGGGAGGCTGCGTGGGCACAGGGCTGGGGGCCAGCGGGGCGTCGGCTGGGGCGGGGCTGGGGCGTGAGCCGGCCTGTCTGATGGGCAGAGGGCAGAGGGCACAGGCATATCCGTTATGTGCCCGTTATTTGCCCAGTTTGCGGGCGGCAGCGTTTCTGGAGGCCAGTCCTGGGGACGGGCACTGCCACTCCTCTCGTCCTGCTGCGCTTCAGTAAATGTCAGGCTGTATAAATGCATTTCATAGAAATGAAACGTGTAGAAATAAACTTATTTCATTGGAAAGTGCCACTCTGCGTAAGGGTGTCCAGTAGCTAAAGATGGAGGCAGTGTAGTATAATGGGTAAGGAGCTAGTCTTGTAACCTAAGGGTCACAGGTTCGATTCCTGGGTAGGACACTGCTGTTGTACCCTTGAGCAAGGTACATGAACTGCATTGCTCCAGTATATATCCAGTTGTATAAATGCAATGTAAAAACTTGTGTAAGTCACTCTGGATAAGAGGGTCTGCTAAATGCCTGTAATGTAATGTGTCCAGTAGCAAAGGTGCTGAAATAAATGACAGTGCTGCTGATCCGTAGAGCAGTCCCTTTGCAGCTGCTGATCGATTTTACTGCATATGGTGCCCAGCTAAAGAGATGAAGCACTGCGGCCTCTCAGGCTGACCTGCGTGTGTCCGTCTGAGGACAGACGTGTGTGTGTGTGTGTGTGTGTGTGGGTGTGTGTGTGCATGCGTCTGAGGTCGGACGTGTGTGTGTGTGTGTGTGTGTCCGTCTGAGGTCAAACGTGTGTGTGTGTGTGTGTGTGTGGGTGTGTGTGTGCATGCGTCTGAGGTCGGACGTGTGTGTGTGTGTGTCCGTCTGAGGTCAGACGCGTGTGTGTGTGTGTGTGTGTCCGTCTGAGGTCAGAAATGTGTGTGTGTGTGTGTGTGTGTCCGTCTGAGGTCAGACGTGTGTGTGTGTGTGTGTGTGTGTCCGTCTGAGGTCAGACGTGTGTGTGTGTGTGTGTGTGTCCGTCTGAGGTCAGAAGTGTGTGTGTGTGTGTGTGTGTGTCCGTCTGAGGTCAGACGTGTGTGTGTGTGTGTGTGTGTGTGTGTGCGCACGCACGCGTCTGAGGTCGGACGTGTTGTAGGTGAGGTGCGCTGGGGGTGTGGGCGTGTACCTGGGGGCCAGCGTGTGCACAGGTTAATGTACTGGGTGCTGTAGGGAGAGGGCAGCATGGGGTTCAACCGTGCTGTGGATGGGGCCACTGCTGTCCCGGCAACCGCTGTCCCAGTAACTGCTGTCCCGGCAACCGCTGTCCCGGTAACCCCTTTGGTCGGGTAGGTGGGGTTGACCACTTCAGGGGCGGGGCTTCCGGGAGACTGTGGCTCTGGTAGCAGGAAGCGCCCCTGCGATTGGGTGGAGCCACGGACACCGCTGTCCTCTGCAGGCCGCGGTATGTGGGCCCCGCCCCTTCTACTCCTGACCAGGAAGGAGCGAGGCATGCTGGGAGAAGGGCCCTGGAATAGTAGGAGAACGCTGCTTAGGCTGAATAAATATGCAAAACACCAGCACTGCTTACATCTAATGACCCGGATTAACAACACACAAATGCTACACCAGCCAGAGTGTAATATCACCAACAAAACTTAGATTTATTAAATCTGATTCATCATTCAAGCAAACCATCCTCTCTTGGAATGGAAAAAAATACCAAGTAACTTGTTACTCTAATTAATGCTATAATAAGTAAGGCTTCTTCAAAACTGTAATTGTCAATGGCAGTATATTGTTTTTGAATTTACAGAAGATTGGTACAGTTTAAATTGAGACGTTCATTATGAGTGTACTGTACACATTTTATACAAACAGCTATTTACAAAAATGGTATAAAGTGCATTCATTCACAGAAATGAATACAAACAAAATGGACTCATAAACAGGAATAAATAGAATTTTTTTAAAGATTTAAAACTGAAGGAAACCAGACTCAAATAATAATTAGTGTATTCCATCAGAAAAAAACAATTATGATGTAAATGAAGCATAGTCTGTATCTGTCTCCATTTCATTGTAGAAAAATACAGCAGGATTAATTTTAAAACGAGTCTGTCACACCATATACAGTGGAAACCTAAAATGCTTACAACTTCATGTGGCTGTACATACATACTGAATGTAACCTTTCAAAAAAATTTGGATTGGCAAATTAATTTCCTAACGTTTGTCCTGAGTGTGTAAAGTGGTCAAATATCAGAACCCATTCTGCTCTTATCTTATGCAACCCAGCCTAGGTGTTGTCATATTTTTGTATTTTCTGTGTTTTTTGTTTTTTGTTTTTGTTTTTTTTTTGTTTTGTTTTGTTTTTATTTTAGGATATTCCAGACGTTTAAAACAAAATGATCCCTTTCACAAACTGAACCTATGCCTGTACCCTTTAAAGGTCAACTGATGTCACGACCCTTAACCCACAAGCAGATAGATATTTGTCAGTGCATACCGGCTCTGGTCTGCACGAGATGTCTCGTTCACGCTGCTATATATTTTTGTGTTTCTCAACATGGTGAGCCCACCCGACATGATTCGGATCCCTTCGTCTAAGAAAACGGTGAACTGTGAGTACTGTGTGGGATTGTTTTTTTTTTTTTTCTGCACAGCTGCAGTAAAGACCGTTTCAACACCGGAGCGCACCTGTAGATAACACGCCTTTTGGTTAAAGAGTATGAACGCTGGGAGGGATTTTCGTCTGCGCGCACAAACCCGCAAAGCCAACGAGCGCCAATCCAAAAACTCTTTAAAGTCTAGACTCGTTTGTATTGTCGAAATTAACTAAAACGCGTATAAATCCAGGTACGGGGGGCGTTCAGTATTATGGCGAAAGTGTCCAGCAATTAAAAATCCCGGTTCAAATTCTGTCGTATCCTGCGCTGGTCTTTAATTTTTTTTATGCCTATCCAATGCTTGCGTCCAGTTAAATTAAACCGCCTTCATAAAGCGCTGTCTCCTCTGTTAGATAGTTACTCCTAGTATAGCTATGGTAAAACTTCTGGGATGTAGCTACGATGTTTCAGTCTTGTGAACAGTGGGTGACCTCGGCCATTGCGCGAGATTCGCTTCCACCACCCCCCTCCCCCCCCCCCCCTCCTCTTGCGCGTCACCCACCCCGAGGCTACCTCGAAACTATCGCTATCCCAACACACCCCACCTCCAAACCGCTATAGAATAGGCTTAATCAAAACCCCTGATTAAACTGTGCTTTACATGCCAAATGCCAGGCAAGGCAGAGACCTTTGGAGGCGCAGGTGCGTGCTCGAAGTGAGAAAAGAGCACACCAACCGAGACTCCCTCCCCTGCACGCGCCTGCCAGTGCCAAATGCAAAATATTGCCACCGTAGAGTGGTGTATAATTATAGGTACAATTCTACTTGATTAGGAAATGATTGATTTAAAAAATACTTTTGTTTTCCTCATTGATTTAAATGTAATTTATTCTCACTGTCAACTTCGAATACAATTCACATCATTTCACACATGCATATATTTTGTTCAGCCGAGTGCAGTATACAGTTCCTTCTAAATCGTTTAAAAAGCTGAATTGATCATCAACAAAAGCGTTGAAAATATTTACTTTGTAACAAATGATGATGATGATGATGCCACATTGCAATAACAATATTTTTTTCAATTTTATGTACATATATAAAATTTATAAAGCAACTTTGTCAATGGAGCCAATATTTGTGATTATTACAATAATAATAATAATTACAATTATAATTATAATTGTAATAATAATATGTTTTGTGATGTGTCTGAATATTAGTATAAGGTCTATAATATAGAAGTCTACTGTTTCTCAACAATCTAATGCAATCTTAACGGACACGGGCGGTGCGTCAAAGAAACCGCTGTTCTTAAATTGTAGAGAATTGCATCAAACGCCGTCACTCACCACTTAAATGGAAAAGTTAAAACAAGAAATCAGTTTTCGCGGCTTTTCGGTGTTATGGTGCGCTCATGCCAGACATCTCCAGGTCAATTGCTGAGATAAAAAAAAGAAAAAAGTTGTTTAGTTAAATTCTACCAGAACTAACCAGTGGGATTTTATTGCTAATGATAGGCTATTTATTCCTTTATTTAAAATGCCATGAAACAAATGATCAGCACTACTAGGAATATAAAATATTAACATTCTAAATATAAATGTGGAAATGAAGTTACCGATTACCAAAGGTCAGTACTTACCTAGTAATGCTAGTTATTACTGTGACGAAGACATCAAATGCCCATGGAAATCTAAATTACAACCAACTTGTTGAGCCAAAAGAACAGTGTATTTTAGCTATCTTGATCATTGAGTTATGATGCTTCCCAAAAAAAACAAAAAAAAAAAAAAAAAACTTTAATACAACTTTTTGATGAGCTGTTTCTAAATGTCAGCGCATAATTTTAATTTGTTTAAAACTGAAACATTCACGGCAAGTCGCGGAGTTGTCGAGAGGTCGCCTGGGCACGGGACAAAGTGTGAGCAACGTTGAGCCTGGAAGAGCGCGCGCGCTACACCTTTCAAGCGCTCGGCTGTTCAGACCATATACATGTACATATATACGACCGCAACCAGCTTCCTTTCCACGAAACCCAATCCAGCTGCGCGTGCAACATGGGCGTTGGCACTGGAAGAAGTATGATTTCTTTTAATGAAACGTATTAATACCTACAGATTGTAACGTGCAGACGGAACAGCATTGTGTTATGTTAGGCTTCTGATCACCGTTAGACTATGCGTAATACTGAATGTCTATTGCTATCCATTCTATTAATGGTTATAGTTAAGCACCTAACCCATAAGAAAAGTCACACCTCTTAGGGTTAAATTTTAGCACTGCTTTCAAGTTAAAAATCGATCACCGTCTTACTGCTTACGTGCCTTGTGTGCGCTTATAAAACACGCTGCGTACCACGGTGACTTTGTAAATTGCACTAGATGGGAGCAATCGACTAGTAATAATATATACATTAAGGTGAAATCGGACCGATTACCACCGATTGTATAATTTTACTATTCTGTTCTCAGATTCTAAAGTTTTGAGAGACCACGTTTATCTATAATTTCCATGTTTCCCTGTCAACAGAAGGCATAGAGCCCTTTGCCCTTTTGATATGAATTAACAACTATACTGTACAATCAATAATACAAATATTGTATTATTGTATATAGATTTATATTTTAATTCTCACACGTGGAAAATAATCTACTCTATTAAAAGGAACCAAGCAAAATTAGCACTTCCCTGAAAATAGGAATTTTAAAAACAAAATAAAAAAAAAAGAAATTCTAAAATATTCACCTCCGGGTTTTCAGTACTATTGCACCTGTTTTAACAGGAACACTCTACTGGATTGTCTTCTGTAGTGTTTTATTACTTTAAAACATTCTAAGTGGCTTTTTAACCAGACCTTCACAGGGGTTTGCTTCCCACTCTCAACCAGGCAAGTCCACCACTTCCTTTGTCATTGACCTAATAGTGGAAAATGGTACCTTTTAGTTTTTGTTTTATTTATTATTTGTGTGTTTGTAGCCATCTTTCAGTTGTGAAGGTAGAGAACCATTTGCTTGGTTTCTACCAAGAATTCTTTGCCTTTCCCGGTGGCGATGGATGACACAGGATTTTGCGTGCGTCATATGCTCATTTTTACCCAGAAAGCCACGGGAGGCAACATTACAGCTCCCTTATATGTAATCTTATTTAAAATAATTAACGAAATATATTATTTGGGGGCAAAATATTACTTGCTGAACAAAGTGTTTTTACTCTGAGTGACAGTAGCATAATAGTAGTAGCATTAGTATAAAATCATACAACTGCAATGCTTTTTGAGTGCACTATATGGCTCATTGGGTATATTGTTTATTTTATGCAGCCTTTGCTCTTATTCATTAAGGATGTGAACAGTTTTTGAGGGCATTGTATGTATTACTGAAATGCTCATTTTTAGCCTAATAATCATTTCAGATTTTTCTTGGTGTTGTGCTGCTAAATAGCCGACCAAACAGCTATAGCGCACCACGTATGCCAAATCTCTAGAGCTGTCAGTGTTCTAACCAAGCACTTGGACATTCAGCATCAATATAAAAGTTTTCCGCTGTTCCAAGTTCCGTGTTTCACTTCGTAATTACTGAAACATTTCCAGTCACCTGTTTCTTAGATGCAGTAGTACGGGTTTTTAAGGGTGAAGAACTTTTCAGGGGTTACTTCAGGCAGCAAGGAGCCCCCCGCCCCCCGCCCCCTCGTCTGAGGAGCCAAAATAAAGTGCAAGGGTGTCGAAATGAGTGGGACGAGGTTTAGTCATTTAGCAAGCATGAGCATTCCCTCTGCAAACCACTCCCTCATTGCCCATCTTCTTCCGTGGTCTGAAGACCCATCTCTTCAGACTATACCTGGACTAACTAACTATCGCCATTCTGCGGATCATTTCTATTACTTAAATTCCCCCCTTTCATGCTACACATGTACCGCCTGGGCCACTTTCATGTTACATGAACCTCCATCCAGCACTTTTATTGCACTTCATATCATTATCTTGATGTTGCAGTTTGGTATGCCTCCTAGTTTGAGTCAGCAAAGGTTAGGTCAGAGTAATGTTCACTGTGTGAACTGGAATGTGTTCATGAAATGTTGGATGGAAAGAGTGTGATGTACAGAGAGAGAGAGAGAGAGAGAGAGAGAGAGACGATACAGGAAAAGAGAGTGTGGTGGGTCGAGAGCGATAGATGAGTAAGCTAGTTGGAGAGAAACTGTAGATAGAATGCATGCTAAACACAGTGAGGTACTGAGAAAGTGGTGGTGGAAGGTTTTTGGTGGGTGAGTTGACCACATTTGAATCAGTGATTTTTTTTTTTTGGTTTGTAAGAGAAGGTCTAATGCTAAGGGTTGACACACATTGCACATACAACTTCGTCTCAGATCTGCACAAATACCTCTTAACACAGTCTCATACCGGAACACTGAATTCACACAGTCTCATACCGGAACACTGAATTAACACAATCTCATACCGGAACACTGAATTAACACCGTCTCATTCCGGAACACTGAATTAACACAGTCTCACTCCGGAACACTGAATTAACACAGTCTCATACCGGAACACTGAATTAACACAGTCTCACTCCGGAACACTGAATTAACACAGTCTCATACCGGAACACTGAATTAACACAGTCTCATACCGGAACACTGAATTAACACAGTCTCACTCCGGAACACTGAATTAACACAGTCTCATACCGGAACACTGAATTAACACAGTCTCATACCGGAACACTGAATTAACACAGTCTCACTCCGGAACACTGACACACTGCAGTCTGGTGTCCAGTTGCGTCGCTGCCGTTACCGCACAAGCACGACTCCGTAACCATGCGCAACGTTCCGTCAATCACATACCTGCACGCAAACCACACGACGACAAAGACACAGCCGCACAGACGCGTGCACACATCAGACGAAATCCTGAGAAAAAGATGCCGTTTCTGAGAATTCTGTGTAAATGTTTATTTTCTCATCCTTCTCTTGATGTATGAAACACTCAGAATGCTTTGTATTACAATCGTCACCATTATCATCATCGTCGTCAACGTCATCTTAATTATCATCATTGCTAAACTTCAGACAGTTTGGTTATCTAATGGATGCCAAATGGGTAGGATTGGGGCAATCAATGTTGATATCAATGGCAGTTACTGTAATAAGAACAATACTGATATGTAAATTGCTCGCTTCCATTGTGACATCATAACCACATTGCACTAGGCATCACATCTCAACAGCAACGTAGTGCTCTGAGGACAGTCTAACCTCGGAACAACACCCTGTGTGGGACCTTTTCATGTAACCATGGAACAGGATATTAATCATTTATATTTTTAGTCTTTGTACATTAGAGTTCAAGTCTTTCGAAGATGAAATCACAAACTGGATATTTTATTTAACCTTGATATGAAACCGTACAGATGCCACTGTAGATATGATTTCATTTGCTGTGGTTTGGCCATAATTCTTTGACCTTTAACCTACAAATAAGCAAGTCTGCAGACACATCCAAAATTTCAGACCCTTCTGTATCTCAGATGATCAGATGATTGAATGCAAACTGCAGTCTAATTGAAGTGTCGAAAAGATCAGCACCTGACCTCACATAAAAATCTTGTCTGTGTGCTAAACTATGCTGAAGGAGACCCTGCTGTCATCTGACATCAGCTTGCAACAAGACCTGGCAGAGGCAACAGGAAGTGATGTCACAGGTGTTCTGTTGGAGTCGTCTTGATACATCACAATACAGTCCCAACAAACTCTGTTTAACTGGAGATATATTTCCATTAGCATGTTTTATGCAACTATGCTAATAAAATGATGCAATCCATGCAACTTCAGAATGTTTTTAATTCCCAATTTCATGTATAGTGCTAAAAAAAATTGTGTACATTTTTTTTTTTTTAAGTAGAACCCCAAGCATTTTTACGAAGTGTCCCTAAGTTTGTTTGGAAAAATATGGAATAACTGGTCTAAATTCCCATTGGTCTAAAACTGGCGAATGAAATGGCCCCAGTCTTCCCTCATCTTGGCTGCACCTGTGTATTTCAACCAATCACAAAGCACAACATACGGGTTGTCACTCAAATCACATGCCACCAGCTTTTCTTTGCCACCAACACAATGCCCACAAGCTGTAGAGATCCAAGGTGGAGTATCTTTGGCCTGCTAATGGACACGTGTCTTCAGTCAAAGAAACGGTTTAAGACCCACGTGCAGAACCTTTAACACAAATCTTCCACGTCCTTCAGATGTGCTAAAAAAAGAGACTCTGTGAACAATCAAATGAAAATGGGCCTTTTTTCTGATTTACACTGAACCGTTGAACAAAGAAAGGCTCAAAGGCTTTGCTCTGATGTCTCTACGATTGCATCAATCACGGTCTGCGGAAGTTCAACAGGAACATGTGATGCACACTAAAGTTCCTGCATCTGCTTGAGATCCAGTGCCACCCCCTCTAAAAGCTCACATTGTGTAAAAACAGAAGTGGTGTGTTGCTTTTCCCCCATGTTCTACAACCCCCCCACCGCCCCCCCCCCCACGCCTCCAAACACCATCTCGACACAAAGCTGCCCCCCGATTACATTGGCACAGAAGAAAATGGACACCAAAAAGAAGAAAAAAAAGTTTGGCTGCCATGGATATACTGCATATATTCATATAGATATGGATTTTATATATATAGATATATAAAAATGGTAAATAGAAAAAGAAATAACATATGTAGTTACATTAAAAAAAGAACATAAAAGATTTGGCAATGCTGAGATTTTTCATGTTTGATCTATGTATATCATCTAGCTGTAGTACTTTGTTATATCATATATATATAAGCCCATGCTTTTCTCTCTGTCTCCCTCTCACTGTCGCTGAGTGTAAAATGGCGTCTCTCTAGTCGTAGGCCTCAGTTAAAATGGCGTCTCGTCCCGGTGTTCCCTCTCCTAAGGCAGGGCCGGGAGAGGGCCTCGGAGAGAGAGAGAGGGGGAGGGAGAGAGAAAGAGAGAGAAGGAGGGGGAGAAGGAGGGAGAGAGGGAGGAAGAGGTAGGGAGGAAGGGAGGGTGAGAGAGAGAGCAGTTGCGTTGTATAAGTGTGTAAGTGTGTTATATGTTTGGCAGTGGAGGGGAGGGGGGGTGTGCTTAATTGATGGAGAGGGAGGCCCGCTCTTCTTTTGAGCAGGGGTCAGAGCGGAGAGGACAGCCCAAGCAGTGGGGTACCCCGGGTGAGATTCCCAAAACTAGAGGAGTCTGTTCCTCCACCCCTCTCAATGATCCCAGTCCCCTCGTGGTTTTGGGGTCCCTGGAAGGAATCCCAGAGAGTTCAGGCTGTCGTTCCAAGCGGGGGGGGGGGGGGGGGGGGGGGGGGGATTTATTCCAGTCTCTCACAGGTGCTTTCAATGCTGGGTCAATATATAGTTATTGACTAAAGCGTTTTTGTGTGAGTGCATGCATGTGTGTGCGAATCTGTGCATGTGCATGCGTGTGTGTGTGTGTGTGTGTGTGTGTGCGCGTGTGCATGTATATGTGTGTGTGTGCGTATTCCTAACGATGGACGTTTCTGTGTGAGGCCATGTACAAGTTCCACTGACTTCACTGGGTTCCAGCTGCCCAAACTGTGATGGGAAACCCCCCCCCATTTTTGGTATAATCCGCAGTGCGTGTGCTGTGGTGCTTTTGCTCCGTCTCTTGCCTGGAGAGCTGGACAGCTCAGCACCCAGCAGAACGGCAGCTTTAGCCCGTGATGTCAATGGCGATGATGGGGCAGTTACTCGTTTGACTGCAGAGCAAGTTTCTGCAGGAACATGGAGCGCATACCAGGGGCTGAACGGGGCGAGCAGAAAAGGAGGGGGTATGGAGAGTGGGCGGGGCTAGGCGGGGCAGGGGGCGGGGTCATTGGGGTGGCGCCGCCTCCCCCGGCTCAGTTCTCCTCCGCGCACACCATGCTGGGGAAGAGCTGCGGAGGGGGCGGGACTTGGGGGGCCCCGCCCCCTCCTTCCGTGTCGCTGTCGGTGCTGCCTTCGCTGTCTGGAGCAGGGGCGGGGTGGAGGGGCGGGGCCAGGGGCGGGGCCAGGGACGGGTAGAGCGCAGCGGAGGCGGGGGGCGGCGGCGGCGGGCTGGGCAGCAGGTCGTCGTCTGAGCTGAGGTAGTCGGCCTCTCCTGAGGCCGGGCTGGACAGGCGCAGGCCCTGAAAGGACCCGTGGCCCGGGGCCGGGTACCTGAAGGGCTGCCCGCGCAACTGCCTGATCTGAAATGGACAACAGGACAGTAGGCAGGTCTGAGAAGGACATAAAGAGAGAGATACTACAGTTTCGCACACGCACACACGCACGCAGGCACGCACACACACACACACACACACGCACACACACACACGCACACACACGCACGCACACACACACACACACACACACACTCGCAGACTGACCTCTGCTTTCAGCTCAGCGATCTGCTCCCTCAGCTGGCTGATGTACTGGCTGGAGTCTGAGTGGTTCAGCTGGCCCTGGATCCGGCCCTCCTCCCTCTGCAACACAGAGATAATAAATAATAATAATAATAATAATAATAATAATAAATAATAATAAATATGAGATGCACTGAGCACAGGCCTCACTCACACACACACACACACACACACTCGTGCACAGACACACTCAAACACACACACACACTCGTGCACAGACACACTCACACACACAAATACACATTCACATGCACACACACACTCACACACGCACACACACACACTCTCTCACACGCGCACACACACACTCACACACACACACATACACAGACACTCGTTTCCACACCTGAATCTCCAGCTCGGCAATCCTTTGCCTCAGTTCCGCCACCGCCGCCATGCTGTCTGCCTCCCTCAATCTCACCGCCATCACTTCCTCTTTACTCTGAGAACGGAGGAGAGAGTGACATCACTTCCTCTTTACTCTGAGAACGGAGGAGAGAGAATGACATCACTTCCTCTTTACTCTGAGAACGGAGGAGAGAGTGACATCACTTCCTCTTTACTCTGAGAACGGAGGAGAGAGAATGACATCACTTCCTCTTTACTCTGAGAACAGAGGAGAGAGAATGACATCACTTCCTCTTTACTCTGACAGTGATATCTCCTCCTTTTTACTCTTGTAGGGAGATCACATCCTTTATCCATCTGAGAATGACACGATCTCCTCTTTACTCTTAGTGTTGTTCTGTAAGAGTGTTGAAATGGCCTTTTATTTATTGGTTTTCTTTTTTCTCATAAACTAACAGCAGTAAATGCTTGTGCTGTCACCACAACTGCAGAGAGCTCACCTTCACTGATCACCAGCAGTTTGATTCATACCCATTAGCTGGAGGGTATGGTGATGTACACACCGTAATCCTGCTAGCCTATGAGAGTGTGGACGAGTTGGGGTGACGGTACACGCGGTGTACACTGTTGCCTGGGCGATGGGGGCGGTACCTTGCAGTCGGACTCGGCCTGCTTCCTCTTCAGCTCGCTGAGCTGTGTCTGCAGGCTCTTGTTCTGTCCCATAATGCACTGCAGCCTTTCCTGCATGGCAGCACTCTCCTGCTCCTGCCGGCTCACCAGCTTGCTATGGATCTGGTTCTGAGGGGGAGGGGGACATAAGTACTATGTCTGTACTTCACAGTAATGTAGAATGACCTGATACGGGGCATCAATGTTGTGTCTGTACTTAACCGTAATGTACAATGAAATAGTATGGGGGGGTAGGTGCTTCAGTGGAGTCAGTGCTGTGTCAGTGCTTCAGTGAGGTCAGTGCCTCAGGGGGGTCAGTGGGGTGTCAGTGCCTCAGTGGGGTCAGTGCTGTGTCGGTGCTTCAGTGAGGTCAGTGCCTCAGGGGTCGGTGCTGTGTCAGTGCCTCAGGGGGGTCGGTGCTGTGTCAGTGCCTCAGGTGGGTCAGTGCTGCGTCAGTGCCTCAGGGGGGTCAGTGCTGCGTCAGTGCCTCGGGGGGGTCAGTGCCGTGTCAGTGCCTCAGGGGGGTCAGTGCTGCATCAGTGCCTCAGGGGGGTTGGTGCTGTGTCAGTGCCTCAGGGGGTCAGTGCTGCATCAGTGCTCAGGGGGGTCAGTGCTGCGTCAGTGCCTCGGGGGGGTCAGTGCCGTGTCAGTGCCTCAGGGGGGTCAGTGCTGCATCAGTGCCTCAGGGGGGTCAGTGCTGCATCAGTGTCTCAGGGGGGTCAGTGCTGTGTCAGTGCCTCAGGGGGGTCGGTGCTGTGTCAGTGTCTCAGGGGGGTCAGTGCTGCGTCAGTGCCTCAGGGGGGTCAGTGCTGACCTGGCTCTCCAGCTGCTGGGCCGTTAGTTTGAGCTCACGCAGCTCGGCCTGGGCCTGGGCTTCGCGCAGACGCACGGCCATCAGCTTGTCCTGCAGCTCGTTCAGAGCGTTCTTCTTTGGGGACTCCTTCCTGTGCCCGCCCCCGCCCCCCCGGGACACGTGGTGCTGGGACAGGACAGCCCACCGGAACCAATCACACTCAAAACACACTTCAGCTTTATTCCACATGCGTTCCCTTTCTCACATTACAAGACTTTCCTCTCTGCTTACCAAACACCCCTACTGCACTCACTCCCCTCCCTCCCTCTTTCTCTCCCCCTCTCCCTCTTTCCCACTCACTTTGTTTCTCCCTCTCTCTGTCTCTCTATACCCCCTCTCTCTCCCTCTCCTCCTCTCTCTCTCTCTCTCCCTCTCCCTCCCCCTCCCCTCCCTCCTCCCTCCCCCCCCCCTCCCTCCCTCCCTCCCTCTCTCCCTCGTACCTGCCAGCGCTGGCTCAGGTCAGTCACAGAGTCTCTCATCTCTCTGAAGGACTGCAGGGTCTGCAGCTCTCTCAGCTTCAGCTGCCTCAGCTGCTCCTGCAGCTGCGCAACATTGGTCTCATCCGGCAAGGAGCTGCTCCGCTGCAGCACACACACACACACTCATTACACACACACACACACACACACACACATCATACACACACACACACACACACACACACACACACTCATTACACACACACACACATGCACACACACACACATATTACACACACACGCACACGCACACACACACTCATTACACACGCTCACACACACACACTCATTACACACGCTCACACACACACACACACTCATTACACATGCTCACACAAACACACACACTCATTACACACACACACACACACACACACACTCATTACACACGCTCACACACACACACACACACACACACTCATTACACACACAGACACACACACACACACTCATTACACACACACACACATGCACACACATACACACACACACACACACACTCATTACACACACACACACATGCACACACACACATATTACACACACACGCACACACACACACACACTCACGCACACGCACACATACACACACACATATTACACACACACACTCATTACACACACACACATGCACATACACACACACACACACATTACACACACACACACACACACTCATTACACACACACACACATGCACACACACACACACACACACTCATTACACACACACACACACACATGCACACACACACACATATTACACACACACACACATACACACACACACACACACACACACACACACACACACACACACACACACACGCACACACACACACACACACACACACATGCACACACACACACACACACACACACACACACACCACACACACACACACACACACACACACACGCACACACGCGCGCTCAGTTGTGAGTGCAGCGATTCTCTGAGCTGTGGCACACTCCTCTCTGCTCCTCAGTGTGGTTGCGGCGGCTTGGGGGGCCCTGGGGGGGTTGGCGGTGGGGGGGGGGGGGGGGTGATGGGGGGTTGCAGGGTGAGATGGGGTGGTGGGGCTCGGTGGGTTTCTCTCTCGTCTTGGTGGGGGGGGGGGGGTGGCAAAGTGTTGGGGGGGGGTTGGGGCTCGGTGGGTTTCTCTCTCGTCTTGGGGGGGGGGGTTGGCGGGGCGGGGTTGGCTGGGTGAGATGGGGTGGTGGGCTCGGTGGGTTTCTCTCTCGTCTTGGTGGGGGGGGGGGGGGGTTGGCAAAGTGGGGGGGGGTTGGCGGGGCGGGGTTGGCTGGGTGAGATGGGGGGGTGGGCTCGGTGGGTTTCTCTCTCGGGGGGCCACAGACACGCTCCCTCTGCCTGGCAGCTTTTCTCTCTCACAGTAAAGGCATGCGGTGAACCCGTCCTTCTAGGAACCAGCGCCCTGGGGGCGGGGGGGGGGATCTGCGGCTCAGAGGTGGGGGATGGGGGGGGGGGGGGGCTGGTTGGCATTTAGGCATATTTTGATTTAATCTCTCTCTCTCTCTCTCTAAATCTGACTGCTCCTTCTCCCTGTCTCCTTCGTTTATGCACTTCTCTTTTTTATTACATTTGCCCTCTGAAAAGTATGTTTTTTGGAATGTTTTCACAAGTCAGTGTTCTAGAACTCTGTTGCTTTCAGTCACCAGCGGTGATTGTGACATCATCAGCATTAGAATGTTCGGTTAAGGGCATTCTAATCAGGCGTTTGTGACCTCACACCTTAAAGGGGAAAAGACCGCGTTCAAGAGCCGGCCTTCCCAGTGCCGAACGGCTTGGGTGAAGATGCAGGCCTGACACATTCGCCATGGTGATGCAATGACCTCATTGGGCTTCATTCACAAAACCTTTCTTAATTATTCTTACTTTTGTTCTTAAATTTTTTTTTAAAAAAAAGACCTTTGTTTTTGTGCATATCCCAGGTGTATGAGATGAGGAATGCTGGCTATTTGTAAATTTTATGCACAATCCTGTTCGTGTGATTTGCATAAGGAAACAGCCATGAACAAATACACAATACAAGAATAAAATGCCAAAATGTTCTTACATGCAGTTTACGATTAAATGTGATCGTACACATGTTTCGTGAATGAGGCCAATAGCTCCATAGCCTGTAGCCTATACAGTCCTAGTCTGTACAACAGAAGAAAATGTGCCCGTCATATAAATTGTATTGTGGTCATAAAATCTTAAGAGTCTGGTTTTGACTGTGACTGTGCCGAGCGAAGAGGACGGATGTTACAGCGTTAGTATCACCTGTGACTTTGACACCACGAATCTGTCTGCTCTCAAAATCTCCCAGCTGCACTTTTATCCAAAAATAAAAATGATCTCTTAGTCTTTGACGGTTTATTTCCCCCGCAGGGAAACAGTAGGCCAGAGATTAAGTTCACTGAGAGAGAGAAAAAAAATAAATTATGTGAAGGGGATTCAGTTGTTTCAGAAAACACCGCTACTGGTCACCCGGGCTGCCATGGAAACTAAACGAGTAGGAGTACTAAATTAGGTAGGAAAAAGAAGCCTTTTCCGAGTTAGCATCAAAAAAAAAAAAGACTTTTCGAAACTTTATTTTGGTGATGTCATATCAGTACAGTACATTAGTGTGAGACTGAAATCAGTGGCGCCGCGTGGGAAGAGCACGATCTCATGCCTGAGCTGAGAAGCCCGTCGCTAGGGAAGTGATGAGATCATGCAGTGGCTTATGGGAAAAGGATGAACCCTGAGGTGTGGCAATGAGAAAAGGGCCCAGCCCACCCATTGGCCTCTGTGGTTTTGACACATCGTCACCCTCATCCTCAGGCGAGCGAGCGCACGCACACACACACTCACCACAGACACACACACACACACACACACACACACACACACCTCACCTTCTCCAGGTCCAGCACCTTGTCTTGCATCTCCTTCAGTGCACAGAGTAGCTCTGCCTCCTGCAGCCGAGACTGCTCCAGCTGCGTCTGCAGGCTGCTCACAAACGGCTCTGTGTACTGAGGGAGGGAGAGAGGGAGGGAAGGAGAGGGAGAGAGGAGGGAGAGAGAGGGAGGGAGGGAAGGAGGAGAGAGAGAGGGAGGGAGAGGGGGAGAGAGAGGGGGGGAGGGAGAGAGAGAGAGACAGGATCTAAACCCATGGCAGAACAAATCAGATCTAAATACACTTTAAAAACATTGTTACAGAATAACATTTTATGTTTCATGTTCAGTAGTTAAAAAAAAAAAAAAAATATATATATATATATATATGAAATATACAAATTCAAATAGGCTTTATTTGCTTGACAAGAGAACATGTTAAAAATTGTTAAAACATTAAAATACAAAGACATTACAAAGACATTACAAAAAAGCATCTTCCCAATATAAATGGAATGTACTGAAATATATTGCAAATATAAGGACTATAATGATACATGTATTTTTGTGCTCCTTATTATTACCTTTGGCCTCAGACCCACAATCCACCCTGCATATGCGGTCAGCAGGAGACCACAGATCTGGCTCAGATTTCCCAGCACAGAACCCCTAGTCCCCCCCCCCCCCCCCACCACCCAAAAAAAAAAACCCTGCTCCGTCCCTGTTGTGTAATGGGAAGTCCTCCTCCATGCCCTTTGCCCCCCCCCCCCTCTCTCACTCTGAGTGACAGTGCGAGAATCAGAGGGTGTGTGAACTCTGAAACTCCACCGTACCCACAGCGAGGCCCGCCGCCACGTTTCGGAGAGAGCGCACACGGACCCGCATCAGCGCACCGCCCCGCCCTGCCCCACCAGACACCCCCTAGAGAAAGAGCAGCCCAACAAACGTGTGAGAGTCACCGATGGTGCAAAGATTAAAGGATTCTGTACTTTCCAAACCCCCCCCCCCCCCCCCCCCCCCCCCCCCCCCCCCCCCCCCCCCCCCCACTGCTCAAACCCCCTCTGGTTACAGAGCAGGGACGCGTCCGTCCAGTCAGTACTACAGGAAGTCAGGTCAAATTCACTTTGTGAATTTTAACATTCCCACAGAACATTACAGGCATTTGCTCTGCAATCAATTTCCTGTACTGACCCTGACCGTCCTTTGCAACCGTCTCCTTAACAACCAAAGTCCTGACTGTACTGAATTGACCATCTGGTTGGCATAAAGAATCTCTGGCCTAACCTCTCTGGCCTTTGGGTCAGTTCTCTGTTAAAACACCCCTCTATGCTAAATGAGTCTGTTAGTAACAGCTTGCAATTGGACTGATTGCACTAATTAGCAGCTCAATTGGATCTTTAGCTGTTGAATGAGGTGTGCTTCGATAAATAGAATCTGGTGTCTTAGTGCTGGGCTAAAAGAAAAACTTGTACCCAGACCTTTTCGGATAAGATTGGACACTCCTGAATTGTACATCTTTTATCCAGTGTTGTGAATTTATTAAGATTTTACGTCACTAAGTGAATCAGAGTCCATCTTCACAGTGAAAGGGATGTGTCTCATCGGCCTTTGAATGCCTGCATCCTGCATGGGCATCACAATAGCAGAGCCTTTATCTCATTTAAATTGTGTGCCGCTTAGCAGGAATTCAGCTAGTAGCTTAGCCTGGCCAGTGACAGATCCGTCGCTACGGGTGGGGACCAGGTTGTATACACGCCTTTGTCCCATACATTATGGAGCTCACTGTATAACTTGCGTAAGTTGTTTTGTGAAACCGCACAGAAAGCGTACTGCGCTTCGAGGTTGTTTCTGTGCACTGCCTCAATACGCTACAAAACATTTTGGCGCTTTTTCTGAAATCTGTAACGAGACGATCTCTCGAGCGTGTAAGAAGTAGGGCTTCTGTTCTGGACCGAGCGATGGAAGCTGATTTTTACCGCCAGCCAGAGCTCGATTCTCACAGACCGAGAATCACACGGGAAATGCTTCTCGCGGGTCACGCCCTCTGTGTACAATGGGGTGTGCGCTAAAACCGAAACTGAGCTCCCAGACCTCTTGAAAGGCCATGATCAAATAAACCCTCTCCTGATTTAGATGTGGCCCGAGATATGTTTGCAATGTGCAATTGAAATATTCTTTTGTTTAATTTTTATGTTAGAACATTTGAATGTCGGTCCTTCCCCCATGTGTCATCTCATACCCCCCCCCCCCCCCCCCCAGCCCGCCCACCCCCACCGCCCAAGACCGTCTGCTAAATGAACAGAATGTCATTTAATGCCCTTTCATGGGGGCGCCTCGTAACGACCGTTCGCCCGTTAGACTCCACTTCGCTGCCCGTTCAGCCCAACGTTAGCCACGGACTCCGGGCCCCCGGCAGACGAGCTCCTCTAGGCCCGGCTCCACCCAGGATACAGGGGCTTCCCTGACCACTGTTTGGGTGTTTTTTTAAATTATTTTTTATCTCACTGCTTATCTTGTTTTTTGGAAGTTCTTGGCCAGTCTTTCCTATTTATCTGTGTTCTGTTTTCCTGGAAAGCGCCTTTGAGTCAGCATCTTTGAATAAAAGGGGCGATGAACAGTATACAGATACACAGTGTACAAATACAACAGTATGAATTAATTACCTCAGCAAGCAGATGGGTAGTATTTTAGCCTCTGTTTCACAGCACATGCACACAACACCGCACATGCACACACAGCGCATGCACATACACACAACACCGCACATGCACACACATACACACAACACAGCACATGCACACGCAGCGCATGCACATACAACACCACACATGCACACACAGCGCATGCACATACAACACCGCACATGCACACACAGCGCATGCACATACACACAACACCACACATGCACACACAGCACATGCACATACACACAACACCGCACATGCACACACAGTGCATGCACACACAGCGCACGCACATACACACAACACCGCACATGCACACGCAGCGCATGCACACACAACACCACACATGCACACACAGCGCATGCACATACACACAACACACTGCATGCACATACGACACAGCAC
>CM045899.1:31108643-31156143 GCA_025169545.1 Anguilla japonica | reverse complement strand
ATGGTGGGTGTGGTGCTTTAAGGGAAAGAGGGGCGTGGTGCTGTAAGGGCAGTGGGGGCGTGGCTACCTTGTGCTGCTGCAGCTCCTGTATGGTGTCCTGTGCCCTCTGCAGGCTCTCGCTGGTACTGCAGCACTGCTGGCGCACCACGGCCAGCTCCCGCTTAATCACGTAGTTCTGCTCCGCCTCCAGGGCGCGGGTCACCTGACCCTGAGGGGGTGGGGAAAGGGCGGGGTCAGAGCCCTGGGGATTACAGCCCCACTCCAAAATCCCTCTCCTACACACAAAGCCCCCTCTTCACCACACCAACACCAACACCCCACACCCACACACCAACACCCCACGCTCACACACCAACACCAACACCCACACTCATACACAAACACCCCACTCTAACACCCCTCTCCAGCACCATTATTTATAATAGAGGACATAGCATGTAGGAAAAATAAATATTTAAATATAAACATAGACAGTACAGGATGGGGCTAACAACCTAACGGCTTATATGGGGCCTCACCCTCATCAGTAATGAACAGAATAACAATTTTAAAAGTTCAAGTGTGGTTCAGTTCATAATCATATTGGTGTTCAGAGGCTGAGTTCATGGTCCCCAGCCCTGAGCTGTTCTAAGATTGACAACAAGCCAGTGCACAGGCATGAGGGGAGACAGACAGGCAGACAGACAGGCAGAGAGACTCACTGACATACCCAACTGCCTCTCACGCAAGGGGCATGGTCATGCTATTCATTCTCAGAAATTGGGCATGGGGGTGGGGGGGCAGGAGAGAGGGAAGAGGGAGGGAGAGGAAGGAGAGAGGGAGGGAGGGAGGGAGGGGGATGGGAGAGAGAGAGGGAGGGTGAGGGAGAGAGAGAGGGAAAAGGAGGGGGAGGGGAGGGAGAGAGGGAGGGAGGGAGTGTCTGTGAAGGAAGTGATATCAGAATACTGTACCTGTATCAGTTTGTCAGCCAGAGCAGCACTTTCCTACAGTATCACAGGAGGAGCGAATGAGAGAAAGAATGAGAAGTAAAAGGACAGATGGAGGGAGAGGGATAGACGAGAGAGGCACAAATAGAGTGATAAAGGACAGACACAGAGAAGATACAGAAAGAAATAAAAACACAGATGACACGTGGTAGGCAGGAAGAGAGGGGAAAAGTGTTAAAGATGAGTTTCTGGCAGACGTAGGGAGAAAGAGAGACAAATTAAATGAGGGAGAAGAAGAGAGGAAGAGATACGAGGAACACCAGAGAGGAAAGCAAGTTGAAAGGAAAATTAAATTGAAATTGAAAGATTGATTAACCCAGTGGAAAAGGTCTGCAGCTTAACTGGAGTCACATGCACATTCCAGCTCGGTCATGCACTCTCTGGAGCATACATACATACACACATACACACCCAATTTCTTTTTAAAAATGCATTTTAAATGTTTATTTTTTTAAGCGAGTGTCCTTTTACAAGCAGGCGATGAGAGAGAGACACACAGACACACCTGTGTGCAGTAACTCCCCCCCCCCCCTCCCCCAACATCAAAAATTCACTACATGCATTCAAATTTAGTACATGCATTTAAATACTCCAAAACACAAAGACAGTGGACAATGGAACCTCAATCACTACCTAATATCTCACTGTAAAGCCACACACCCCCCCCCCCCCCCCCCCCCATGGGAATCACGCAGACAACCGCCTCTGTGTTTAGGAGCTGACTCATATCGGTTGACACAATCGCAGAAAAACAAAAACCCCGAAAAGGAAAACGCAACACGAATATTTAAAAAGGGGGGCGGGGCCTACCCACGTTCATAAACGCGTCTGTGCGAGAGGTCGTGTGAACAGGGGGGCGGGCGTGTCTGAACCCGACTGTCAACTCTCACCTTCTCAAGGGTTTCTATTCTCTGTTTCAGAAGCCTGTTCTCAGTGCGCAACCTCTGCGTGAGGGAAGGAGAGGGAGAGGGAGAAGGAGGGGGGGAGAGAGGGAGGGAGGAAGGGAGAGGGGGGGAGAGAGGGAGAGATGAGGAGAGAGGGGAGGATGGAGAGAGAGAGGGAAAGAGGGAGAGAGAGAGAGGAAGGAGAGAGAGACATTGCTTTTTTAAACTTCAATGGAGATGATCTCATAGTCTTAACATAAAAATTAACTTTAAATTCTTCCTATTGAAGTCGACCTTTTAACGAACTGTATTGTGGCCTTCCTGTTTCGCTAGAGTGTGAAAATGTGGTAATACACGTATAAAAAACCCTCAGTCATCCATCGCCCAGAAGACCAAATTACTGTCAGCCAAAAGAAACAGGCGGCTGTTTGGCCTACAGATGTCAGGCGCTGTGTAGAAAAATGCACAAACGCTTAGAAATAACAATAAGCGCAAAATACCAATTGTAGGAGCCTAAATGCAGTTTGTTGATAGGCAGTGTGTGGATAATTTATAATGCATATAAAGGCTCATTTACAATTACTTTTGTAACATTTGGAGATGGGATATTGTGACCGTTGCATCCAAGTAGCTATTTGCATATTTAATTGTTTTTGGTGCGTCCTGCGTGAAAAAAGTTTTTGGGGCAGTAATTTCCGGTTAGTAAAACCCAAGTAGAGAGTGGAGCCACACGGTCTTTGGACCTCTCTCTTTCTCTCTCTCTCATTTTGATAATTCTCTCTTGTGAATTTAATTGGAATGGACAATCGATCTGTACATATGAAGAATCGTTGTTTTGACAGTTTGTTTTATTAAACATTTTGATTTTTTACCGCATGGTCCTGTGGATTTATCGTTGTGGATTTAAACAGGGGGAATTGAGAGCGTCGACCTGTGGCTTCGCTGAATGGAAACCTCCACCAATAAACAGTCTAAACAGCTGGGACGTCTGGAGCGGCCGCACACCAGCCAGGAAGGGGACACGACCCAGACAGCAAGCGACTCCGGGCCAGACCAGCGCCAAGCCCGGTCCGGCAGGGCTGACTCCGGGACCAGCGCCAAGCCCGGCCCGGCAGGGCTGACTCTGGGACCAGCGCCAAGCCCGGTCCGGCAGGGCTCTCGGGCCAAGCCCGACCTCCAGGCCAGCGCAAGCCCGCCTGGCCTGACTCCGGCCTGGCAGGGCTGGCACTCTCTGGGACCAGCGGGACTGACTCTGGGACCAGCGCCAAGCCCGGCCCGGCAGGGCTGACTCTGGCAGGCCAAGCCCGAGGGCTGGCTGGGACCAGCAAGCCGAGGGCCCGGTCCAGACCAGCGCCAAGGCAGGCTGACTCTGGGACCAGCGCCAAGGGACTCTGGGACCACGCCAAGCCTCGGCCTGGGGACAGGGGGACTGACTCTGGGACCAGCGGGGCCTGGCACCAGCGCCAAACCCGGCCCGGTGACCTGGCAGGCCAAGCCCGGTCCGGCAGGGCTGACTCCGGGCCAGCATCGGCCCAGATCTGGCCCAGAGTCGCTTGCTGTCTGGGAAGTGCACGTTGTCCCCACAAAAGTGAGGAAGACGTTGAGGGAGGCGAAGAAGAACCCAAGGACCACAGTTCAGGAACTGTCAGGTAAATTTATAAAACAGCTCAAATATTTTTTTATGTATTTTGTACAAGTTCTGCACATAATGGTTCTCTCTTGTTTTTATCCTTTAGAAGCCCTCTAGTTCTTGTGGTCCGCCAGCCCACAGCTCCGGGCCCAGAGAACCCCAAGCTGGTGTTTCCATGGTAATGGGAAATGTGGGAATAGTTGTGGAGGGGGGTTTCATTTTCCAGGATTCCACTGGAGCACTGTGAGCTGCTGTGTGATGCCTCGAAGGAAGTGGATTGTGGGAAATTCACAGCTTGCCTCCAATCTGCTGATTCGCATTTGAGGTAAAGCTCCCTGCCCTGACATAAACCAGACCCCCCCCCCCCCCCCACAACACTGTGCCACACAATCTCTTTTAACTCTTTGAAGAGTAGGTGTTTTGGAATGTTTTCCAAAACTCTAAGTCAGTGTTCTAGAACTCCATTACCTTCAGTTATCACTAGTGATTGCTATGTCAGCATTAGAAGGTTCAGTTAAGAAGATTCTAATCACGTATTTGTGATCTTACACTTCAAAAGGGTTACAAAGTGTTTGGTTTTTTCCCCAGCCAGGAGTCCCCCTCACCTTGATTTCAATCTGTTCCTCCATCTCCTTGTTCTTTATAGTGGTGTATTCCTTTTCGAGCCTGGAACACAATACACAAACACACACACACAGAACACTGTATACACTGTAGTTATTTCAGTGGCAACTCAAAAAAAAAAAAAACTCCCACTGTTGTGTAGGGGGTACACCCTGCCAACGCGTAACCTGCTCTTCCATGAAATGTTGTATTTCAAAGGGTCCCGACTAGAAAAAAACCCCTGAAATATACAGGCTTGTCATCCGTTACACTGAACATCATCCCATCCCAAGAATATTCCAACAAACATACTGTAGCCCTCCATACAGTAGGTGGCGCTGGTCATTAAAAGCACTTAGTTTATCCTTAAGTGAACTTACTTCTTCATCTTTTTGGAGTTGTATTTGACCTGGTAGGCCCAAAGGATGAGTTTGTCAGGACAACTGTCAAACTGGTGTGGTATCACCTTCTGGAAGTGCTGCAGAGAGAGAGAGAGAGAGAGAGAGAGAGAGAGAGATGTGGGGAGGGGAAGAGAGAGATTGAAAGAGAGAGAGATGGATGAGGGGAAGAGAGAGAGAGAAGAGAGAGTTGTGGGGGGAGGGGGAGGGAGAGATTTAGAGAGAGAGAATGAGGGAGAGAGGGAGCGAGAGTGATGGAGAGAGGAAGAGATCAAGGGTGGCAGAGAGAGAGAGGGGAATTAAAAAACAAAAAGACGCTGTACACTTGGATGCTGTCCAGTCCGAAATTGAGAGCACACTGAGGCTGACCCTTTGACGGCACTGACTGATCCAAATAAAGACAAAAGCTGGGCTAAACATGGCGCCGTTGTCTAGACCAGCAGGCACAGGCAGGACAGGAACTCTAATCAGAACACAGTGTGTATAAGCATAAAGACTCAAAACACAGAAAAGTAAAAATACTCAAAAGATTCTTTTGAGTCAGTGATTCAGTGATTCTCCATTGTCCTTAGGGGGGAGGGGGGACCAAGAGTAACTTCAATGAACACTTTGAAGAGTAGGATATTTCAGAGTAGGCTGTTTTTTTTTTTTTTTTTTAGAATGTTTTTCAAAATTCTAAGTCAGTGTTCTAGAACTGTGTTGCTTTCAGTCACCAGCAGCGATTGTGACATCAGCATTAGAATGTTCCGTTAAGAACATTCTAATCGCATACATGTGACCTCACACCTTAAGGATTTAAACAGGTTTTAGAGAAGAGAGAGAGGGCCACGGAGAGCGATAGGGACGCTGGCGCTGGTTCTCCCGTGTTGCGGTGGGCGTGGGGGGGGGGGGGGGGGGGCTAACCTGTGACATGCCCTCCATGTCCAGCTGGATGAGGTCAGTCTGGTTGTACTGCAGGATGGCGGGTGGGGGGGGGGGGGGGGGGGGGGGGGGGGGCTAACCTGTGACATGCCCTCCATGTCCAGCTGGATGAGGTCAGTCTGGTTGTACTGCAGGATGGCCATCCCCACTCGGAATATGATCTCCAGGCCCTGCAGGGCCAACATATTCACACTGTCAGAATAACGTGTCACAAGCCATGTTTACGATGTGGCTTTTGCACTGCAGTCCTGGTACTCACACACACACCTGGTACATATACATACATACATACATACTTACATACAAACATGCGTACATACTAGACATGTCACAATGTACAATATTCAGTCCTTCTCCACTCAAGTATTAGCATGCTGAGTGAACATGCTCACACAGACACACATGCACGTATGTACATACATGTGCCCAGACAGACGCGCACGCACACACACACACACACACACCCAGGCACACACACACACACACACACACACACACACATACAGGTACAGGCACGCACACATGTGCGTACAGACGCGCACACATACAGGTGCACGCACACATGTGCGTACAGACGCGCACACATACAGGTGCACGCACACACACGTACAGACACACACACACACACACACACACACACACACACACAGAGGCATACAGACACACACGCACACACACGTGTACAGGCCCCACTCCAAACATGGCTGAAGCACAGCCGCGTTGGTGGGGTGAGGTGCGCCGCTGACCTCGTACATGAAGATGTCGAAGACGCGCGTGGCGACAGGCAGCGGGAGGAAGGTGAGGAAGAGTGTGAGGAACCAGGAGGAGGCGTACATGGAGGTGTGGAAGCTCTGTGAGCGGAAGTGTATGTTCAGCTCCGGCAGCTGCTCCTGAGGGGGGGGGAGGGGGGGGAGAGGGGGGGGGGATGGCGGGGGCAGGAGGGGGGGGGGGGGAGGGGGGGGGGGGGGGGGGGAGGGAGGGCGGAGGAGAGGAGAAGGGAGGATGAGTGCGGGATATACTTCTAGGCTCCCTGTTTGTATCCAGGAAGTAGTATCCACCTATCACCATTGGTGGTCTTCCATTGGTTGTTAGCAATGTACTACGTGATTGGTGTAGTTCCTCTCTGTTTTTACCAGTAAGGTGATGTCACAAATCTCTTACCCCTAGTTTATTATGCCTGACCCTAGTGCACCTCCACGCTTGACTTTGTCGCCACCTAGTGTCGGCCAACATTACTGCAAAACAACCTGCATTAACTTGGTTTCCAAAATTCTGTGCAGGACCTGTATTCATAGAAACATCTGGGGGGTTTGAGTGCTATGCAAGAGCAGGATTTCCCCATCCTTATACTGACCTTTAACCCCTGTCCTTATCCTGACCTTTAACCCCGTCCCTATTCTAACTTTTAACCACGTCCTTATCCTAACTTTTAAACCCTGTCTTTATCCTGACCCTCTGACCTGCAGCAGGTACTCAAACTGGTAGATGCAGAGGCCGAGCTCGGCCATGCTGGGCTTATAGAGCTCCCTCAGCCTGTACTCCTGCATCAGACGCACAAACACGCAGAAGGCCTCTTCCTCCGGCATCTGGGAGAGGGAGGGAGGGAGGGAGGGAGGGAGGGGGAGAGAGAGAGAGAGTTAGAGAGAGAATTAAGAATACGGAGTTGGGCACCTGGTTAGCCTATTATAATATTTTTGTGTTACCTGTTTAGAAACCTGTAAAAACCTGTTCCTGCAGAACAAGGCTCAGAGCGGAGTGGTATGGGTGTGAGGGGGGTGTGCTGCCAGGTGTGATTTTGTGCAGGTGTGTTTGGCTTGTCTTACCTGCATGAGCAGCAGACCCACGATGAAGGCACTGCCCTGACAGTAGCCCACCTCCCGATCCACCAGGGAGTACGCCTGTACACACACACACACACACACACACACACACACACACACACCCCATCACATTTTGTTTAGTGACAGACAGTCTGAGGTAATATCTAATTTCTTCCTACTTGTTCTCTATTGCTTGAATTCTCTCTATTTCTACTCTCTCATGCACTTTTATCTCTCTCTCTGCCTCCCTCCCTCTTCTCTCTCTCTATTTCTTCCTCTTCTCACTCTTCCGCTCTCTCTCCTCTTTGTATTGTATTGACAATGATTATCTAATAAAGGGCCATCAAAGTCTCTCTCCTCTCTGTATCTCTACCTCTCTCTCTCTCTCCTCCCTCTCTCCCCCTCTCCCTCCCTCCCTCTCTCTCTCTCTCCCCTCTCTCTCTCCTTCTCTCTCTCACCTTCATGACGTTGAAGAGCACCTCCTGGCCCAGGCTGTCCTGGCCCTTGAAGAAGTCGAGCTCGGGGTAGGTGCGGGCGATGTCCCGGCGAATCAGCTTCTCGCAGGGTGAGGTCATCTTCAGCAGCTCGGCGTACTGCTGCTTCACCGCCATGTCCACCGCGTTGCCCAGCAACTGCCAGACTATCCCGCGGAAGTGGTGCGGGATGCCCTTCCTGAGCAGCTCCTGAGACAGGGGAGGACTGACTGATTGACTGACTGACTGACTGATTGATTGACTTGATTGATTTATTGACTGACTGATTGATTGACTGATTGATTGATTTGCTGATTGATTGACTGACTGATTGATTGATTGATTGATTGACAAGTTTTATTGCCCTATCGGAAATTCATCAAGTGCCACACAGCAATCATCAGATACCTGCTGCACAACCAACAACAACAGGGGAGATGGGGACAGGAGAGGTAAGGAGAGACACTCAGGACATGTAGCCATTTATTTCATTTATAATGTTGAATCATCAGCGCTGAGCTGATGGATTTGCTGGTGTTATGAGCTCAAGTGAAGGGCGGTTGAGTGTTGTGAGACCCCGTCCCCATTTTCCGGCATCCCTGGATGCAGTACCCCTAGCATTTCACCGGGTGGCAGTAATTCCCCGCTCCCTCACCTTGAGCAGCTTGTCCTTCCTGCGCCTCCACTCCTCCCACTCGTTGACGATGCGGCCCCAGAGCACCCAGGTGTCCTCCTCCAGGTGGCCCAGGGCGGAGGAGGCGGAGGAGCTGGACACCAGGGAGGAGCCCGAGTTCCGCCGTGAGCCGCTCACGGAGCGCAGGGACTTTGAGTCCGCCTCCAAGAGCCTGAGGGGGCGGAGCAAAGAGCGGGAAAGGGGCGGGGTCATACGCTTATGCTAAATGCATTTCTATTATGGTCATTGTTACTTATCATTGGCTCTGTGTAGTTACCTGCAGTAAGGTGCTGTACAGGTGTAGTTACCTGCAGTGAGGTGCCGTACAGGTGTAGTTACTTGCAGTGAGGTGCTGTAAAGGTGTAGTTACCTGCAGTAGGGTGCTGTAAAGGTGTAGTTACCTGCAGTGAGGTGCTGTAAAGGTGTAGTTACCTTACAATGAGGTGCTGTAAAGGTGTAGTTACCTGCAGTAAGGTGCTGTACAGGTGTAGTTACCTGCATTGAGGTGCTGTACAGGTGTAGTTACCTGCAGTGAGGTGCTGTACAGGTGTAGTTACCTGCAGTGAGGTGCTGTACAGGTAACCCTCACCTGTTCTGCTCCTCCAGTTTGGCCAGCAGCTCCAGCTCGTCAGGGCTCAGGTTCTCAGTGTCAGTGGGGGAGGTGGCGGGGGCGGAGTCAGGGGCGGAGTCAGGGCTGAGGACCGGGCTGCCCGTGGAGGGGGTGTCGGCGTCCAGGCCGGGGGGCGTGGAGGGGCCGTCCTGCGGCAGCTCCAGTTCCCTCTCTGGGCTGCGCCCTGCGGGAGGGGGCGGGCTGTCTCTAGGGCTAGACATCCTGGCCGCAGTGCACTCTGGGAAGGGCGCGGCAGGTCCTCTGTCTCCCTCTGCTGGACACGGCCAGCTAGCTGCTCCTGATGATGCGGGAATCAGGGCTTTTCACTCCTGTGACATCAGCAGTAGAATGTTCCGTTAATAACAATCTAATCACATACCTGCTTATACCAAAGGGTTTTAATTGGTTCATTTAGCCAGGGTGATTGGCTGAAGCTGCATCCAACAGCCCGTAATGTATCCAATCACACGGCGTGTGTGAGGGCGGAGGGAGTGTGAAAAGGGAGACAGAACGTCATCCGTGACAGCACGATGACCCCGAGCACAGCGCCAACAGACAAGGACAGCATTCAGCAATCAGTCAAAGAGGCTTTTAACAGCCAAACGCATTCAGAAACGCGCTCCAAAAAGGCTCTTTTTCACCCAGCTGCAGCTGAAGGGATAGACGTCCACAAACGGCATAAATTATCTTTTTCAGGTTCTCATGAAACCCTGAAATCCTGACATTTTGTTCCACACCTTTAGGGCACCTTTGTGGAGGGAAATATATTACACCATGTACTGTAAATATTTAGACAGTTTTGAAAACACAATTATATATTTCACAGCAGTGTAACACTGAAAGTGATGTCGTTATTTGCAATATATTTATTTGAAATAACACACATATTCACAGCTGCAACACTTCATAATATACTAGCAAATAAATAGTCACTTTCAGATTATATTATAATTATATATTTTACAGTAGTGTAACACATTACAGTATCTAAAAAAGTGGCTTTTTAATTTGCAAATATATTGGTAAAGAGTTTGCAACATTTTGATAATATATGTTATTTCATGGAGATTTTACTGTGTAGGCATGAAGGCTCAGTTTTGTTTTGTTTCGTTATTTAGGCATCCAGAAAGGCTGGACAGGTGCCAGAGTCGTCCTGGAAGAAGCTGCAGCACCACTGCAAGGGGGTGGGGTGGGTTCCCGAATATGTGAGTCACTCTGGACTGCACCCAAAGTGAGGTAAGAGTCCCATTTCAAAAGAAGGAGAAGTGAGGTCGGGGGGGGGGGGTTTAACAAGGGGGTCACTCACACACTCACTCACTCTCTTCCTCCCTCTCTCTCTCTCCCTTTGTACCTCGCTCACTCTCCCTCTCTCCCTCCCTCTTTCTCTCTCTCTCTCGCTCTCTCTCTCTCTCTTTCTCTCCCTCCCTGTCCCCTCTTTCTCTCTCTTTAAGCAGCTGTTTCAATGCTCCAGGCAGAATCATTTACTGCTCCAGCTGTGAGGTCCGGTGCAGGAAGCCTACAGGAAATCACCCCGTGCTCCCGCCTGGTGACACCTGCCTGCCTGTCAGCTGATTGGTCGAAAGGCACAGAAAAACTTTCACTTTAGCGTGTAATATCTCTTGGCAGGATGTAGTCCATGTCTGTGTTTATTTTGGTCCTTCCCGAATGTGACTGATAGCCTGCGTTCATTTGTTTTATTTTTAACTATCAAAAGAATGAAAATAAACCGTCGGCTGTCGCCACTGGGGATGCTAACGACGTCTCCTGCGAGGAATGAGCTTGTAAAGGACTGCGGACCTTGTAAACCGTTCGGGATCAGTACTGTGTTCCTGTCATCTTGTGTCCAGCCTCTCAGCTGCTGGCTGCTCATGCTGTAAAGGCACTGTTCTAGCGCGTGGACGGCCCCACAGTCTGGTATCAAATCTGGACAATGGCAGAATTGTGTGTGTGTGTGTGCGTTTGTGCACCTGTGTGTGCATATGTGCATATGTGTGTGTGTGTGTGTTCACATGCGCTCGCATATGTGTGTGTGCATGCGTGTGTGCATGAGTGTGTGCAAATTTGCCCCCGAGTGGATTTAACCAGTGGAACACGGCTTTGGTTTATGCGGAAGACACCCCCCTCCCCGCACTTATCAGAGCTTCGTCCAAGGCGACACTGTCAGAAATATCTTCATAATCGCGCTGGCATAGCTATAGCCGGAGGGAGAGACTGCCAACCGTTCGTTATTGTCTCCAGTCCATACGTCCATGACATTGACCACGGTCGTCTCATGACATCAAACCATTTTGCAACGTGCAATCGGACAATATATCTTTGTGATCTTTGTGAATCCCTAATAGCGGAATCATGCAGTCAGATCATGCAGCCAGATCGTTCAGATGTATTCGTATTTATATGACACTGCACACCATTAACGTCAATCGCTTGGCCAAAGTGCATTATTCTCTGTATTTCCAAAAGTAAAAAAAACTGTGCACGACGTCTGAGACAAGAAGAGCATTACATGTTCGGCTGTAATTGTGCGACAAGAAATCGAGGCCGTTCGTCTGAGGGCGAAAACCCGTGTCCTTCATCGTAAAACGCACAGGTGCGCGCTTGTGCTGTAGTTGAAATAGTGAAACGCATCAAGCCATTTAAGTCCGATAGTTTTCCGCTTGCACGCCTGGACATCCATTTTCCCTTCCTGTCACTGTCAGCGTTCGAAAATGATGCGCTGGTATGTGTAGCGGTGCGTGCGCGCGCGTGCAAGCGGGTGAGCAGTTGCTGCTATGTAAATACAAAAAATACACTGGCATCTGCTTTTGCCCATTGGCGACCCATTCCCGCTCTGTATATTAATCACTGCAAACACACAGCTGCAAAAGCACGGCCAAAGAAAACTGTTGCTATTAAAGGTTGTGCAAATATAATAATTCATAATTAATTTACAAAACGAATGTAATAAGAGCTCAATTATATTGATACCGACCTGAATTTGGTTCCCATTTTGGCAGCTGCTCTGACAGACGAGTGTGGCTGATGCCATTCCTTTTCGGGTGGACCATAAATGTAAAAATACGACCTGACAAAGATTAATCAATTCTCCTTTCAGATTAATACAGTATGAAAGCGGCGCCCAGTGGCGGTCGCTTCTTTCCAATGATGAAAAAAAAAAAAATCCTTGCAGCTGCCAGTTCGCGCGAGCTTCCTTAAGGAGCCGTCCAGGCCACGCCCACGCACAAATGCACCGACCACTAAGAGACATTTATGTTGAACATAGCGCGAGCCGAGACGAGAACGCGCGCCTTAAATATCCAGTAGTGATAATTACAAAGGGCGGTGTCACTCAGCAATTAAAATGAAAACATAAATAATGCAAAATCGTGCGGTTTTGGATCATTTTACTTCCGCCCATATGAATTGAAGGTACCAATCAGGCAAAACAACGGTTTCTTGATTGGCAACTTCCAGACCAATAACATAAGCCAATGACACCGTAGTCAACCAATCCAATGTGCCTTTTATTATAAGCTCGGGTGATAACTGGCGCATTACTCTTAACATTTTATTTATTTATTTACTTATTTATTTATATACATGAATTTACTTGGGCACGTGCATTTTGAATGCACATATGACGTTTGCATAAATTTCCTTCCACCTAAATAGTTAAAATCACCTGTATTTGGACGCGCGCTTGGGTTGAGTAGAGATGGGCGATGCGTGCTGAGCGCCGCAGTCCTGCTAAACAATGACACCGAACTGCCGGCCGTCAACGCTGCGCGCCGCTGCAGACGGAAGAGCGCGTGGCTGCACCTGGCAGCCGCGCGGCAGAATGATCACGGAGCCGAATGGTTTCATGGTAGACTGGTGGGCGGGGCGTTGATGTTTTGTCGCATTTGAAACGCACTTCAGCAAACTCCAGATTGCGTAATGCGTTCATGCTCATACATTGCGATGTCCACTGTAAGAGAAACAGTGTTTACTGAAGTCTGCAAAGCCGTTCAATTCTGTCATCTGATTGCTGAACAAATTTAGACAGAAACCCATTCGGGTATAATAGCAAGTGTCCCCCTCTGTATAATACTACTACTACTAATAATAATAATAATAATATAATAATAATAATAATAATAATAATCGAGGTGTTCCACAGCGCACGAGCCGTTTCTAAGACGGTCAGACAAACTTCTCATTGGTTTTTAAGCAGATGGGTGGAACAATGAAGCAGACGCTTAATTGATGACCTGAAAACATACAGATTTATAGTCGGTGTCAATAGTTCCCCGTTGTAATCCAGTGCTGACCCACATTGTGCTTGAAAAGTGATCAGGACGATCTTAAAATGTATTTTCTAAATGCCACCCGGAGCAATAAGGACTAATGCATTTGTGACATGGATAATTGCATATTTTCTTCCTTTCAGTGAACAGTTGCCGCTTCAGAATTTTGAACTAGCTGTACACAAAAGCATAAAAAACCAGGCTATTTACAAGTGAATATTGAGCTCTGTATCCTTGACAGATAAAAATATTTTACCTGTTAATTCCTGAACGATTAAAAATTTCTTATTCTAAATATTCCTTTCTATTGCTGGGAGTAGCATGCTTGGGAAGGTTTTGTAATTTTACTTTTTCATGAAATCCCAAAACGGGGTCCAAGAAAGGGGTTTTGTATCCGGATTAAAATGTAGTATTAGGGTATTAAATGTAATCTGTAGGTTGTAGGTTATCCCTGAACAGCCTGCCAAAAAGAAAGCTGTTTTATGATGAAAATGATTCTCAGTGGCCAAAAAAATCATGACATCGGCTATGTGAACAAAATAACCAGATAAAATGGCAAATGCTCATGTGGGAAAAGTACATGTAGGCCTACACCATGACATGATAGCGCATTTGTAATATGTTTGCTATTAACTATATGGCTTCGCCGCAGTGATCTGGTCAACCAGAGTCTGGTTCCGTTGACAGATTACTCTAAATTTTGCTCTCTAGGACTGACAATAAAGCATTTTATTTACCTTACTGACCCCATGCGGACACGGAGCGGTACTACAACTTTCATATGCAAATAAATACAAATCCACTATCTTAACCCTCCTATTATGTTCAATTTAACTAACAACTTTTATGTTTGGTGTCAATTTGACCCCAGCAATATAAACCTGCAGAAAATAATTGTAACTGAAAGTGTTACCCAAGTTTCTCTCTCAGCTACTTTAGGCCTTTCTACTGACCATCTTAATAGCCCAGTAAATAAACATGACTCCCCCCATCCTCTCCTTTTTTGACTATTGCGAAATATGCAAATGACTGTACAATCTCATTCATGACCTAAAATGGAAAACAAAGTATGTTTTGGTGTTTGCAGGGCTTTATGTTGGTATTAAGTGCTCATTAAAAAAGAAAAATAACATTTGGAAAGAAACAGACCTTTTATTATCAAGCATAGTAACATTTTATTATTATTATTTTTTATGTTCAGGGTCAATTTGACCCCAGGACAAAATATAAAAAATGTCAAACATTTCAAATGTTTAGGTTCAGAAAACACTTCAGAACATCAATAAGTAACACATGACAGTTATTCAATAATGAAGAAACACCAATAAAAAGTAAATTAGTCACCAGAATTGAGTTTTGATAAAAAATGAACATAACAGCTCAACTAGGTACCCGTGGGTATCAATTCATCATTCAGACGAGATAGGTGCAAGTTTGTCACGCTCCGGTCGACGCTGCCTTGTTTCCCTGTCATCAAAGCGTATAATGTGGGAGAAAACATGAAATGTCTCCAGAGACATTGGGGCTGGAAAAATTGCCCTACCAGTGTCAGCATTCCAAAGGCTTGCTGTTGCTTCACCTTTTGACTTGTACACTCCTGTCAAAATAAGCAACCCAATATAGGATTGCTAGTGGGTCACATCCATCTCTTTCCAATTGTCACCATACACATGCCTCCCCTCTAAGTTTGTCATCTCAAGAATATCCTTCTGCATTGATGGTGTTATGCGGAGTTCAAATGCAGACTTTATGTCTTGTCCATGACTGCTAGCATATCTGGTGGGGCCTGGAACCATTTTGATGACATTAGCAGCACTAAGTCTACCCTGTCTTTCAACTGGGGATCCGGACCATAGTAGTTCTCCATTTTTGGAAGTAAACATGTCAGTTCTTGGTGGTTGAGAGATGACAAGAAGGTTTCTTGGTGGTTGAGAGATGACAGGAGGGTTTCTTGGTGGTTGAGAGATGACAGGAGGGTTTTTGGTGGTTGAGAGATGACAGGAGGATCTTTTGGTGGTTGAGAAACAACAGGAGGGTCAGACTGTGGTATCTCAAAGGTTTCATTCTCATCATCATCTCTCTCTCTCTCACACACACAGACACACACAAATTAATGTGAAAGTGCCCTCACCCAACACAATAAAAACAAGATCAAAATGATGGTTTTATATAACAATAGATCTTGGGGTCAAATGACCCCAAAAACACCGATGCGTACAACATGCGTACAGGACATTGAAAATAATTTTTTCAGTTAATTTCATGTTTGCCTTGTTTTCCCCATAAAGTCAGGAAAAGTCATGAAATATCTAGCTGAAAAAGTATGGTAACCGTATTTTTTAGAGACAGTAAACATTGAATGGGGTCAAATTGACCCCAAACATAATAGGAGGGTTCATTGCAGTTGCGATTTTTTTTGCGCCTGTACTAACCAAGCTGAATTATTTAGCTTCCGCAGGTTTCACAAAGCTGTCTTGCCAGAGGCTAGCCTACCGAAATTGTAGGCTGCTAAATGAAATACATTATTTCTTGTTTCTCATTCTATTGTTTTACGAGAAAGGAGAAACAATGGATCGTTTACAAAATGTTGAAATACATTTAAATAGACACATTTAATAATGAAATTAATTTAAAAAATAAAAATCGTTGAGTATTAAAGATCAAAAATTGAGGGTTAAACTGAAAAGGATAAAATATTATGTTTAGCGGATGTTTACTGGCGAGAAAGGAAGCAGAGAAAATGTCTCAGAACACGGTGACGTGCTGGTGGTATTAATACTGTGGAGCCCTGTCCACTGACACCCTTTCGCCATGACAACGGTCGAATGAGCCCAAAGCACGTGTCCGTTACCCCCACTCTCACTAGCGCGATCGCTGTTTGCCTGAATCAAAGTCACCGCCCCAGCCGAAGTTTTCTGTTGAAGTTTTTTGGGGTATTCTCGAGAGAACCGGACTACGCCGGACTCAGCACCGCAGCGGCAGTGCATGCAGTGGCATAAGCTAATTTGCTTTTCTCCGAATTCGAAAAAGATCCAACACCGAAATCTCTTTTTCAGAAGTGTTAACACGTGCATGAAGAATCTCATCTGACAGACCAAAGTAAGTTGTTTGTCATTGGAATTATTCCTTTTTGGGTGAAAAATATTTATTTCAGAAGTAGCCTACATTTTCAGTGTAGCCTACTTGACTGTCATTTGCGGTGCGCGGCTTAGTCGGTGTATTCTTGCCATGCAAAACTAAATACAAAGTTCACATTTTAGACATATCGAATGAGCACAGGGAATCATTGAAACTATAGAATATTACATTAATCGCAAATGAATAAGATGCTATAAATGACATGAATATTGCACTCGACAGCACCGCACTGGGAACTGCTCGTCCCTACACCTGTTGAGTAAAACACAAAAGTTCAATAGCCTACAGAACTTTTGAAGCAACTCCGTCCTTGATCTAGCATTTACTTTAACGTTAACCTCTGCTGTGATAATTTCGTGGGCGAGGGGTATACATTAATCAGTATTTTTTAAAATGTGCCAGTGTGTTCAGGCTTCAGTATTTTATTGACGCGACAAAGTATTAAATTTGAACAATGTTTAAGACGATGGGAAGTACGCAATTAAAGCACACATTATACACCCACCCTCCCTCTGTTCTGTCATCTTCTCCCGACCCTCTTCATTCCTGGTTCCCCTGATTCTGTTCCTTTTCCCAACAGCACAGCTGATTTCCTCTTTATCGCACCCCCTCCCTCCATCCCTCCATCCCTCCATCTCTGTGTCCATCTCTCCATCTAAGGCTCACAGGATGGCCTGTTTTCTGCTCATCCGTAAACTCGTGGATTGATCAAACTGTTCGCTTGCGTTTGTACCAATATTTACCCCTCCTCTTTCTCTCCCTCCCTTGCTCTCTCTCCCTCCCCCCCCCCCCCTCTCTCTCTACTCCCTCCCCCCCTCCCCTCCTGCCTCCCTCTCCCCTTCTCTCTCTCTCTCTCACCCCCTCTTTCCCCCCCCCCCATCCCTCCCCTCTCCCCCCCCTCTCTCCCCCCCCCTCCCTCTCCCCCCCCCTCCTCTCCTCCCCTCCCCCCCCCCCCCCCCCCCCCCTCTCTCCCCCCCCCCCCCCTCCCTCTCCCCTCTCCCCCCCCCCCCCCCCCCAGGCCATGTTCTCCCTCTCGGAGCTGACGGCCCTCCCCGAGTGGCAGGGGGGGTGCTATAAGCTGCTGAAGCCCTGGTGGGAGGTGTTTATGGAGTACCTGGTGGTGCTCATGCTCATGGTCTCTGTGCTCGCCGGGACCCTCCTCCTGTCCCGGGACGGGGTGGTGTGCCTCCCCGTCGACCCCCACCATGCCCCCTCCCTGAATCACACCTCCCCCCACCTCCCTGAATCCATGCCCCCCCACCATCAGCCCTCCCCGGACTCCCGCCAAGGACCTCTCCCAGCCAATCAGGATCGTAATCACGCTTCCCGTCCTCCTCCTCCTCCTCCTGTTCCCCAAACCGCGGCGGCCCCCCCGCACCGGGCCCCCCCGCCCAGGGGGAGGCGCACACACCTGGACTACCAGCAGTACGTGTACGTGGCGCAGGTGTGCTACCACGAGGCCCTGCCCTGGTACTCGCGCTTCTTCCCCTACCTGGCGCTGCTGCAGTCGCTGGTGCTGCTGGCCAGCGGCTGCTTCTGGTTCCGCTTCCCGCGCACCTCCGCCCGCATAGAGCACTTCCTGGTCATCCTGGGGAAGTGCTGCGAGTCGCCGTGGACGTCCCGCGCCCTGTCCCTCGCCGCGCGGCTGGACGGCGCGCGGGGGTGGGCGGAGGAGGGCGGCGGGGCGGCGGGCGTGGTCGCGGGAGGGCCCGGGCCCAAACCGCCGCCGCCACCGCCGCCGCCCTCCTCCACACCCACCTCCCGCTCCCCCTCCATCGCAGGCCGGTCCAGCCTGGATTCGGGCACTGACAGCCCCCTGCTGGTCAGGTCGGGTAGTGCGTCTGCCTCCGCCCACGTGACGCCCCCTTCTCCCTGTCCCTCTGCTCTCTCCCGCTCCTCCTCTCTCTCCTCCGGGTCCTTCTCCCCCTCCTCCCCCTCCCCCTCCGCACCCCAGCACGCCCCTCCTGCGCGGGACGGCCCCCCCCAGGCGTCCAGCCTGGACCGGAGCGACGGGGAGCAGGCGCGGGCTCTTTTTGAGAGGGTGCGCAGGTTCCGCGCCCATTGCGAGTCCTCCGATATAATCTACAAGGTCAGAGAGCCCGTCCCGTTGGCCACTGGCCCCTCTCTTCTGTCTCCTGTCTTCTGTCTCTTCTCTCCTTCTCTCTCTCCTGTCTTCTGTCTCTTCTCTCCTCCTGTCTCCTCTCTCCTCTCTTCTGTCTCTTCTCTCCTCCTGTCTCTTCTCTCCTCTCTCATCTCCTCTCTCCTCTCCACTCTTCTCTCCTCTCTCATCTCCTCTCTCCTCTCTTCTCTCCTTTCCCTCTTTCCCTTCTCCTCCTTAATCTGTGTGTCAGTCCTCACTGACTTTAATGCCTGGCTGTGCACTTTTCTGCTAACTAGTCTTTTTATACAGTAATTTACTGATCTTTTTAACACATGTGTATTGTATAAAAACACAGTAAACTATCCAGTGTTGTTTCAACTCTTAACAGAGCACATATGAGCATATGAAGTACTCTGTAGTACTTGCATTAACACAGCCATCAGATGGTGTTTGAGGTGCTGAAGTTTATACTGACCCTGAGCTACATTTACATTAGTGTAGATGCTCTTACCTAGAGCAACATACAAGATGAAAAAAACGCCAGGAATACAATGTAGTTGTACAACAGAATATTTATTTTAATAACCACTAAACTAACTGCATAGCATAGCATCTGATCATGCAAACAACTAGCACTGTCCACTTACCCTTGCGCTCCAGACAGGGAAATGAGCAGGTGGATTGTTACCTGGCCTCGCGCTCCGTCTCCCGCAGGTGTACCTGTAGGGAAATGAGCAGGTGGAATGTTACCTGGCCTCGCGCTCCGTCTCCTGCAGGTGTACCTGTAGGGAAATGAGCAGGTGGATTGTTACCTGGCCTCGCGCTCTCTCCCGCAGGTGTACCTGGCGCAGACCGTGTTCAAGGTGCTGAAGTTTGTGCTGATCGTGAGCTACACGGTGCCGCTGCTGGGCTCCATCTCCTTCAGCCACGTGTGCGAGCCGCAGGCCCGCGCCCTGACAGGGTACAGCGCCTTCCTCTGCACCCACGGCCTGGCCTCCACCCTGCGCAAGCTGCTGCTGGCGTACCTGGGCCTGCTGGTGCTGTTCGGCCTGCTGGGCCTCTACACGCTCTGCTGGATCTGCCACAGGTGTGTGAGTGCGTGTGTGTGTGGGGGGTGTGTGTGTGTCTGTCTGTCTGTGTGTGGGGGGTGTGTGTGTTTGTGTGTGTGTTCTTGCATGGGTGTATGTGTGTGTGTGTGTACATCTGTGTTTGTGTGGTTGAGGGTTGGGTTCAATTCCATTTCAATTCACTTAATTTCAGAAATGAACTGAAATTCAGTGGTATTCTTGCAGTTCAGCAGCAAGTATTAACTGTGGCAGACTGTGGATGATCTGTCTGGTTTATCAGTGTTTTTGGCAGATGTGGAAGGCCCAGAGGTCTGAAAGTAAAAGTCCTGCCATGTGTTTCTTCCACCCATGAAGTCAGCCAGCTGATTTCCCTCATTATCTGTACCTCCCGGCTGAAGAACTGTGCTAATTAGCAAATCCAGGTGTTGGGAACAAAATACCAGGGAGGACTTTACTTCCTGAAAGTTGATTTCCCACCTCTGGTTTTCGGGGAACCCCCCCCCCCCCCCCCCGCCCCAGGTCTCTGCGGCAGTACTCCTTCCAGCGCGTGCGGGACTCGGGCTCCCTGCAGGACGTCCCGGACCTCTGTAACGACCTGGCCTTCCTGCTGCACATGGCGGACCAGTACGACCCGCTGCTGTCCCGCCGGCTGTCCGTCTTCCTGTCGCCCGTCAGCGAGACGCAGCTGCTGGAGGAGAGCCTGGAGCGCCGGTGGGACGCCGGCCGGCTGCGCGCCGCCGTGACCTCCGACCCCCACGGCCACGCCCAGCTGCAGCTGGTGGCCCTACCCAGGCTGCCCCGCGCCCTCTTCTCCCTCGGCCACCTGGAGGTGCTGAAGCTGGAGCTGATCGCCAACGCCAAGCTGCCCGCCCAGGTGTCCCACATGACCTCACTCAGGTACGCCGTTCTGTGGTCACATGACCTCACTCAGGTATGGCGTTCTGTGGTCACATGACCTCACTCAGGTATAGGGTTCTGTGGTCACATGACCTCACTCAGGTACGCAGCCCAGGTGTCCCACATGACCTCACTCAGGTACAGGGTTCTGCGGTCACATGACCTCACTCAGGTACAGGGTTCTGCGGTCACATGACCTCACTCAGGTACGGCGTTCTGTGGTCACATGACCTCACTCAGGTACGTAGCCCAGGTGTCCCACATGACCTCACTCAGGTATGCCGTTCTGTGGTCACATGACCTCACTCAGGTATAGGGTTCTGTGGTCACATGACCTCACTCAGGTATAGGGTTCTGTGGTCACATGACCTCACTCAGGTACGGTGTTCTGTGGTCACATGACCTCACTCAGGTACAGGGTTCTGCGGTCCCACATGACCTCACTCAGGTACGCAGCCCAGGTGTCCCACATGACCTCACTCAGGTATGGCATTCTGTGGTCACATGACCTCACTCAGGTACAGCGTCCAGGTGTCCCACATGACCTCACTCAGGTATGGGTTCCAGGTGTCCAACCTGCCCCTGTGGAGTGCAGTTGCGCTGCAGTGACTGCATGTCTGCCCCTGTGGAGTGCGGTTGTGCTGCAGTGACTGCGTGTCTGCCCCTGTGGAGTGCAGTTGTGCTGCAGTGACTGCGTGTCTGCTCCTGTGGAGTGCAGTTGTGCTGCAGTGACTGCGTGTCTGCCCCTGTGGAGTGCAGTTGCGCTGCAGTGACTGCGTGTCTGCCCCTGTGGAGTGCAGTTGCGCTGCAGTGACTGCGTGTCTGCTCCTGTGGAGTGCAGTTGTGCTGCAGTGACTGCGTGTCTGCCCCTGTGGAGTGCAGTTGTGCTGCAGTGACTGCGTGTCTGCCCCTGCAGGGAGCTGCACCTGTACCACTGTCCCGCTGCGGTGGAGCCGGGGGCCCTGGCGGTGCTGCAGGAGCGCCTGGAGGCCCTGCACCTCACCTTCACCCAGGCCGCGGAGATCCCCAGCTGGGTGTACACGCTGCGGAGCCTGCAGGAGCTGCACCTGACCGGCCGGGTGGGCGGGGAGGGTGGGGCCAGGGGCGGAGGCGGGGCCGGGGGCAGGGCAGGGGGCGGGGCCGGGCGGGGCTGGGCGCTGGGCAGCCTGCGGCAGCTGCGGCACCTGCGCACGCTGGTCCTGCGGGGGGCGCTGCTGCAGCGGGTCCCGGGCGAGCTGGCGGAGGTGGCGGGCAGCCTGCTGAGGCTGGAGGTGCACAACGAGGGGGCGCGGCTGCTGGCGCTGACCGGGCTCCGGCGGCTGGCCGGGCTGGCGGAGCTGAGCCTGCAGGGCTGCCAGCTGGAGAGCCTGCCCTCGGCGCTGCTGGCGCTGGGCGGCCTGCGCGGCCTGGACCTGCGCCACAACGCCCTGCGCACCCTGGAGGGCCTGCTGGGCCTGCAGCACCTGCGCCGCCTGGCCAGCCTGCAGCTGGCGCACAACCGCGTGCTGGCGCTGCCCGCCAGCGTGGGCATGCTGCGGGCGCTGGAGCTGCTGGACCTCAGCCACAACCGGCTGCAGGCGCTGCCGCCCGCGCTCTTCTCCCTGCCGCGCCTGCGCTGCCTCCTGCTGGCCGCCAACCTCCTGGAGGACCTGCCGGCGGAGGTGGCGGCGCTGGCGCAGCTGGCGGAGCTGGACCTGAGCGCCAACAAGCTGGAGTCCCTCCCGGCGGCGCTGCCTGCCCGCCTGCGCACCCTGGACCTGGCCCACAACTCCCTGGGGGGCCTCCCGGCCGGGCTGGGGGCGCTGGGCGAGCTGACGCGGCTGGACGTTCGCGGGAACAGCCTGGAGGCTCTGCCCGCGGAGCTGGGGGCCTGCGCGGGGCTGCGGGGGGGCGGGCTGCTGGCCGAGGACTGGCTCCTCCTCTCCCTGCCCGCCCACGTCCGCGAGTCTCTGCGGCAGCCGGACTCCGCCGCCGGCGCCGCTGCCACGGCGACGGACGCGCGCTCCCGCCCAAACTCCCGCCCAAACTCGGACTCCTTCCCCACCTTCTCAGCAACACAGTGGAGCTTCCAGTCCGCTCTGGAGTCTCGGATATAGACACAGATACACCGATATAGATACACATATAGTCACAGACATAGACACAGTTACATGCACAAATGCACAGATATGGATCTGCACTCTTCTGTGCAGGGGCGTGGCTAGGAATTCTGGGCCCCCTGAAAGAATATTGCTCTGGCCCCCCCTTTTTAAAAAACAAAACAAATAAAAAAATTTTTTAGGCCCTCTCCAGATGTGCTGAACACCAAAAAGACCCCCCGCCAACCAGCAAACAGTCACAATGGTGCTCCCTACTCACAGTTTCAAATGCTGACACACACTCCAAACAATGGTTTGCTGAAAAGGGACCGTTGAGTTTTTTGGGGGTTTTTTTGGAGGATACAGAGCTATTCATCCATGATCTGGCCCCCCCCAGCACCTGACTAATAAACAGCGGATAGGAGAACTTGTTTTTAGCCTCTTCCCTCAGCTGGCCTGGCCCCTTAGGGATCCTGTGCGGGGTGGGGAGGGTCAAACATGGCCCCTGTCTCTTTTGTCTGGAAACTCGAACACTGCACAGCTTGGTGGAATGAGGACGGAATTCCAACACGCTGGAGATTTGCCTCAGAACTCTGTTCCAGTTTATTTGCTGGTGCTCCAGTCAAGTTTTACGTTTCTCTCAAGTTACATCAGGAAAGAAGGAAACTGTTTGCAGTGCACTATGTTATATGAAGATGTTTTACTGATGTGTGATACTTCTAGAGTTCAGTTCAGGAGATGCTATCGACTGATTTAACTTTTTGCACAACTAAAATGTAAAGCAGGACTCTCTAATATGTATATTTGGGTCTGTTTTTGAAGTTTTTTCAGCTTTTGAATTTACAGTCTTCGATGTCTTTCACAATACTGTGGATGTTCGTGTGCATGCAGGCATATGTGTGTGTGTGTGTGTGTGCACTGGCTTTTAATGTATAAAAACACCTGTAGTTCACTTGGGTACATGCTCGCACTGAGAGGACTTTTTGGATTAGGAAAACAGGGCAGCTAACATGATAATTGAAACAATATAGAAGCCATGACTAACACCCGATCTCCTTTTTTATTTTACATTCTGATATGCCATTAAAATAAAATAAAAACATTTTCTGTGCGTGTGACCATCTGCGTGTTTGAGGTGAAAGGGTTCAAATGTCAAAGGAAACAGATTCATACCACCGCCCCTCCCACAAAGCAGATCAGGCACTACACCCCGAGCTCTGCCCTCTCACCCAGAGCCCCGCCTTCTCCAGACTGGGTCTCAATGTTGGAGGCTTCTGCCCAGCCACATGCTGCCCTTCCCTTCCCCACATCTCAGCACTAATGCCCCTGGTAATGGACTGATGTCCCAAAATCCCCATCCCCCAGTTCTGCACCTCCACCTACACTTTAGAATCCTTCCTCCAAGCTTTTGTGTGGTGGAATTCATGTCCAGGAATACTACTGTGTGTGGCCCTTCCCTCTCTGTATGTGTGTGTGTTACCCTCACTCTTTCACCTAGACATGACCCCCCCACCCACCTCCCTCCCCCTTTACTTCATGGGACACCACGTTGGTTGTGGAGCCTCTGTGTGCAAAAACTTTGGAGGGGCGCAGAGCAGGGTTTCTGCAGAGCTCTGTAAGTCAGAGCTGAAGTAACTGAAATAAACACACACACAGCTGTGTTGTATAATGGTTAAGCAACTGCTCAGAGGAGATTGCAGGTTCATTTCCTGAGTGAGGCATTGCCGCTGTAGGCCTACCCCTCATCAGTAATGCCTAGACCGGAACTGTGTCTTTGTCAAACTGCATAAATGGCCAGCACACACACAAAAAAATAATGTAAGCTGCATACGCTGTAGAAGGATGTGTTCTAAGCTAATAAATAATATAACATAGAATGTGCTTATCTCTTTTTAATGTTCAGCATGTTGCACTATTAAAAGTAGGCTATATTGAATGTGTTTTTGAGGGCAGGTTCCAAGGCTCCAGGTCAGTAGGCTAATATGATGAGAGAAAGCATATGTGTACCTCACCCTCTACAGCAAATATCCTATGGTAGGGTTAGTGTTCCAGCGTAAAAAAAAAAAAAAAAAAACTAAAACTTAAAGGTACACGCAGAAGGTGTGAGTACGTGTGTTGGACGGTACTTTGTGCCCTAATTCGTACATCATTTCAAACTGATGACTGATTTGCTGTTAAAATGCAGTTCTGGCAACACTGCCACGAAGACAGACCACATAAATTTCAGATATGCGTTTATATGAGTTTTTAAAAAGGTATTTATTGAAGAACTCCATTGTCGATTAAGCATGACGTAAATGTCCCTTTTCGGCTGACGTTAGAGAAGGGGAGCTGGCATATTCAGGTAATACAAACCGGTAAAACGATGAAGTTAAATTATATTGTAAATATGCGTTGCTCTAGCAAGTTAATCCTGTTTTAAATGCGTTCTATTTTTTTTTGTTGCAGTGACTCATTTTACTGGGAGATACCACGTACATTTGCTTGTGTAGAAATGTTGTTTCACGAAGCCTGGTATAACTTTACTCATTAATCAAGTGAATGCATTTCTGATTTTCTTATGCCGTACGTCGCACTGGACAAGAGCATCGCTGAATGTCTGTCATGTAATGTCATATTTAATGTTTGCAAACAGCTGGTAGCCTACTTGTACGAACTCCTGCTGTCTCTGAGCGGGCTTGTTTGTCCCTCCTACTTATCAAGCGCTAAAACAAATCTAAACCTTCTAACTGACTGGCAGGAAACTAAACCAATCAGGCTACAGAATTGACGGGCGTCCGCAAGTTTGACATTCATTTTAACCAATAGAGTTCTTGAAGGCGGTAGTTCCGGAAATAAGTATAAACTTGAGGCCTGTCCATGTGGAGTGCAGCCGTAGTCTGAGCAGAATTTGTAGTATCATCGTAAGGTAAGACTTCAGTTTTAAGACACATTTTATGTTAATCGGAGAGCAGCGTTTCTATTTTAGTATTTACTGTAGGTCATCGCTTAGCATTGGGAAATAACCCCTGCGCCACTGATAGGCGGATAATAACAATTTTCGAAAACTTGCTACATAGTTGGCTAACATTAACTAGCAACATGCTACGTTCGTTATGGTCAACCCGGCTTTTATTCAGCGTTCCATGTTAACTGAATGTGAAATTAATTGTACATAGATGGCCCATATCAATATTGAACGTATAAACGCATAGGAAATTGTCTTTGAAGTGAATATTCGCCGGTATGGTATATTTTGTTTTCAAGCGACAAGTTGAACTGATGGCGTTTGAATGAAAAGGTTTCTATTGTTTGGATGGTAATCACGATCAATCCTGGCCGTGAAGGCTAACATAGTCAAACAGGTACATGATATAACTGGCTAAATAACGACTTGGCTAACCGGTATATATAATTGTGTATGAATTTGCTAGGTTAGGTAGTTGGCTAATAAGCTCAAATAGGTTGTATGGGTAACGTTAGTGTGTTCGATAGGTGATGAAAATGTTCACTTTTTCATACTGTTTGCGCGTTTATTTAGAGCCTACGTAGACGTTTTACGCGGGGGAAATTAAATGCGAACAAGTAGCTAATTGGATCACCCGTATCATTACAATATTTCGCTGTCTAAAATTGCTCTGGTTGGTTAATGGTTAGATCGCCTATTGTGACCTTCCTGTCTTGCTAGCTTTATTCAAAGGCCTTGAATATGTGGTTTACGTGTAGCCTGCTAACTTTGCTGGAAGCTGCGCAGCAAACTGTGGGTGACCGGATTTAGCCAGCTAGCTCACTCACCGCATTGGTTAACCCTACTCGCAGCCAAACCTTGATGGCTAAATTGGCTAATTTCGTAAACTCGCGCAGTAAATTAGGTATAACATAGTAAGTGGCCAGTCGGGTTAACAAACCAATTGTTTACGTTAGGATTACAGAGGGAAAAACAAACCAAAAGGGCACGAGATGTTGCTGGGGTTTTTGGCCTAGATCCTCATAAGTTAACTCCGTACTATGCGTGCATCGCCCTTGGTTGAAATTCCACTTATTGCTAACTACCATCCAAACTTTAACGCCCTGAATCTTTGTCGTCTAGTGGTGCAGTCAGTAATGAAGAGATTAAGCTTCTCCGCTGCATCTGTGCCATTGCACAAGTAGTTTTTTAAAAGTAAGTTCAGTATGTTCTCAAACGGCCGTCATATACAATCAGAGCAATTGCTGGTTGGACGTTATTTGCAATTAATCTATTGATATATTCTTTTTCAGAACTGAAATGTTTTGTTAGCACGAATGTGACGACACAAATCTCGGTTCATTCTGTATGGATTTTGAGGGTTTCGGGGATGTGTGTGAACGGAGGCATAGCGAAACAAATGGAGAAATTAGGTGTGAATCTTGCCCCTCCCCTCCCGGCAGCATGGCCGAGAACGACGTTGAGAATGAGCTGCTCGACTACGAGGAGGACGAGGAGCCCCAGGGAGCGCCCGAGACCGCGGCGCCGCCGGGGAAGAAGGAGGTCAAGGGCTCGTACGTCTCCATCCACAGCTCCGGCTTCCGCGACTTCCTGCTGAAGCCGGAGCTGCTCCGCGCCATCGTCGACTGCGGCTTCGAGCATCCTTCAGAAGGTGAGGAGAGCGTCGGCCTGCGTCAAACCGCCAAGCCCTCCTCGCGACCATGCGGGAGCGCCCCGAATTAATGGAAGAAGTCATTGGGCAGCCTTTTTGAGCACACTACACTTTTATATATATATATATGAGTGGCTGTTCATGTTGTGTCATTCATTTGGCCTTCGATTAGGGGTGCAGTCTTCCAAGTGTGTGCCAAAGGATAAGGCTATTGATGAACAAATAATGTTCAGCTGCTATTCTGCTGTTCTGTGTATGTTCATGGGGGTGAGGGAGTGGGTGAACTGGAGATAAGAATCTTGAGTCAAATACTGTGTGACTGAAATTCTTATGACTTAGATTCCAAAGTGTAGGCTAACCTTACACCCGAGATTCAGAGGTGTAGGCTGTTTCCAGATGTGATGTGTGTTCTGTGTCTTGGCTGTAAAGCGCTTGCGGAGGTGTGTGCGTGTTGCTGATGCTGTGTGTTTGTGTCCCCCTTTCAGTGCAACACGAGTGCATCCCACAGGCCATCCTGGGCATGGACATCTTGTGCCAGGCCAAGTCTGGGATGGGGAAGACGCCGTGTTTGTGTTGGCCACCCTGCAGCAGATTGAACCGGTTGACGGACAGGTCAGTGTCACGCCCACCTTGGCTTAGAGCAGTGCTGCCCAACCCTATTTTTGTAGGTTTTCACTCCAACCCAAAAAAAAAAAGCTCACCTCGTTGAACAGCTAGAGATCTTGTTCAGCTGCTAATTTTAGAAATCGGGTGTGCGCCAAATTAGGGTTGAAGTGAAAACCTACAGGACAGCAGATCTCCAGGAACACGGTTGCGGCAGCTCTGGCTTAGAGGAAATGTGTGGAACCCTTAATTAGCCGGTCTTGGAAAACAAATGGCCCATCTTGGCTGAGAATTGGCTGCCGGTATTGGCGACTTGGGTGGGCCCCACGGTCTGGTATTGAAATCGTGCCAGTGCCAACCGTGACTGGCAGCCTTTCAGGCCGACGGCACGGTTCCCTCTGGCGCCACCCAGGGAGGGTCCCCGTCGGCGGGGGCGACGGCGTCTCGTCGCGGACCGCAGACCGCTGGTGGTCTAGTCGAGCGCCTGCGGGTCGGTCTGTCGAGCCGCCGGTGGGGTGTGGTCCTGCGGGACCCGCGTCTGCGAGCACGCTCTGCTGCGTGATGAGAAACGGGCACTGACTTGGGGAGGGGAGGAGAGCGTGCATCTGTCTGCCCCCCCCCCCTCCCCCCCACCCATCCCCTTTCCAAAAACCCAGGCTGCATGAGCGTGATTTGGAAATCCCAGCTGGGTAGGAGAAGAGTTTGCGTCCATTGTTAAAAAGGAATAGTTCCTGTAGGCTCTCCAACTCTCTGGCTGACCTGCGATCAGCGTTTCAGTCCAGGCGTGACAGAAAAGTTTCCCCTATGGTGCCAGGTCACAAATGTGTGATTAGAATGTTCTTAACTGAACGTTCTATAATCCTGATGTGACAGTCAGTGTTCTAGAATACTCAGAATTAGTCTTTGTTTTTTTTATTCCCCTTCAAAATTCATTCTTAAAAAAAAGACCTGCTTAGAAGGGTTAAATGGATCGATTGCAGTCCCTGGCTCCAGCGTGTGCTAACGGTGTGGAGTGAAAGCAGCGCTTGTGATGAACCATAGCGTGACCGCTCTCCCCCTCCCGCAGGTGTCTGTGCTGGTCATGTGCCACACGCGCGAGCTGGCCTTCCAGATCAGCAAGGAGTACGAGCGCTTCTCCAAGTACATGCCCACCGTGAAGGCGGCGGTCTTCTTCGGCGGCCTGTCCATCAAGAAGGACGAGGACGTGCTGAAGAAGACCTGCCCCCACATCGTGGTGGGCACGCCCGGGCGCATCCTGGCCCTCATCCGAAACAAGACCCTCAACCTGAAGAACGTCAAGCACTTCGTCCTGGACGAGTGCGACAAGATGCTGGAGCAGCTGGGTGAGCCCCGCCCCCCTCAGCTGTGAAGCTCCTCCCTCCCCCCCCCCCCCCTTCTGTCACCCTACAGCAGCCATTTTGGCTCTGGTTCCCCACAACTGCGTACTGTGTGCAGTGTGTGCCTGTGTGTACTGTGTGCAGTGTGTGCCTGTGTGTACTGTGTGCACTGTGTACCTGTGCGTACTGTGTGCAGTGTGTACCTGTGTGTACCTGTGTGCAGTGTGTACCTGTGTGTACTGTGTGCACTGTGTACCTGTGCGTACTGTGTGCAGTGTGTACCTGTGTGTACCTGTGTGCAGTGTGTACCTGTGTGTACTGTGTGCAGTGTGTACCTGTGCGTACTGTGTGCAGTGTGTGCCTGTGCGTACTGTGTGCAGTGTGTACCTGTGCGTACTGTGTGCAGTGTGTACCTGTGTACTGTGTGCAGTGTGTACCTGTGCGTACTGTGTGCACTGTGTACCTGTGCGTACTGTGTGCAATGTATGTGTATTTGCTAGTTCTCTGGTGAATGTTTTGCTGAGTAGTCTCTCTCTCTCTCCCCCTCTCCCTCTCTCCGGCAGACATGAGGCGTGACGTGCAGGAGATCTTCCGGCTGACGCCGCACGAGAAGCAGTGCATGATGTTCAGTGCCACGCTCAGCAAGGAGATCCGCCCGGTCTGCCGCAAGTTCATGCAGGACGTGAGTGTTCCCCGGCCCAGCGCCGCTCGCTGCTCGTAGCTTCTAATATTATTCACTGTTTTATAATGTATCGCACAGTGCTCGAGTGGACTCTTCATCAGAGCCGTGCATCATGGGTACTTGCTTTGCACCACTGTGTAGCCATGGTGATGGGGAGAGCTGTCTCTTTATTGTTTATATGTCTCAGGTGTGTTTGTGTGTGCTTATTAATGTCACAGGTGTACCTGTGTATGTATGCTTATTAGTGTCACAGCCTGTGTACTCCTTATTAATGTCACGGGTGTGCTGTGTAGCTTATCACAGGTTCTTAATGTACTGCATTTCACAGATTGTGCTTATTAATGTCACAGGTGTGCCTGTGTATGTATGCTTATTAATGTCACAGGTGTACCTGTGTATGTATGCTTATTAATGTCACAGGTGTGCTTATTAATGTCACAGGTGTGCCTGTGTATGTATGCTTATTAATGTCACAGGTGTACCTGTGTATGTATGCTTATTAATGTCACAGGTGTACCTGTGTATGTATGCTTATTAATGTCACAGGTGTACCTGTGTATGCTTAGTGTGTCACAGCCATACTCATTCATGCTAGCTCTCGTTTCTTAATGTACTCATTTACACAGATTATGTTGAGTGTCAAGGGTCAGGTCGCCAGGTTAAGTATCTTTGCTGATGGGGTCAACCGCAGTGTCACACCCAGTGTTAAATGTTTAAGCCTGTTTTAAAGGTAACCTGTTCTACAAGGTAAACTCTGCAGCTGGTGTGTAGCCATGGTCATCCGAAGGGGACAGCAGTGTGTGTTTGACAAAGTGGTTTTGCGAAGAAGAATAAGAGTGCAGGTTGAAAAGTGGTGTTTTGCTGGCAGTTTCAGATATGCAGACATTTTAAACGCAAAGCCAGCTACTTGGTCACGATGGCACAAGTTTTGATCGGAAGGCCGCTCTGCAGAGTTCCAACTGTGAGGTCAGCGTATTGTGATGTCATCAAAAGGTGACGTGACTCCGCCCCTCTCTCCCCTCAGCCCATGGAGGTGTTTGTGGACGACGAGACCAAGCTGACGCTACACGGCCTGCAGCAGTACTACTGCAAGCTGAAGGACAGCGAGAAGAACCGCAAGCTCTTCGACCTGCTGGACGTGCTCGAGTTCAACCAGGTCCTCTATTTATGAAAACGCTCTTAACCAGAGCTGCTATGAAAATGAAACTTTTATAAACCTTCACATTAATGTTGTTGAAAAGAAATGGCTGATATCGGGCTGTTCTGAGAATTCTGTATTGTGTATGTCGAAGTGCGTGACGTGCTAATTTTCTCTTGGGGTGTCTGTGATGGGAGTGTATTTCCCCGTTTTATTTGCAATGTTATTTATTCATTTTTCAGAATTCTAAGTCAAGTTCTAGAACTTTCAGCTGCGATTGTGACATCTTCATTAGAACGTTCAGTTCAGAACATTCTGATCGCACCCTTGTGAGCTCCCTCTGACGGGAGCTGATGCTGATGCCCGTTCTCCCCTGCAGGTGGTGATCTTCGTGAAGTCGGTGCAGCGCTGTGTGGCTCTCTCCCAGCTGCTGGTGGAGCAGAACTTCCCGGCCATCGCCATCCACCGAGGCATGGCGCAGGAGGAGAGGTGAGCCGCGAACCGCGCGCTGTCTGGGCGCTCTCTCAAATGAGGGCGGGGCCTTACGATGAGTGGGCGGGGCTGTGGAGCTGGAGGACTCGGTCCAACCTCACGCCAGATTAGGGCTGAACTGATAACATACAGGATGGTAGATCTTTTGGAGCAGGGTTTGAAACCACTGGTGTGATGTATCAGAGGAGTTAGGCGTGCTTCAGCTGCTGTGCTCAGCTGTAGAAACGTGCGCGCACACACACATCCACACGCAGACACACTCTAATGTTCAGCTGTAGAGCTGAAGCCCGCTTACCGGGGGCTGACAGTGAATGAGCCTTGTTTAGTCACTATGTCGCATCCTCCTCTCCGCCCCCCAACCCCCTCCCCCGCAGGCTGTCCCGGTACCAGCAGTTTAAGGACTTCCAGAGGCGCATCCTGGTCGCCACCAACCTGTTTGGCCGAGGGATGGACATCGAGCGCGTCAACATCGTCTTCAACTACGACATGCCCGAGGACTCCGACACATACCTGCACAGGGTAAGGCTTTTCCTGCTGGTCTCCAGCAGGGGGCGCCAGAGGCCGTTACTGCAGACTGTCCAGGGTTTAAACTCCCAGGGACATAGTCAGTGTAGGGGACGTGCCTGAGAGGGTAAGCGTGGTGGTGTGAAGCAGTGAGCCGTGGTGTTCACACGGCACAGCCCACACCTGACCTGGGGAAGGCGGGACTGAGACCCATTTTGTTAAATAGCACTCGTTTATTGAATGGTGGAGCTCACAACGCCCCCCCCCCCCCCCCCCCCCCCCTCCAGGTGGCCCGTGCGGGGCGGTTCGGGACGAAGGGGCTGGCCGTGACCTTCGTGTCGGACGAGACGGACGCTAAGACCCTGAACGACGTGCAGGACCGCTTCGAGGTCAACGTGGCCGAGCTGCCGGAAGAGATCGACATCTCCACCTACAGTAAGCCCCGCCCCCTGCGTGTATGCCCCTCCCCCTGTGTGTGAGCCCCTCCCCCTCTGCGTGTAAGCCCTCCCCTTCTGTGTGTGTGAGGCCCTCCCCCTGTGTGTGTAAGCCCCTCCCCCTCTGCGTGTAAGCCCTCGCCCTCTGTCTGTGGGCCCCTCCCCCTCTGTGTGTGAGCCCCTCACCCTCTGCGTGTAAGCCCTCCCCTTCTGTGTGTGAGCCCCTCCCCCTGTGTGTGTGTGTGTAAGCCCCTCCCCCTCTGCGTGTAAGCCCTCCCCCTCTGACTGTGGGCCCCTCCCCCTCTGTGTAAGCGATCTGGAATGTTCCGCAGTGCATTAACGCTTGAGCACAGCAGTGGTCTTTACCCCTGTTACATGACCTGGCGAGCTTTCCCGTGGGATCGCTATGCAAGTACACTTGCATTGGGCAGAGTGGCTGTGTCCCCACCTGGGGAGTCAAACCCGTAACCCTCAGGTTAAACGGGTCTGGTTCACGAAGCACGTGCGCTACATCCATAATTGCACACGCCGCCGGGGGTTTCTGTTCTCCTTCCTAATAGATCCGCCACGCCGGGGTGGGGGGGCGGGCGGGGGGGTGGGGGGGGGGGGGGGGCGGGGGGTGGGCGGAGGGTTACGGAATCGCAGATTCCGCCCGGCTTAAACGGATGACATAAAAGCTTGCGTAACGGGCCTGTGGCGTCTGTTGCCGTGGGAGATTACGGAATCGACCTGTCGGGTAACTTCAGATGCAGCCGCCGAATTTCCCCCTTTCATGTTCCAACTCTGGAGGCGGTACTGGAATCCCCAGCTGTCACTGATAATGGCGGTAATCGCCCCGGGGCCGTATGAACTAATAATCACCCCCCCCCCCACCCCCCCCCCCCCCCCCCCCCCCCCCCCCCCCTCCACCGCTCCAGGGCTGTATGAACTAATAATCCCCCCCCCCCCCCCCCCCGCCCCTCCATCGTTCCAGGGCTGTATGAACTCATATTCACCTTCCCTCCCCTCTTTTTCTCTCTCCTCTCTCTGCAGTTGAACAGTCCAGATGAGCTCTCCAGACCTGCACCGATTATCACGACCTCCCCCCAAACGCACACGCACACACACACGCACGTGCACACACCTGTGCATGCATACACTTCCCTGTAATTTTGGATTTTAAACCAAGAAAGAAAAAAAAAAAAAAAAAACAAAAATCCTGAGTGTTTATTTTAAAGTACCCATCCATTATCTTCTCCTCCAAACCCCCCCCCCCCCCCCCCCCCCCCCCCGACTCATTTCCCAAGCGCTCAATATTTTATCTCTTGGATGGGTATCCAGTTTATTCATTTTGTTTCCTTGTTAATCGTGGTTTTTTTTTTTTTGTTTTGTTTTTTGGTTACTGAAATTAAAAAAGAAAACTTTTATACATCACTCTTCCGTTCTGTTATTGCTGTGCAGCTGTGGATTGGTTAGGAGTATTAAAGAAAAGACCTCATGCTCTAAAATAACAGTGTTTAATTCGCCATGTAAACGAACATACCAAGTCAGTCTCGTAGTGTTGATTGGTTCCCACTGCCTCGGAGGCAGACGGGCACGTGTAACCCGCGCTCTTATTCTGCCTCGGACGCAGGCGGGCACGTGTAACCCGCGCTCTTATTCTGCCTCGGAGGCAGACGGGCACGTGTAACCCGCGCTCTTATTCTGCCTCGGACGCAGACGGGCACGTGTAACCCGCGCTCTTATTCTGCCTCGGACGCAGACGGGCACGTGTAACCCGCGCTCTTATTCTGCCTCGGACGCAGACGGGCACGTGTAACCCGCGCTCTTATTCTGCCTCGGACGCAGACGGGCACGTGTAACCCGCGCTCTTATTCTGCCTCGGACGCAGACGGGCACGTGTAACCCGCGCTCTTATTCTGCCTCGGACGCAGACGGGCACGTGTAAACCGCGCTCTTATTCTGCCTCGGACGCAGACGGGCACGTGTAAACCGCGCTCTTATTCTGCCTCGGACGCAGACGGGCACGTGTAAACCGCGCTCTTATTCCGTGTCTGAAGTACTCAGAATGTCCGTCTGAGCGTGTGTTTAAAGGAGCGCTTCGGCTGAAGTCTGATTTTTATAGTATGTTGTACGCCAGGGATCATCAACTCTGGCCCTCGAATCCAAATCCAGCCCTGGTTTTCTTTTCTCCCGGGTAGTTAGTGCTACTGATTGGCCAGACTGTGTTCACACCTGACTCCCAGGCAAAGGGAGGGTGGAAAACCAGCAGTTCTCGGCCCTCGGAGGATCGTGAGTTGCTGATCCCTGTTGTAGGCCATTTATTTGGCATTTCCATACAATTTGGGACCAAATCGATCAAAATTGACTTGATCTGCTGACGGGATCTGGATGTTTTCACGCCTGATGCTGAAATGCCGTACTCTTCCGGGTGGGGAAAAATGTGTTTTCCGTGGATAAATGCTTCCCTGGGAATACGTGACGAGACTGAGGCACAGGGAAGGTTTTAGGTCGGCAAAAGTTTCAGCTCAGAATTGATCATTCGGTCAGCTTACATCACGAAAGCCGTATAGACGTGAACGCATCACTGGAAAGACGTTTCCAAGGGCTACGCTACAAGTACTTTGTTTGTGCTGGAGTGTTCCAAGTATCTAGTAGGTTGGCCCTCCTAGGAAACATATGATCTGGCTGAGAATCTCGTGCCAATTACAGTGAATGAATGGATGAATCATGTTGTTTCTAACAGCACTTCTCCAGATGCTCAAAGCTTTACAGTGATGAGGGGAAAACTCGCCTCGGCCACCACCAATGTGTAGGAACCGGGGTGCCCCCTACTCTTCGCAAAGAGTGCCATGGGGCCTTTAATGACCTCAGTGAGTCAGGACCTCGGTTTAACCTCTCATCCGAAAGACGTCAGCTCCTACAGCACAGTGTCCCCATCACTGCACTGGGGCATTGGGGTTTACAGTGGAACACAATAATGCATAGAGACGGTAGAGATAATGTACAAGTACAAAGCTTGTTCTAATGCATTTGAGTATTTAAGCAGAGAAATGTACTTGCTGCATTTATATGAAAGTGAGGTACTGATTGGGGGGGCAATACAAAAAAAAACAAAAAGGAAAGTTGGGTTTCATCCACACTTTATTTCGTTTCAATGTACAACTTGAGTGCTACAACATAAGGAACTCTGAGCCCTGTTCAGATTTCCCATTTAAAATGCGTATTTTCAAAGCGATATCTGAAAAAGGTCAGCATCAGTGTAGACCCCATATGGGGTCTCCCAGTGAGAACAGCTGCATCCAGTTTGTCCTCTAGTGTTCAAATTATTTGGGTTTTTTTTTTTATTTAAAAAGTGTTGGACACTTTATACTGACCATTTTCAAATAAAGGTCCACACACACAGTCATACATGTGCAAACACCCTCAATCATAAGTTTTCTCATTGCACGCACGCACACACACATCCTCAATCATACGCGCACACACACAAAATGGCAGGTACCAGAAACTCTCCTCCCCCAGAGCTCTTGTGGCAGGTGAGCTATCCTGGGTACAAAGGGAGTGCCCTAGAAAGAGGCACTAAGAATACATCAGATAGGATTTCACACCCTGGGGATGTGTGCATTATCCCGGCAATGCTAATGGATGACTCCCAGCCCAGAGAAAGGGGCTGTGCTTTAAATAAAACGGCAGACCACAGTCTTCCATGCCTAGAGGCCCAGCCTAAGCATGGGGATCACCCAGATACCCTTTTCAGACGCACCTGCCCACATCCGGCGTGCTAACGCCAGGTGTGGCTTACCTGGGCCCTCGAGACGAGTGCATGCGCGTCAATGAGCTGAAGATGGCATGGTGTAAAGCACAGGAAGTGACATCATGTGAAACAGCACAGGAAGTGACATCACGTGAAACACATGCTATGCCCTCCTACAGATGGCAGATGTCAGGGGGGCAGTGGTCATGATGGGGAACTAGGTTGCGTACAGTGGGGGACGGAATCCTGTCCTAGCGTTTGAATTTAAACAGTGCAACGGCTGCGTCACCATGGTAACCACAGGCTTATAATGCGTACACGCACACTCGCGATATACAGCACAAAGAAAGTAACTGCCGTTAAAACATTTGTTACAAATGTCTGTTTGTCGGAGATACAGGGAGCTCCTATCAGAAGCTAGGTTAAAAGCATTTTCCAAACTTTAAAAAAAATCAAAAAATTCCACGATGTGTGCGTTAAAAGTTGAACTAGCGGGACTGTACTTAAATACAAAGCAATGAAAAAAATGTAAATCCCTTTGGTGAATTCTTCACTGGTATACTGACTTGTTACAAAAATTATACTACGCACTAATTTTCCTATGAAGATGGATCCTTTGCTTCCCATGTTGTATGTACATGTACTGACTGTAATTACTGTCAGCAAAAAAAACACAAAAAAAAACGTTTGGAACTGAGTGTCCAGAAAGAGCACTGTCCGGACGCTCTTTACAAAGTGCAACGTCTGCGCTCCAAATCTGGCCGTGCGACCTTCGTCATGTCTCTCTCTCTCTCTCTCTCTCTCTCTCTCTCTCTCGCTCTCTCTCGCTCTCTCTCGCTCTCTCGCTCTCTCTCTCGCTCTCTCTCTCGCTCTCTCTCTCGCTCTCTCTCTCGCTCGCTCCCCATTCTTCCTGTTTCTCCACACCAGTGGTAACCAACAGCTAGGTGTCCTGTTGAGCTGCTGGGTAGATTCAGGTGTGCCAAATTAGGGATGAAATGGGAAAAGCTACTGGACGGTAGAGCTCCGGGAACAGGGCTGTTGTCCACTGGTGTTGGTAAATGGTAAACGGACTGCATTTATATAGCGCTTTTATCCAAAGCGCTTTACAATTGATGCCTCTCATTCGCCAGAGCAGTTAGAGGTTAGGGGTTAGGTGTCTTGCTCAAGGACACTGACATGCCCAGGGCGGGGTTTGAACCGGCAACCCTCCGACTGCCAGACAATCGGTCTTACCGCCTGAGCTATATCGCCCCCATATATCGTGTTGGAGATACCAACCTGCCTGGCAGGCACCACACCGCTTCCCAACGCGGAGACCAGCCGTCCTCGCCCGCCCAGACGCTAACGCTAACGCCCGACTGTTCCCCAGTGCGTTCCCGTGTTTGGGTGATGAACCGAAGAGCAGAAACGCAAAACAAACACGTGGAAACGCGGGAGGAGGTGCGGTCACCTCGCGTGCGCGTTCGTGCCGAGCGGTTTTTTCGATTACAGGCTGGATCGAGTCGGAAACGGACCCGACAAGTCGGTCACAAATTACACGTTTGCTTGCTGAAGTCGGGTTTTTAATTCCAGCCCGATGAGTCAGCTTCGGCGGGTTTTTCCCCGCTCTCCTCGAGCCCTCGATGGTGGGACTGCGGTCGGGTTCAGCGCCAGTGAGTTAATGTCGCAACCCTGCCCCCCCCCCCCCCCCAGACCAGATTTCTAATGGGAATTCCCATCGAGTCCCTCTTGTCCAACTGTGTTGTTCAGTCTTGCCACTCCTAAACTCTGGGGATTAGCTGGTAGATCTGAGGAAGCCGGTCCCAGTGCTGCAGTGCGTTATGGCGCCGCAGTAAAGCGATCTTCCCAGCCTCTGGGAGGGACCCAGGCATCGCCTCCAGCGTTTCCAAACGCGCCCGCGTCTGCAGAGTCGCCAGCTCAGGAGCTCGCTGGCAGGCCCTTAAAAAGTTTCACCGATAAATACGGCGCCATAAATAAAGCAACCGAAGTCCCAAAGACAGGTGAACGCAAAGTGCCCTTTGACCTTTCGTCTCTGTTCAAATACTGTCCACTTCCAGGCCTGTCCAGCCTCCTTCAGTACCGTTAGGCATCCTGTTAACACCAAAAAAATTAACAGTCTTCACTTTTCAGGCCAGATATTTGGGTCACTTTCCAACTGATGCAATTCTCTTGCCAAACGCGCCATTTTTTTTGTTGTGTTTTCCAAACTGCTGTCTGTTTGGAGCTTTGTTTTGTGCTTCTCCATAAACTGAGAGATTCAGTCAGTCCACCTGCAACCATAACCATCCCAACTGTGGGGGGGGGGGGGGGGGGCGCAAGGAGGGTAATGAAAGCAGTGCAGCTCATAGACTGTGTCCATACGGACTGAGGAAGCCCATTCCCGTCTAAATAACTTTTTTCAGAATCTGCATTTCCACGCCTTTCACGAATCGGATCTGTTCTGGGCCAACGGCTGGTCCACTCCCTTCTCCTCCCCGAATCGGACCTCCCACGGGGTCCACTCTGGAGAGACAGGCCCGATTACCAATCTAGAGGGGTGACTTGAGGAAGGGGGGGTGGGGGGCTGGGTTGTAGAGGGGGTGTGGGTTGGGGGGGTGCTTTAGTCGGCGAACTTGTGCATGTCTCCGTGGAGCCAGCGCTGGGGGGGCAGCGCCGCCTCGTTGAGGTGCGCGCACTCGCCCCCGCACTTGCAGGACCGCACGAACATGACGGCCTTCCGGAAGCGCTCGCCGTCGGGGCAACCGAACGCCACGGCGACGGTGCGGGTGCGCCGGGGGGAGCAGCAGCGCCCGTCCACGCACACCCCGCAGTAGTTGGGCCGGTACAGCCGGGCGCTACGGCAACCGGCGTAGGACAGGCGGAGGGGCTCCGGGGCCTTATGGGTGCGAGAGCACTTCTTCCCTTTCTGAGGAGAGAGGGAGGGGGGGGGGGGGGGGGGGAGGGAGAGAGAGAGAGAGAGAATTTGGGGTTGATACAGGACATTAGCACTGCAGGGAGGGGTTGAAGGACAGAATGTACACTGGTGATTACCATCGCACTGAGACTGTTGGTGTGTACAGTACTGTTAAAAATTTTTTTTTTTTTTAATCACAATTTATTTGTTTCCAAATTTTGGAATTGCCATGCGACAGGAAGAGGAGGAATGTGGTGGTGCCAGGTGTCAAAGAGTCTACGCCACCCCCCCCCCCCCCGTCTTCCTTCCCCGAGGACACAGGAGGGGGGCAGCCCCCCCACCAGTCAGAGACATAACTCAAGCTCTTCAGCGCTGAAACGCGCAGGCGTCTGACACGGCCGCCTCAGCCACTGGAATCCGACCCCGCTGCTGAAGGACCCCGGGGATGCAGTGGCGCTCCCTTAAGTGTCCGTTTGATCTGTTCGGGACAGTGCGCCGCCAAGAGGCAGCTTGGGCTCACTGCGGCTAGGGGGTGTGGCCAGGGAGGTCTGGTTAAGGAGGCGGGGCCTGTACCTTGAGGGGGATGGGCTGCAGGGAGGTGTGGTTAAGGAGGCAGGGCCTGTACCTTGAGGGGGATGGGCTGCAGGGAGGTGTGGTTAAGGAGGCGGGGCCTGTACCTTGAGGGGGACGGGCTGCAGGGAGGTGTGGTTAAGGAGGCGGGGCCTGTAGGGAGGTGTGGTTAAGGAGGCGGGGCCTGTACCTTGAGGGGGATGGGCTGCAGGGAGGTGTGGTTAAGGAGGCAGGGCCTGCAGGGAGGTGTGGTTAAGGAGGTGGGGCCTGTACCTTGAGGGGGATGGGCTGCAGGGAGGTGTGGTTAAGGAGGCAGGGCCTGTAAGGAGGTGTGGTTAAGGAGGCGGGGCCTGTACCTTGAGGGGGATGGGCTGCAGGGAGGTGTGGTTAAGGAGGCGGGGCCTGTACCTTGAGGGGGATGGGCTGCAGGGAGGCGTGGTTAAGGAGGCGGGGCCTGTACCTTGAGGGGGATGGGCTGCAGGGAGGCGTGGTTAAGGAGGCGGGGCCTGTACCTTGAGGGGGATGGGCTGCAGGGAGGCGTGGTTAAGGAGGCGGGGCCTGTACCTTGAGGGGGATGGGCTTCAGGGAGGTGTGGTTAAGGAGGCGGGGCCTGTAGGGAGGTGTGGTTAAGGAGGCGGGGCCTGTACCTTGAGGGGGATGGGCTGCAGGGAGGTGTGGTTAAGGAGGCGGGGCCTGTACCTTGAGGGGGATGGGCTGCAGGGAGCTGCACGGTCGTATGTTGCACAGCCGTGTCTCTTTGGTCAGCTTGCACTGGCCGTTGTCGTTGGAGACGCGCGAGGACACGCCCATCCCGCAGCTGCGCGAGCAGGGAGACCAGCTGGTCGTCTGGACGACGCACTGACCCCCGACCTGCCTCCACGCTGGAGAGAGGGAAGGAGAAGAGACGGAGAGAGGGATGAAGAGAACGTGAAATGAGGCAGATGTCAGCTCTGCTCTCCTCCTACAAAGAGGATGAGTTCCATCATTGACCACACCCACCTCATGAATATTCATAAGGATACAATTTGCTATATTTAGCAGACGTCGTAAAAGTTTGAATATGTGAATGAGTGCTACAGTAACATCACAGTCTCAAAAATAAGTGTTAAATCCAAGTGTTAGTGGCAAGCCAGTAGAGATACAGTTGAGCAGGGCTGTCCATCCCTGTTCCTGGAGATCTACCATCCTGTAGGTTTTCACTCCAACCCTAACTAAGCACACCTCACTCAACAGCTAGAGATCTACCATCCTGTAGGTTTTCACTCCAACCCTAACAAAGAGATCTTGTTCAGTTGTTAATTCATAGAGTCAGGTGTGTCAAATTAGGGTTGAATTAAAAACCTGGTAACGTACTGGATGGTTGAACTCCATGAACGGGGTTGGGCAGCCCCTGCAGTACATAGCAGAGAGAGGATTTGTTCTTTTTGAAAAGCGAGGGGCAGCCATTTTGGGAAAAGGAGAGGGAGCATCGATCCCCTCCATGCTGAGGCCCTTACCTGCCAGGTGCTTGTACCGGCTCATCTTGTCCCACTTCTTTCCCGCCTCCAGGAGCTCGTTGCCGAGGCTCTTGTGGGGTTTGTAGGGGTAGGGGAACGCAAACGGATTCGCGTGCGGGCGTGTGGGAGACGGCGCCGGCGCCCCCTTGTGGCAGTGCACCCTGGGGCAGCACTGCCCCGGCACCTTGGCGAGGCGGGGGGCGGGGCAGGAGGGCGTGGCCAGGGGCACCTGCACGGGGCAGAGAGGCTGGCAGCCCACGGCTCCGTCGACGCAGGTGCACAGGTGTTTGCAGCCGGCGGGGAAACTCTCGCCGTTCTGGAACATTCTCCCGCTGTACTCACAACTACGGCCCTCCAGCCTCGCTGCGCAGAGAGGGGGGGGGGGGGGGGGAGAGGAGGGGGAGGGAGGGAGCAAGAGAGGGAGAGAGAGAGAGAGGGAGGGGGAGGGAGAGAGAGAGGAGAGAGGGAGGGGAGGGAGGGAGGGAGAGAGGGGGAGAGAAAGAGGGAGAGAGAGAGGAGGGAGGGGGGGTTAGAGAGAGAGGGGGGGAGGGTAGGGGGGGGGAGAGAGAGGGGGGAGAGAAGGGGGAGGGGGAGAGAGAGGGGAGGGGGAGAAGGGGAGGGGAGAGGGGAGGGAGGAGAGGAGGGAGGGAGGGAGAGAGAGGGAGAGATTAGTTTATAATTCACTTCTCATTTCATCATTCATAAGCACTGTTACTTTTTCCCCTTTATATTACTGTACTCTGTCTGTGAGGGTGCTGGGTGAGCTTCTGTTGATGCAGCGCCAGAAATGTAAACACTTTAAACTATGTTCTGTTATAGGCCACCTGACAGGGGGCTTTGGGGGCTAGAGGGCGTCACCGCCCCCTCACCTCCACACTCAGGGTGGGGAGGGCAGTCCTGGGACGTTTCAAGTCGACATCCGACAGATTCTAGTGATGAGTCCAGGCATTCAGGGCATCTCCCAGCAGGGTAGGGTTACATCAGCATAGCTGTCTTACACACACGCACGCACACACACACAGGCACACACACACAGGCACTCACACACAGGTACTCACACACACACACACAGGCACTCACACACACGCACACACACACACGCGTGCACACGCACACACACACAGGCACTCACACACAGGTAGTCACACACAGGCACTCACACACGCACACACACACACACAGGCACTCACACACACACAGGCACCCACACACACGCATACACACAGGCACTCACACACACACGCACACACACAGGCACTCCCACACACACACATACGCATACACACACACACAGGCACTCACACACACACACACAGCATGTGTTGCTATCCCCCCACACCTGTGACAGTTACACACATGCAGAGGGTGGCCTCAGTTCAGTCTAACCACACAACCACAGCCCACTTAAATTAACAAAAATAACTCACTTTTTCTCCCAAATAAACATTTTTATAGCTTTGCATTTAAGAGAACTTTTATGTGATAAAATAACAAATATAATCATGCTGAGTAAGCTTACAAAAGATTACTAAATCAACAGAATTGGCTTTTCAAGGTATCATTAATTTGCCTCATTTAATTTTATTTTTACTTTTGAGACAAAGTAATTAGAGGGCTGCACTCAGAAACCAGATTTGGTTTAATGTTCAAAGCCAAACTAAAGGCACTGCTATTGTGCAGCTCTGTTTCTTTAAAAGCTATAAGAATGGGTAAAGGTGAAATATAATCAATTTTTATTGTGCCTTGTGTCATTCTCTTGAAGGTGTAGCTTGTAATGCCTCCTAGTTTGACTTGGCATAGGTCAGGTCAGAGTAATGTTCACTGTGTGAACTGGACTTAATGTGTTCATGGCTATGAGTAACTACATAATGAGTATTGTACCTTATTGGATCTGTTCTGTAGTTGTTCCAGTGACCTTTGGTATGCGCTTATTGTACATCGCTTTGGATAAAAGCATCTGCCTAATAAATGTAATGTAATGTAATGGGAGTGAATTTGGGTTAGGGTCGTCCTTCAACAAAATCACTTAACAAAAACAGTAAGGAGGTACCTGCTTAACCGTGTGATCTGGAGGAAAGGGAAAGGCCAGCCATTCAGTGTCTGAATGTGGGCGGAGATTATCGCGGGGGGGGGGGGGGGGGAATGACAGACGTGACTATCTGATAGCACGGATGAAAAGAAGGAAGTGAGAGCACACAGGGTGGAGAGGGAGAAAGAAAGAATGGAAGAAAGAAAGAAAGGGAGAGATACTCTATCCCTCCTTTTATTAAGTAAGTTGTATTCATAGACCACGCTGGAATCTCAACTTGTTTACAGTGCGGTTTGAGCTTTGGCCTCTCTCTGGGACCGCCCAAAAAAAAAACTAAAAAAAATAACCTGACAGCATTCAAGTATCCATTCTTTAAATAGAACCAACTCTTCCGAAACCAAAATAACTGAGTTTATTGTAACATGCTGAGCAAAGTATCTAATGACAGGGGGTTCAAACCTTGACAGAGAACTGTGTGGGCAGTCGTCTAAGACAGATATAATCTAACCGCAGTGTGCTCAATCATTCCTGGGACATTACACTACATTTTATCTGGCAGACACTTTCATCCAGAGCGACGTACAATAAGTGCATGCCGAAGGTCGGTCGTGGGAACAACTACAGCACACAGATCAGATAAGATACAATTGTCATGAAGTATCAGTTATCCATAAAGCCATAAAACATCCAGTCTGGTTCACACAGCAAACATCGGCTTAGCCTGTGAAGTTACGGCAAGTCATAAACCAGACGAGACTGAATAAAATGATTAATCACGTTAACCTCTATTAACGTTATTAACCTCCATTACGTTCCTATCAACATCCATCAAATTAAAGTGAGACAGAGTCGGCATCAGTGCATTGCACCCGGTCGCTACAAAGAGCGACGCACAGATTAACTGGACGGAGCGCACTTTAAACCCCTACACAGTCCCAATGCACGCCGCCTAATGACCTGATCGAACCGGCCCCGGCCTACCTCTGCACACGCCCCTAGTGCGGGCCAGGTCGTTTCCGTGGTTACACTCCAGGCCCTTGTGGTGGTCGCAGGGGCGCGCGGCGTCGCAGTCCTCGTTCAGCTGGGCGGCGCACACCTTGCAGCAGCCGCACCCATCCGGCACGGCGCTCACCCCGGGGGGGCAGCTCACGGGCGCCGCGGGGCACGTGCACACCGCAGGGCAACTCGAGCGCACCTGCGGGAGAGAAAATCGGGAGACGCAAAAATCAGGCTCAGGCAAATACATACACATTACATTACAGGCATTTAGCAGACGCTCTTATCCAGAGCGACTTACACAACTTTTTTTACATAGCCTTTTACATTACATCCATTTATATAGCTGGATATATACTGAAGCAATGCAGGTTAAGTACCTTGCTCAAGGGTACAACGGCAGTGTCCTACCCGGGAATCAAACCTGCGACCTTTCGGTTACAAGTCCAGTTCCTTACCCACTGTGCTACACTCCGTCCTATACACACACACCGCATCGCAACACGAACCCTGCCAAACGCAGCACACAATGGAAATGGAGTGCCCTCCTGTCCAAGGAGGGAGGAAGTGCAACTCGACTTCCTGCCCTTAGTTCTGTGCATCTTGCTATGCACTGTGGTCTTAATACGTAAATAGGCCTAATTAACTTGACGATTGAGTCTGGACCCTTGTTTTACACTCCCGGGATTGCTTTGCGTATATAAGCATCACAAAGAAGACTACTGTAAATCATTTGTAGCTACTAATTGAATGAACAACAATGTAAAATGTTAGAAACGTGGATCTGCGTTGTAAATAAACGGCTCTGGACAGATAGGGGACAAATGTAAAAAAGAAACCTCCAAGCAAAGTGACGTAGGCTATTCGTGGAGCGTTTAATTTCCAATAGCTTCAAAGATTGAGGCTTTGTCCAGGACGAGTTTTGTCTGCATTGTGCTTGAGTAGGCGGTGCGAAGTCCAAGTCGGTTCGTTTCCATGCCGCCGGAAAACGGCGTTAAGAGGACAAGGCTGGTCGCAAAGGAAAGCTTGATTCACGTGGTGCAGAAATTCGAGAAATTCCCAGCTTGTCTTTTAACAGCGGGAGCCTCCCAAGCATTCGGCTTCAACCGTATCGCCGCGGCTGCACGGGGTCAGATCGTTTCCAGCGACGGTATTCCGGCTATTTCCAGTCCTGAGCGCGCGCCACGATTTTACTCCCGCTCGTGGTCCCAGGAGTTTGCTCTCTCAGGACACCCTGGGCTGGGAGTACACCTCTCTGGCTCTGAAACTCCCGTATAAACTTGGGGCGAAGTGTGCAAGTCGCTCGTGCGAGAAAACTGTTTAGATTTTCATGAATTATGCACCTGGTTTGTATTGACACATAGCCCACAGACAGCGCGTAGGCCTGCATCTGACTCAAATGACCCAAAGAACACTGATAGTTTGCAATATGGATAGATTGCAACATGGCCAAAATAATCCATCAACCATTTGGCCCGAAGGCATAGATGCGAATATCAATGCCATCTTTAATCACTAATCCGGTAGAGATTTGGTTGTGCACAATTTAATTTTTTTTACTGATTCATTTACATGACCCGAATTGCTCCTCCTATTTGTGCTCGCCCGATTTGCTGATCCACCATCTATCTATCATTCTCAATAAACCATAGTCTATAGTTCATTCAGTGCATGTATTTGTATGAAAAACTAATCTGTAGAATTGGTAGATTAGTGGGTGCTCTTGACGATAACCGGATGATCAAGACATGACTTCCAGTACGGTGATATATGCAATGTCATAAAATTCAGTAACACTGTTAAAATACCGATCTACTGTAGCCTACTGCTATTGCTGCTACTGCCGTTAGCAACAACTGCGCGAGGCTCCGTCGCTGCTGCGTTCGTGCGGTGGCTAGCAGCAGGTCCACCACGTGAGAACTGCACGCTCTGTTTACATAAACCCCGTACGCAGCAACTGAAATAATGAGACGAAACGCGAGGGTAAAAGTTTTACTTACTGAACCAACGGTTGCCATGGTAAAAACAGCCCAGAAAATGAATTTGTCCATCTTGCTTGCTTATAAAAAAAAAATCACCTATATTAAAAATAACAAAATACGTTCGTTTAGACGTCTGTCTTTTCTGCAATTTAACTATTCAATAACAGTCTTGGTATGTTTTTACTAAACGTCTGTTCTGGAAAATATGGGAATGTAGCCTAGAGAACAAAACACATGATGGCTATTTTTACAGATGACGAACTAGTTACAGTACTTTCAAGGTTGCGTAGAACAGTTACAGTTGTGCCTGAAATTCCCTGTGGTACTGACTTCGCGCCTAACACTTGCTAGCAACTCCTCTTCAGACAGTACCCGCAACTAGGTTTTATACCGTCCTCGTGCTGTTCACTCCAACCCCGCCCACCGCAAGACGTCCAGCCAATTATCATGCAGGCAAGTGGCCAAAGCATTCCAAAAGGCGGGGTTCAGAGCTCCGAAACGGAAAGCAGGGTTTGAGGGCGTCCTCTGAGATGAATGCAGTCATTCATAAATTTTAGAATTACTACATTCCAGAGGGGTTCTGGCTTTGGAGTATATTTACATTTGTTGGAATAAAAAAATATTATCGACGCTTTAATGTCGCGTTCACACGCTTCCCTCTCTTTGCCGTCTGCTTTGCGTACACCAAGGTAAATATTTCCAGCTGGCCCGTGCGTGATCGGTTAACTGGAATTTCCTGCATTTCTCTCTTAAAAAACATTGAGATGAAGAGGGAGAACAAAATAAAATAAGCATAATTCACGTGCGGGCATCCTGCAATCACTGGATACACTTGCCAGAACAGAGGCAGACAAGCACAACGATGATGAAGATGAAAAAAGGAAAGTCATGAAATCACTACTGTGGAAGAGAAGGGCTGTGTATGCCAACGCTGCGGCCCTGTTTCTTTTAACCTGTGAAATATAGGCTACTTAGAAGAATCTCAATCTGGGACCACAAAATACTAATTTCTGACATTGTTGTGATAAACTGCTCTGGGTGTGAAGAGAAAAAAATGCCTGAATGGCTTGATCTCCTATTATCTTCTCTTTTCTATATCGCTTTTTTTCTCTCTTGTCATGCCATGATCTTCCCCCTCTTTCAGTTCTCTTTGTCTCTTTCCTCCCCCTCCCAATTTTGCCACACATCCCTCCACACCCCCCCTTCAAATCAATCACTCTATCCTCTTCCGCTTGTTCTTTACCCTGCCGGACATCCGTCTTCATCCGTTTGGCACTCCTCCTTTTCTCTTCCTCCTTTCCTCTCTTTTCCCTTCGCCCTTCATCTTCCTCCTCCCCCCTTTTCTTTCCCCTGGAAAGGGTGGTGTTGAGGGAGGACGGGGAGGGAGGAGTACACAGTGAACGCAGAGGTAACTGCGCTGCAGGTGTCCAGTGTTCCCGTGACCACCGCGTTGCTGGGGCTCAGTC
>CM045899.1:30983643-31103643 GCA_025169545.1 Anguilla japonica | reverse complement strand
GCCCTGGCGATTGGCTGAGGCAGTAAGGCCGGGCGTGTCTTCTCCGTGTCTGTGAGCCCCAGGCTCTCCAGCCAGCTGCACAGCGCCCTGTCCCCGCCACCCTCGGCATTGTGGGCCGGCACGCCCCGCCACTCGTTTCCAGGGTAATTTACCCTTCTTCCTTCCGTCCTTCTCCGCCTTTTCTTCCTTTTCCTCTCGTCCGTGCGAGCTGCCCCGCCCGTGGGACCCTCGCCCTGTGCGGCAGGGCTCACCGCCCCCGCCCCCGCCCCTCCCCAGCTCCCCTTCCTATCGCGGCGGGTCCTGGGCGACGGGGCGGGCTGGGGGCAGGGGCGTCCGCCGCCCTGCCTGTTCAGAGCCGCCGGCGGGCACATGCGCGCGTTCGCGTTCGCGGGCGCGGCGGCCCTGCGCGGGAGCTCCAGCGCTGGCGACGCCGCCCCGGCGAGGTCCCGGGTCCTCGCTGGCGTGCCCACGAGGCCGTCGGCTTGGGAGAGGGAGCGTCGCCACGGACGCGCGGCGTATCCGCGGGCAACACCGCCCTGGACCTGCGGAACACGGCCCTCAGGCGGCGGTGGGGGGGCAGTCCGGCGGACACGCCCGTCGGGCTGATGCTGCGGAAGAGGGGCGGGGCCCGGAGGCTGACGGGCCGCCTCTCCTTCACGCAGGCTCCGCCCACCCCGCTCAGCTCTGCCCCGGCACCGTCCCAGCATCCCACAGCCCCGCCCCCGAGCTCCGCCTCCCACCCCGCGTGCGACTTCGCCATCTCTCCGACCAATCGGGAGGCGGACGGACGGGAGCGTGACCTCTCACCTCAGGGCCCATGTGACCATGGGGTCCAGGTGTTCTTCGGGCTCAGGTGACCCGCAGACAGCCGCGCTTCCTTCGATCGGCTCTTTCTGGTGTTACGGACATCAGCCTGACAGCTCCTCCTGCTCAGCCTCTCTTTACCGTGGGGACTGGGCAGGTAACAGAGAACAGGTAGAAAGACGGGCCTGAAAAATCCCCCTAAAATAAACACAGAAAAAGTTACATACAGACCGAAATGCATGACTGGGAATATTAATGCTGAAATGCATCGGCTCAGTGCCCCACTGCCTGCCAGCACCTGAAAGACCACTCCAGCAGACTGGATGAATGTATGGTGATGTATGGATTTAACTCTTTAAAGGTGCCAGATCACAAATATGTGATTAATGGTAAATGGTAAATGGACTGCATTTATATAGCGCTTTTATCCAAAGCGCTTTACAATTGATGCCTCTCATTCGCCAGAGCAGTTAGAGGTTAGGGGTTAGGTGTCTTGCTCAAGGACACTTCGACATGCCCAGGGCGGGGTTTGAACCGGCAACCCTCCGACTGCCAGACAATCGGTCTTACCTCCTGAGCTATATCGCTATATCGCTATATCAAACATTAGAATGTTCTTAACGGAACTTCTAATGCTGATGATGTAACAATCACTACTGGTCAGTTCTGGAGTTCTACAACACTGACTTGGAATTTAGAAAAAAAAAAAACATTCCGAACAAAAAACATACTCTTCAAAGGGTTAAGTTGGTGATGGGGAAGTGATGGACAGGAGTAGACAGGTGACACACAGGTGACGATGAGTCATATAAATATGGCTGAATGGCTAGGGTGGATAACTGACGCAGCTCAGGGCTGCCCAACCCTGTTCCTGGAGAATTACAGACCTGTAAGTGCTCATTTCAACCCTAACAAAGCACACCTCACATTCAACAGCTAGAGATCCACCACCCTTGTAGGGTTTCACTCCAACTCTAATGAAGCACACCACCCTGAACAGGTAGAGCAGGGCTGCCCAACCCTGTTCCTGGAGATCCACCGTCCTGCAGGTTTTCATTTCAACCCTAATCTGACACACCTGGTTCTAAGAATTAGCCGGTCTACAAAGGTCTCTAGCTGTTGAATGAGGTGTGCTTTGTTAACGTTAGAGTGAAAACCTACAGGACGGTAGATCTCCAGGAATAGGCTTGGGCAGCCCTGAAGTAGATGGATGGATAGACTCAAATGCAAATATGGACATAAAGAGGGTGAATACTGTACATTATGATGAGAGCAAACCATTCACCCCCATGCAGGGTCACCGTTTACCACAGCTTCAGAGAGGACAGGTGAAGGAACACCAGACGCAGGCTGACATCCGCAGTTTTACTGAAAGTCACTCACCCCGCTGGCAGTCCCCTCGGGTCAACAGCCACCAGTCCACAGTCGCCCCCGTCCGCCCTGTCTCCCCTCTGTCGCTCCCTGATGCCCGTGCACCTCTCACTCTTCTCTTCTGTAATCTGGACTCCTCTCCTCCTTCCACACACTCCCTCCCTTTCTCCCTCTCCCTCCCTTTCATCCTCTCTGACTCTCCGACATGAAAGGTGGACACTCCCCCTCTTTTCTCCTTTTATTTCGAATGTCTGTCAATTATTGATGCCACATGACCACATCGCTTACATCCAGCCTTGCCCCTGGCCCACTGATTCTCATCACACGAGCATTATTATCCATGCAGTGTGCGTGTGTGCGTGTATGCGTGTGTGTGTGTGTGTGTGTGTGCATATGTGTGTGTTTGTGTGTGTGTGTGTGTGTGTGCATATGTGCATGTGTGTGTGTGTCTGTGTGTGCGTATGTGTGTGTGTGTGTGGGTGCGTGCGCGTCTGTGTGTGTGTGTGTGTGTATGTGCGTGTTTGTGTGTGTGTATGTATGTGTGTGCGTGCGTGCGCGTATGTGTGTGTGTGTGTGTGTGTGCGTATGTGTGTGTGTGCATGCGTGCGCGTATGTGTGTGTGTGCGTGCGTGTGTGTATGTGCGTGTTTGTGTGTGTGTGTGTGTGTGTGTGTGTGTGTGTTCTGCATAACAATGTCTCACCATTTTTCATGAAGGAGACAGATGGTCATTTTGAGCTAAATTGCATTGCTTCTTCTGTAATATCCCAGAGTGTCAAAAAATGAGATTTCAGATTTCAAGTCTTGTCACTGATCTAAATTTTAAAAAAAAAAAATCTTTTAGTTAGTTTTAGTTAGTGTAATGAAAAAAAAAAAATACAAATCCACTGATAGATTTGAAATGCTTTATTTAATTACAACTCCCACATGACAGTTTTGCTCCTGTCTTTCCCATTTGGAGTGACTGGGAATTACGAAGGCAAATTTGCTACCCAAATAAAAAGTCTCATCTCATTTCATAAACAACATTGTTAATTACTTATTTACGCTATGTATGTTCATTTAGTGAGCATTATTGGCTGCATTGCAACAACTGGTTTGGTGCCATTATGTTACATTACATTACATTACATTACATGCATTTAGCAGAAGCTTTTATCCACAGAGAACTATTGCATAATGTAATGATCCCTAGCTTTTATTATGTTTGTAGTCATTGTCATTGATAAATAGATGTAGGTTATTTGGGGGGGGGGGGGGGGGGGGGGGGGGGGGGGGGACTCAATGTTGCTTCCAAATGTTTGGACATTCTTACATACTGTGCTTTCTAGATACCCATCCCAAAGGTAATGAACTGGATGCCATGATAGAATGAGGTTTTAAGGACCCCCCCCCCCCCCCCCCCCCCCCCCCACCCCCCCACCCCCCCAAACCTTAAAGTGAGTTCCAAATCCTTGCTAGCAATCCTCAGTGGAAGATCAGGAGCTTTAAAATGTATATTTTGATTATAAGTTTAAATGTATATTCAGAACACAGTAGCTACTTAAAAACGTAAATGATGCCCATGTAAGATTTTTTGAAAAGGTATCAATAAATACATAACTATGAATGATTTGTTCACTATTATTTTGTTAACATTCAAATGAAAGAGCTTGAATCGACCTGTAAAACCTGTTTGTTTAACAAAGACAATCTGGGATTTAGTAGGCTACTTACTTTTAAAACTTAATTTAAAACACGCAGTTATGGAATTCTAAGAGAATTCTAACTGCGGGCCACCTGCGCTTGCTCAAATCAAAACACCGTAAACGTTAATTTCTGGGAATTCCTAGATTCTTGTCACCCAGCTAAACTTTAACAGCACAGATTCTTAAGACGAAGAATCTGAAGTTTTCAGAAACGTTGCCAGCAATTCAAGTGCAACCCTCATTTTGTACAGAGGGTGGCGCAATTTACACAAAAGACAAATACTCGTATCCAAACATTCTGGTTGCGCAAAGTGCAAGCGGAAGTGCTTCACGAACAGTGGTCCGGGCGACCAGGCACCTCAGGAGCAACTGCGCGGTAAGGATGTGTAGTTTTAATATCGAACTAGATTGGCAAGTTAGCTTGATAAACGAATCGCACAAAGTCAGGGACGGGTGTGAGGCCAGACACTGGATGTGGCAAAAGTATGGTGGCTATTTGTCTTCACATTATGTGAAGGCAGTTAGCTGGCGCGATATAGACCGAGAGGAAGCGGGCAAAGTCAAACGTAGGTTATCGGGGGATAGCTAACGTTAGCTAACTTTGGCTGAAAACCCAACGTAGCTACACAACAGGTCGTCCGTAAGCACAGTGATATCGACAACGATCTAGGTAACTCGTGGGCTTGTCTGATACAGCAACGCCAAATGATTGTTTGCATGTACGTTGGTTGATTTATATGCGGGTACCTAACGTTGTTTAGTTGGCTTACGCTCACCTAGCGAGCTACGGTGCGCGCTAGACTTGAATAACTAGCTGACAGCTGGCACTGATTCATTGCAACACCGTTGGCCTATTTGTGTTGTTTTCTTCTGGGCACAATTGCTTGACTCAGATAACAAAGTTATGCATAGCGATTACTTTAACTGGTTAAGTTGTTACGCCTTCTCCAGTGAATAATTCTTGTGATTTGACCAAGGAGTGATCCTCAAAGAGATCAATACTTTCTCAAACAACCCTGACACGTATACTACTTCGGGTAACTTACTATGAAGTTGGGGGTTACTACGGTTGTTTCTTTCCAAGTCACGTATGGATATTGATACAATATTTTGTGATGCGTTGTACAGCTGGCCTCTGAAGTCACAAGATCACTAGCCCCTTCTCCCCTCCCCTTCTAAAGACGTTTCTAACACTGTGCAAAAAAAAGTTTAAAGGGTTCTCAAAATTAATTGCCATCGATGTTCCATCAATGTTCTATTTTAGCAAATGTCACGTGTTTATTAATTATCTTTTATGTCCTGTTTTTTTGTTTTTTTGTCGGTGGCGTTTCACAGATGGCGTACAGACTCATAGTTCGCAGGATCTGGAACGCGCCCATGAAGGATATCCGCTGCCCCCATCTCTGCGCGTCCTCGGCCTCCCTGTTCTCCCGCGCGCCGTCGCAGGCCGCGTCGCCCTCCGTGTCCGTCACCTCCAGGCGAAACGTGTCCTTCAGCGTGCAGGACCAGGAGGATTTCACGGAGCGGGTCATCAACAGCAGCCTCCCCGTGCTGGTCGACTTCCACGCGCAGTGGGTATCCATTACATTGCATTAGATTCCATCACAGGCATTTAGCAGACGCTCTTATCCAGGGCGACTTACGCAACTTTTTACATAGCATTTACATTGCATCCATTTATACGGCTGGATATACCCTGAAGGAATGCAGGTTAAGTACCTTGCTCAAGGGTACAACGATAGTGTCCTTCAACGGTAGTGTTCTACCGGGGAATTGAAGTCCAGTTCCTTACTCATTGTACTACACTGCCACTTTAGGGAGGAGGTCAAAGTTGTCTGGATACTTAGCCTGGCTATTCACATGTCTCCTGTGATAACTAGAGCAATACTTGGTCATTAACAACAAAAAGCATGCATACCTGTTTCTTTACAGCAATTATTTTTTCTTCTTCATATTAATAAATGGGAGTTAGTCCCTGTGGAAAATGGGGGAGAAATGGAATGTTTTAATGTCTGAATATTCAGAATGCTGATATGTAACTGCCCTTCTCCATGCGATACGTCCTCCATGAGAGAGTGACTGCCAACTGTGCAACCTGGGGAGTTCAGGTCATTGTTCTTTCATCTGACGATACTGTTAATTTAAGATACAACTTTAATATTCATCCGCTTCAAGAAGACGAATTGCATCGCAAAATAGACCTAAAGAATGACATCATCGCTCGCTGTGTATACTTTTGACTTTTTCGAGCACTGCCTGCCATAGACTCTTAGAACATGCTCTCACGTCACGGACTTGGTCTTGGAAAACATTTGATGAAATTACCAGTGTCAGTGCGAATCAAAGGAAAGAACCGTGTTTGCTGTTAGTGACATCATGACCATAAAAAAATTAAGTGTGATAATAAAACTTTTAACCGTACAGAACTTGTCAAGTAGTGGGCTTAAAAAGCTTTACAGCAAGAATGAAACAAACACAGATGAGACGCCATAAAGGTATAACAAAAACCAATAACGAGAAGCGTGTGTGTGAACTCAATATGAAACGGATATGAAACGATACTCGCTGGTTTCCACGCCCTGTGCATCGAGCCATAAACGGTATTTGTGTCATATGACTCATCTGCCAGGAGAAAATGACAGTGAGGTGAAAGGGTAGTGTGCCAGGTGCATTGTCTCCTGGTCTCATACATGTATATATGCCCAAGATTGATATATGGATACATATCATGTGAATTAGGATGAATTAAGATGATCGTTTTTTCTAAATGACTATGGTGCATATTAGCAGAGTTGAGTTGTGTGTATGAATTTGCCCATGCTCACAGAATATATAACATATATAAAACATATCTTTGTTTTTCTTTTTCTCTCTTTTTTCTTGAAGGTGGTGTGGCCCCTGTAAGATCCTCGGCCCCCGATTGGAAAAGGCGGTTGCTAAACAACAGGGTCGTGTCGCCATGGCAAAGGTCGACATCGACGAGCACACAGACCTGGCCATTGAGTACGGGGTGAGAGACGTCAGGCTGTGTGTTTACGTATTGGGTTTTTTTTTTTTTCTTCTTCTTGCTAGCCGGTGTGGCGAGACCAGGCCATTAACAGGCGACTTCCCTTCCGTCCAATAGGTATCAGCCGTCCCCACGGTGATTGCAATGCGGGGCGGTGATGTCATTGACCAGTTCGTTGGGATCAAAGATGAAGAACAGCTTGACTCATTTGTGGGGAAGCTCATTGAACAATGAACGTGTAGCTGACCCCCCCCCCCCCCCAAGACTGACTAGCAGCATAACCCTCCCCCCCCTCCCTTCCCCCATTTTTTTTTTGTTTTTTCTGAGCCTATGGCCCCTGAGCTAGTATACCCCTCCACACCCCCCAAAACGCACACACATGGGCACAAACGCATACGCACCCTTCAGCTCCCAGCTTCTGCCAACTCCTCTGTTCAGCGCGACCACAATGTGCTTCCCGCTCACCACCAAGCTCGTGGCCGCGTGTTTGAATATGGGAAAGACGATAAGAATAACGTTTCCTTAACTGTGACACTAAAATTTGGGAAAGCACCTTGTAGTCAGGTTGTACAAGAGGCCTAAATTTGTTGCTCGTCTCTTTCGTTGTCTGTCGTTCCTTTGATATTTATAGGTATTTGTCTGTGCATCTCGTTTGGAGTTGTGTTTGTGTGCGCCTGCATGTGTGCCTACCTGCTTCTCTCTCTCTCAGAATGTAAGACGGTTCCTTCAGCCACCTCTCAAACTGGTGAAAGAGCCGTTTAGTTTTACAGTAGACTGCACGGGGACTATACCGTGTCGCTCAGAGCCGCCGATATAGTATAAAGTATGCCAGAGACTGAGAAATGCGGTGGTTTGAGCGAGCTCCGCGCATATTGCTGTCTGCAGTTGTCGATGTTGTCCACATGGGGGCGGCCGTTCTTTATCATGGCCGCGGAAAAAAAGCCCTCGATCTTGAGGCCGGTAAGTCGTTTTATGCCGCTATGCCTGAAAAGCGAAGCGTGGAATGTGTCTGTCTTTCAGTGTGTAGGCCTACGCATCTCAGACAGTCCTCGTCGCTCTGTATTGACTGTGAAATTTTCATTGTACAGGAAATGCATATAAGGTTATGGGTTCGATTTAGATTTTATTTTAATTAAATATAAGAAGTGAATTAATAAAATATATTAAAGGTTATTTATTGGCGTGTGTGAGCTGGTGTCTTAATCATAAAAATATGATGTCATGATTATGGCGGCAGAGCTACTCTTACAAAAAACCAAAAAAAAAACAAACAAAAAACCGCTGGATTATCCAAGTCTCCAAGCCAACGGATGGTAATGGTCAAAAACAGAACACGAGTGGGTAAAAATACAGAGAATAAACAAAAGCTTTATGTTCCTTGATAAGGAACGGGGGTCTCCTATTTTCCGTGTCAAAGCACAGTCGGCGTTTTGCCTCAAGTGGTGTAAAGGTTACTTTGAAATACCCCCGAGGCGTTTAATAAAACTGCTCTAACTCACAGCGAGCTGGAACGCCCCGCTGCATCCACCCTTCCTCGGTAACAATTCCTCGTGCCACCTCAGCACCCGCTGTCCAGGCGCTAGTGCCGCGCGAGCTGGAAGGGCGGGCCGCGGGCAGATGTTCGCTCAGCACCTCTCTTAAACGCCGTTTCCGCAGTGATTATACTGCACTATCGCTGAGTAATCTGTGTGGCTTTTCTCGTTGATTTTCAGTCAGCAATTGTGCGCTGCAATTGCCTTCGCGCGCCAAATATTTGTGTTATCGAGTCCGATGTTTTCTTTGGAAATACGCTGCCACTGCGAAACTTTATGTCGGATTTATGTGTAGGCCTAGGTCTATAAAACTGAATGTCATAACTTGAAAATACACACGTGCTGTTGCAGTGGAGCTATACCGTGGCTCATCAAAGCAAATAGATTACATACTACCCCTGTATATAACAGTATGGGGAAATGCAGAACTGTTGTGTGTGTGTGTGTGTGTGTTGAAGAGAGGAGGAAAATGATTTGGTGCTTAACTTAATTCATGTAAATATTACTGGTACAAACAGGATGTTCAACAGAGCTTGGAAAGATCAAAGAGCAATGGTGTGTTATGAAAGCAAGAAACACTTGAAAGTTTTTCTCATAAAGGTGTGGTAGCTACGGGTAAATAGTTGCCCTAGATTTCAGAAATAGCGCTAATGTGCAGTGTCAGGTTAGTCCACCTTGTCCATTACAGCATTACATTTTTGTTCTCCCAATAGCATGACATAAATGCCACAAATGTCATTACAGTCGCCTTGCTATGGTGTTTTTAACCACCTGTGAGAGTCCCGTTCTCCCTCTCTCTCTCTCTCTCTCTCTCTCTCTCTCTCTCTCTCTCACGCTTGCTCGCTCCCCCTCCGCTCCCCCTCTCTCTCTGTCTCACACTCTCTCTCTCTCTCTTCTCTCTCTCTCACGCTTGCTCGCTCCCCCTCCACTCCCCCTCTCTCTCTGTCTCACCCTCTCTCCCTCTCACTCCCTCTCTCTCACTCCCTCTCCCTCCCCCTCTCTCCACTCCTCTCTCCCTCTCTCTCTCTCACACACAGTCACACCTCAGGGTCTGCCTGCCGTCCAGAGACCATTGTAATAGTGACAGATAAAATCTGTGAAATTCCCTGTGACTCCCTTTCTGGTTCACTACTTCATCTACTCACCTTCTCCCCGCCAGGGAGCAAAAAAAGAAAAGGGGGGGGGGGGGGGGGGTGACGGAGCTCTTTAGAGGTTCGGCGGCAGTGTAACCCTACACCTCTTCCGCAAAAAACAATAGACCACACCTCCAGCTCCCTCTGTCTCTCTCTCGGCTGGCGTTCTGTTACCATATAAGGGAAGAAAAAAGACGGAGGAAACCAGTGACTGTTGAACGAGTGAGAAAAGAGAGTAACTAAAATTCCTCGCTCCTCTACCTCCCCCCCCCTCCCTCTCTGACTCAAGCTGTTAATATTTACTCTGCGTTTTTTTTTTTGCGCGAGCAGCGCTGCTGTCTGCTGACCTGCGCCAGGGCTGGGTCCTGGAGTCCCAGCGCCGCGCGCAGCCGGGTCTGGGCAGGGTTTAGAGCAGCACGTGTTTACAGTAAACGCGCCGAGGCGCTGCGCTGTCCTGCGGGCGGTGCGTACGTCTGTACGTCTGTACGTCTGTACGTCTGTGTCTGTGCGTCTGTGCGTCTGTACGTCTGTCTGTACGTCTGTGTCTGTACGTCTGTGCGTCTGTACGTCTGTGTCTGTACGTCTGTACGTCTGTACGTCTGTGTCTGTACGTCTGTACGTCTGTATGTCTCCTGGGTGACAGCGAACTAGCATTCCGTCCAACGCTCCACAGGCTCTTTTTTTTTGTTTTTCCTTTTTGTCTTAAAATGCATGTGACCATGCTTGAGTACATGGAACCTCTGTGTGGTGTGTTTTTTATTTTTATTATTATTTATTTATTTATTTATTTATTTTTAAATAAAATGTTTTTGAATTGGGGGTGGGGGGGCGGGGGGGGGAAAGAAGATGGGATTTAGAGAAAAGAGGAGGGAGCTCTTCCTCCTCCCCTCTGCCCGAGCGTTCCAGACTTTCATGCGCCTCTGTCCGTTCTTATCGCCCCTTCCTGTGTCCCGAGCGCTCGGGGAAAAAGGGGAGCGATGGAGTTTGGGTGTCCGGACCGGGACGGGCGATAGCTGCTACATTACACATTACAGACATTTAGCAGGCGCTCTTATCCAGCGCGACTTACACAACTTTTACACGGCATTTACATTTATACAGCTGGATACACACTGGAGCAATGCAGGTTAAGTACCTTGCTCGAGGGTACAACGGCAGTGTCCAACCCGGGAATCAAACCTGCAACCTTCAGGTTACAAGCCCAGTTCCTTGCCCATTATACCACACTGCCGCCCACTGTAATAGCCGTAACTTAGCCACAGCCACTTGCACCGCCGTGGGGGGAGTTTGTGCCCATTGTCGCCATGGTTGCGTTTCCCGCTGTTGTGCCGTATATATCAATTAGCAAGGCCGTGTTTTCCCCACAGCGCCACTCTGCTGGGACGAAGGAGCCCCAGGGCCCATCAATCATTCAATCATTCAGTCATTCAGTCATTTAAACATTTCATCATTTCGTCTATCTGCGGGAAGCAGGGGAGCCCGTGTGTGGGAGGAACATGGCAAAGTGCTGAAAGAGGGAGAAGCACAAGAACAGTTAAACGTGACTGTGTGTGTGTGTGTGTGTGTGTGACTGTGTGTGTGTGTATGAGAGGGTAAGAGTGTGTGACTGTGTGTGTGCGTGTGTGTGTGTGTGTGTGTGTGACTGCGTGTGTGAGAGGGTAAGAGTGTGTGTGAGAGTGTAAGAGTATGTGAGTGTGTGTGTGCGTGTGTGTGTGAGAGGGTAAGAGTGTGTGTGAGACTGTGTGTGTGCGCGTGTGTGTGTGCATGTGTGTGACTGTGTGTGACAGTGTAAGAGTGTGTGTGCGTGTGTGTGTGAGAGGGTAAGAGTGTGTGACTGTGTGCGCGCGCGTGTGTGTGTGTGTGTGTGCATGTGTGTGACTTTGTGTAAATGTGTGTGTGCATGTGAGTGAGTGCATGTGTCTGTGTGTATGTCTATGACAGCGTTAAATGGATATTCCTGTCTAAACAAATCAAGCACCATTGTAGTTTGTTGGCTTTGGCAGGTACAGAGGAAAGGCACGCACACACAAGTATACACTAAAACACACACACACACACACACACACAGTCACACAAGTACACACTAAAACACACAGATCTATAGGTTTTCAGACACCGCATTACATTATACTTGGAAGACACTTTTATCCAGTGCCACGTACAATAAGTGCGTACCCCAGGTCGTTGGAACAACTACAGAACACGGGTCACATAAGGCACACATCTCATAAAGTATCCGCTGTCCATAGCTAAGCCGTGAACATCAAGACACACAATTCATTTATACAGGCATGACGGCTCACTACTTTCTTCATCTTGTGGGTGACATAATCATTCTGCACATCCAGAATGGCAAAAATTCCCTGCCGTCACTGTAGCTGGGAGGGGAGGGGAGGGGAGGGGAGGGGGGGGGGGGGGGGGGGGGATGTATGGGTCAGAGAGAAGGAGGAGATGGGGGGGAGGTCAAGACTGTCCATATTTGGTAATTTCACACTTACTATCTGTTTTTCTGGGCTGGTCATGTCCTTACTGTTTCCAGAAAGGGAACAGACAGGGACACAGCCGTGTGTTCAGAGCACAGCTGTGTCAGAACTCCTGTCCTCTAGTTTCTCCGTTTGACAGTGTAGTACAATGGTTAGGGCACTGGATTGTGTCCTAAACGGTTACAGGTTTGATACCCGGACCACTGCCATTGCACCCTCAGGCAAGGTACTTAACCTGAATTGTTTCAGTGCATACGTAGCTGGATAAAATGGATAATATGTAAGAAATGCAAAAAGAGAAAAAAAAAAGCTGCACAAATGGCTGTGGATACCAGCATCTGCTAAATGCCTGCAATGGAATGTAAACGTCTTTTTCTCTCTCTCCTCCTCCTCTCATCCCTCCATCTGGCGAGTATCAGAGACAGAGAGAGAGAGAGAGAGAGAGAGAGAGAGAGAGAGAGAGATACGACCTTTAACTAAAGCCTTTAATCACTAAAACTGCCCAATCAGCTCGGAGATGGGGGAGAGGGCACACCAGCCCCGTGCAATCACGTTATTTACAAACAATGCGCTGAATGACACGCTAGCGTTAAACGTATTTCTCAGGCCTGTTCAAAAATGGGGGGGGGGGGGGGGGATATACGACATTTACAAATACATCTAAAATGTAGGCCTAAAACTGGAAAACTGAGTGGGTTAAGAAAGAAGTCTTTGGAACAGATAAAATATTCGGTCAGCTGTGTTCCGTTATGTAGCGACGTGTATATTCAACTTTATTAACACTGAGTATGTAGGATGGGTTAAGCTGGAAAACAGAATAGAATAATCATTTAAATTAGTCTATTTAAATATGCAAACTTTGCCTGTCATTGCTATTTCCTATTATTGAGGATATTTAAGTTATAGCCTAGTCAGTATCAACATGGCAAAATATATGTTAGCTTGCTTCAGATAGCACTGTTCTCTGCCGTTGAAGGAATAACCGTAAGTGTGGTCATATCTAGCAGTAAAAGCAAATAGGTCGGAGGTATTAATAGAAAATGATCGATTGTCTGTTATGGACTGGGATAATGTCAGTTTGATCTATATAGACGTGGGCAGGGATTAGTCAAATCCAGCGGTGACATACAGAAATGACCTGTTCATTTGTTCTTCAACTGTGTCGAGTGCTACTTATATGGTCACAAAACTCTTACCACGCACATACCTCTTTCATTAAACACTACCTTATCGCTCCCTCCCACAACTATTCCAAGTTCACATACTTTTTGCCTACTAGAACCGGTGCGGAATGTCTATCGGACACGGCCATTGGCCAGAGCGAACAGGATACTTCATATCCCGGCCTGTGAATGGTCACGTAGGAAGACTCAAAGCTCATAGGCCCCGCCCTCTTTGACCGCGCCCGGGCTCTCAGCATCGACGAGCGAGAGTTTAACTAGCTAGCTTGAGAGGGAGGGAGACCGAAAGAAAAAAAAGAAAAAGGGCCAGAGAAACAGAGGGAGGAAGCGAACAGAGAGGTTAGTTCGACCCGAGTGCTTTGCGAGGCAGCAGTTCACCAGGAGTGTTTCACCGCGACAATTTCACGGACTGAGCCGTCCAATCTAGATAGCTTTCCTCCGAATAACGCCTGCAACTGAAAAGCAGGTAAAGTCTGAACTACCTGTCTATCTGAACTTCTCTCCCACTGTGTCTGTCGCTCCTCGTTTGACTTTGGCAGGCTCGTGAACCAGGAAGGGAGAAGATTGCAACTTCTGTAGCTAGCTAACTAACTCAGTAAAAAGATGGGGTGTGTAATGTTTCTTTTAAATCATTTTGAAGTTATTAAGAACCTCTTGGGCTGTTCATTGTCCTGTTTTGCTCGTGAGCGTAGGTTACCAAGTAAGATGGCAAGGCCTTTCTTTGTAAGAAAAAAATGATATATCGGTGGCGAACTTTTTATTTGAATATTTCAAGCTGTCTGCGCGAGAGCGCAATGGAGGAAAAACGTCGCAAGTTGCCCATGTAGCTAGCTAGATAGGCTAGTGGGCTAGTACAGGAAGTGGTTCGCATGAATGGGTCGGAGAGAAGCGAAGGAATGGACAGAAAGATTTCTAAAAGAAAGGGTGATGGCTGAAAGGCAGCCGGCTCGCCGGTAAATGCAAAGTTTTACGAGCGCGCTCTTATTTTCGTGGGGGAAACTTGGCTAATCTGTCGCCGCTTCGTAGATTTAGTGTCATTGTAACTTGCTGCCTGCTCAGTCTGCGGGCAGTGTTGTTACACACCCATTACGTCACTTGGAGTGTTCTCGCGGCTGGCCACCTCTCCCTTCCTTTCCTCCACCGCTGAATGATTTACATGGTCTTTTCTTACTCTTTGGGGATGGTATACCGATATTGCTGTGTGTAAGAATTGCTCCGTATGAATCAGTCCTTCAATTCATGTAACTGATAGTTCCAGTTTATTTAGCCTGAAGTAGGCTACATAAAGTGCAAGATTCCACTAACGTTGCATGCATCACATTACACCGACGATGTAAATTGTTTCACTAATACATTGTTGTAATTTTAGTTTTAACTGTACTTTATATTGTGAGTGCGGATTGGGATAACTGGGCACGTCGAGAGCAACGAAAATGCTGTCCCAACTGCTCTTTATACGATCATAAATCGTGGTTGTGGACAACAGTGACTATGCGTTTATGATCTATGATCTATATCGAGCAGCGAATTGAGCTGTGTAGGTACCATGTATTCCAGATTACACGCTGAAGTATCCGAAATGCACTGCGCGGCGGTTACTTCAAACTAAAGGCAGTTAATAAATTCACTTTTTTGTGTACCGCTGTCGGTCTGGTACGCACGTGTGCGTGGAGATTCGATAGCCAACTTGCACTTATACTAATTGTAAAAATGACCTCCATTGAAATTAAATGCAACCATTCGAGGTGCACGTGCTCATTTCAGTACTTTTCTCTTTACTTTTGTGGCGATGGATGACTTGCTCGCGTCTATTCCCCCACCAGCGACAGGGAAAGATCACGTACATCTGTTCGGTCATGTTCTTGGGTTGATGAGTTAGTGCCGCCGGGGTTGCGCACAAGTGTGAGAATCGAGTCCCGCTACTTTTAGCAGGTGCAGCTCTGCGCAGACACGCCCGGACAGGACGGGGTTTGTCGGTTGGCTGAGCAACCTGCACTGTGCGGGGAAAGGAACACAGACGCAGTACAAGTGAAGTGAATTGATTGCAGGCTTCGTCAAATAACAGTGTGGGAAACAACTTAGTTCTACGTTAGGAGCGTTTCTCGGTCACAGTTCAGTGGTCTCCGAGGCATTTCCTGTATGTTGTCATTTCCTGTTTGTTACACCGCGCCGCTAGGCTGAACGCTCTCGAGCTGGGGCTGTTGGGTTTCAGCCATTGTGAGCGCAGCACAGCCGAGTTTGATTTGCAAAATGATCCACTGCACGGAAGATGTCGTAGCCTGGTTTCTCGTTCTTGCTTAAAACGTTGACCCTCTAAACTTTAATTGAAAAAGAAAAAAATGGAAATGGGGTTTCGCTTATGCGACCAAAAAGCATGTATGGACTAGTACGAACAACTTTCGTACAGAGCCTCTAATGTTAACAATGAAGACGTCACAAAATGTACTTTTTTGGGGGCACTGTAAAGCCGGTTGTTTCCGAGCGCGGAGCCGTGTGGTTCCCAGAGGGAATTGGGCTGGAGGTGGGGTTGATGGGTGGATGCCTTGTGTAATTATCGGTGTGTACAAGCACCTGCTAACTGCAGGTAATGTGTCTGCATGCAGACGTTTGGGTGAGGTGCCCGGTCTGGTATAGGTGGTGATAAACTACGAGCGGAGTGTTGGCAACATCAGCGTGTAGCACACAGCCTGCTAACTTAAATTATTCATCAGTGTGACTGACACACTTTTCCCAGAAGAATTACAATGGCGACGTGGTTGATCATATTTTGAATGCATCTCAGTATTAATAACCGACTCATTGGGTAGTATGCGTTGATCCGCCAGAAAAATAAAAACTGTCTAACATTCATCCTAACAAGTAGCTAGCATAACTGTTTCATGCCCAAGTGAACACAGAGCCCTACAATGCTCCTTAAAAGAAGGTCAAATCTTGCATATGAATGTGAAATATATATTTTTCAAAAAGTATTTCTAGGGTCTCTGCCCGGAAGTGAGCCGCTGAAGGGGTTGCATCCCCCACCGCGCGATCCAAACGCAGGCGCTTTGTGAAACCCGTGCGTTCGCCATTCTTTTGGAAACTGAAGCAGTCGCGCGACTTTGAACTTTTCAGATGCTGTGTTTACCCGCCCTTTTGTGATTCTGTCGTTTCTAATGCTTCCTCCGCCCTCCACTTTCGTGTTGGCAGAAAGTCATATTGCCCGCGGGTGGACTCCTGTACGCTTGTTTTTGTAGCGCGACTTCCTTGCCTGCCTTTGATGAGAGAACTGAAGTTGCGATATTCCGTGCAAAGGTAACATTTTAGTGAATGTAGCCTGAACCTGCCGTCCTAAAACCGTCCGAGCCAATGTCCCACGCGCTTTCTGTGACCCGGCTGTTCTTGAAACGTAGGCCGAATGTTCAAATGTGAAATGCAAATGTTTTTTTCCCGACTATTACAATGCGTTTTACAGGTGAAGTGGCATAGTGGTGGGGGAACTGGGCCTGTAATGCTGAGGTTGTAGGTTTCCAGTGTCAGGTTGGGCTGCCTAAATAAATAAATGAATAACGTGACTGGTGTGAATGCCCACCCAATTTCACCAATCAGCACACCTTCCACCAGAGAGGCCCTAATTACTGAAAACCAGAGGTGTGGTGATTGGCTGGAATGGAAACTTTCCATTCTCCCCCTGGCACCTGATTGGACAGCACAGTGCACTAGACTCTGATGTGCTGTGGGTGGGGCAGACTATGGCTGGCACAGACCACCATCCACTTGATGCTCTATTAAAAAAAAAAAAAATAGTATGCAGTGGTGTACAGTCCCACCATCGTTATGTGAATGAAATCGGCAAGTAATCTGGATTTCTATGGATGGATTAACATTTCAGTACGTGTGTGCGTGAAGAATCAAGAGTTTCTTTTCATATGTCGGTCTTAAGGAAAGCTTACTGTCAGCAGCCTTTGCACCCAGCATTGGCAGATATTTGCAGTTTCATCCTTCCCCCCCCCCCCCCACATATCCCTCATAATATCTTCCATCTTCTGTTTTGATTTCCGTACAGCTTTAAGACTCTCCCACACCTCCTTTAAACCCCCCCCCCCCATCTATCAGGGACAGGATTTTTTAAAAATAAGCAGAGCAAACAGTCTGTCCTTATGTTTCCCCCGTGTTCAGGGAGCTGGTGTCCCAGTATAGAAGGTGCTGTGGTGGGAGTCAAACCCGTAGCTACACAGGGGGGATTTTTTTTCTGTATGGGCTGAGAGCCGAGCGCCCTGTAGACTGTGCACGTGGTGTCTTTGACTCCCGTGCGTATTTTTAATCCCCTGTACTTGGGGGAGTTTTTGTCCCGGCCCTGGCAACCTTGTTTGGTAACCGGGTGCTGCGGGTGTTCCTCTGTGGATCCCGTGGAGTGCGGCGGCGTCGCCTCAGCCTGCGTGCTGCGGCCCGGCCCACCCACACACGCACACGGCGCCGTCGGCAGAAATCACGCCGGGCCTCGGCGGGCCTCATCGTCTCTGGCGTTCTGATTACTGCAATGTGTCACAGATTATTCAAATTTCCATTTGCGAAGGCCAGAGGTGGACCTAACCCTGAGGTTAAAAAAAAAAAAAAAAAAAAAAAAAAAAATGTATTTAAAAAAAAGCGCTCTTATTCGAAGGATATTTTTATTTCTTGACCACTTGAACCTCTTGTCTCTCCGCGGGCTCCCGGCTGCGCTGTGTGGGGCCGGCGTTTGGGCGAAAACGAGGACGGGGCCGGTGCTCTATTTTAGCAGTTATGAAACGCCCCCTTGGAGTCGGGATGGGACGGCGCGGGCCAGCGCGGACGTCTTTATCAGGGAAAGGATAATAAACTCGCAGCCGCTGTGAGCGCGGAGTCTGCTTGAGTGGCAGCCAAGGGCAGGAACGGGGGGGGAGGAAGGGGGGGGGGGAAACAAACTGCGGTGGAGCTGGGACATCGCTCCAGCCCTTCTCTGGAGCCACTCGCCCAAATCTCAGTCTTATTCGTGTTTTTTTTAATTAGCAGAGGAGCTATTGAGTGACAGGATTGCCAGCTCACCCCCCCTGTCCCCCCCCCCCCCCCCCCCCCCCCCCCCCCCCCCCCCCCGACTGCCTGGGCAACGTGCGGCAGCGCCAAAAGCGGCTAGCCTCTCCGCCATGTTTGCTTTGATTCCGGAACTCGGGGCGTGGCCGCCGTGACTCGGGAGCTTTTGATTGGACGTGCCACCTGCTCTGTGCCTGTCCTATCACGCGCGCTGGCACAGACCGCGAGCGCAAGGCGGTTTCCAAAAGACGGGGCGGGCGGGGCGGGGCGGGGCGGGGCGGGGCCGTGGGGTGGCGTGCCGTGCGGGCGAGGCGTCGCTCATATCGAACGCCCCGCTTCTGCGCTGTCTGATTGGTGCGTTGCTCGGTGCCGTGATTTTAAAGGCACAACGTTCCCGTAAATCCCAGTTTGCCGTCCGTTCATATGCAGCGAAGGGATTTCTCTGTCTGGCCCGAATGACACTGCTGAGTTTAGGGTTGGATTCAGGGGTCTGGTTTAGTCCGCAGGGCTGTTTCACTCCTCTCCTCTCCTCCTCTTTACTGCAGTCCTCCCTCGTTTATGTGCACTTCTTCTTCTGTCCCCCACTTTCTGCTCTTCTCTGCTCTTGTTTTTCTGTCCCTCCTGTCTGCCATCTCTCTTTCATCTCTCTCTCTCTCTCTCCGTCTCTCTCTCTCTCTCACTGTCGATTGAAGTGGATTTATTGGTGCTGCATGTTGCCAAAGCCATGCAGATGTGATAAACCATTAGGCAATAACATGGGATGCTTAGTAGGGGGAGTTTTAAAGGAACTCTGTTTTGTTTTCTTCTCATCTCTTTCCCTCTCTCCTGCTCTTTCACTCCCTCCCTCCCTCGCTCTCTCTCTCCTTCCCTCCCTTGCTCTCTCTCCCTCCCTCCTCCTTCCCTCTCCTGCTCTCTCTCCCTCCCTCCTTCCCTCTCCTGCTCTCTCTCCCTCCCTCCTTCCCTCTCCTGCTCTCTCTCCCTCTCCCTCCTGCCCTCTCTCCCGCTCTCATGTATATGATCTCACCGGCAGTACGTGGCTTAAGGCCAGTGCGGTGATGTCATTTCCTGTGCCAGAGCTGCCCGCGGTCGGCATGCTGTGCCACTGCAAGGGCCGATGTCCGAGTAAGAGACCGCGCGTGTGTGTGTGTGTGTGTGTGTGTGTGTGTGTGAGTGTGTGCGTGTGCGCGCGTGTGCGTGCCCCCTCATGAATGGCTGAGCAGTGCACGCTGGGATTGCTCCAGCCCTAGTCTGTGTGTAATCTCCGTGTCCTATCAGCCCCTTCATGTCAGCACATAGACTTTGCTCAGGGCCGTCCGTGTGGCCAGCGCACCTGTGCTGCTTGTGTTGACTTAGCGGCTTTCGCTATTACCCAACACGACACGCTCCCACCAACACCCAGGTACAGTCTGACCTTTGAACTTCGCTGCTCGCTTGGGACCTTTTCCTCCCGCACATTTATGTGGTTTAGCTGGTGCCCTCATTCAGGGCAGCTTGGCATACATTTTGGCATACACAAGTTTTCCCATTCTTAACTCTTTAAGGTGTGACATCACAAACACGTAATTGGAACATTAGCTGAACATTCTAATGCTGATGTAACGATCACCGCTGGCAACTGAAAGAAATGGAGTTCTAGAACATTTTGGAACAAAAAAAACATTCCAAAAAGAACTACTCTCAGGGTTAAGAGTGAGGTATGTACTGACCTGAGCTGTTTCATCAGTGAAATAAATTAACTGAAAATAGTACCTGTTTGAAAACAATGGTCGTTTATCTACCTTACAGAAGGGGTGGGGCTTAGTGCTGATGTCATAGTTGCCTGAAATGGAAGAGGAGGGAGGGCGGAGGAGGAGAATGATGAAGAGGAAGTGGGGGAGGGAGATGAAGGAGGAGAGCGAAGTGCATCCAACGTTCGATTCTCAGTTTCACTTCTTCTCAGGCACGTTTCTCTGCCATGGCGACCAGGCTAATGTCACATAAACAAACAGCCAGCTTGTTCAGGAGTGTAGAACTGGGTGTATGGAATGTTTCAGTTAAACATTCTTCATCCAGACATGCTGCAGAGGGCAAAAAAAGAAAAGAAGTTTTGTTAGCAGGCTGGCTAATAAAAGTGTGACAGAAAGTGCGCTGTGTGAGAGGGCTGCAGGGAGGAGAGCTGGCTTGGTCCCGGGCTCCAGGCGGGACGGGCGCCTGGCTCACACCTGGCCAGCCTCCCTGCATTCTTTCTTCTTCCCCCCTTTTAAATCCTGCGTGAGGATTATGGGGGGAGTGATTGATGCGAGCGAAAGATAGGAACCACATTTCTGCACAGTAGCGCCGGGTGGATTTACGTCCGCGCAGGCCTCTCTGTTTCCCACCCCAGGCCCCAAAAATGCGAGACGTTTGACCTGCTGATTTACCGGCGTGCGTCAGGAGGGCTTAGGATCGGCATGTGCCCCGCAGGGGAACCTGCGTGAGCAGCAAAGCTTTTAGCGTTAGCCCCGCGCCGTGATGCTCGGGTACCTGACAAAAAAAGTTATTTAAACTCTTGGAAAATGCAGGTGAGAAGGGCCAGTTCATCCTGCTTGAAGCCAGCAGGCATATTTTATGAAGAATTATCTGTCATCTGTAATCGCATACTGTAGCGATTTAACCCTTTGAAGAGCAGGTTTTCTGGAATGTTTTTTTTTTTTTTAATTCTAAGTCAGTGTTCTAGAATTCCTCCGCTTTCAGTCACCAGCAGTGATTGTGACATCATCAGCATTAGAATGTTCGGGTAAGAACATTCTTCTCGCATATTTGTGACCTCACTCCTCAATGAGTTAAAACAAAACAAAAAAATTCTTGCCGCCTCCCCTCTGCCCTCCCATCCCAAATGCCACACCATGTGACCACGCCCTCTCTGTTTGTGTTTGTGGGAGGGTGTGTGTACAGCAGGGGACGTAGATCACCCATAGCTCTGCGTTTACAAAATTAATTTCCTGTCACTGTTTTTATGCAGCAATGAGATGGCCACGCAGGTATGAAAAAAAACAGGAAATGAGTTCATTTCAGGCTGTTTTTTGCTCTTCACAGAACATTAAGCTTTGGGTGTAATGAACAGTTTATATTTATTGTGCTCTCCAGCGCCCCCTTGAGAAAGACTTTGTTGAAGCGCTGGGCTTCGTGTTGTTGGCCCGGCTCTGTTACACACGTGATTCGTTAAGCTGTTGTTTGTACATCGGACTATTTTCTTCAATGTGCTCACCACCTGTTTGGTTTCTTTTTTTGTAAAACAAAAAACAGACCCCAGAATTGAGGGAGTGCTGGAGCAGAAAGGGGTGTGGCTGTTTCCGTATCTTCTAGAGCAAAGTTCTCCCGCAGAAATTCATTTATGGCCGCTGCTGCTGTTGCTTTGAGTCTCGATGGCAGGCTGAGCGATATCGCGAAATTCGCTGTTGCTGGGCGATGTTGCTGGCGATGTCGATGGCGGTCTGGGCGATGTTGCTGGGCGATGGCGGTCTGGGCGATGTCGCTGGGCGATGTTGATGGCGGTCTGGGCGATGTCGCTGGGCGATGATGGCGGTCTGGGCGATGTTGCTGGGCGATGTCGATGGCGGTCTGGGCGATGTTGCTGGGCGTGTCGATGGCGGTCTGGCTGACTGTCGCCCAGAAATGTCAGGGCGCGACTTGGAAATAAGTTATTCCTCTGCCTGCCATTTTGTGCTCCTTGTCTGGTTTCAGTTTTGGTCCTGCAAGAAGAGCCCTGTTCCCCTCAGGGTTTACGCCCCCAGGGGAAATAGTTAGTGCGGGGGGGGGGTGCCTCAGAGGGTAAGGCAGCGGTGGTGTGAAGCGGTGAGCCGTGGCGTTCACACGGCACAGCCCGCACCTGACCTGGTGACAGCAGGACTACGCCACGCCAGTTCCGTTAAATGGCTCCACCACACCCTTTTCCCCTTCCATGGAGATCTGAGTCAGAGGTTCTGTTGAATACTCTGTCGTTTGTGGAGGCGCTGGTGAATTCAGCAGAGGCTGACACCTGGGGGAAGGAGCCCATGCCCTCCTGGTGCATTTTTTGGTCAGCAGGTTCAGTGCCCTTAGCCCCTGTACCTGCTGCAGCCAATGGAACGGTCCAGTGTTCTCCCAAAATCAAAAGGCTGAGTGGGATTGGCTGGAATTTTAGCCAGTGTCCATTACGACTGGACGTGACGAGAACCTAACCTTCCCTGGGCCGTTGGCCAATCACGTTGTCGCCTGGTTGTTGGGGGCGGGGCCTGTTGCTATGGGGGCTGGAATAACGGGAGAGGGCTCCCTGTCCGAATTCTCCTGGATAAACCACCTGGGATTTTCATATGACTCTCCCCCCCTCACCCCACCCCTTCCCTCCTCCTCTTTCCTGTTACATGACTTCCTGCTTTTGTACGCTTGTTCCTCCCAGCACCGCTGTGTATTAAGGCTGTCAAAAGTGCCATGAAATTCAGTTCGAATATTAGCTTTTGTAATTAGTTAGAGTTTGAATATATTCGAATATCATTTGCCTATAATTCACAAAAATAAGATGCTTATTGTCGGGCGCAATATGCACGTGACGCTCCCTCTAAACTGGCCTGCGCGTTATTTTCCAGAAGCCGGCAGTAGAATAGAGGACATTGGTGAACTTTCATACTAGGTTACTCCATCTGGGGCCTCATTTATAAAATGCATTTTAGATCAACTTTGTGGCGCGTACGTAGAAAATCACGTCAAAGTAGTGATTTATAAAATTTCAACATGACTCGATTTGACCGTGGAAACGGTCGTCGCTCTACGTCAGATCTTCACTTCGCGTATGCACGCAATTTTATAAATGAGCCCCCTGCAGTTTCTATAGCTAATGCGCAAATTAATAAAGCACTTTGTCGTGGATGTAATTTGCCACAACTCGGCATCACAATAATAGGGAAATGATTGTTTATAGGAAATCCCTGTTTATTTCTTAACACAAAAACTATTCAAACGGCTAATACCTGTAGCCTAAAACAACATAAACAAACTAAACAGAGTAAGTAATTTAACTTCTTTCATCATCCAATTTTATCAGAATCTTCAGAACAGAAAGGCAACATAGCCTGCCATGGGAACATTATTTAGCCTATATTATTAGCTGACCAGATCTGTTGAACGAAGTGAAAAAAGAGACTGGCTCGCGAGGCTAGCTGACCAGTAACGTTAGGTGTCAATAGAGCTGAAAGTATCATGGAGGTTATTGGCAAGGAAAACCAGACGATCCACTTGCTCTGGATTCAGGGCAGAACGTTTTTTGTTGACGGAGGAAGTAACGTTTGCACAGGAAATGAACTTTGCGTGAATGAACATGATTCGCCGCATGAATTGCCTGTATATTATACATATTCATGTTAATTAAAAAATGCGGTATCCAAAACTAATATTCGAATGCTCAAATTTAGGTTCGAACTTTAAAAAAAAAAAAAAAAAGATTTTCGAATAGTTTTCGAACTTCGAATATTTTTTGACAGCCCTACTGTGTATTGTGAACTGTCCCCTCCTCTCCCATTAGCCTGCAGTTTCCATTGTTTTTTTTGGCCCATTCCTCTGTCTCTAATCTAATTTTCTTACTAAATTCCACCTCTGGGCTGTTTGTGTGTCCTGGTTTTCCTCCAGAATGTGCAGAATTATCCGCTGTTTATTTTCCGTTCGATAAGCACGCTGCGATTTTAATTGAGTGGATTGGCTTTGAGGTTTTCTCCAGTCTTATTGAAAAGTGTTTATATTATCTCTGCAGGAGTTGTGCCTAACTGTGTCCTGTACGCGGGTAGCTCCACGTGTCCTGTGCAGGGGGAAGTGGGTCCGCAAGTTTAGGGAAGTTTTTGGAGGGAATCTGCTGACCTGAAATGCTGCGTGTGACCGGACACATGGGCTGAACGGGATGGCTTGTGGTTGGGAGGTCGGGGTTTTGGGAGAGGTGTGGCGTGTTTGTACAGGGTGTGGTGTGTGGGGGAGGGGTGGAGGATTTCTCCTCTTTCCTTTCTCTGTTTTTACATCAAAGGAAGGTGATGTGTCTAGCACAGCAGTGTAGTATAATGGGTTAGGAACTTGAGGTACAAGGTACTTAACCTGCATTGCATCAGTATGTGTCCAGCTCTATAAATGGGTGCAATGCAAATGCTATGTGAAAGTTGTGTAAGTTGCTCTGAATAAGAGCGTCTGCTTAATGCCTGTAATGTAATGTCTAAATGACTGTAGAAGCTCATCCTTTAACAGGAACTCCTTGCATGAAACCATTTAAAACCTATAGCCTATACTTGTTATTTTCCTAGAAAGAATAGGCTGACTTAGACTGACTTTTATTTCTTTATTTATTAAATTATTTTTGGGCAAGGTCGGGGGGCTTAACTTGACTCTTAAGTCATTTATGATGTGTCCTTTGGGAAGTGAACACTTATGAGAACATTTATGGGAGAAGATTCTCACCCCAGTTCAAATATTTGTTCTGGAGGCATAAGGAGTATTCCCGAGTGCGCTACAGTTTAAAAAAACAAAAAACTATAACTATAAAAAGGCAAAAACTGTAGCTCGTCCTCTAGCGTGTAAGTCCCGCTTTGTCTGCTTTGGCCTTGGACAAACTGGAGTGCGTTGGAGGCAGAGGGGTGCGCTGAAGTGCGTTGGAGGCAGAGGGTGTGCTGGGGTGCGTTGGAGGCAGAGGGGTGTGCTGGAGTGCGTTGGAGGCAGAGGCGTGCGCTGGGGTGCGTTGGAGGCAGAGGCGTGCGTTGGAGGCAGAGGCGTGCGCTGGGGTGCGTTGGAGGCAGAGGCGTGTGCTGGAGTGCGTTGGAGGCAGAGGGGTGTGCTGGAGTGCGTTGGAGGCAGAGGGGTGCGCTGAAGATGAACGTTTCCGCCGTTCTCTCCGTGCTGTGTGGCGGGGTGATGTCTGCGCGCTCTTAGATGTGCGTTTCACTTTGAGTGTCTCGCTTTTCTGGGGAGTGCAGTGGGTTCAGCTCTGCGGGGGGGGGGGGGGGGGGGGGGGGGGGGGGGGGGGGGGGGGGGGGGGGGGGGGGGGGGGGGGCTCACGCTCGGATTAGCCTAATTTTACACTGGCTCATGAAGCCACATCCTCTGTCTGAGGGACTGAAGCTGGAAGCTTGGCCCAGTTAAATGACCGGCTCCTTGGAGCTGGAAGCTGGTTTACTGACCGGCTCGGTGTGACTGGAAGCTGGTTTACTGACCGGCTCGGTGTGACTGGAAGCTGGTTTACTGACTGGCTCGGTGTGACTGGAAGCTGGTTTACTGACCGGCTCGGTGGAGCTGGAAGCTGGTTTACTGACCGGCTCGGTGGAGCTGGAAGCTGGTTTACTGACCGGCTCGGTGGAGCTGGAAGCTGGTTTACTGACCGGCTCGGTGTGACTGGAAGCTGGTTTACTGACCGGCTCGGTGTGACTGGAAGCTGGTTTACTGACCGGCTCCTTGGAGCTGGAAGCTGGTTTACTGACCGGCTCGGTGGAGCTGGAAGCTGGTTTACTGACCGGCTCGGTGGAGCTGGAAGCTGGTTTACTGACCGGCTCGGTGTGACTGGAAGCTGGTTTACTGACCGGCTCGGTGTGACTGGAAGCTGGTTTACTGACTGGCTCGGTGTGACTGGAAGCTGGTTTACTGACCGGCTCGGTGGAGCTGGAAGCTGGTTTACTGACCGGCTCGGTGGAGCTGGAAGCTGGTTTACTGACCGGCTCGGTGGAGCTGGAAGCTGGTTTACTGACCGGGGTTACTAACTGACGGGGAACACAAAAGTCGGTGTGACTGGAAGCTGGTTTACTGACCGGCTCGGTGTGACTGGAAGCTGGTTTACTGACCGGCTCGGTGTGACTGGAAGCTGGTTTACTGACCGGCTCAGTGTGACTGGAAGCTGGTTAAATGACCGGCTCCTTGGAGCTGGAAGCTGGTTTACTGACTGGCTCAGTGCAGAGTCACGGAGACCGAAGGCATTATTCGGTGTGGCTATTCTGGGCCCAGAGTGGCATTGATTTACTGTGAGGATTTCGTCCCCTCTGACCAGAGCTGTAGGAACCAGGGAGCGGAACCACTGATGGGAACACGAGCGGAAAAAGGAAGAAAAATTTGTGGAATTTTTTTCCACCCTTTATCTCCCTCTCCCTCTCTTTCTCTCCCTCCCTCTTTCTATGTCTCTCTCTCTCTCTGTCCCTCTCTCTCTCTGTCTCTGTGTGTCTGTCTCTCTTGTTTTCCCTCTCTCTCTCCCCCCTCCTTGGGGTCCTGCTTTCTCCTTGATGGAGTGGGAATGGGAGGAATGTGACTCTGGAAGACTGGATAAACAGAAGGGGGGGGGGAGGAGGAGAAGGGGGGGTTAGATGTTTGAGTGTTGGGGTTTGGGGTCGGGTTGGGGATGGGGTGCAGGGGGGAGGGGGAAGGGTGAGGATGCCCAATGTTATATTACAGGAAACGGGGGGGTTGGCGTGGGGGGTCGGTGGGGAAGGGGGGGGGGGGTGTTGGTGGGGGTCGGGGCAGGGGTGTGATGGATCTCAGCTGCGGGGGTCAGGGGGGGTCGTGAGAAGCATGGCGTGTCTTTCCCCCTGTCTCTCCCTCTGCGTCCGTCCCTGCGCAGTGTTAACCGGACCGGTGCCCTGACAAATTTCACAGTTAAAACGAACGATGGGCGAACAGGGAAACATCCATTAAACCCACAGCAGGGGCAGAGCTGCCCCACGTGCCATTCGGCCCCCACTCGCTGATTTCGACCAGTGGCGCGCTCCAGAAGGAGAGCTCATTCGTTTGATTGGTTCAGGCGAGTGTGACTGCTCATCGTAGCTCCGCCCACCCTTCGGAGGGCTTTGTGAAACCTCTCTCTCTAGTCTCTAGTATTAATCCCTGCCTGCATCACTCAGCCGGGTGCCTGTGTGCCAGTGTGCTCCAGTGCGCCAGTGCTCCAGTGCACCAGTGTGTGCCAGTGTGCCATGGTGAGCCCGGGCTAGTCTAGCCTGACGCTTTAGGGCTGAACGCCGGCGCACTCTGAGGGCATCGAGCGAGCGGCCAGCTCACGCCCTGGAACACCAGCTCATTTGTAGGCTGTTGCCGGTGCGGGCTCCAAAATCACAGCCTTGTCCCGTGACTGACAATGGCAGCTATTTCCTAACATGCGGGCTCAGAGTTCATCTTGGGTTCCCTGGAACACAAAAACAGTTGCGTTTGAACCTGTACTTTTACAGTTATGATGCAACCGCTCTGTTAAAGTAACTTTTGTTTATTGGTGTGTTAAAATAACGATGCTTGATGCCCGTTGGGTTTTTAAGAGTAAAACTGATCATTGTGCTGCCCCACTGGTATGTTTTTTTTTTTTTTTTTTTAAGCCTTGAAATGAAATCGCAAATACAAAACTTGCTTCTTTTTGCGCTGCTCTTGTTCGCACCAAACGGCTGCTGTCTGTCTTGGTGTTTCTTGGAACACTCACTGGTGAGTTCGGGTTGCAAAAAACCATTAATGGTTAGCAAAAATGCTTGTGGTTCCTTCGATGTAAAAGTTCTATCATTAACCATTTGGAGAACAGGTTTGTTTGTAATTCTGTGTCACTGTTCTAGAGCTCCACTGTTTTAAGTTGCCAGTAGTCATTGAGTCAGCATCAGAATGTTCCGTTAAGAACATTCTAATCACATATTTGTGACCTCACCCCTTGAAGGGTTAAGGAGAGCGCAGGTTTATTGCTTTCCCTTTTGTTCATGGTCCATGAGTCTTAAACTGCTGGCAGTCCAGCGATTATCTGACACACCCTTCCCCTCCCCCCCTACCCCCCCACCCCCTCACTGTCGTCACAGTGCCTTCCAACCCCAACCCTAATAAGATGAGGAAGAGAAACCCTGTGATAAGTGTATGCAGATGTATGTATGTGATAAGACTGGATGGGTTTTAGAGTTTGGTCACAGTTCGTCTAACCATAAAATCAAGTTCAGGTTAAAAACTGCCACTGTGGGCAGGTCTAGATCAGCACTGTCGCTGTGCTTCGTGTCAGTGATGCAATAATAAACACACCTTAAAGAATGTTGTTTTGTACACATGCACCCATGATGTAGCTTCTTTATGCTTTGTTTTAAAGGGGCAGTTCACTCAAGAAGACGAAATTTCCACTTACCCGGAGTACTGCTTTACATTGCCAATAGTATGTGGGCACCCCTTCTAATCAGTGGTTTCGGCTACTTCAGCCGCACCCATTGCTGACGGGTGCATAAACTCAAGCACACAGCCATGCGATCTCCATAGACACACACTGGCAGTAGAACGGGTCGTACTGAAGAGCTCAGTGACTCTTAACATGGCACTGTCATAGGATTCCACCTTTCCAACAAGTCAGTGTGTCAAATTTCTGCACTGCTAGAGCTGCCCCGGTCTGTAGGGGCTGTCATTGTGGCCACACAAGCTCACAGAACGGGACCACCAAGTGCTGAAGCATGTAGCGTGTATAAAAATAAATAAAAAAATTAATTTAAAAAAATAATCTGTCCTCAGTTGCAACACTCACTACAGAGTTCCAAAATTCCTCTGGAAACAAAGACGGCACAAGAGCTGTTCACCAGGAGCCTCATGTAATGGGTTTTGTTGGCCGAGCAGCCGCACACAGGCCTGAGATCACCGTACGCAAGGCCAAGCGCTGGCTGGAGTGGTGTGAAGCACATCGCCGTTTGGGGCAGTGGAAACGTGTTCTCCGGAGTGATGAATCACTCTTCACTATCTAGGAGTTTGGCAGATTTATCTGGGTTTGGTGGAATGCGTAGTAGAGTTTGGCGGAGGAGGAAAAATGGTCTGGGGCTGTTTTTCACGGTGTGGGCCCCCCGTAGTTTCAGTGGGAAATCTTAACGCTACTCCATACTGTGACATTCTAGAGAATTGTGTGCTTCCAGCTTTGTGGCCACAGTTTGGGGAAGGCCCTTTCCTGTACTGTGTGGCCCCTGTGTACAAAGCCAGGTCCATAGAGAAATGAGTTAGGTGGGGAAGAACTTGACTGGCCTGCACAGAGCCCTGACCTCAACCCCATCGAGCACCTTTGGGATGAATCGGAATGCAGACTGCGAGCCAGGCCTTACGACCAACCTCAGGGCCCGACCTCACTAATGCTCTGGTGGCTGAATGGAAGCGAATCCCAGCAGACGTTCTCCAACATCTACCGGAAAGCCTTCCCAGGAGAGTGGAGGCCGTTACATCTGCAAGGGGCGGGGGGCGGGGGGCGGGGCTCCACCTCCATATTAATGCTCATGGTTTTGGAACGAGATGGTCAACAAGTACATATCGATGTGATGTTGAAGTGTTCACATAATTTTGGAAATGCATATTTCCGTCCAGATGTTGGATTTTGTTTTAAAACATTGAGGTCGTGCCCCAGAATTCTGGCATGCTTTGGCTGAGACTTTGCACGGTTGGTGTGCGTTGTAGAAAACGTTAATTGATGAAACTGCACACAAATTACGCTCTGTGGATGTTAGTGAGTAACCATGGCATTAAATTTGGAAAGAGACGTAGTTTTACAGAGGTTAGGGACCTGTCGAGGTCCATCAGGGTAAGCTGTAGCAGATGTCAAGAAAACTAGTCAAATCTGAGTGAAACGACGTGTCTGGACGGATCGACAGTACTGGGACAGCGGCACGACTGTAGCTGTTTTGGCTCCGCCCTCCGGTGCACGGGATTGGAAATGAAGCCGTTTTAACGTGGGGCTGCAGGGCAGACTGCCGGCGTAAATTTGAGGGTATTTGCGTCCCTGTGGGGTGAAGCGTGTAGGAATTACAGCCCTCTTTATAGCCCCCCCCCCCCCCATCGTCTCTGGGCTCGTGGCGCTGCTGACTGGTGAAATGCATGATGGGAGAACCGGTACGGCAGCTCGAGGAGAGTAGCCCCGCCCCTCCCCCTCCCCGCCGGGTTGCATAACGGCGCTTTCTCTCGCCCAATTCCGGTATTACCCGTCGAGCGACTGCCTCTGCGGCGGGACGCCAGCACCCTGCCCCCCCCGCCCCCGCCCCCAGGGGCCCTGATCAGGTGTGCTGCAGCACCTGCAGCTCCTCCACCTGCAGCTCGAGCACCTGCTCCAGCGCCTGCTCCAGCGCCTCCTCCTGCTCCTGCACGCTCTTTAGACATCACTCACTCAGGGCCTGGGGCGGGACCGCCCTCCTGCTCAAGAGCAGACAGGCTAATGGCCTAGTCCACACACACACACACACACTCACACACACACACACACACACACACTCACACACACACACACACACACACACACTCTCACACACACACACACACACACACACACACACACACACACACACACACACACACCACACACACACACCACTCTCACACACACACACACACACACTCACACACACACACACACACACACACACTCTCACACACACACACACACACACCACACACACACACACACAACTCACACACACACACACACACACACTCACACACACTCACACACACACTCACACACACACACACCACACACACACACACACACACACCTCACACACACACACACACACACACACACACACACTCACACACACACACACACACACACACACACACACACCACACACACACGCACACACACTCACACACACGCACACACGCACACACACACACACACACACACACGCGCACGCACACACACACACACACGCATGTACACGCACACACACACACACACACACACACTCACACACACACACACACACATATACACACACGCACGCACACACGCACACACACGCACACACGCACACGCACACACACTCTCACACGCGCACACGCACACACACACATGTATACATGCAGGCACACACGCGCACACACACACACACACACACACACACACACACACACACACACACACATATATATACACATACATGCAGGCACACGCGCGCGCGCACACACAAATATATATACACATGCAGGCACATACACACACACACACACACTCTCACACACACACACACACACACACACACACACATATATATACACATACATGCAGGCACACGCACGCGCGCGCACACACACACAAATATATATACACATGCAGGCACATACACACACACACACACACACACATATGTACATGCAGGCACACACTCACACACACACATGTACATGCAGGCACATACACGCACACACACACACACATGCATGTCTATATTTAGATGTATGCACGCACACACCCACGCCTGTTCCCATGGCGTGTTTTTGGGATTGGCCGATCACACAGTAATCACAAAGGCGCTGTTTTTGTGTCGTGGCATGTCCTGGCTCGTTCTGAACGACATGTTTTTGTGTGTGTGTCTGTGTGTGTGTGTGTGCTCTGCTTTCTGCCATTCAAGTGAAGGACATCAGACAGCGACTGAAATATATTTGGGCCCTTATGATGTATTGTATGAATATGGACCTAAATAAAGAATTAAAATGTGTTGGGACAGAGCTCAGCCTGGGTAATTTAGCTCTTTATTTTAGAGCTGTTTGTGCGTCAAACGCGCTCTCCTGCTCTGTGAGGCTTTCTTCCTTCTTTATTTCCTCTCTGACTCCTCTCTTCCCTGACTCACTCAGCCCTGAGTTTTATGGCTGAATTAATAAATAAAAAAATACATTTTTATTTTAAAAACAGAGAAAATATGTTAAAAAAGAAAAGAAATCAACAAACCTGATTCATGTCTCCCCTCCTGCAGCCACCATGTCGGACGCGGACAAGTTCCTGTATGTGGACCGAAACCTGATCAACAACCCCCTGGCGCAGGCCGACTGGGCCTCCAAGAAGCTGGTGTGGGTGCCGTCGGAGCGGCTGGGGTTCGAGCCGGGCTCGGTGAAGGAGGAGCGCGGGGACGAGTGCACGGTGGAGCTGGCCGACTCCGGCAAGAAGGTGAAGGTCAACAAGGACGACATCCAGAAGATGAACCCGCCCAAGTTCAGCAAGGTGGAGGACATGGCCGAGCTCACCTGCCTGAACGAGGCGTCCGTGCTGCACAACCTGAAGGAGCGGTACTACTCCGGCCTCATCTACGTGAGTACCCCGAAAACGCTGAGCACCCCACCCCGATAACCCTAAACCCTTATCCCTGCACCCCATCCCTACTCTGCCCCACCCCTACAGCACCCCTATTCTGATACTCTCTGAGTAACCTGAGAGACACTGCCCCCCCCCCCCAGCCTGCAACTGGGTGAAAACCAGGGAAGGGTCTTTTCTGGCCTCTTTAGGGCTGCTGATCTGCTGTATCCCCCCCCGGCCACCCAAAAGGGTTCATCGTTCAAGTGCACACTGACCCTCAGAGGCTTAAACTTGTATATCTGGCTCCCGTTCAGAAGGCTGATTTTGATTAGTGAGTCACAGCTTTTACACAATGATTGGAATTTTATTTTTCAGTACTCTGGTGTTTTACACGTCCGGGAAGGACGATGTTATCCAGCTGTCCCAGGACAGCGCTGGGGGTCCCTGTCCCCCTGTGGACCAGTGTCCCGGGACAGCACTGGTGTCCCCCTGTGGACCAGTGTCCCGGGACAGCACTGGTGTCCCCCTGTGGACCAGTGTCCCGGGACAGTGCTGGTGTCCCCCTGTGGACCAGTGTCCCGGGACAGCGCTGGTGTCCCCCTGTGGACCAGTGTCCCGGGACAGCGCTGGTGTCCCCCTGTGGACCAGTGTCCCGGGACAGCGCTGGGGGTCCCCTGTGGACCAGTGTCCCGGGACAGCGCTGGGGGTCCCCTGTGGACCAGTGTCCCGGGACAGCGCTGGTGTCCCCCTGTGGACCAGTGTCCCGGGACAGCGCTGGTGTCCCCCTGTGGACTGGTGTCCCGGGTTGAGGGGCGCTGGGGGTCCCCCTGTGGACCGAGGTCCCGGACTGAGGGGTGTGAAGCTGCTCTTGGTTCTGCTGCTCTCTCTCCACCTTCTCCTGTTCTCACAATGTGCCATAAACAGGAAACGGCCGGGAACAATGCTCCCCTGCTGGAGTGGGGTGGGGTGGGTGGGGGGGGGGGTGGGGGGGAGGAGGAGGAGGAGGAGGAGGAGGAGGGGGGGAGGGGGGGGGGGTCGGAGGGGAGGGGGGGTGAAGTTGCTGTTGGATCAGAGCACAGTTTGGAGCTGTAGGAGTCTCTCGTGAAGGCCTGGACATGGAATGTAAATTGTGTCGCAATTTGTTATTGTTGACTCAAAATTGATGGCGTCCACCCCCCCCCCCCCCCCCCCCGCCCCGCCCTGGCGTAGGGGGCTGGAAGCAGTTAGGCTGCAGCACGGGCCGAAAACCCTGCCCTAACAACCGCCCTAACAACCGCCCCAACGGCGGAACGAGAGGGAGAGGGGGAGAGAGGGGGAGAGGGGAGAGGGAGAGGGGGGGGAGAGGGAGAGGGAGAGAGGGGGACTGCACTGCGAGAAGGAGGGATGACTGAGGAGGGTGGGGGCGAAATGGCCGACCTTTCTTTCACCAAGATGGCGTACGGTCGTTCACACGAACGCCAGCGTGTTGCAGTGCGTCGGTCCAGAGCCGTGCCTTCAGGTCAGTGGCTCCAAAGGACCAAGAAGAGATGAGATGGAATGAACATCGCCTTAGGACGCAGGAAAAGAAAGGAGAAAATAAGAAAACAAGAAAGAAAGAAAGAAAGAAAGGGGGATGGGAAGGTGGAGGAGAGCTGGAGAAGTGTGGGCTAGTGGGCGGGGCTCTTTGAACCGCTCCCAGGCCCCACCCACCCTGTTGCAACACGGTGACATCACAATAGGAAGTGGCCGGGTGGGTGGGGCCTGGGTGACTGTGAGGTTCCGCCTGGAGAGGGCGTGTCTCCCAGTGAGTTATTGGTAGGTCAGGGAAGTGGAGAGGTGAGGAAGAGGAGGAAGGAGAGTGCCGAAATGTGTGTCGTTCCGCCCCCTCCTGCCTCGCAGAATCCCGCCGCGGTCGCTGGCGACGGACACCGCCGTCCCGCCCCGCCAGTTTAGCGCAGCCCTGCGCGGAGGCGTGTCCCCCCCGGTCGTCTCTGGCACTGTCCCGGAGCGGTCTGTTTAACGGGGCGAGCCGCTCAGCAGCTCTGCCGGCGGCCATTTTGCCCGCTCGTGATGCGGCACATTCCTGCCGCGCGCGTCCCCCGTCCCGAGCGCCGTGGCCCGATTCGCTTGGGTCTAATCCCCTAACGGACCACAGCCAGCGCTGCGCGCTCCTCAGCTATGCTGAGTGTTCTGTACCATACAGCAGGGCAGATTGACCCCCCCCTCTCTCTCTCTCTCTCTCTCTCTCTCTCTCTGTCTGTCTGTCTCTGTTTCTCCCTCTCTCCCTCCCTCCCTCTCCTCTCTCTCTCTCTCTCTCTCTCTCTCTCTCTCTCTCTCTCTCTGTCTGTCTGTCTGTTTCTCCCGTTTCTCCCTCCCTCCCCTCCCCTCCCTCTCCTCTCTCCCTCTCTCTCCCTCCTCTCCCTCCCCCTCCTCTCCTCCTCTCCTCCTCTCCTCTCTCTCTTCTCTCCCTCTCTCTCTCCTCTCTCTCTCTCCTCTCTCTCTCTCTCTCCTCTCCTCTCTCTCTCTCTCTCTCTCTCTCTCCAACTCCCTCCCTCCCACCTCTCTCTTCTCCCCCTCTCTCCCCCCCTCTCCCTCTCCTCCCCTCTCTCTCCTCTCTGTCTCTCTCTCTCTCTCTCTCCTCTCTCTCTCTCTCCTCTCTCTCCCCTCTCTCATCCCCTCTCTCCCCCTCTCTCCCCCTCCTGTCTCTCCTCCTCTGTCTCTCTCTCTCTCCCCCCCCCCCCCCCCCTCTCTCTCTCTCTCTGGTGGGTGGAGTGCAGTACAGGCCTGTGCGCTCTGATGGTCAGAAGTGCGCTTTATAAATATCCTGGAACACTTCTGTAAACTTTCAGAGGAAAAGCCACATGCTGCACGGGGCTCTGTGCTGACATTTTGTTCCACCGAGCACATGCTGTCCCAAGTAGAAAAATCAAGGAGCGCACACATGCTTTCTAATAACTAGATGTGCTCCTAAATGATATTTGGGGTTGGCACATCGCTTTTTGGGAGCGAATGCAGCTGGGCCCTGCTGAAGACCCTCGGGGAAAGCTTTCAGTTGGCCCAAAGAGCCTTTCTAGCCGATCCCCTTCAATCAGCTGATTTTTAGAAAGTTTAACTGCTGAATTTCTAGATTGTCTGCTGCTGTGGTATATTCATCCAGCTCAGTACTGTATTGTCCCAGCTGGGGAAACCTATCTAGCAGCAAACCTAAAAAAAAAAATTAAATTAAAAAAAGTAAAACCATGATACAACTGCAGCGATGCATACACAACTATCACCATAGAATAAAAGACACTATTTAGATTTGTGGAGACCCTGTGCACAAACACTGCACACAGGATATACAATAAGAATTGAAGGTAGTAGCTAGAAATGCAGCCCGCAGTGCGAATAAACAATAGATCAGGGCTGTGAGCAGGAGGGGACCGGGCCTGTCCACCTACGCGTGGCTCGTTCTTACAGAAACTATCTTTTGAGTTGAGTGTCTTTGATAAAGGACTGTTGTTCTTTTACGGAGGATTATTTTCGGAGAGTTGAGTGTCTTTGATGACGGACTGTAGCCCTGAAGCCCCCCCCCCGGCGCGTGTTCGGGGCTGCGGGTCGTCGCGGCGACGGCGGGTGACGCTTCCCCTCTGTGTTCCAGACGTACTCGGGGCTCTTCTGCGTGGTGATCAACCCGTACAAGAACCTGCCCATCTACTCGGAGGAGATCGTGGAGATGTACAAGGGCAAGAAGCGGCACGAGATGCCCCCCCACATCTACGCCATCACGGACACCGCCTACCGCAGCATGATGCAGGGTGAGGCACGCCCCCTGCTCCTCGTCTCCCCTCCTCTTCCTCACCGTCTTCATCCGTTTGCCCCACCGTGCACTCACTCGCTCACTCCCTCTCTCACCCTCCCTCTCCCTCACTCCCTCCCTCGATCCCTCTCCCTCACTCTCTCTCTCTCCCTCTCCCTGTCCCTCACTCCCTCACTCCCTCTCCATGCCATTTTGCATGACGGAGGTGGCGGGGGAAGTGGTAAGGAAGCGAGCGGGGGGGGGGGGGGGGGGGGGGGGTACGGGTGTAGGCTGTGGGGGGTTAGGGTTAATTGGCTTGCTGATTAAAACCGTTTCCAGTCACAGGAAGCCGGATATCGACTTCCTGTCTGTGGCGAGGGCACTTCCTGGTGTACAGACAAAACTTTTGTGTGCTCTGGAGATTAGTCACACCCTGTACGGTACACCCTATATGTGTGTGTGTGTGTGTGTGTGTGTGTGTGTATATATGCATATAAGTATTGATGAGTTACATATGTATATATATGAAACTCTTGTACATAGAGCGTGCGTGCAGTGTGAAGGCTGCTGTAGACGGTTCACTGAAGGCCGTGTGGCCGTGTGGTTGCAGACTGCGCAGCTCGTCTGCGCTGGGCTGTCCTGCCCGTGTGCTGCGCTCTGCAATGCAGCCTGTGTGAGAGCGGCGGGTTCTTGCGTAACCTGTTTTTGCGTCGTGTTCTTCTCCACCGTACGCACTCTGCACTTCCAGCCGTCCTGCTCCTTACTCCACGCAGGAGTCACTATGTGCGCTGTGGTGTTTTAAATGGTGTTCCTCTCTCTCTCTCTCTTCCTCCCTCTCTCTTTCCCTCTCCCAGACCGCGAGGACCAGTCCATCCTCTGCACGTGAGTCTCATCTTAAACGCTCTGGCTGCAGGTTTTATGGTTTGTGTTGTATTTGTCATTGTGGGTTGTTTTCTTACACCCTCCTGTGCTCCCTTATGCTCTTTCTCTCTCTCCTCCCTCCCTCTCTCTCATACCTCCTCTCTCCTCTCCTCCCTCCTGGTCTTTTCCCTCTCTCCTCTCTCCTCTCCTCTCCTCTTCTCCCTCCCTCCCTCTCTCCTCTCCTCCCTCCCTCCCTCTCTCCTCTCTTCTCCCTCCCTCCCTCCCTCTCTCCTCTCTCCTCCCTCCCTCCCTCTCTCCCTCTCCTCTCCTCTCTCCTCCCCTCCCTCCCTGCCTCTCTCCTCTCCTCTCTCCTCCCCTCCCTCCCTGCCTCTCTCCTCTCCTCTCTTTCAGAGGGGAGTCCGGTGCGGGGAAGACAGAGAACACTAAGAAGGTGATCCAGTATTTGGCGCACGTGGCTTCATCCCACAAGACCAAGAAAGACCAGGTGAGCCCCCCCCCCCCCCCCCCCCCCATTATTGTCAGGGCTGTGGAAGGTTAGACTGCGTTAGAGGAGCGTTGGAGGAGCGTTAGCCGAGCGTTAGAGGAGCGTTAGAGGAGCGTTGGAGGAGCGTTAGAGGAGCGTTAGAGGAGCGATGCCCTGTGTCTGGAGCGCAGCAGGCCTGGTCTCGGCCTGGGGAGGCAGTTAAGAGCTGATCTGGGATCAGCCCGTCCGGAGGAGATGTGCAGGCCTTGTGTTGAGCTTGTTTCTCTCTCTCTGTCCCCAGACCCACGCAGTCCTGTCACATGTGAGTTACACTCTTACTGACCCAACCCTCGTCCTCCCTCCCTCCCTCCCTCCCTCTCTCTCTCTCTCTCTCGCTCTCTCTTTCTCTCTCTCTCTCTCTCTCTCTCTCTCTCTCTCTCACCCCATCACCACGCCCGTCTTTCGTGTCTGCTGGAGAGCTCTCTGTGGCGGGTTTTTTCGAGGGTCCGACGGAAGTCTGGGTCACATGACACGGGCGGGGCTCGGAGGACTTGGGAACTTGGGGGTGGGGGGGGGGGGGGCTTTGAATATTCACACGGACAAGAACGGCGTTTTAGCCCTGGCAGTGTGCGGAGTGAGGGGGGGGCCTGTGTACAGTTAAGTTTCACCCCCCCCCTCCCCGCCGCGTTCGGCTGTTCTTGTCCGTTTGAAGTGGGCGTCGTCGTCTGCAGCCTGTTTGTGCGACGCATTCCCTGTGCATTCTGGGGCCCCGTTTGCGCTGCGGTTATTTTGTGCTTGTGTGTGCGTGCGTGTGTGCGTGAGAGTGTGAGAGTGTGCGTGCATGTGAGTGTGCGTGTGAGTGTGCGTGAGAGTGTGAGAGTGTGCGTGTGTGTGTGTGCGTGAGAGTGTGAGAGTGTGTGCGAGCGTGCGTGCATGTGAGAGTGCGAGAGTGTGTGTGTGCGTATGTGTGTGAGTGTGTGTGCGCCTGTTGTGTCCTCGCTGGTATATAAACTCGTGAGTTTGTGTGTGTCTGCTGGTGTGCCTTCCTGCCTGTGGTGTTGGACACCGTCAATACGCTCTGTGCAGCTCAAAATGGCCTTAACCTCGTCTCCCTTTCTCTGTATGAAGTGTGCGTGTGCGTGTGTGTGTGTGTGTGTGTGTGTGTGTGTGTGTGTGTGTGTGTGAATTTGTCTGTGCGGGTCTGTTTGTGTGTGTGTCCGTACATGCGACTCTGTGTTAAGGACGTGCAGAAGGTAAGTGTGCTGTGGGGTGTTTTTATGGCAGAATAGACGTGTGGAATCTTGTGTTTGCATAAGCACAGCCAGGCACAGCTCAGCACAGTGCAACACAGCACAGCTCAGCACAGCACAGCCATCATAAAGCCTTCCCCACTGCCACACGCTCACGCTGTCGCACGCTGGTCGCCATGGCGTCCTGAGGGACACGGTGGCCGGGCTAAGGACGCTAGCGCGCGGTAGCGACTGCCTTCGCTGTCGCGCGGCTGGCTGTCCTCGGTGTCCATCACGGTGAGTGCGCCAGTTCTGACCAATGGGGAGGGCTTTGCTTTCTGGTGGGTGACGCTCATTGGGCGGAAACCGTCGCCGTGTACCGCTTCGCCACGCCCCCTTTTTTTCCCCGCTTGCCGCGCCGCCGCTTACGTCGCGTCCGTCCGACGGACTCGCCCGCTCCCCCCCGGCGGCGCCGATCCGCAGTCCGGGTCGGCTGGTGGCGTGTGCGCTTCCCGCCGTTCCCCCGTTTTTCCACAGCGCTTTCCGGCTGCTCCTCCCCCCTGCAGCGAGGCCCCGGGGTCGCCCCTGCGTGGACGAGCCGGCCGGCCGCCCGCTCTCTCAGCGATGCAGGCGGCCATTTAAAAAAAAAATGACACGGGTGACCTTGGGCCTGCGCCATGAAATGCATTTTATGGGACGTGCGTTACCCGATGTGTCCAACAGGGGGAGCTGGAGAAGCAGCTGCTGCAGGCCAACCCCATTCTGGAGGCTTTCGGTAACGCCAAGACGGTGAAGAACGACAACTCCTCCCGATTCGTAAGCACCCCTCGGTTTCGCTCTGTTAGACTGTAGTCAGTGATGCTGTAATTAGGGGTGTGACCCCCCTGCAGGACGTCCTGCGCTGGGTGGGGGCTCAGTGTAACCAGCATGCCCCCTCTCCCCACAGGGCAAATTCATCCGGATCAACTTTGACGTCAACGGATACATCGTGGGAGCCAACATCGAGACCTGTATCCTTCCAGCGCTCCACCTGCAGGCCCACGCATGAAGCCAGTGTGTTACAAACCGGCTTCTGCTCTTCTGCTTCTTCCTTTAGAGGGGAGCGGACAGTTCGCCCTCGTTTAGTGTTCAGTTTTTGTGTTCAGATGGGGGAAAGCGTTATAAATGGAGATGGGATCACGGTGCAGAAGGTCCCGTGGTGGGGGGGGGGATTCGAAGATTAGGAAGTTATAGCCATTTTTTTATTCATTTAAAAAAAAAAAGCGAGACTGAAATTGAAGAGGGTCACCATGAAATACAGGTATCTCTCTGGTGGGCAGCTGGGAAAGCTGTTGTTGTTTGAGCAAGCCGCTCAGAGGTTTCGTTTTGCCTGCACAGGACACACTGAAGCATTAGTGACTCGTGATTGTGCTCTCTGGACTGACCGTGCCGCTGCTTTGATGTTCTTCTGCGTTGTGTGGGGTCGATCGGTCTGAGAACTGCGTGGGTGACAGGCGGTCTCCATAGCGATCGTATTACAAACGATGCTACTGCTTTGTGAGACGTTGCGTTAGCGTACAGGAACGCCGCCCCCGTTGGCGGTAAAAGCGCGCGGCGGTATATTTGGGTTGCGTTTCCCCCTCCTTGACTCCGCCCCCCCCCCCCCCAGACCTGCTGGAGAAGTCTCGCGCCATTCGCCAGGCCAAAGAGGAGAGGACCTTCCACATCTTCTACTACCTGATGACCGGGGCCGGGGACCGGATGCGCTGTGAGCAGGGCCGCCGTCGCCACGGTTCCCCCCCCCCTCGGGGGGGGGGGGGGGTTTGGGGGGGCTGTGTGCGCTGGGCTGTGTTTTAACCCTTTCCTCTCCTCTCCTCTCCTCTCCTGTTCACCAGCGGAACTGTGTCTGGAGGGCTACAACAACTACCGCTTCCTGTCCAATGGCAACGTGACCATCCCGGGCCAGCAGGACAAGGACATGTTCGTGGAGACCATGGATGCCATGAAGATCATGGGAATTCCTGAGGAGGAGCAGATCGGTTTGCTGAAGGTGGTCTCCGCTGTTCTCCAGCTGGGGAACATGAGCTTCAAGAAGGAGCGTCACTCAGACCAGGCCTCCATGCCCGACGACACAGGTACCCTGCAGTTCACGATGTCCCAATAGTGTGGGAGCTTAAAGTTCCATTTCTGTGCCATTTTAAAAATATAATTCCGGCTTGGAAATGACAGTCCCGAAGTGTTTCAGTTTGGTGCTGTCTATGTCTTACTAGAAGCTTCCGGCCATGCGATCGTGCTTCTGCTAAGACTCTAACTGGATTAAATCTGCTCTGCTCTGTCCTGGGAGTGTCCATTCCTCAATTATAATTCAGCTCTTACATACAATGTGCACGCTGATAATTGTGTATTCCCCTCATAATTTTTGGAGGACAGTCTCTGAGGTGTGTTTAGTATCACTCTAAACCTCAACCCCTTCCTCCCCGCCCCCCCCAGCTGCCCAGAAGGTGTCCCACCTGATGGGGATGAACGTGACGGACTTCACGCGGGCCATCCTGTCCCCCAGGATCAAAGTGGGGCGGGACTACGTGCAGAAGGCCCAGACGCAGGAGCAGGCCGAGTTCGCGGTGGAGGCCCTGGCCAAGGCCACCTACGAGCGGATGTTCCGCTGGCTGGTCATGCGCATCAACAAGGCGCTGGACAAGACCAAGCGCCAGGGCGCCTCCTTCATCGGCATCCTCGACATCGCCGGCTTCGAGATCTTCGAGGTAGTCCCTCGGACGGCCGGATCCCCGTCCCGTGTTTACCTTCTGGGTAGTGCCGTTTACAAACAGGCTGTCGCACAAACGTTTGCAAGAGGGATTTAAAAAACTTATAATAAAAATCGGGGTACTAGCAGTTGAGACAATTTGGGCGGAAAAAATTGTGACTGAACTGCATTCCAAACTGAAAATGGGAGGAAGTGGGAAAGAATAACGCAGTAAACACAAAGGCGTCTTGGAGAAAAACAGGCCGGGGCCTTTTAAGGACAACAGGGCCGCCAGCGGTCTCTGTGATTGACAGAATAATGCTTGGAAGAGGCGGGGCCAGTGAGCGTGTGCAGGTTTGGCTTTTGCAGTGTGTGTTGTGTTCACGTCTACCCATTAACCCTTTAAGGTGTGTGATCACAAATGTGTGATTAGAATGCTCTTAACTGAACACTCTAATGCTGATGATGTCACAATCACTGCTGGTGATTTAAAGCAGTGGAGTTCTAGAATGCTGACTCAGAATTTTGTGGAATAAACATTCCAAAACACCTTCTCTTCCAAGGATTAAGTGTGCTTCTGCCCCCCCTTTTCCCCTCTTCCAGCTGAACTCCTTCGAGCAGCTGTGCATCAACTACACCAACGAGAAGCTGCAGCAGCTCTTCAACCACACCATGTTCATCCTGGAGCAGGAGGAGTACCAGCGGGAGGGCATCGAGTGGAGCTTCATCGACTTCGGCCTGGACCTGCAGCCCTGCATCGAGCTCATCGAGAAGCCCGTGGGTGTCTCTCCGTCCCCTTCTCTCCCTCTCCATTTCTCTGTCTTCCTCTCTGCCTCTGCTTTTTCTCCTTTTTTCCTTGCCTCTCCCTCCCATTCTCTTCTCGTTATCCTCCTCCCATCCCTCCCTCCCTCTCTCTCTCTGTGTCCTTCTGTCTCTCTCTGTCCCTCACAATCTCCATCTGTCTCTTCCCTGATCTCTCTGTCTCTTTCCCCTCTCTCTCTCTCTCTCTCTCTCTCTCTCTCTCTCTCTCTGCAGTGGGGGGGTGTGTGGGCGGGGCTTGGTTATGGGGAATGGCTGGCACGCTGGTTCCCATTCCAGCTGCAGCCCTTTAATTGGTCTGAGTTTAGCTTTCGGCTGAAATATGATCTCCAGAGAGCCCTTCTGCGCTAAGTGCCCTGTGAAAGTAATGTTCTGCTTGGCGTGCTCTGCTTCTAATTAAACGCGACTCTCAACGAATGAATTGACTTTCAGTTCTCTTAACTTCCGCCTGCCAAAAAGCATTCTCCTGTGTTGTCAGTCAAGCCAATTAGGAGTTAAGTTCTTAGAAAGTAAACAATGAATTGATCGGGTAATTAAGCTAAAGTTGTATGGGTGTGCATTGCTTCCAGTAATGCAAGAATAAATAAAGATGGATCACTTTTTTTTTTTTCTAATTCAAGTGTAAGTAATTAAACCTTTTGTTTCAGTTGAGACTGCTGTTCAGTAATGTGTGTAGAGTTGAGTTTCAGTCCAGTGGTTAGTCAGAGGGTCTGTTGGATGTAGACTCAGTGGGGGTGTCAGAGGGGCTTGGTGGGGGGGATGTTTGCTGTGCTGACCCCGCCCCCCCCCTCCGGTTCTCCCCCCTGTCCCATCCAGGCCAGCCCCCCTGGGATCCTGGCCCTGCTGGATGAGGAGTGCTGGTTCCCCAAGGCCACGGATAAGTCCTTTGTGGAGAAGGTGGTCCAGGAGCTGGGTACTCACCCCAAGTTCCACAAGCCCAAGAAACTGAAGGACGAGGCGGACTTCTGCGTCGTGCACTACGCTGGCAAGGTAAGGGTCCGAGCGCCCGGCCGGGCCTTTTCACCCAGGGGAGGGCTTACAGCGCTCATGAGTAGGGCCAGCGAGTCCTCATTCCGGCTGCCCCTAGATAAAACCACGGCACGGTTAGGAAACGGCAGAGTCCTTCCCTGGAGCCTAACACTGACCGTGTCGCTAAGAGGGACCATCTCTGCTGCCACCACGGTCCGTTTAACCCTTTAAAGGTGTGAAGTGATTAGAATGTTCTTAACTGAACATTCTAATTGCAAATATGTGATTAGAATGTTCTCACCTGAACATTCTATTGCTGATGTAACAGTCACCAGTGGTAATTGAACGCAATGGAGTTCTGGAACACTGACTTAGAATTTTGAAAAAACGTTTTGAGAAACCAATTCTTCTGACAGGGAATTGCCCTTTGAAATGAGTTTAAAGGGCTAGCTGTATGAATAAAACACATACAGCAGCCGATTGGCCTCCTCATAAGTTTTCCTCAGCCTTTGTCAGGTGGCTCGGTTAGCTGAGGTTCGCTTGATTCATAAAGTTACTTTTTCTTTCATTTAAAATGGCTTTACAATGGGGGGGGGGTGTGAGGGGGCCTGTTGCTTTCCTCGAAGGACATAAAGGTTGAGAGATGGATGCCCGTTGTTGGGAGATGACGTTTGACCTTTGACCCACCCTGTAGGTGGACTACAAGGCTGACGAGTGGCTGATGAAGAACATGGACCCCCCTGAACGACAACGTGGCCACCCTGCTGAACCAGTCCTCCGACAAGTTTGTGTCCGAGCTGTGGAAGGACGGTGAGCGAGGGGGAGGGGGAGTGGTGGGGGTGGGGGTGTCGTATTCATGGTGGAAACTACTTGAGTTATTTTCTTCTTCATAATTAAAAAACGAAAATGAGTTATGAATGCATTCAGCACTATCTAGCAGCCAGAAATGAACTGAGAAGCTCCAGAAGCTATAAGTACACAGTTCAGCCTGTCAGAATAGCTGTGGACTATTTTGGCTGAGAGTTTTAGATGTGTGGAAGCTAATGAAGCTGTGTAGCGGTTTCCTGGGTAAATGGAGCAGGTTCTCTCCGCTGCGCTGGCTCTGCTCAAATTCAGAGCTCTGTTTCTGCTCTCCTACCTGTACCTGGAGTGGCCACTCCTCCTGTCTTTTTTGCATCTTTTCCCCGTCCGTCGCTTCATTCTGTCCTTCTCTTTCTCACTCCCCCTTCTCTCCCTCTCTCCTGTCTCCCTCCCTCCATCCCCTCTGAGGTGCAGAGTCAGAGCCTGTCTGTCCCTTCATACTGTCCTCTTTCCTTCTTTCTTGCTCCCTCCCTCCTTCCTTCCCTCCCCCCCTCCTCTCAGAGGTACAGAGTCTGAGAGCTTACTTATTCCAGACTTCCCTTTGCTCCATGTAAACTCTGGTGACTGGTTTCTCTTTTTTTAAAATCTCTTCTGCTCCCCCCTTTCTTTTCCTCCCCCCCCACCTTTGTCTCTCTTCTCTCTCTCCCGGCTCCCTTCTGTGGCTTCTAGCTTTGTTTTATAGTTCTCATTCTCTCTCTCTCTCTCTCTCTCTCTCTCTCTCTCTCTCTCTCTCTCTCTCTGCCTCTGCAGTTTTCCCTCCCTCGTTTGTCCTCGTTCCTGTTTTTAGCCTCTCCTTTCATAGCCGATCAAACATGCCAATGTTCAGTGCCCTTATTTGAACTGTTTAATAAATGAGTTTGCCTACTTCTCGCTGTTTTTGTCCCCTCCAGCCCTCTGTACATTGGAGCCAGCTGTCCTATCAGTCTCTCTCACTGAACCCCTCCTTCTCTCCCTCTGTATAATAGTGTGGTTTGAGGCCCCCTGGTGTTGGTCATTGGTACTGCAGAAAAGGGTATCTACTGCATGGGTGTGACTCTTGTTATCCACTACATAAATCCACCTGAAGTACTGCAGCCAGCGTGCACACATACTGATGTGATGATGTGGGACCCACAGTGGGTGTGGTGTACGTTCAGTGTGCTACGTGTGTCATCACAGCGTTTTATCCCTTTTTGGGGGGAAAGTATAGCCATCCGACATGCTCGTAATGCACTTCTCCATGGGTGTGTTTTTGCATACGTGGTGTAGACTCAGGGTAATGCTCCATCTGCACACACACGTGTAGCGATGCATGCGTAAGTGGAACACGTGTGCACAGAGGTGGAAAATCCGGGTCCGTGAAGCAGTCCTCTCCAGTGTTTTTGTTCCAGTCCCGCTGGATTTGTAGCGAAGGGCAGTTCTTCGGCCAGGAGGTGGAGCGAATCGGTGGAATGAGCTGGCCGAGTTCATGAGTGGAGGGGAGACACGGCAGAACTTTTTTTTTTTTTTTTTTAACTAATCGCTGACCCCTGGACTTTCCACCTCTGCGTGCACACGTGACGGGAAATGGACCCGTAGATACTGAGTTCACGCACAGATACACACCTGTACACGCACACACACACACACACACACACCTGCTGTCACTCTTTCATAGTCCACGCCTCCCACTGCATCCGTTTGGCTCGGTTTGCTGTGTGACCCCGCCCCCCCCCCCCCCCCCCCCCCCCCCCACACACTTCACTGCCATCGTTTCCTGTCTCTCTTCCTCATCCCTCCCTCCTCCTCCTCCCCATTTGTTCACCGAGTGCCTCCACGCGCCTCCTTGTGAAAGTGCAGAGTCCTCCTTGATGGGAGGTGCAGGTTGTAAGTTGACGCCCACCTCAGTGGGAGGGAGTTCGAGTGCGAAGTTCACCTGTTCAAGCATCTCTTCTCCCTCCCTCTCCCCCAACCCCCTCGCCCCCTCCCCTTATTCCTCTGTGTCCCCTCTCTCTTCCTCCTCCTCCCTCCTCCTCAGTGGACCACATCGTGGGTCTGGACAAGGTGGCGGGCATGTCGGAGTCCATCCCCGGCGCCTTCAGGACACGCAGGGGCATGTTCCGCACGGTGGGTCAGCTCTACAAGGAGCAGCTGGCCAAGCTCATGGCCACCCTGAGGAACACCAACCCCAACTTCGTCCGCTGCATCATCCCCAACCACGAGAAGAAGGTGCGCTGCCCCCCCCCCCCCCCCCCCCCCCGGCTGCCGGCTCCAATCCTGGAATGTGGCACAGCCACTGTACCTTTGCGAGGAAATGCTTAATCTGAACTGCATTCGTAATTGCACTGAAATGTAAAGGGGTGACGTCATACCCTAACAGGCTTTTAATAATTAGATTGGACTGCAGCACTAATCCAAACACAACGTCTACTACGGTGACCACCACCAGCATCATCACCACCTCACATTACGATGCTAGCCGTAATTCTGGTGGTAGAAAAGTTAATGTTATATAATCTAAATAATTTTAATAGCAGTAGTGCTCACAAGTTCTCAGAGTTGGGTAATGGTAGTGAGAGATGTTATGGTTTCATCTTTAATTAAATGTGCTGAAATATGCCGTCATCTTTAACTCTGTTCCCTTCTGCTAGTAAATGAGTATTTGCTTTCATATTATGGCCTCCATATCCCACAATCCTCCTTTCCTTCCCTGTTATGGCCTTCATATCCCATAATCCTCCTGTTCTCCCTTTCCCTAGGCTGGTAAGCTGGAGCCGCACCTGGTCCTGGACCAGCTGAGGTGTAACGGTGTTCTGGAGGGGATCCGTATCTGCAGACAGGGCTTCCCCAACCGCATCGTCTTCCAGGAGTTCCGCCAGAGGTGGTCCCGGGACGGGCTGCAGATTAGGGCTGGGGGGGGCCTTGGGGGGGCAGCGTAGTGTAATGGGTAGTGAACTGGGCTTGTAGTGCAAAGGTAATGCAGGTTCAATTCCCAGGTAGGAAACTGTCGTTGTTCCCATGAGCAAAGGTACTTTAACCTGCATAGCTCCAGTACACTGTGTATTCGTCAGTGCATATTCAGCTGCATAAATGGATACTGTGTTTAAACAAAAAACGTGGTGGAAGTCGCTCTGCATGAGAGTGTCTGCTGAATGCCAGTGATGTAAATTTCTCACCCCTCTGCTGTCCCGTTCCCTCTTCCTGTCCGCCCCGGTGGAGAGGGGCTTACTGGCCGGGCGTCCGGGCCGCGCCCGTGTCGGTGTGCTCTCGGCGGCGCTGCGTGTGGCCTGCTCCCGATCGCTGAGCACCGCAGAGACGCTGTGGCATTACGCACTTAACGCAGCGCGCTAATAACAGTCATAGATTCAGCGGGACTGAAACCCGACCGGCTGCACGCTGTGGAACGCAGAGAAGTGTGCAATTAGAGGACTCCCAATTACAGGGGGCTGCCTGTTATTCCAGCAGGTTCAAAGGGGGGGGGGGGGGGGGGGATTGGGCTTACCGCTAATTTAATTGCGAAGGGAAAATAAACACCCACAATATCCGTCTAATGAAGGTGTTAGACGTCTGCACAGAGGTGGTGATGACACGTTGCTTTTGTCTTTTGGGTTTTGAAGTGCGGGCCCTTTTGCCTGTGTGTGATCCACCCAGGCTTGTTCACACGGGCGTCTTTGGCTTGAGAGCCCGTGCCTTACCCGACCGCACCCTTGTGTGTGTGTGTGTGTGTGTGTGTGTGTGAGTGAGTGTGTGTGTGTGAGTCTGTGAGTGTGTGTGTGTGTGAGTGTGAGTGTGAGTGTGAGTGTGTGTGTGAGTGTGAGTGTGTGTGTGAGTGTGTATAACGTGAGCGGCTGCTGCCCTGCTGTGTGTGCAGGACAGGGCTTATTCTCCTGAGGCTCGCTCCAGAGTCAGGCGCCAGGTGTGCAGACACCCCGGTTTAGCCGTAGTTGGGCGTCTTTCCTGCTGACTCGCTGTCCCGCGGCGCTGTCTGGTGTCACCAAACGATGCGAGAGCGGCCTGGTGGCTTTACGGATGAGGCATCTTGCCCGTAACTGTGGACAGAATGGCGAAGTTGAGCAATAAAAACAAGTCCGGTGCTAATTTGGTCTCCAAGCAGCATTAACGGGCTCCAGCACGGGTTTCCTGGGTTCTGATCGACTTCACATTACATCACAGGCATTTAGCTGACGCTCTTATCCAGAGCCACTTGCACATATAGCATTTACATCACATCCGTTTATGCAGCTGGATGTATACTGAAGCAGTGCAGGTTAAGTATCTTGCTCAAGCGAACAAAGGCAGTGTCCTACCCAGGCATTGTGATTTAGGTTACAAGGCCAGCTCCTTACCCGTTATACTACTTATGCTGCCCTCAGTTGACTTCTACAATTTCTCTCCTGCTTGAAATTTAAAATCTGACTGCAAAGTAAAGCTGGCGTCCATGTTAGGCGGCTGCCTGACCAGGGCCTTTAGCTGAACCCGTCAGCAAAGATGAAAAGTACCCGCTGCTGCTGACGTGTGTGTGTGTGTGTGTGTATATATATATATATGTGTGTGTGCTTTTAGCGACTAGCCTGACAGAAAGTGCTGACAGAGTACATTATGTGAGACAGTCATGAGGTGGTGAGGGACTTTTCTTTTCTTTTTTTTTTTTTTTGTTGTGTCACGGTTGTGGTTTTTTTTCATTCGCAGGTATGAGATCCTCACTCCCAACTCCATTCCCAAGGGTTTCATGGATGGGAAGCAGGCCTGCGTGCTCATGGTAAGTTTCAGTGCCCCTCAGTGTTCAGTCCTCCTTGGTGTTCAGTTCCCCTCGGTGTTCAGTGCCCCTCAGTGTTTAGTCCTCCTTGATGTTCAGTTCCCCTCGGTGTTCAGTGCTCCTCAGTGTTCAGTCCTCCTTTGGAGTTCAGTTCCCCTCGGTGTTCAGTCCTCCTTGGTGTTCAGTCCTCCTTGGTGTTCAGTGCTCCTCGGTGTTCAGTCCTCCTTGGTGTTCAGTTCCCCTCGGTGTTCAGTGCTCCTTGGTGTTCAGTGTTCATCCAGCAATCATCACCTGAACCTGCGAGTCGCTGTGCGTGGCACAGGGAGGACCTCGACACGGACTGATTTTAAACTCCATGCGAGCTGAACACAAAAGGCCCAGCATGATTGGCGTTTGTGTTGATGTGAAATATACCACACGCTCTGTCCTGCATCACCATGCTGTTGTTTTACTTACACATCTTGTTTATGTAAGCTATCTTGGGCTTTTTTTATTTCTAGTAGTTTTTCAATTAGATTTTTGTTTTTATTCTTTGGGGAAACGCCCAAAAAAATCCCAGTGTGTACGTATTGTGTGTTTGCACATGTCCGTGAACCTTGTTCTGTGCCATTGATAAAATAAGTAAATAAATCTGTCCTGTCTCTAACCAGATCAAAGCCCTGGAGCTGGACCCCAACCTGTACCGGATTGGCCAGAGCAAAGTGTTCTTCCGGGCCGGGGTCCTGGCCCACCTGGAGGAGAGAGAGGGACATGAAGATCACCGACGTCATCATCAGCTTCCAGGCCTGGTGCCGCGGCTACGTCGCCCGAAAGTACGCCCCACCCCCGGCACCACACTGCCCTCAACACCCCCCGAAAAAAGAGATGCATGTCCAGATTAATCCCCCTGTGTTGTATTGGCAACTTTGTGGTTCTGATTCGTAGCAAGAGACCCCAAAATTGATCCTCTTCCTTTGGGCCCCACAACTGAAGTGTGTTTTCACTAGCTAGCAGTTAGCATCCACAGCTAAAGTGTGTGTTTTAACTTCACACAACCGGTTGGCATTCACAGATAAAGTGTGTATTTTAGCTTTCTACAAACAGTTAGCATCCACAGCTAAAGTGTGTTTTAACTTTCTATGAACAGTTAGCATCCACAGCTAAAGTGTTTTAACTTTCTACGAACAGTTAGCATCCACAGCTAAAGTGTGTTTTAACTTTCTACGAACAGTTAGCATCCACAGCTAAAGTGTGTTTTAACCCTCCACCGCCCACCCCTCACCCCCCTCTCCCACCAGGGCGTTCGCCAAGAGGCAGCAGCAGCTGACGGCCATGAAAGTGATCCAGAGGAACTGTGCTGCCTACCTGAAGCTCAGGAACTGGCAGTGGTGGAGACTCTTCACTAAGGTGGGAAAACCCAAAACACTGCCCCCAGACTCTGCTCACAACAAGATATCTGACTTTAGTTTTTTTTGTATATATTGTTATATATATCTATTCATATCACCTTTTATTTATTTTTGGGTGTACCAGAATACAAACCAGAAAGCCCCCAAATGGATTTTACCCACTCCCTCCTGATTTAGTTTACCCTTGTACTTTGTTACAGTAAGGATGACAGCAGTGTGAGTCCATAGTGTGGTGTTCTCTAGTCCCCTTAAATCCATGCTTGTACCAAACTTCCAAAAAAAAAAAAAAGATGCATTTCTGCAATGAAAATGTGAAGGCCCATTCGACTGTGGGACTGTGGGACTGTGGAAGTGTTTGAGTGTGTCTGCTTACACGCCCTCCCCCCCCAGGTGAAGCCGCTGCTGCAGGTGAGCCGCCAGGAGGAGGAGATGGCGGTGAAGGATACCGAGCTGAAGGCGGTGAAGGAGAAGCAGCTGTTCGCCGAGCAGCAGCTGCAGGAGATGGAGACCAAGCAGCAGCAGGTTAGCTCCCCAGCAGTGCCCAGCTCTCCAGCACCTCCCCACCTTTCCCAGCATCCCCCAGGGCAGCTCTCCACCATGCCCCCACCATACCCAGCGCCCCACTATGCCCCCACCTTTCCCAGTATCCCCCAGGGCAGGTCCTGTAAGTTCTGTAAGTTGCTTTGGTTAAAGTCGTATGCTGAATCCCTGAATTGAATTGCAGTGTGTGTGTGACCTCACATTGATCCCTCAGATAAGAGTTTTTTTAAATGATTTTTTACGCGTTTAACAGAAACAAGCCATTACTGTCACTCAGTTGTGCTTCCCAGACGAGCCCATTGATGGGGCTCTATGCTAACATCTGTTTCCTACTGGATCCAGTGCATCCCAGTTAGTAGATGTGCTCCTCGATCCTTTCTCCACACACATCCATGAATGCTCCTAAAATGGGGGGGGGGGGGGTAAGCGCTGCCGAGCCCCCCCCCCCCCCCCCCGATTGACCCGGCCCCTCCCTCCCTCCCCCCGCAGCTGAACGCGGAGAAGATGGCGCTGCAGGAGCAGCTGCAGGCGGAGACGGAGCTGTGCGCCGAGGCGGAGGAGATGCGCTCCCGCCTGGCCGCCAAGAAGCAGGAGCTGGAGGAGATCCTGCACGACCTGGAGGCGCGCGTGGAGGAGGAGGAGGAGCGCGTCACGCACCTGCAGACCGAGAAGAAGAAGATGCAGCAGAACATCACGGTGAGCGGGAGCCGCCGGCGTTAAAACCCCCCCCCCCCCCCGCTCCCTCTGAGTGACCCCCCCCTCCCTCTGAGAGTGAACCTTTCTCACATTGACGCTGGGAAGTTTGCTTTCCATGGAAGCGTATATACAGCAAATGCGCTATACACGTTCCTTTTAGATTTTCTTAAGTAAATTTAATTGTTAATTAGTTTAGTTTAGTTTACTGAAATTACTCAGTTGATCCAGATCAGGTGGGACGGCCATTTTGGTCTCTCCACTAGCCATTTCTAGATTGGTGAAGCTTTTTTAAAAATTCTCCAGCACTAGTATGCTGCTTTACATAGGTCTTTGATCCAGGAGACGCCCCCACAACCCTGTCTGTCCCCCCCCATCACAGGACCTGGAGCAGCAGCTGGATGAGGAAGAGGCTGCCAGGCAGAAGCTGCAGCTGGAGAAGGTCACCCTGGAGGCCAAGATGAAGAAGAGCGATGAGGACTTGATGCTGCTGGAGGACCAGAACAACAAGCTGAACAAGGTGGGCATTGGGTCGCGTCCCGTCGTGCGCGCGGGGCTTGCTGCGGCCTGGGGGGGTGCGGCGGCTTTCGGGACTGACGGTGGGTGCGTCTTGCTCTCGTCCCGCAGGAGAAGAAGCTGATGGAGGAGAGGATCTCCGAGTTCACCACCAACCTGGCCGAGGAGGAGGAGAAGTCCAAGAGTCTGCAGAAGCTCAAGAACAAGCACGAGGCCATGATCACCGACCTGGAGGGTGAGAGGCCTGTCCGCTTTGCCCCGCCCACACGCTACAGTGCCCTGGCCTGCCCGTGGCACCTGACTGGTGTGAGTACCCCTGTCCTGCCACCTCGCTGATGTTGGCTCTGGATTTTTTCTTCCCTTTTCTCCTTCCTCTCCCTCCTCTCTCTCCCTCTCCCCCCTTTCCTCTTCTCCTCTCCCTCTCTTCAGACCGTCTGCGGAGGGAGGAGAAGCAGCGGCAGGAGCTGGAGAAGAACAGGCGCAAGCTGGAGGGCGACTCCACCGAGCTGCACGACCAGATCGCCGAGCTGCAGGCCCAGATCGCCGAGCTCCGCGCCCAGCTGGCCAAGAAGGAGGAGGAGCTTCAGGCCGCTCTGGCCAGGTGAGCTCCCCTCACCTGGGTCCCCCGTTTTTGCCCGGGTGCCCCGTCCTACCTGTACCCATCTCACTTGGGTCCCCACCCAGATCCACCATCTCACCTGTACCTGTCTCCAGAGACGAGCTGCAAAGGGCTCTTTGCTGGGAGATTCATTTAAAATTAGAGCGCATCTCAGAAAAACTGCCTAGCACTAGATCAAGACCCTGCTGATATTAAAGTTGATTTATGAGCTGTTCTCAGTGTGTATTTCTGTATGTTGTTCATGCTGAGCTGTGGAGAGATTCATAAAATTCCGCCTATTTTAATCTGCCTGCTCTACCCCGCCCCTTTAACCCCGCCCCCCAGGATCGAGGAGGAGGCGGCCCAGAAGAACCAGGCCCAGAAGAAGATCCGGGAGATGGAGGCGCAGCTGTCGGAGCTGCAGGAGGACCTGGAGCTGGAGAGAGCGGCGCGGGCCAAGGCGGAGAAGCACCGCCGCGACCTGGGCGAGGAGCTGGAGGCGCTCAAGACCGAGCTGGAGGACACGCTGGACTCCACCGCCGCGCAGCAGGAGCTCAGGTAGGGGGCGCTGTTCGCCCGGCGCACCCGGCCCCCTCGCACAGCGAAGGCTGGGGCTCCACCCACCTGGCTCCACAGACTGAGGTCCTGAATCACCGGCGACCGGTAAACACGCTCAGAACTTTCAGCGCACGCAAAACCAGTAACATGACCAGTGATTGGTCGTGGTATTTGTTTTGCACCAATCATTGGTTATGTTATTAGTTCGTAGTAAATCAGGCCCTTGACGTTTGGAAGCAACACTGGAGCTGCCTTGCTGTGTGCAGGGTTCATAGCATAGTGACAGTGAGCTCCCTTTTTATATGAATTGTGTGAAAGCCTTTTTGCCTTTCACATGCCTTCTTGGCCAGGCCAGTGTTGCAAATGTTGTAAATTAATCTCACTCTCCTTCACCTGGTTTAAATAACGGTTAAATAAAATCACACATAAATGAGTAAGAACCGTGACTGTGGCTGGCGTCCATGAGTCGTCCAGAGCACAGAGAACCATCCCCCCCCCCCCCGCCCACCCCCCGCTCACCCCCCCCCCCCCCCGCTCGCCCCCCGCTCACCCCCCGCTCACCCCCCGCTCACCCCCCCCCCCCCCCCCGCTCACCCCCCGCTCACCTCCCGCTCCTACGCCCCGCTCACCCCCCGCTCACCCCCCGCTCCTACGCCCCACAGGTCCAAGCGCGAGACGGAGGTGGCCCATCTGAAGAAGACTCTGGAGGACGAAGCCCGCGTGCACGAGCAGCAGGTGGTGGAGATGCGGCAGAAACACAGCCAGGCCTTCGACGAGCTCAACGAGCAGCTGGAGCAGGCCAAGCGGGTAAGCGCTAGCTGACTGGGGGTAACTTGCAGAGCGGCATGCTGGGAAATGTAGTCCATTTGGGAATTGCAGCACAACCTATCTATTGTGCCAGCAAGTGGCCAATGGTCATTCAGGGTGGAACATGTCGTGACTTATTTTGCACGACAGTGAATCATCCAAAGCAGAGGGTCTCGAATTTATATGGCATACAGAATGCAAAAGCCCTTTTGATCAGCCAGACCAATAGGGGGCAGCACTCGCCCCGAAAGAATACTGTATCCGACAGGCAGGTCGGTCAGAATGGGGCCTAGCATAATGCACCGTAACCTCCACCTTTTTAACGGGATGGACATTGTCAGAACCATGTCTCACGAGCGCGCTGTGCACACAACATGTGAAGGTCAGGGGTTCCAGAAAAACGAAGGGGCTGTGCTGATGTCCTTTTTTTGTGCCCCTCCGCCCCCCTCCAGAACAAGGTGTCTGTGGAGAAGGCCAAGCAGGCCCTGGAGAGCGAGCGCAACGAGCTGAGCATCGAGCTGCAGGCGCTGATGCAGGGGAAGACCGAGTCCGAGCACCGCAGGAAGAAGGCCGAGGCGCAGGTGCAGGAGCTGCAGATCAAGTTCAACGAGGGCGAGAAGCAGCGCGCCGAGCAGGCCGAAAAGCTCGCCAAAATGCAGGTACGTGCTGAGAAATGCGACTAGCTGGCCAAATCGCAGGGATGTGGATGCAGCCATGCAGCCGTCACTGTTAACTGTGCAACTTGTAAAATGAACTTAAAATTTGAGTGTAAATCGTTGCCTCTTGTGGCCTGGGGACATAATGGTGATTCTGGGGAGATGGGTCAAGCCGGGGATTGGGGTGACCCCGGATGTGTCTCGTTCAGGCAGTGCATGTGTGTGTGTGTGTGCGTGTGTGCGTGTGTGCGTGTGTGCGTGTGTGCGTGTGTGCGTGCGTGCGTGCGTGCGTGCGTGCGTGCGTGCGTGCCATGCAAAGCCACCAAGAGTGTGCAGTGTGTGTGTGTGTGTGTGTGTGTGTGTACACACTGACCTCTCTGGCCCTGCAGGCGGAGCTGGACAACGTGAACGCCCTGCTGAGTGAAGTGGAGGGCAAGTCCATCAAAGCCACCAAGGACTGCTCTGCAGTGGAGTCTGCCCTGCAGGACGTACAGGTGAGATACTGACACGCTCACACACAAACACACACACGCTCACACACACACACACACACACACACACACACACACACACGCTCACACACACACACACACGCTCACACACGCGCACACACACACACACACATGCATGCATGCACACACGCTCTCAGGCAGACACACACACACATGGCACAGTAATTCAGTTCTACACGTCCAGATCCCATTCCCAGTGAAAACTTGCTTGCAGGGTGGAGTCCCCTGCTACTCAGATGGGAGGAGGCTATCCTTGAACCCGCTCTCTCTCTCCTCCTCTGCCCCCCCCCCCCCCTCCCCCCAACAGGAGCTGCTGCAGGAGGAGACGCGGCAGAAGCTGTCTTTCTCCACCCGCACCAGGCAGATGGAGGAGGAGCAGAACAGGCTGAGGGAGCAGCTGGAGGAGGAGGAGGAGGCCAAGAGGGCCTTTGAGAAGCAGCTCTTCACCATGCAGTCCCAGGTAACCGTGGTGACCGTGTGGTGACTGGCACCCCCTGAAACACGCTCAGGAACCCCAAAGGATGAGGCTGCAACAGCAGGTTCCAGTCAGTCACACAGTTTATTAACCAATGAGTGCTCACAGGGAGGCACCACCCACCTGACTGTGCCCGCCCCCCCCCTTTCAGTTTGCAGACATGAAGAAGAAGATGGAGCAGGAGGCTGGCTGCGTGGATGCTGCAGAGGAGGTCAAGAAGAGGGTGCAGAGGGACCTGGAGAGCACCGTCCAGCGTCTGGAGGAGAGGAACTCTGCCTACGACAAGTTGGAGAAGACCAAGAACCGGCTGCAGCAGGAGCTGGACGACCTGATGGTGGACCAGGACCACCTGCGGCAGATCGTCTCCAACCTGGAGAAGAAGCAGAAGAAGTTCGACCAGGTAGGCCTCAGGAAATCTGGCCTGCGCTGCGCGCGTAGACCAGGACTGACCATCAGTTGTGTCAAGTGCAGGCAAATTCACATCAGTCCTCTTCCCTCCTCTCTTCTCTCCCCTCTCTCTGTCTTCTTGTCTCCCCCTCTCTCTCTTTCCTTCCCCTCCTCTCTCTCCTCCCCTCTCTCCTCCTCCCTCTCCTCCTCTCTCTCTCTTTCCTTCCCCTCCTCTCTCTCCTCCCCTCTCTCCTCCTCCCTCTCTTCCTCTCTCTCTCTCTGTCCTTCCCCTCCTCTCTCTCCCCTCTCTCTCTTTCCTTCCCCTCCTCTCTCTCCTCCCCTCTCTCCTCCTCCCTCTCTTCCTCTCTCTCTCTCTGTCCTTCCCCTCCTCTCTCTCCCCTCTCTCTCTCTGTCCTTCCCCTCCTCTCTCTCTCTCTCTGTCCTTCCCCTCCTCTCTCTCCCCTCTCTCTGTCCCCTCCTCTCTCCTCCCCTCTCTCTCTCTCTCCCTCTCTTCCTCTCTCTCTCTCTGTCCTTCCCCTCCTCTCTCTCCCCTCTCTCTCTCCTTCCCATCCCCTCCTCTCTCCTCTCTCTCCCCTTCCCCTCTCTCTCTCCCCCCTCTCGCTCTCTCTCCCCTCCTCTCTCTCCTCCCCTCTCTCTCTCTCTCTCTTTTCTCCTCTCTCTCTCTATGTCCTTCCCCTCCTCTCTCTCCTCTCTCTCTCTGTCCTTCCCCTCCTCTCTCTCTCTCTCTCTGTCCTTCCCCTCCTCCCTCTCTGTCCCCTCCTCCCTCTCCTCCTCTCTCTCCCCTCTCTCTCTCTCCTCTCTCTCTCTCCCTCTCTCTCTCTCTGTCCCCTCCTCTCTCTCCCCTCTCTCTCTCCCCTCCTCGCTCCTCCCCCGCAGCTCCTGGCGGAGGAGAAGTCCATCTCCAGCCGCTACGCGGAGGAGCGCGACCGCGCGGAGGCGGAGGCGCGGGAGAAGGAGACGCGGGCGCTGGCTCTGACCCGCGAGCTGGAGGCGCTGTCGGACCTGAAGGACGAGATGGACCGCGCCAACAAGCTGCTCCGCGCCGAGATGGAGGACCTGGTCTCCTCCAAGGACGACGTGGGCAAGAGCGTAAGGGCTCCCGCTCCTACTGACCGCCGTGTGTCTGTGTGTCTGTGTGTCTGTGTGTCCGTCTGTGTGTCTGTGTGTCCGTCTGTGTGTCTGTCTGTCTGTCTGTGTCTGTCTGTGTGTCTGTGTGTGTGTCTGTGTGTCCGTCTGTCTGTGTGTCTATGTGTCTGTGTCTGTCTGTGTGTCCGTCTGTGTGTGTGTGTCTGTGTGTCCGTCTGTCTGTGTGTCTATGTGTCTGTCTGTGTGTCCGTCTGTGTGTCTGTGTGTCTGTGTCTGTCTGTGTGTCCGTCTGTGTGTCTGTGTGTGTGTGTCTATGTGTCCGTCTGTCTGTGTGTCTATGTGTCTGTCTGTGTGTCCGTCTGTCTGTGTGTCTATGTGTCTGTCTGTGTGTCCGTCTGTGTGTCTGTGTCTGTCTGTGTGTCTGTGTGTCCGTCTGTGTGTCTATGTGTCTGTCTGTGTGTCCGTCTGTCTGTGTGTCCGTGTCTGTCTGTGTGTCCGTCTGTGTGTCTGTCTGTCTGTCTGTGTGTCTGTCTGTGTGTCTGTGTGTCCGTCTGTGTGTCTATGTGTCTGTGTGTCCGTCTGTGTGTCTGTCTGTGTGTCCGTCTGTGTGTCTGTCTGTCTGTGTGTCTGTGTGTCCGTCTGTGTGTGTCTGTCTGCCTGTGTCTGAGCGTTTCATAGGCTGTGTGGACAAACATGTACTTGATGTGCTACTTTACTCATTTGTTTGCATTCCATTAAAAATGACATCACTGATTTCAGCAGCCCGACCAATCCACAGTCCCCCCTGAAATTACACGCTCTGTTAATAAATGAAATGTATTAAGAACACCATGCAACAGTTTATTGCGCTCTTAAATATGTGGGTCACAGTTAGACAGCGCTTGGTAGTGTGGGACAGTGGCCAGCCATTGATTTGTTTACCTTCACATTTCTGGAGTTCAGCTGAGGCTCTAACAGAGCTTATATTCATAGAACTATTTCAGCAAAATATCATGGCCAAGGACACAGCTGGAATCAAACCTGCAACCTCTAAGTATATAAGCCTCGTTTCCCTAAATGTGATGCTATGCTGCTCACCCTGCAGTTATGCTGTGCCTCTAACCTCTCCTCTCCCTCTCCCTCTCTCACTCCCTCTCCCCCTTTCACTCCTTCTCCCTCTCTTCACCACCCCCCCCCCCCTGCAGGTGCACGAGCTGGAGAAGTCGAAGCGCGGGATGGAGCAGCAGCTGGAGGAGATGCGCACGCAGCTGGAGGAGCTGGAGGACGAGCTGCAGGCCACGGAGGACGCCAAGCTGCGGCTGGAGGTCAACATGCAGGCCATGAAGGCGCAGTACGAGCGGGACCTGCAGGGCCGAGATGAGATGGGCGAGGAGAAGAAGAAGCAGCTGGTCAAACAGGTACGCTGTTTATAAGCCTGTACGGTGTGAGGTCACACATACACGATTAGAACGTTCTCAACTCAGCATTCTAATGCTGATGATGTAACAGTTACCACTGGTGAGTCAGAGCAGTGCAGTTCTAGAACACTGACTTAAAATTCTTTTGGGGGGGGGGGGGGGGGGGGATTCTTTAGGCCAGGAGTTTGTGTGTTATACCACGTTTTGCCACTGGGCTGCCACTTGAATGCCCCCAGTGTACATGTTGTTAGATGGTGTTACATTCGACACATCAAATTGCATGAGCTGAGTTTTTCTCTCTCTCCCATCTCGTCTGTCTTTCGCACTCTCTGTCTCTCCCCCTCTGTCTCTCTCTTCCTCCCTCTGTTCCTCCCTCCCTCTGTTCCTCCCTGGCTCCAGGTGCGAGAGATGGAAATGGAGCTGGAGGACGAGCGCAAGCAGCGCACCGTTGCCGTGGCGGCCCGTAAGAAGATGGAGCTGGACCTGAAGGAGCTGGAGGCCGCCATCGACATGGCCAACAAGAACCGGGACGAGGCCCTCAAACAGCTGAAGAAACTGCAGGTACCGTGCGCCTGCCCCCCCCCCCCCCCCCCCAACAACCCCCCCCCCCCCACAACCCCAACAACCTCACAACCCCACATACCCCACAACCCCACAACCCCACAACCCAACAACCCCACAACCCCACAGACCCTGGACTAATCCTAACCCAAACTAATCCTAAGTGTGAGTGTGTATTGGCGTTTGGGGGCTCTGCAGGTTGTGTGAGTGTGTGTTTTGAGACCCCTGAAGGTTGTGTGTGAGTGTGTGTTGGCGTTTGGGGGCTCTGCTGGTTGTGTGAGTGTGAGTGTGTGTTTGAGACCCCTGAAGGTTGTGTGTGAGTGTGTATTGGCGTTTGGGGGAGGGTTAAAAGGCGTGTCTCTGCCCCAGGCCCAGATGAAGGACCTGCTGAGGGAGCTGGACGACACTCGCATCTCCCGAGAGGAGATCCTGGCCCAGTCCAAGGAGAACGAGAAGAAGCTCAAGAGCATGGAGGCCGACATGATCCAGATGCAGGAGGTCCGTCTGCACCCCCGCTGTGTCTGCTGCTCTCTCCCTCTCTCGTTCTCTCTCACTCACTCTCTCCCTCCCTCTCTCTCATCCTCCCCCTCTCTTTCTCTCCCCCCCGTGTGTCTCTCTCTCTCCTCTCTCCCCCCTCTCTCTCTCACCCTTGATCTCTGTCGCTCAGGAGCTGGCCGCTGCAGAGAGGGCGAAGAGACAGGCTCAGCAGGAGAGAGACGAGCTGCAGGACGAGATCAACAACCAGGGAGGCAAGAGGTACCAGTACAGAGAGTTCCAAATGAGCAGAGTGTCCAATACGCACTGCTGTCAGCGTGGGGTCAGCGTGGGGTCAGTGTGGGGTCCGTGTGGGGTCAGTGTGGGGTCAGTGTGGGGTCAGTGTGGGGTCAGTGTGGGGTCAGTGTGGGGTCCGTGTGGGGTCCGTGTGGGGTCCGTGTGGGGTCAGTGCTGTGCTGTCACGCATCACTGTCGGTCCTGATGAAGGCCATTAAAGACAGGAGCTGAGTTTATCTCCATCTGCTCCACCTCTTCCCTCTCCTTCTCCCTCTTCCTCCTCCCTCCCCTGTTCCTCCTCTTTCTCTCCTCCCTCCTCCCTCCCTCCCTCTCATTCTCCCTCTCCTCCTCCCTCCCCTGTTCCTCCTCTTTCTCCTCCTCCCTCCTCCCTCCCTCCCTCTCATTCTCCCTCTCCTCCTCTCTCCTCTTCCTCTGTCTCTCCTCCTCCTCCTCCTCCATCCTCCCTCTCCTCCCTTGCTCCTCCTCCTCCTCCCCTCCCCAGCACCCTGGCCCAGGAGGAGAAGCGCAGGCTGGAGGGGCGCATCGCTCAGCTGGAGGAGGAGCTGGAGGAGGAGCAGTGCAACTCGGAGCTGATCAACGACCGTCTGAAGAGGGCCCAGCTCCAGGTACTGTGGCCCCCATACCCCCCCCCCCCCCCCCCCCCCCTGGGGGGGGGGGGCCCAGTCTCAGCCCGGAAAAGGGCCACTGTGGACGCAGGGTTGTGTTTTAGCCCTGCGCTAACTCACCTGATTCTGCTCATGAGGGCAGTGATTAACAGCGATGGATGATTAGTTAATTAGTTTAATCGGGTGTGGTCGGGCTGGGCTAAGACAATAGGCTGCACCTACACCGCCCGTTTCGGATAAGTCTGGACACCCCTGCGCTCCGTGATGCCAGATGTTTGCCACTCTCAATCCATAGCACTTTGAGCCAGTCCAGGTTTTGCGAGCACCAGCTTAGTCCAATTAGACACCAGTGGTGAGCGAATCAGGCTTCATGAAACACAAAAGGGGGGTGGAGCTTAACCCGTGCCATCCGTAGCTACGTTTACATGGAGCCGGATATTCTGTTAAAAACCGGAATGGCCTCATGGGAATACAAACATCTAGGTAAGCAGCACCTTCAGAATATGAACTGCTGAATCCTCAGTCAAACCTCAGTCGTTATGAGAGGGGTGTGAACCTTCGATAATCCGTTTTATGCAAATCAGGAAATCTAGGCTGGTTATGGACTCGCTCATTTGACCCAGTTGTAGTTTTGCCGTGGAGGGCGAATCCTTTCGGTGATTGGCTCAGAGAAGTCTGTAGCTCAGCGTAGGCTGATTGTAGCTGGCCATTTGAGAAGCCCCTCAGTTTTAACCCCCCTGCCCCCCTCCCCCCCACCCCCAGACGGACCAGATCAACGTGGAGCTGACGGCGGAGCGCAGTACCTCTCAGCGCCTGGAGGGGGCGCGCTCGCAGATGGACCGGCAGAACAAGGAGCTGAAGCTGAAGCTGCAGGAGCTGGAGGGGACCGTCAAGAGCAAGTACAAGGCCAGCATCGCCGCCCTGGAGGCCAAGATCGCCCAGCTGGAGGAGCAGCTGGACATGGAGACCCGGTGAGAGGGAGAGCCCATGGCTCCCATGCCCCTTACCTGAGCCACGCCCTTTACCTGTGCCACGCCACACCCCTTACCTGAGTCACACCCCATACCTGAGCCACACCCCTTACCTGTGCCACGCCACGCCCCTTACCTGAGCCACACCCCTTACCTGAGCCACGCCACGCCCCTTACCTGAGTCACACCCCATACCTGAGCCACGCCACACCCTTACCTGTGCCACGCCCCATACCTGAGCCACACCACGCCCCTTACCTGTGCCACGCCCTTTAGCTGTGCCACGCCCCATACCTGAGCCACACCACGCCCCTTACCTGTGCCACACCACGCCCCTAACCTGTGCCACGCCCTTTAGCTGTGCCACGCCCCATACCTGAGCCACACCACGCCCCTTACCTGTGCCACGCCCCATACCTGAGCCACACCCCATACCTGAGCCACGCCACACCCCTTACCTGTGCCACGCCCTTTACCGGTGTGAGAGATGTGGCTGTACACAGACATGCATGTACACATGTCTACGTCAGAGACACACAGGCATACAGATGACTGTGACCTCTGACCTCAGTGTGACCTCTGACCCCTCTCCCCGCTCCTCTCCGCCCCCAGCGAGCGGCAGCAGGCCTCCAAGCTTGTGCGGCGCACGGAGAAGAGGCTGAAGGAGGTGGTGCTGCAGGTGGATGATGAGAGAAGGAACACGGAGCAGTACAAGGACCAGGTGAGGCCATTCTGCGCTGCTGGGGAAGTGCTGTGTGCCGAGCTGGGGGGGGGAGTGTTACCCGGCTCTGAGTTAGAAGCTGAGGGAGGGGTGGAGCATTAACGCCCGGCCGCTGGCGCCCCCTGCAGGCGGACAAGCTGAACTCCAGGATGAAGCAGCTGAAGCGGCAGCTGGAGGAGGCTGAGGAGGAGGCCCAGCGCGCCAACGCCAACCGCAGGAAGCTGCAGCGCGAGCTGGAGGACGCCTCCGAGTCTGCCGACGCCATGAACCGCGAGGTCAACACCCTGAAGAGCAAGCTGAGGTAGGCCCGCCCCCCCCCGCCGCCCCCGCCCCGCCCCGCCCCCCCGCCCTGCACCGCCGCCGCCGCCCTGCACGCGCTGCCGTGCGGGAGAGCTTCCTGCCCGAGGCCGTCAATAACATTCATCATACAAAAGGGTGGTTATAACAATCATCACAAAGAACACACTTCATCTGAGTATCTCTCTTCATTCAGACGGAATCTGTCACACAGTCCCAGACAAAAAAACGGTGATGTGAATGAAAGGGTAATAATAAAAAGTAGCAAGCAAGCCGTGTAACAGTACATAGTCACATAAATGTGAAGAAAGATTAACTTTAGCTCTTTGAAGTGCAGTTTTTTTTGGAATGTTTTTTAAAAATTCTAAGTCGGTGTTTTAGAACTCCCTGATTTCAGTCCCCAGTAGTGATTGTGACATCATCAGCATTAGAATGTTCAGTGAGGAAGACTGTAATCACGCACTTGTGACCGCACACCTTAACGGCTCAGGGCCAGATTGGCCCTCGGGTGTGCGGACGATGCAGTTTTGTTGGGCCCTCGGGTGAATGGGTGACTGGCTGACTGTGGAATCTCTGGTCACATGGTTTCTGTTTGTTCCTCTCCAGGCGCGAGAACTTGCCGTTTCCCACGAGGCGCCTGGTCAGCCGCGCAGGCGTCGAGAGCGACGAGGAGAGCGAGACCAAAAGCGAGGCTTCCGAACCCAAGCCCGAGTGAACCATGTGCCACTAACCTCCACAGCGCCACCGTGGGGCTGGAGGAGTGATCTGCAACTCTCACACTTAAGATACACACGCGCGCACACACACACACACACACCCTGACCCAACACAAACAGACACACATAAAAAAAAATGGTAACAAATAAAAGCACTGTTGACAGATTCGAACTAACACCAAGGCTCTTTGCTGTAACCGACCCATAGTCACATTAAATATTGTACATCACAATTTGCTTGTCGATGCACAAGGGACAATCTTTCTGGTGCATTTGCCGAGGTCGATAGACAATCCTCACACACGTCAGCACACGGTTTTCAGACAATCAGCAGACACACATGAACAGGGGCCAAACTACTCCGTTCTTCCCTCTCTGGAATTTGAACATGATGATATTTTTCTAAGGAAACATTCCAATTATGTTGTCCACTTTCTGGGTCTATTTTTCTAACTGAATGAAGAAATGGAAGAAGGAAAATTCTGGGGGCAGGAGGGAGGGTTGGGAAGAAGAACATACAGGGGACCAAAGTAATATTGCAATCTAGAGATTTGTATTTTATTCTGAAGTTTTTATAATGGTTAAACTATGGAAGTACTACAAGTTAATGTACTCTTTGCTCTCTGTCTCTCTCTTTCTTTCTCTGCACTTGTGTTCATAAAGACGCTGAAACTTCCTGTTAAAGTTATCGGCGTCAGACTTCAGTACTGAGGGCTTGGTGAGATGGTAGTCTAGCATGTGCTGCGCGCGCGTTTCCTGTTCACACGCTGCGGGCGCGTAAACATTCACGGCAGCGGCAAACTTTTGGGCACCCTGCAGGAGCACCTGTGGGTGGGGGTAGGTAAATCACGGGTTATTAATGCGGAGCACCTGTGGGTGGGGGTAGGTAAATTTTGGGCTTTTGGGCACACCTGTGGGTGGGGGTAGGTAAATTTTGGGCACCCTGCTGGTTATTAATGCAGGAGCACCTGTGGGTGGGGGTAGGTAAATTTTGGGCACCCTGCTGGTTATTAATGCAGGAGCACCTGTGGGTGGGGGTAGGTAAATTTTGGGCACCCTGCTGGGTAATGCAGGTGCACCTGTGGGGCGGGGGTGGAAGGTGCTAATTTGGGCATTCCCCCACACGGGGGGGGGGGGGGGGGCGGGGGCTGCTGATGAATTAAAGAGAAAGTCCTAAAAGCGTGCAGAGGTATGTCACAGGCTCTTAAAGTGTACACAGAGACCTGCTCATACACCCATAGCCTTATAAACCACAGTTAAATTCTACTGCTAAAGGTATCTTTGGGGGTTTCTTTTTCTGTTTTTTTTTGGGGGGGGGGGTGTGTAGGGAAGGGAGGGGGAGGGCAGGGAGGTGGGTCCATGTCATTAAATATATACTTGCGCCTTTATTACTGTCAGTGTTGTGTTTTTTGTTTTTATTGTAACATGCAAACGCAGGGCTTTTGGGATCACGGGACGTCCCGTCTCGCTGCACACACTGTATTCTGAACACAGCTCAGCGGAACTTTGGCAGAGAGCCCCCTCCTCCCTCTGCGGTTAACTCCCCCCCAAACACACACCCCCCCCCCACCCCCAGATCTGTACCTGTGTGTTGGTGACAGCACCCTTCAGCTTTGCGGTTTCATCCGACGTTTCATCTCCCGATGCTGCTCTTTTCCTCGAGGCCCCCTTTCCCTTCCTTAGTATTCCTTTTTCCTAACCCCCCCCCCCCCCCCCCCTTATCAAAATGGGACCGTGGGGTGGGTGAGTCGCCATTCCGAAAGTCTGGCTCGTGGGCCTTTTGAAAGGAGAGGGGGTTTGGTTTGGGGGGACCCGTGAGCTGTGTTCAGTTTAGCTTTTCTTTTTTTTTCTTTTTTTCCTTCTTTTTTCACTCACACTGCTGGGAAGTGAGAGACGTTATCATTATCAATGACGGAGGAATTTAATAATGAATCTCTCTCGGTTAACTCTCCTAATCCTGATTTTTGTACTGTTCATTTTGCTCTGCTGCTCTGAAGAAGAAAAAATGAAATATATATTAAAAAAAAGATGAATCTTGAATTGTTGGTATTATTGCAATAAAGATGGCTTTCTCAACTGCTACCTGTGATTGCTGTTTTGCTTCATTTCACACCCTGCTCTTGGCCAGATTGTTGCACCAAGTCATCAAATCTCATGGGATGTGTTGAAGAGATGATCTTTATCAAATTATTCTGCCTGGGATTCGAGCATTGAAGTCCTTCATAAATGCCTAATAATTGCCGCTGTCACTGATGGGTTCAGTTACAATGTATCGCCACATGAGGGCGCGTTTAGCACAGTTCTCTTCTTACCGCCACTGCTTCAAGTGCAGCAGCAGGAGGAAACCGGTTCACAGTTGTAAATGGTCGGCCGTCCTGGTCCCCACGCATAAAAAGGCAAAAAAAGAAGCGATGTTTCATAACGCGCTGATCAAGGAGTTTAGAAATAGATGTTTAAATAATTTATCATTTAATAGTTATAATTCCCACCGATATTTTGACACAGGAAAACAGGAGGAGAATGTGTTCATTAGAATTTACATGATTACTGAGCAGCCAAACGCCATATAGGAACCGATGCGAGCGCTGCATAGCTAATTTATAAACCAAATATTTACGTTCATCGACCCCGATGCATGCGAAACTTCGTCAGTCAAGCGAGCTGCTACCAAACTACGTCATACTCAGGCCTCGTTCCGTCGTCCATACAAGTCCCGCCTTAATACAGAATTGACTAATAAAAACATAGATTGGTGTGGTGTAGCCAATGAGAATACGAGATCTACGGGGGTTTGTTTCTCAAGAGGTCGGCCTGTACAAATCAACATTCTTTATTTTGCAACTATTTTACGTCATCGCATGACAGGTAGCCAAGAACTTTTCCGGAAAGGCTGGAAGGTTGCGCCTTGCGCTAGTAGCTTGCGAATTACAAAGTAATGTCGATACACTAAAGTCCATGTAGTTTCTACATCTATCGTCATATCTTTACGGGACTTTTATATGGGACTTTTAGGCCGTATTACTTATCTTCGCTTAGTAGTCCTCTCATGAAAAGGTTAGCATTGCTAGCTACCTTGGGATATAGACAGGGCAGAAGTAATCTAAGGGCCGAGGAATGTAAACCGGTTTCAGCTGACCTGTAAGGTGCCGCCGGAGTTTCTGAACGGATTTTCAAAACATTTAGCTTCAAGCTCGTCGACTGGACGTAGCTGTCAAGATGACAGTTTGGGTAGTTCACGTTGGTCCGTAGACGGAGGAGAAACTACCGGGTAAGTGCTATATCGACCTGTACAGATAGCCTGACGACATATGTTATCGATAGCTACTCGCTTACATGTGCAACCAAACAGCGATAGAATATGATACTGCTCTGCAATGTTAGCTAGCTATAGCGATTTTACAAAACCATTATTGCCAATTCTGCATTGTAGCGTTTGAGGTAGCAGTAGCTGTCATTCGTTCCCCTGTCTTCAAGGGTACCCTTCCCAAGCTTGAGAACTGATGTTCTCGTGTTATTTAAGGTTACGCAGCAAATATTTTACCGGCGGTGAGTTTTTTGGGAGTTTTTGGCTCGTAATATTAATTCCGATGATGCAGTTATGTCACAGTCTTAATGGTCAAACTCTGAACCAACGTCTTAATTCTGTCGTTTATTCTGGCCCGGCAAATATCATATATAAATCTAGTCAATATAGATTCGATTATTCAGTATTGAGTGAGAGAAGTAAGATACCGCACATTACCCGATATATGAACAGTGTGCAGTGTCTTTACCTTGAATGCTATGTATCGTAGGCTACTGTATGCGTACTGATGTGGATTACTAGGGTGGCTATGAAGCGACTTTGTATGCACATATAGTAGGCTAGTCGGCATAACATTTGTTCAGTGGATTAGACATGAATAGTTTGACTGCCTTAATTTCGCCAGCTTGCGCCCGCGTGCTTCTCATAATGCACTAGGGCGTGATTTGTGATTAGTTAATATGTGACTGTGTGGCGTTAGCTCTGTAATCTGTAACGTTGCGTGAGTCAGGTGATTTGAACTTCATAGTAAACCACGAGTATCCGGTGTCAGCGGTAGTGTCTTTCTGTCTTTGCCCCGTGCGCGGATCTCTCGGCTGCCGTTGCGTGGCAATTCTTTTCCACTTTTTTTGAAATCACATTTTCCACAAACCGACGATTCGCCTTTCGTATGATGAGACCACCGTGTATGTTTTGATTTTTGGAAGCTGATTTTTTTTCCTCCATTCCCTCCCTTTTCGTCTCGTGCGCAGATAGGGCAGCAGTGTAGAGGCCGAAGACGGGGATCAAGGTTAAAACAGACGAGAGAAGTTCCATGATAAAACGGAGTACCGATTCTGCCCCGTGCATCCATCCGGAGTCAACTAGTGCATCCATCCACAAGCAAATGGAGCTGGCAATAGTGAGTGTATTTGCATGTGTGTGTGTGCTTTACGAGTTTTGTCTGTGGTCGTACTCTCAGCAATAAAAGTACAGTGGAGGTATTTCCCAAATGTGGCCAGAAAGTCTAATAATGTTCAATTTTGGTATGGATAAGTACCTTTTACAAATAAAAAAGATACAAATGAATTCTGTATTGCTGGCTAGGGGTACAGTTTTATATACCTATAGGGTACCACCCTAGTGAACAGTATTTGTGCCTTTATAGGGAATTTTGTAGCTTTTTTTGGGAGTGTGTTAGGTAAGAATGATCTTATGTACACCTGTTCCCACTCGCTGTGGGACGTCTTATGACTGATGGGAAATTTGAGGTTGTAGCCTTTGCTGATTGGCCCAGCTTCATCAAAATGAAAGGGAACATTTAACAGAATGGGATAATGTGGAAGTACATCTCTCCAAGTGATCCGGATGGGTGGCAAAAGCTTGGGCGTGTTTTTATCCACATTAATGCTTCCACCTGCAATAAAAAAAAACACTTAAAAAACATTTAAACTATTTTGCTCTTTACATCAACAATCCAAGGTGAATATGAGTGGGAGCATAGTTTAATGGGTAAGGCAGTGATCTTGTAACCTAGAGGTTGCAGGTTTCATTTCTGGATAGGACATTGCTGTTGTACGCTTGAGCAAGGTACTTAACCTGCATTGCTTCAGTATATATCCAGCTGTATAAATGGATGTAATGTGAAGTGTAAGTCACCCGGGATAAGAGTGTCTGGTATATGCCTGTAATGCAATGTTTTATTACACGGGAAAATGCGCAGGAGAGGCACATTGAGACAAATAGGCAAAGTTAAAATGTAAATCTTTGTCAGTTTTGCTGTCTGCCGGATCATGTTCTTCCAGCTTGCTGTTGTGAAAGTCGTAGCCCCACTACCCTAAATTCACTCGGACGCCCTCGTCCAGAATAAGAGCGCTCTCTCTCCCTGGGGCGGTGGGGAATGCTGGGTAAATGAGCTCACTGGGGCAAACAGGATATTTGGCAGGTTAACGCAGTGATCAGATTTGGATGAGGGGAAATCATACAAATGTTATCAGGAGAACAAACAACAAGCAAACAAAACCTTGGCACTCTTAGTTCTGTTGGGTGTATGGCGATTTGCTCTGAACTCGCACACTGACAGAATCACAAATCTTAGTCAAATTCTTTTTCTGATGTTTATTTATCCGGTGTGTGAATTGAACCCACGACCCACGAGCTTTCCAGTTACGTTGTGTCAGATTAAAGATTGGAGATAATGTGACAGAAACATTCTGAGTTATTGTTAATGCTGTATCAAAGAAGTGCACTTTAAACTTTTTGTTTCACACTTTTGAGTGCACATCAGAAAATAAATTGTATGAAGCATTAAACTGAACTAGGCCCGAGTTTATTTCAGTGTGTGAGTCCAGTGCTGTAATGTAAGATCCATATTCTGTATTTTAGATTTGCAAACTTACCGGTCTACCAGCGTGAATCAGACATGTTTCAGATTCTCCGACAGGGAGGAGCCTGCTGAATTTACACATTCACAAGGGCAGCTCAGATTCTTCCTGTTCACAAATGACCAGGTTACATTTTAGACAATAGTGCCATGGAAATGCGTAATGGGTCGCTCGTAAAAGGAATAGACTTATGTCAACATTAATGAATAGTGCAGTGTTGAGTATGGAGGAGACCAGGATGGCAAGATTGAGAAAAGGCCACGGACGTTTACACGGTGCTGAGACGGCCTGGGCAACAGAACCAGTGAATACTGTACCCATGTTTGGGCCTCAGCATGGAAACTCTGCCCTCCTTCTTAACATATTCATATGCTTATTAATGCTGACTAATCATCAACAGTGTGTATTAATGCCGTGTAAGTCCGTTTATAATGTTGTATTTATGTAGTTCACTTTCTGGAGTTAAATTCTTTTTTTTTTGCTGGACCCTACAAACGCGAATATCTGTGACTGAGTGAGTGACTGAGTGAGTGAGTGATGAAGTTACACCATTGGTCGGCCGAGTTATGAAGTTACACCATTGGTCGAGCCGGATCACATGTGTTAGGTCCAGCCATATACTAGGTTTTAACCTGGTCTTGTTTCAGGTTTAGTGTATGTTTTCTTTCGACCCAGCCAGGTTTTGTGTGCGATGAAGGCTTTTTAGACTCTTAGACGTTTCTCATAAAACGCCAGGTTCAGAAAGCAGAGTCAGGGAAGTGCCAGCTTAAGTACCAAGCCCCCACGTTTCCAGCACTCCTATTGGTCAACACAACCTGTGAGCGATGTAATTATTACCATGACACCTCGCTGGAGGGAGGGGCAGCTGCAGAAGAACAAAGGGCAGAGGAGGGGTCGTGGGGTCCAATGGCAGTGCAGCAGGGCGGAGCTGCACTTTTCCACAGCCAATGGCAGTGCAGTAGGGTGGAGCTTCACTTTCCCACTGTGGAGAATAAGTGATGGTTCTGCAGATATTGCACCGATGATTACACACACACAGCCAAACACACGGACTGAATAATGACTCATTGCATTTTAAAAAGGTTTTTTTGTCCATTTGTTCATTCATAAGTATTATATTTTTATGTATGTATATTGTACATAGAGAGAGACAGATACTCTCACCTAATATCACTTGAATTCATTTTTGTTATAGGCATTTTATGTAAATCTATAATCCATAATCTATCAAAGATAAAGTCCTCCCCAGTATTTTTGTTCCAATCGCCTGCATTTGCTAATTAGCACAGTTCTCCAGCCAGGAGGTGGAACTACAGTGATGAGTGAAATCAGGACATCTACTTCCCACCTCTGACTAAATGCCTAAATGTAATGTATCATAATGTAATGTGATGTATTGCACTGTAATGTAACGCAATGTACTGTAATGTAATGTAACGTAGCGTAATGTACTGTAATGTGTGTATCTGTGCTGATCTTCCTTCAGTGGGAGGCTGTGCAGACTTTAACCCTTTCCTCTACACGCTGCGCAGACTTTAACCCTTTCCTCTCCACGCAGCGCAGACACACCCTGCTCTCAAGGCCTTTGTGTGCGGCTCGCTCAGCGGTACCTGCTCCACCCTGCTGTTCCAGCCGCTGGACCTGGTCAAGACCCGCCTGCAGACCCTGCAGAAAGGCCGGAGCCCTGGGTGAGTGGACCCCAGCGCCCAGAGCCGCTCTGTAACCCAGCGCACTGCACAGAGCGGCTCTGTAACCCAGCACACTGCACACAGCGGCTCTGTAACCCAGCACCCAGAGCGGCTCTGTAACCCAGCACTGCACAGAGCGGCTCTGTAACCCAGCACCCAGAGCGGCTCTGTAACCCAGCACACTGCACACAGCGGCTCTGTAACCCAGCACCCAGAGCGGCTCTGTAACCCAGCGCACTGCACAGAGCGGCTCTATAACCCAGCACACAGAGTGGCACTATAACCCAGCACACAGAGCGGCTCTATAACCCAGCACACTGCACAGAGTGGGTCTATAACCCAGCACACAGAGTGGCTCTATAACCCAGCGCCCTGCACAGAGCAGTTCTGTAACCCAGCGCACAGAGCGGCTCTATAACCCAGCACACAGAGAGGCTCTATAACCTAGCACACAGAGTGGCTCTATAACCCAGCACACTGCACATAGCGGCTCTGTAACCCAGCGCACTGCACACAGCGGCTCTGTAACCCAGCGCACAGAGCAGCTCTATAACCCAGCGCACTGCACATAGCGGCTCTATAACCCAGCGCACAGAGCGGCTCTATAACCCAGCGCACTGCACATAGCGGCTCTATAACCCAGCGCACTGCACAGAGCGGCTCTATAACCCAGCACACAGAGCAGCTCTATAACCCAGCACACTGCACACAGAGCGGCTCTGTGACAGAGCAGTTTTGAAAGTAGTTTTCTGTATAGATTTTAATTTAAATGAATGAAGTGCTGTACTAAAGGCCCTGATGCATCTGTCTCTCTCTCTTTCTCTCTCTCTGTGTCTCTCAGCTCGAGGGTGGGGATGGTGACGATGTTCCTCAGTGTTGTTCGGACAGAGAAACTGCAGGGCCTTTGGAAGGGAGCCTCACCAGTGAGTATCTCGCCAAATCTGTTATTACCTCCTGCCTGCTCCCCTCCATTCCTCGCTCCCCTTCATCCCCCTCTCCCTCCATCCCTCTGTCTGTTCTTGTTTACTGCCTTTTGTTCATGCATCTGAGTGTTATTAACAGTGCCTGGGCTCTGTCTCTGTGTATGCTGGATCTCTGGTGTGGTGGTGTGTGTGTGTGTGTGTGTGCGTGACACGGCATGCCTGTGTTAACAGTGTCTTTTCTCTCTCCGTCCCCTCCCCCCCCTCCCCTCCCCCTCCCTCTCTCCCCTCCCCCCTCCCTCTCTCTCTCTCTCAGTCCTTCGTGCGCTGTATCCCAGGAGTAGGGATCTACTTCAGCACGTTCTACTCTCTGAAGCAGCACTTCTTCCTGGAGCGGGCCCCGAGCGCCTGGGAGGCTGTGCTGCTGGGGGCCGGCGCCAGGACGGTGGCGGGGGTCTGCATGCTCCCCGTCACCGTCATCAAAGCCCGCTTCGAGGTGAGCCGCCGTCCAATCAGGGAGGAGCAGGTACAACTGCAGCTATGCTGTGTTACGGAGTGGCAGGTTTCACTACAGCACTGTGCTGGGAGCTCTGCGCAGTGTGTGTAACTGTGCTGGGCGGTGCGGTGTTGCAGAGCGGCAGGTTTAACTACAGCACTGTGCTGGGAGCTCTGCGCAGCCTGTGTAACTGTGCTGGGCTGTGCTGTGTTGCAGAGCGGCAGGTTTAACTACAGCACTGTGCTGGGAGCTCTGCGCAGCGTGTGTAACTGTGCTGGGCGGTGCTGTGTTGCAGAGCGGCAGGTATAACTGCAGCACAGTGCTGGGAGCTCTGTGCAGTGTGTGTAACTGTGCTGTGTTGTGCTGTGTTGCAGAGCGGCAGGTATAACTACAGCACAGTGCTGGGAGCCCTGCGTAGTGTGTGTAGCTGTGCTGCACAGTGTGTAACTGTGCTGTGCTGTGCTGTGTTGCAGAGCGGCAGGTATAACTACAGCACAGTGCTGGGAGCTCTGCGCAGTGTGTGTAGCTGTGCTGTGCAGTGTGTAACTGTGCTGTGCTGTGTTGCAGAGCGGCAGGTATAACTACAGCACAGTGCTGGGAGCTCTGCGCAGCGTGTGTAACTGTGCTGTGCTGTGCTGTGTTGCAGAGCGGCAGGTATAACTACAGCACAGTGCTGGGAGCTCTGCGCAGTGTGTGTAACTGTGCTGTGCTGTGTTGCAGAGCGGCAGGTATAACTACAGCACAGTGCTGGGAGCTCTGCGCAGTGTGTGTAACTGTGCTGTGCTGTGTTGCAGAGCGGCAGGTATAACTACAGCACAGTGCTGGGAGCTCTGTGCAGCGTGTGTAACTGTGCTGGGCTGTGCTGTGTTGCAGAGCGGCAGGTATAACTACAGCACAGTGCTGGGAGCTCTGCGCAGTGTGTGTAGCTGTGCTTCGCAGTGTGTAACTGTGCTGTGCTGTGTTGCAGAGCGGCAGGTATAACTACAGCACGGTGCTGGGAGCTCTGCGCAGTGTGTGTAGCTGTGCTGTGCAGTGTGTAACTGTGCTGTGCTGTGTTGCAGAGCGGCAGGTATAACTACAGCACAGTGCTGGGAGCTCTGCGCAGCGTGTGTAGCTGTGCTGCGCAGTGTGTGTAACTGTGCTGTGCTGTGTGTAACTGTGCTGTGCTGTGCTGTGTTGCAGAGCGGCAGGTATAACTACAGCACAGTGCTGGGAGCTCTGCGCAGCGTGTGTAGCACAGAGGGGCCCAGGGCGCTGTTCTCAGGCCTGACAGCCACGCTGCTCCGGGACGCTCCCTTCTCCGGCATCTACGTCATGTTCTACACACAGACCAAGAGGGCCCTGCCCCCGGGTAGGTACTGCGTGTGTGTGTGTGTGTGCGTGTGTGTGAGTGTGTGTATGAGTGTGTGTGTGTTTGTGTGTGTGTGTGTGTGTGTGTATGTGTGATATCCATATTTGTTTTCTGCAAGCAGGCTGATAAAGGGTCATGTTTGAATGCAATTAAAGCAAGTTGCCGTTATGTGTACCTGAACTTCCTGCATTCTCTCTCTCTCTATATATATATATATAGCCCTCTCTCTTTCCCCTCTCTCTGATTTTTTTCCTTTTAACCTCATGTAGCATTTAATGTATTGAATAATGTGCTAATAATATGGTAATTATCAAATCCGATTGAATAATGTGCTAATAAAGGTGCATTGAAAGTCAAAGTCTCCCTCTCTCCCTCCCCCCCCCCCCCCTCTCTCTCAGAGGTCACGTCCTCCCTGTACGCCCCCCTGGGTAATTTTGGCTGTGGGGTGCTGGCGGGGGTGCCTGGCCTCCGTGGCCACGCAGCCAGCGGACGTGGTGAAGACGCACGTCCAAGTGAGCCCTGAGCAGCACAAACGCACGCGGGACGCTGTGCGCTTCATCTACGCGGTGAGGAAAGGCGCTATATTCCCCCAGCACTGCTCTAGGACAGGGTCAGCGGGCTGCATGTGCCCTCTGCAGATTAAATCTGCACTATAACTCATCATTACGGATCAGCCGCTGGCTGTTCAAAGCCCTACGGTTCACACGGTGTTCTGTGCGTTTGCTGATTATCTGAATCAGTGGGCGTATTCAGTACTTCTGCATCTCCTGTCCCACAAACTCAGCCCGGCTCCCTCTCTCTCTCTCTCTCTCTCTCGTTTGATGTGAAAGTGAGGTTATGTCTGACACGACTGAAAGTATTTCATTATTTTTCCCCCTTGTTTTTGAAATGCTTGCAGTGTTTTTCTAAAGTTCACTGTCTCTCTTCCTTTGTTTCTGTGCTCCCTGTCTGTCTCTCCTTGTCTCTCCCCCCTCTCCCCCCCCCCCCCCCCTCAGGAGCATGGCTTCAGCGGGTTCTTCCGGGGGGCGGTGCCACGCTCCTTGCGTAGGACGCTGATGGCTGCGATGGCCTGGACTGTGTACGAGCAGCTGATGGCCAGAATGGGCTCAAATCCTGAGGGGGAAGACAGGAGGAAGAGCGGAAGAGTGGAAGAGAGGGACGGAGAGGGAGAAGTGCATATTGTTAAGGAGGAGGGGTGTGTGTATGGGCTGAAGATGATGATATAAAATGGGTTTCAGTGACCTGCTCCGTGGTCAGGCTGACCCACAGTACCTGCCGGAGCAGAACAGCGGTTCTCACACCGTACAGGGCAGCCCTGCCGAACCCACCGCCCCTGTCTGACTGACACGGTAACGCCTCAGCTGGGAGGGGACCTCCAGGCTGGCTGCCCCATTAGCCCAGCTCCCGCACGAGCACAAGCCTCATTTTGTCCGTTTGACTTTCGTTCTTCCTTGCCTTCGTTCATGTATTTATATTTTTAGACCGTGCGCTGATATGTATTTTTCGGGGGCAGAGCATGTCTTAGATTTTGATGTACGCTAGAAGCAGGGCGCAGGCGTTGAGAGAAGTGCTCTGGTTTGGCCCGGAGGTGGCTGTGCACGTCCGCCCCGTGCTACGCCGCGTTAGCACACCTGCTTTACACGGACAGCGCTCGGAATGCCAGCGCGTTCTGCAGGGCAGTCGTAACGCAGCGACGACGCCAGTAGCTTCGTCCGCTCGAGTTCTCGCCGCAGTCTCAGCGCATTCTCATGTGACACGTGTCACGTGCTTTATTCGCCAGATCTCTCTAGCAAAAGAGATTCTGAACCTCAGGAGAGACCAACCTGGTCCAGTGAAGGTAAAATAAAAATAACGATGTGAATTTCCACGGACGAAACGGCAACGTAGACGGACGTCTGCTCGATGCTTCAACATGGCGGCTCCTTGTTCCTGAATGCACTTTATGACGCTGAAGAGTCCAGTATTCAGCCGTAAACGCAAAGGCACTTCTGCTGAAAAATCCAGGAATGCCTGCCTGTGGCTTGGCCTGCTCCCGTTGCACCATGGCCTCTGTATTGTACAGAAGTGCAGAGGCCTTAGGGTGCAAGTGTACTGCTTTTTACCACAGCTATGATCTTTATTAAAAAGATGTATTTGTTATTAGAACACTGTTAATGGTATTTATCATTTTTATTTTATGCTTTTTGTTTTTGTATTGGGGATATTTTGTCTGTGTGTGGTGTGCCAGTATCATATTTTAGGTTTTTTTTAATTAAAGGAAAATCCATTGGTTCGCAACACTAGTTTTGTGTGTATGTCCTTGAGTCACTCTGTGTTAAGTGGTGGGTAATGTCTGATAACGGTATGATTCCGCGGTTTGTTATCCAGCGCGTGTTACTGCATTCTGACTGCAGTATCAATGTGTTCACTGCTGCTATTTTGGGAATTAGCCAAATCATTTTTAAATTCAGCCACGCCGAACTCTTCAGAATAAAACCCATTGAAATCATTAAAAAATAATGTCAGAAATTAAAACTCAAACAAAACCCTTGACTTCCCGGTGGAACGATGTGCTTTTTACTTCGGTTTCAGGTTGCTTCAGCATTAGTATGTTCATGAATATGTACATACATCACTTAACATAATGACGAGAGCAGGCTGTTCAGCCCAGCAATCCTCGCCTTAGATATGTGCATGCACACACGTTCTTTTGGTGCCTGCTGCCCTTAATCGTGCTTTACAAGTGATGTTACACGTGACGTGGTCGCACTGTGCCTATCCCTCGATAAGACCTGTCTGGCATAGATAGAGGGGCAAGGAGAACTCGGTAAGGAGGGGCGAAATTATCGGCGACAGATGCGCAAAATTAAAGGGAAGATAAAGGGAAGTGACGGCATTTAAATGAAAAATAAGTTGATTATATAACAAACTGGAAAACTCTTACTTGGTTTCCGTGGGTTATTGTTTAGCGTGGACATTGACCCCCTTTCGCTTCGTTGAATCAGCCATTTCAATGTTTTAAACGTGCAAGTCCATCGGAAAACATGCATCTAAAGGTGACGAGTTCAGCGGTGAATTTATGCCACCGTCTGTTCAACTGTCAAGATTCTGAACTGCTGAAATAGACTTAAGCCACACATATATAGGCCTAAAATAGTTTGGTAAAGCAATTTAACTGGCCCCATACATCGTTAGGCCTACTATACGGATTAACATACAAGTCTTACTTCGGTCAGGGCAAGTTTTGTCCGTGCGCTGGAGAGAGTCCTAGCAATTAGTCCTATCAGTCTATGGGCCAAACCCGTACTTCTGAGTACAGATGTCACGTCAGAGATTAAAATAATCCTTGCATCACAACCATAGACTGTAGATCACAACCTACAACTACTTGTCCACAAGTCCCGTAAATTGTCTTAAAGTTAACCTCAGACTCCAATTCTTTAATAGCCCAGTCCACTGCACTCTTGATCCCTATTTTCTCCTTCCGCACCATGTCGACACGTTTACACAATCATAATCGCTCAGAATGCCAGCGCATTCTGTAAGGTAGTCATAATGCAGCGACGACGCCAGTAGCTTCGTCCGCTTGAGTTCTCGCCGCAGTCTCAGTGCATTCTCATGTGACACGTGTCACGTGCTTTCTTGGCCAGATCGCTCTAGCAAAAGAGATTCTGAACCTCAGGAGAGACTAACCTGGTCCAGTGAAGGTAAAATAAAAATAATGATGTGAATTTCCACGGACGAAACGACAACGTAGACGGACGTCTGCTCGATGCATCGCTTCAACACGGCGGCTCCTTGTTCCTGAATGCACTTTATGACGCTGAAGAGTCCAGTATTCAGCCCTAAACGCAAAGGCACTTCTGCTGAAAAATCCAGGAATGCCTGCCTGTGGCTTGGCCTGCTCCCGTTGCACCATGGCCTCTGTATTGTACAGAAGTGCAGAGGCCTTAGGGTGCAAGTGTACTGCTTTTTACCACAGCTATGATCTTTATTAAAAAGATGTATTTGTTATTAGAACACTGTTAATGGTATTTATCATTTTTATTTTATGCTTTTTGTTTTTGTATTGGGGATATTTTGTCTGTGTGTGGTGTGCCAGTATCATATTTTAGGTTTTTTTTAATTAAAGGAAAATCCATTGGTTCGCAACACTAGTTTTGTGTGTATGTCCTTGAGTCACTCTGTGTTAAGTGGTGGGTAATGTCTGATAACGGTATGATTCCGCGGTTTGTTATCCAGCGCGTGTTACTGCATTCTGACTGCAGTATCAATGTGTTCACTGCTGCTATTTTGGGAATTAGCCAAATCATTTTTAAATTCAGCCACGCCGAACTCTTCAGAATAAAACCCATTGAAATCATTAAAAAATAATGTCAGAAATTAAAACTCAAACAAAACCCTTGACTTCCCGGTGGAACGATGTGCTTTTTACTTCGGTTTCAGGTTGCTTCAGCATTAGTATGTTCATGAATATGTACATACATCACTTAACATAATGACGAGAGCAGGCTGTTCAGCCCAGCAATCCTCGCCTTAGATATGTGCATGCACACACGTTCTTTTGGTGCCTGCTGCCCTTAATCGTGCTTTACCAGTGATGTTACACGTGACGTGGTCGCACTGTGCCTATCCCTCGATAAGACCTGTCTGGCATAGATAGAGGGGCAAGGAGAACTCGGTAAGGAGGGGCGAAATTATCGGCGACAGATGCGCAAAATTAAAGGGAAGATAAAGGGAAGTGACGGCATTTAAATGAAAAATAAGTTGATTATATAACAAACTGGAAAACTCTTACTTGGTTTCCGTGGGTTATTGTTTAGCGTGGACATTGACCCCCTTTCGCTTCGTTGAATCAGCCATTTCAATGTTTTAAACGTGCAAGTCCATCGGAAAACATGCATCTAAAGGTGACGAGTTCAGCGGTGAATTTATGCCACCGTCTGTTCAACTGTCAAGATTCTGAACTGCTGAAATAGACTTAAGCCACACATATATAGGCCTAAAATAGTTTGGTAAAGCAATTTAACTGGCCCCATACATCGTTAGGCCTACTATACGGATTAACATACAAGTCTTACTTCGGTCAGGGCAAGTTTTGTCCGTGCGCTGGAGAGAGTCCTAGCAATTAGTCCTATCAGTCTATGGGCCAAACCCGTACTTCTGAGTACAGATGTCACGTCAGAGATTAAAATAATCCTTGCATCACAACCATAGACTGTAGATCACAACCTACAACTACTTGTCCACAAGTCCCGTAAATTGTCTTAAAGTTAACCTCAGACTCCAATTCTTTAATAGCCCAGTCCACTGCACTCTTGATCCCTATTTTCTCCTTCCGCACCATGTCGACACGTTTACACAATCATAATCGCTCAGAATGCCAGCGCATTCTGTAAGGTAGTCATAATGCAGCGACGACGCCAGTAGCTTCGTCCGCTTGAGTTCTCGCCGCAGTCTCAGTGCATTCTCATGTGACACGTGTCACGTGCTTTCTTGGCCAGATCGCTCTAGCAAAAGAGATTCTGAACCTCAGGAGAGACTAACCTGGTCCAGTGAAGGTAAAATAAAAATAATGATGTGAATTTCCACGGACGAAACGACAACGTAGACGGACGTCTGCTCGATGCATCGCTTCAACACGGCGGCTCCTTGTTCCTGAATGCACTTTATGACGCTGAAGAGTCCAGTATGCAGCTCTAAACGCAAAGGCACTTCTGCTGAAAAATCCAGGAATGCCTGCCTGTGGCTTGGCCTGCTTCCCTTGCACCATGGCCTCTGTATTGTACAGAAGTGCAGAGGCCTTAGGGTGCAAGTGTACTGCTTTTTACCACAGCTATGATCTTTATTAAAAAGATGTATTTGTTATTAGAACACTGTTAATGGTATTTATCATTTTTATTTTATGCTTTTTGTTTTTGTATTGGGGATATTGTCTGTGTGTGGTGTGCCAGTATCATATTTTAGTTTTTTTTTAATTAAAGGAAAATCCATTGGTTCGCAACACTAGTTTTGTGTGTATGTCCTTGAGTCACTCTGTGTTATGTGGTGGGTAATGTCTGATAACGGTATGATTCCGCGGTTTGTAAGTTATCCAGCGCGTGTTACTGCATTCTGACTGCAGTATCAATGTGTTCACTGCTGCTATTTTGGGAATTAGCCAAATCATTTTTAAATTCAGCCACGCTGAACTCTTCAGAATAAAACCCACTGAAATCATTAAAAAATAACAATGTCAGAAATTAAAACTCAAACAAAACCCTTGACTTCCCGGTGGAACGATGTGCTTTTTACTTCGGTTTCAGGTTGCTTCAGCATTAGTATGTTCATGAATATGTACATACATCACTTAACGTAATGACGAGAGCAGGCTGTTCAGCCCAACAATCCTCGCCTTACATATGTGCATGCACACACGTTCTTTTGGTGCCTGCTGCCCTTAATCGTGCTTTACAAGTGATGTTACACGTGACGTGGTCGCACTGTGCCTATCCCTCGATAAGACCTGTCTGGCATAGATAGAGGGGCAAGGAGAACTCGGTAAGGAGGGGCGAAATTATCGGCGACAGATGCGCAAAATTAAAGGGAAGATAAAGGGAAGTGACGGCATTTAAATGAAAAATAAGTTGATTATATAACAAACTGGAAAGCTCTTACTTGGTTTCCGTGGGTTATTGTTTAGCGTGGACATTGACCCCCTTTCGCTTCGTTGAATCAGCCATTTCAATGTTTTAAACGTGCAAGTCCATCGGAAAACATGCATCTAAAGGTGACGAGTTCAGCGGTGAATTTATGCCACCGTCTGTTCAACTGTCAAGATTCTGAACTGCTGAAATAGACTTAAGCCACACATATATAGGCCTAAAATAGTTTGGTAAAGCAATTTAACTGGCCCCATACATCGTTAGGCCTACTATACGGATTAACATACAAGTCTTACTTCGGTCAGGGCAAGTTTTGTCCGTGCGCTGGAGAGAGTCCTAGCAATTAGTCCTATCAGTCTATGGGCCAAACCCGTACTTCTGAGTACAGATGTCACGTCAGAGATTAAAATAATCCTTGCATCACAACCATAGACTGTAGATCACAACCTACAACTACTTGTCCACAAGTCCCGTAAATTGTCTTAAAGTTAACCTCAGACTCCAATTCTTTAATAGCCCAGTCCACTGCACTCTTGATCCCTATTTTCTCCTTCCGCACCATGTCGACAACGTTTACACAATCGTACGGTACATTTTGTAATCTATGAGAACACCATATCTCTCAGCAAATAGAGTTACAACACAGGTCACCCTTTTACCGTCTCCACATTTTCTTAATATGGTCTCTCTATTCCGTTGTCTTAATATGGTCCACCGGCTAGCTGCCCGCTTCGCCTCGTTTCTGAAGAGCCGTTGTGATGTTATACCGACATCTAGTGAACGAAGTGGTAGCCTACATTTACAAGGAGAAAGTGATCCTTTCTTGGCCTTGTAGACCAATTATGCATAATCAATTATCATGTATGTTCCGACTGTATTACTGATTATTGTGATATAATATTGTAAATACCCAGTAGGCCTAGGCATTTTTTTAATGAATGTTTCTTCATGCTTTATAAAGCATATAAAGAGGCCTAACGTATGCTATATTTTATATTTGCTTCAGAACCCTGGGCTGACAATTTTGCCACTGTTTATCTTTAAATTGTATTTTTGCCATTTGTAGTAATTATCAGGATGTATTTCATTGTATTTCATGTATTTCATTTTTGCTTCAGAAATATGACTGAAAATCTACGGTCATTCGGATTGCTAACTGAACTCTATGGTATTACCCAGGAAGACGTAGTATAAAAATGACATCACTTCCGCCCGTCGGCCTTTTCAGCTTTACCGTGTGGTGGAGAGTACTAAATGGAATTGTCTCGTGGTGAGTTTTTTTTATACGGTTCATCGCGTGATCTAAATATGATTCGTGCAAATTATTGCTTTGTTAGTAGATAATCGGTAATGCTTTGGTGGAAATATGTCAGTGCTATCTAACTAAAAGTTTATGTGAGTTTGCACATTGGGACATGGCAGCAGCGGCTAACAAGCATGGTGGCGAATCGTAAAACGCGTAACGAGATTCCCCGTCGAGCGAATGAGTCTTTTTTTTTTTTTTTTTTTTTTTTACTTAGATCTTACCCTCGCGTTCTGAATATTTGAGAGTAATCGTTGCTACATTTAGCCTGGAGAACAGTCATGCACACTGTTAAAACCCGCCGCCGAGGTCGGCGCGCGGGTGTCGGAAGTGTGCTAGAGCGACCCGGCCGGGTTTTCGCTAACACCATGAGGGCCTCCGCCCCATGACTGGGGTTTGATAGTGACCTGAGCCACACTGTCCCCAGTTCAGTATGTTGTATTGTTCCATTTCACCCTCTCTCGCTCCTTTAAGAACATTTTGGGCTGATGCTCCTTGGAGCATGGAGTTGGTCCACCCTTTGCTACACAACTTCCACTCTTCTGGGAAGGCTTTAGACTAGACGTTGGAGCATTGCTACCGGGATTTGCTTCCGTTCAGCCAGACGAGCATTAGTGAGGTCGGCACTGATTGGGCGATTCGGCCTGACTCACTGTTGGCTTTCCAATTGATCCCAAGGTCAGGGTTCTGTGCAGGCTTGTCAGGTTATTCCACTCAGTTCTTGACAAAAAAATGATATAATAATAAAATGCCCTTTTGTCTTTTAATAAACATTTTACTAATTTTAGTGGTCTCTCTAAAGTTAATACAGCTGCTCCAAACTAGGGAAAATATTTTCTTGTGGCACCATGGGCTTGGAATGACATCTAAAGCTCCTAAATCAGACCTGGTCCTTTCATGGATTTAAGTACCCTTGCAACACTTTTTAAATGTAGATTTTAACCACCCCCCCCCCCCCCCCTTCCAGGGCAAGCAGCCAGGATGTGCGCAGGTCTGGATGTGTTGCGGATTCAGGAGGAGGGACTGCCGAATTTCCTGGCTCCTGGAACCCTCCTGGGCGGGGCGGGTCGAGCCTACACCTCCAGGTGGAGCACTGCACCTGTAAGAGGAAGACTGCCGTTCGGGAGAGGAAGAGTGGCGGTTATGAGCGAGGTCTGAATCCAGTGCTGTCGACATGATCAGGTGTGCAAAACGGGACTTTCCCAAACCTTTTGCTTTTACCCATTAGGGTCAAGTCCAATTAGACACTGATGCAATGCCGAATCACTGCCCCATTCATCGTATGTGTGTTTAGTCAGGACTAATTTCCAGCACCTGTTTATCTAAAAACAGAAATGGTGACCCAAAGTTGTCAAACTGTCAGCATCACGCGTCCACTCCACCCCCGAAAGCGATCCCTTGTGCCCAACTCACTCACTCACACACACCTCTCTAAAAAGCTTTCTTTGACACCTTTATTCAAAACTCATAACAGGCTGCCGGCAGTGTGGTACATTTCTGAATTGTGAGGTCATTTATGAATCTGACATGCAGCCGTTTGTAATGTAAATATTTGAATGGTAATGATTGCCATAATGTTCAAAACCAGGTTTATTTGAATGCATAACATGACATTTGAAATTATTGAAATTTCCTGGGACCCCAGTTATTCCTGCCAATTTCTGCTGTTCTTATTAAAATGGGGTCTGTGTGGTGACAGTTGTGGTGAGCCTTCTGCAATGTGCGCTGTGAGCCAAACACTGACAGCACTGAGCTTCTGTACTGTAATTGCAGAAACCAAACCTTCAGTGTTGAGAACCCTCATGGCTATTGAAGTATAGCCGTACGAGAGGACTAACTGATCTGTTCCTAGGTATCGACGTCGTCCATTTGAAGAAGTCTTGGGAGAAGCTGCTGCTGGCTGCCCACACCATTGTGCCCACAGAGAACCCAGCTGATGCCCGTCTCTTCTCTTCCAGGAACACTGGGCAGGTAATGCTCATGCATCATAAGTGTGGAGTATCTCTTCCTTTAGAATCCTGGGGCCGGAGTGTATTTCCCGAAGCAGGATTACTGAGTTAGCTGGGATAACCATGCTGGGTAAAAACCCAGTGCAGCTCTTTTTTTTTTTTCAGTCCATGTTCTAGATTTGGGTGGGGTTCTGGGTTTTATTTGGTGCAGTTATCCAGCTAACTCAGTAATACTGCTTTGTGCAATGGGGTCCTGGACTAAGGCTGGAAAAGCACCCTATGCTGTGTGCTGACAAACTGGACAAGTCTAACTGTGCTGTGTAGGGTTGATGCACCTCACCAATGCATTAAAGGGGGTGTAATTTAAATGATTGGGTAATATGTATGTGGGGGAAAAAAAAACTATTTGGGTAACACATTTCTCTTGACAGGACTTATTCGTTACCATGAAAGCATTTTGAGCACCATGTATGCAATGCCCTTATTTGAGAGTTTGTGAAAGTAATGTGATTTATTTGAAACTGTAGAGTTGATTTTGTGCCTTGTGTGCACGTGTGTGTGATGTGCGCGCGTGTGTTGTGTTGCGTGCGCGCGTGTGTTGCGCGTGTGTGTGGTGGGCATGTGTGTTGTGTGCGCACGTGTGTTGTGTTGCATGTGTGGTGTGCGTGCGTTGCGTGTGTGTGTTGCGTGTGTGTTGTGTTGCGTGTGTGTTGTGTTGCGTGTGTGTTGTGTTGCGTGTGCGTGTGTGGTCACGCACACTGTTAAAACCCGCCGCCGAGGTCGGCGCGTGGGTGTCGGAAGTGTGCTAGAGCGACCCGGCCGGGTTTTCGCTAACACCATGAGGGCCTCCGCCCCATGACTGGGGTTTGATAGTGACCTGAGCCACACTGTCCCCACCGTCCCTTTTACACACACCCCCCCCCCCCTTCAGTCCTACAGTGGTATAACCCAGTAACTTTGTGATGTCACCATAGAGAGCGGTCCTGAAGTTTCTGCCACTGGTGGCACCACCTTTGCTGGTTGGTTCACGCCCGGGACCTTGACCAATCGGATCCTGGCTGCCTTCAGGGAGCTCCGCCTCCAGATTGTCACCGACCCCGGCAGCCACTGACCGAGGAGTCCTGTGTCAGTCCTGCTGCAGTCGGCCTGTGCCACTCAGACTCCCCGCTGTGATGTGTGGACCTCGCCATCCCCTGCGGCAGCTAGGTGAGCTAGGTTTCTGCCGCTTACCGATGCGCTCTGATTGGTGGAGCTCCTCGCGGTGTTCTACGAGCGAGGTGATGTCGCCGCTACGCTGCCCCTGTAGAATCGTTGCGGCCTGAATGTCGTGTGCTGAATGGCTGTCCTTTCACGGGGACTGTTAAACTGCCGCCTGTCCTCTGTCCCGTGTTCCTGTGGCTGTGTCTGGTGTGGGATGTCCTCACCCTGTCTTTCCGTGGGCTGTGTGTCTGGGGCGAGCTCTTCGTCGTGTCTGCGTGCGTGTGTGCGTATGCGTGTGTGTGTGTGTGGGGGAGGGGGGGGGAGGGTTGCACACCGTTAGAGCCCGGCGCTGCCTCTGTCCGTGCAGTGCGGGGTGTAGGACGTGTGCTACAGTACGGCACGCTCTCTCTCTCTCTCCACTCCCTCGCTCTGTCAGTAGTGAGGAGGTGGCTGTAGATCGTGCAACAGCGTCCACGCCGTGTGATCACCTTCCGCTGCCGCCCCTGCCCAAACTCCTGGTTTTGCCCCTGCCTTTTTCATTTTCAGTACCATATTAAACCTGAAACCCTTTTGGGCAGCTAACGCAGCGTCGACTCTGACTTGAGTTTTGATGGTGTCTGCAGTGGGGGGGGGGGGGGGGTGGCCTCGAGCTCGGAGCCTGGAGACCCACTGGGTCTGATTTTGCCTGTAATGTAAATGCCTTTAAAGTAATGTAATGATCCCAACCCTCCTATCTGTTCACTCAAATTAAACTAATTGAGAGTTGATTTGACTGCTTTAGCTGGTCTACTAGGTGCTGAGTAGCATTGAAAACTAGCGCCTCCTTTGGTGGTCCTGGTCTGGGACCTCTAAAGGTTGGGTTAAATGGACCGGATTTGCCTGCTGCCTGTTGGTTTGGCCCTGTTAATATTTTTTGTTTTATTTTCCTTCCCCCAGAGGCCTGGACCCACAGATGATTGGTCGGCTGCTCCGTCTGCGCAGTCGTCAGGGCAGCTCTCCAGCAGAGCGGTCCTCTGCACTAGCCAATCGGCACAGAGGAAAATCAGTCAATAAAATGGTTCTTTAATCAAGAAAGTGGACTTGTCTTTTATGCCAGAATTTACCTGAATGTGTTAACTGGGGTTGGGGGGGTTGTTTCACAAAGTGTGATTACTGTGTTAGCTGAATTACTGTGCTGAGTGAAACCCGGAACTGCTCTTTTTACTTCAGTCCATGTTCCATATTTGGGAGGGTTCTGGGTTTTACTCAGTGCAGTTATCCAGCTAACTCAGTAATCCTGCTTCATGGTTTTACTCAGTGCAGTTATCCAGCTAACTCAGTAATCGTCTGTGACACAGGGCCCTGGTGGGAACCTTTTAAATATCAAGGGTGAAGAAATAAGTAGTGAAGTCATCTAAAACTTCAATTTTTTTTTTCTCAAATTTTTAAATTATAAAACTTGTGCGTCAATGCGAGGGGAACTACCAGTAAAATCTTGGCCCTGGATGAATGTGGGTTTTTAAAAATTATTGGCTGAGATTAATTTTGTTTGGTGACCTTCAGTTGGTTCTCTTTGATTAGATGAGTAATCTTTTCACGTGCTTTGCAGTTTAAAATGTGACAAACTGCAGTTTCTTTCATTGTTGCAGTTCTCTCCCCAGCTTGGAAGAAAATTAATTTTTAGGGAATTAATGAATCATTTGATAACCACATTAAGTACAGCAGTAACTAAACTGTTTATATTTGGTAGGTTCTAAAACAACAGCGCAACACCTAGCATCTAGTCTGTTTTGCTGCGGCTAGTTTTAGTCTGGTATTTGGGGCCGCTTTTCTTGGCTACAGATGTGGCGATTTTACATCAGGACTTGCAGTCTTAGAGGATAGCAGGCTAGGTAGCTTAGAAAATTGTTACAAGATTGTTACAAAAAGGAACTGGAGTTTTCATTTCTGGTGAGTTGAAGCAGTTTGAGGAAAACTGGAGATATAGTATGTTTGACATGGTTATAATTGGGGTTTTTATGCTGTCCCTTGTGCTGCTTCATTGGTTTTGTGACTATGTGTAACTACTCGTAGGTCTCTCAATAGCGCCAGCCTATCCCTAATATGTTACATTTGTGTGTGCCAGCCTCACTAGTTCTCGTACTTAAATCCCCATTGTGAGTGACTCGAAGAAACCACTTGGTCATAGTATTTAATATTGCCCCGCGTCCTGTGTGTTACGAAGGCCATGATTTTTCTTTATGCCTGCTGTTTCATCCTTCACCACGCGGTGTTGCCAATCAGCTTGGGTCCTGTTCAATTACCTCAGATGGTTTCGAGTCAGTCCGAGATGCAATTCCTCGTTGATTTGCTGGCAAATCACTGAAACCGTAGCTAAAAAATTCTACATTAAGAACTTTGTTTTGTGATGAAAAGGCAAACCATTACAGTGTGGAATTAATTGCAACACCATATGACTTAACTCATTTCCCCATTGTCAGTTTTCTGCCAGATTAAAAATTCTGAAAGTCGGTGAACACAAGTGCCTCCAGTTTTGGTGTTTGAGAGCTTGATTATAAACGTTCTCGGAAAGTAGTGGCCAGTTGCCTACGCAGGGTACTTCATGAATTTCTGAAACGTGCGCTGCAGAATTATTACCTGTTAAAAACAAAACCCGCAACGGAGTTGTATAAAGTGTATACAAGTAACTGGAGATGACCCAGGAATACACGTTCTCAATTTACAGTGTAATTTCTTAAGAATAAGTAGACTAAGGATTCTCCATACAGTGAAAATGTATGTAATTTGGCCACAAATGTAAAGGTATTTTCTGTAGAGCCATCGAGCAAACTAAAAAAAAAATTTCGTCATACGTTTGTTTGCATAAATATATAATACATAAATACATAATCTTGTAATCAAAACGTGCCAGTATAGCCACAAAAAACAGTATTTTAGTTTTGGACCACTTGACTGGTAAGCGCGAGTGTACTTCAGACCATTAGGCTACTATTCCTGGTTTCACAACAGCTTATCGTGCTAGCAGTCTGAGATCGGTCCGTACGTAGTGTCATTTCTGCAAACGAAGTTAACAGTTCACACAAACTAGCTAGTTAGCTAGCTGGCAAGTAATCCAGTTTTTGTGAACTGTGTTTGACGATTTCTTTAGCAGCGATTACTGCAGTAACGATCCCGACACGCGAACGAGCGCAACTAAAGTTGCATCACAGCTTGGGTAAACCAAAACTGGTGCACCTGTCGCCGGCCAAACCTGAGTGGTACTGCCGTAAGTGCATTCAGGAACAGTAGTAGACACACAAGGCATCTTTTATATTGATTTTTGTTGGCTATACTGAAACGTTTTCATCGCAAGTTATATGATTGTGCAAACAAATAAACCTACGTCGAAGTTTTTGTTTGATTTGTTAGCTACTATTGTTATTAATTTGATTTATCAGCGTCTTTGTTGCACAACTGTCAAGTGGTGATTCTCAGCTTCATTAAGTCAATGTTATTTGTCTAACAAAGCTAATGACTGACAGAGTGAGCTGGGCATATCACGTAATTCATGGTTAGTAGCTCAGCAGACCTGATCTAATTTGAACTACCGAACCTTTCTGGGAAAGACAATGCAAGAATTGCTTACGTCATAAGACAACAATTATTAGCGCAAGGCTGCAAAAAGTTTGGTTTGTGACGTCACAGAGTATCACAGACATACTGGGTACATTACACTGAATATATATTTTTCTACCAGTTCACACTTGTTCACAACCCTATCGTTGACTGAGACTGAGCACGACCCGTGAAATCACTGATAAAAAATGCGCGTGTTTTCACTGTTGTGCTTCTGTCCGGTAAGCTCATAATCTCGCGGTTTATGTAATGAGGGAAATTGTCGTGTCGTATTTTAGCATAGTTTGTTAACTCCAAATTTATTTAAAATTCGTTTGTATTTATTTAATGGCATGAAACAGACCTAGGATAAATATAGTGCTAAATATGTTTTGTTAAAATAAAAGTAATCATTATTTTGAAACAAATACATTGGAAAATTACTTGTACATTTGTCAAGAAACCAGATATCAGTGCATTTTCATTTCTTAAATGTTTGGGCCCAGGCATTGGACGATAAAGAAGCAGAGAAGAAGAAGCAGAAAAAGAAGAAGAAATGGCAGTGGAAGAGGGGAAAGAAGGCCAAGACAGCCGACGCCATGGAACAGCCGGGCCTCACAGCCGAGGCTGAGATACAGCCGGGCCTCACAGCCGAGGCTGAGGAACAGCCGGGCCTCACAGCCGAGGCTGAGGAACAGCCTGGCCTCCCAGCCGAGGCTGAGGAACAGCCGGGCCTCACAGCCGAGGCTGAAAAACAGCCGGGCCTCACAGCCGAGGCTGAGGAACAGCCGGGCCTCACAGCCGAGGCTGAGGAACAGCCGGGCCTCCCAGCCGAGGATGAGGAACAGCCGGGCCTCACAGCCGAGGCTGAGGAACAGCCGGGCCTCACAGCTGAGGCTGAGGAACAGCCGGGCCTCACAGCAGAGGCTGAGGAACAGTCGGGCCTCACAGCCGAGGCTGAAGAACAGCCGGGCCTCACAGCCGAGGCTGAGGAACAGCCGAGCCTCACAGCAGAGGCTGAGGAACAGCCAGGCCTCACAGCCGAGGCTGAGGAACAGCCGGGCCTCACAGCTGAGGCTGAGGAACAGCCGGGCCTCCCAGCCAATGGCAAAGAACAGGAGAGCCTGACAACCGCCTGCATCAAGCTGTTGCTTCTGACAGCCAACTGTGAAGAAGACCAGGCTATGACAACTAGCTACATCGGGGAGTTGTCCCTGACGACCGACAGTACAGAACAGTCGGCCCTCAGCGACGGCAAAGAACAGCCAACCCTCAGCATCTGCGCTGAACAAACACACAACTGCGCAGAGCTCACGGGCACGTCCAGCAACCTGATGCTGTCACACCCTCCCTCCATCCTCCCATCAGCCCCTGCTTTCGGCTCGGGAGTCTGCTGGAAGGTAACGTTTGCTCCTCTGGCTTCGTCTCGCTGACTCTTGACTCGTGCTCCTCTGAGGAAAAATAATTTAAATAAATCTCAGTAATATTTCTCTTGTTGTGTCAAACCTTTCAGCACTCTTTCCAGGGCTGAGGTGAAGGGAACGGGGTGGTTCGGTGGAATCCGCAACAGCCTCCGAAGAAAGTTTGCGGAGGAGCGCATCAGTGAGGACGAGACGCAGACTGAGAGGCTGGTGCACACTTTCCTTGGGTAAGAATGGTGTATATCTTTCAATAATACAACATGTAGAGAAAGTTAAAAAGCCCCACTCAGTGATTTTGGTTGGTAATAAAATGCTAATGACATCCAACAAGCAAAAACACAAAGAGCAAAAAAGATTTTATTGTGCTAAAGTATAGAATTGCTGTCCTAATAAAAAATAAGAAATAGATAAAGATCCCCATTAAAAGCACTTCACTCACAAAAAAATTAGTATTTGAAAGTGTGGGGCCGACACTACTTCCAAGGTGCCAGATGCCAGAAAAACTACAAGTACCATGAATGCTTTTCTTATTACCTGCCTTATGCACAGTAACAGTAAAGATGTGTTCCATGTCTCTTGTCGCAGGTTGCCAAACCTGAGGAACACCTGCTACCTGAATGCAACTCTCCAGAGCCTGTTCAATCTGAAAGGCTTCATGGAGGACGTAAAGAGACAGGAGAGTTCACACTTGCTGAAGTATGTTATATATCTCTGCAGTTTCTGAATAACAGTACGCAGACATCAGTGCTGTTAACACCAGTATCAGTATTTTTACATTACAGGCATTTAGCAGATGCTCTTATCCAGAGCGACTTACACAACTTTTTACATTGTATCCATTTATACAGCTGGATATATACTGAAGCAATTCCAGTTAAGTAAAACCCACTGTGCTACACTAAAAGACAGGCAATGGAGGTCTCATGAATTTATGGCTTTGAGGCCAACTTCTGCTCTTTTTTTAATGTAACAAGCTTGATCATCAGCATTTCTAACCAAAGGAAGTGCTGATATTCTAATGAGTGACAGGTGAAAGCTGCGTCCCTATAAAACACTTACGCTCTTGTGTCCCTAAAAAACGTGTCTTTACTGTCGCCTAATCCAGGGGTCCTCAGCCCGAGTTCGGCCATCCCTCTTCGTAAACTGGTTTCTGCCCCAACTGTATCGGTCGCTCTCTGACCACTTTCTTGACTCTGTTGCCCCCTGTAGGTGTGTAGCAGAGCTGCATGTGGCACGCCGCAGCAGCAGCAGCAGCAATAAAAAGGCAGATCTTTTGAAGACTTTGAAAAATTCAGTCTCCCAGTACTGCATGGACTTCTGTGGGCATGAACAACAGGTGAGAGAAAAGACTGTATCGCTAGTGTCCGCACGCACATACACCTGCATGCACACACCAGCATACATACACTTACATACACTTACATACATCTACATGCACATACACCTGCATGCACACATACACACATACATCTACATACACATACACGCACCGGCACACATACACACACATACATCTACATACACATACACGCACCGGCACACATACACATGCACACACCAGCACACATACACCTACATGCACATGCACACACCAGCACACATACACCTACATGCACATGCACACACCAGCACACATACACCTACATGCACATGCACACACCAGCACACATACACCTACATGCACATGCACACACCAGCACACATCTCCAAACTCGCTCCGCCTCTCATCCGCGCTCTCTGCTGTTCTGCAGGACGCTCATGAGTTCCTGAGCGTTCTGATGTCCCAAATGAAAGAGGAGGGCTTTCTGCTCAACATGGCCGACGGGCTTCAACCTTACACCTGCCCAGTCGAGGCCAACTTTGAGTTCAACCTCCTGTCCCGCAGAACATGCCTCAGGTAGGCCGTCCTACCTGCTGTCTTTTAACTTTGTGCTAACTTTTGCTCTTGCAAGCTAATTCATAGGAGTAAATAAATACATATTGTTTTATTTCTTTACTCCTTTGCTTGACAGACACTTGACTTGAGTGCGAGTCAAGCTATAGGCACTAATAGCCTAGCCAACACTGACATTTTTACAGAGAAATTTTTCCATTAACTTTTGTTTTCATTTCAGGTCAGTTGGAACTGACATTCTCAGCAACGAATGCATCCTTCATTAACTGAATTGCAGTGGAAACTGAAATGGACTTGAGTTGTTAACCCCTGTTTCTCTGGTTCACTCTCCCAGCTGCGGGGAGACAGTACGCAAAGTGGAGTCCTATAACTCCCTGTCTGTGGACCTGGTCCCAGGTGGCTCCGTACAGGACAGCCTGGCACTCTACTTTAAGGTGAGCGTGCGTCTGGACCACCATCACTGACCCCCGTTCAGAAGCAGAGCTGTCAGTCAGTGCCTCAGACTGTGCTGTGGTGTCAGTGTGAGGTCAGTGCTGAATGCTGTGCTTTGTCGTTGCAGGACTACGAGGTGGAGTGCCAGTGCTACGTTTGCTTTGCACAGCTGGCCTCAGTAAAGCAGAAATTGCAGTCGCTGCCTCGGTAATGTAGCCTCATCCTTATCTCAGTCTTTCTGTGAAGCGTGAGACTTAGTCTGAGTCAGTATTTTCCAGGTTAACCCTTTAAGATGTAAGATCACAAATATGAGATTTAAATCTTAACTGAACATTCTAATGCTGATGTAGCAATCGTTTCTGGTAAGTGAAATGCAATGGAGTTCTAGAGCACTACTTCCGTGCAATGTTCCAGAACACTGACTTAGAATTCTGTGCAATGGAGTTCTAGAACACTTTGACTTAGAATTCCAGAAAAGCTGTTCTTCAAAGGGTTAAATAAAGGCCTCTTCCGTGTCCAGTGTGTTAGTTCTGCAGCTGAAGCGCTTCAGCTTCAACTCAAAGCTGAAGCTGGTGAAGCTGAAGGACGAACTGCAGATCCCCCCAGTGCTGAGCCTGCAGAGCCACAGTGAAGCCCACGCACAGAGGTCGGGGGTGCACAGAACAGCCAGGTGAGTCTGTCGCCCACACACACACACTGACTCACATGCACACACGCACACACACACACACACACACATGTGCTCGCGCGCACACACACACACCAGTTTTCCTCCCCAGTGAAAGCTCCCTGCTCCCACAGCAGTGGTGTTCTTACCTCTCACTGGCCCTCAGAATGAACCCTCTTCCCATCTGTCTCCGTTTCTCCTCTGTCAGCACCAGGGCCTCAGACGAGCTCAGCCTGCATCCGAACTGCGTGCCGGGCCGGCCTGCCGCCCCCAGCCCCCAAACTCCACCAGACCTACGGCGACAGTCAGGAGACCTCCGCCTCAAAAGGGGACGCTGCCACCACAGCAGGTAGTGTGTGTGTGTGTGTGTGTGTGTGTGAGAGAGAGAGAGAGATTTCATTCCATGAAAAACCATCCAGGGCAGGGGTGTTAGAGCCCTAGTTTCCGGATGGCTGCGGTGTCTGCTGGCTTTTGGGTGAGGCTCAATGAACGTAATCCTCAAAACCTGCAGATGCCGTGTGCCTCCAGGACTGGAGTTTAAGACTACTGGGTAACAGGTAAAGAAATTAAACACAGAGACTAACAGTATGGCAAGAAAATTAAGCAGAGAATGCAGGCCTCCACCCCCACAGACTGGTGGAAGTAGGGAGAAGTGAAGAACTCACACAGATTCTATAGAATCACCAGATACTCAGCTCTTGCGCCCTTTTCATTCCCCCTCTGCTTCTTAACTGGGCAGTTCTAGGTTGGTAACGGGAGTTTCCAGTGTGAACGTCCATTGCCACAGTCTTGTAACTTGGCCATGGCCTGTAATGAATTTCAAGGAAGTGCTATAAAATGTTTTAATGTTTTGGGCTTCTGACTCCTAGTCAGAGAACTTTGTTAAAGATGAAGAGTTGAGTATCTGGTGTGTGTAAAGAGTCTGTGGTAGTGATGAAGAGGCAGGAGGAGTACTGATGCTGTTTGTGGTTTTTTTTTTTTTCTTCTCGTTTTCCCCCCAAAAGCTGAAAAGAAGCTCAGCTCAGTGAAGTGTGGTGCAGAGGACAGTGTAGAGCAGGACAGCTGCACTGTGGTGAGGAGACAGAGAGACAGAGAAATAGAGAGATAGAAAGACAGAGACAGAGGGGGGGGGGTGTTCTAAAGTGTAATTCTAAAGTTAAAAGTCAGCCACACCAAGGCTGCCGGTCTTGGGTTGCAGGCAGGGTTGCTAGGCAGGGTGTCACCGCTGACCTGGTCTCTGACACTGCCATTGGCTCCCGGGCCTGAATGCTGTCGCTGGTGTGTTTTTTACGGTGGCGGTATCTCGGCGGTAGGCTAATGAAACAGGACGCCGGAGCACCCTGTCTGACTGCACTTCCTGTGTCCTCCGTCTCTCCCAGAGCCAGCCGCCGGGCCGCTGTGAATACAGGCTCGCCAGCGTGCTGTCCCACCTCGGGCCCAGCATGCACCACGGTAAGCCGCCCGCGTAGCTGACGCAGGGTCGTCTTTCGCATCCTACGCCCCCGCTGAACACTTGTGATGTCATGTAAGACAAACGACTGAATATATGCGCTGCCTTTTGTCCTCACAATCAAAATGCTATATGTGTAAGTGAGGATGGGGGGGGGGCACTTTTAACTAATCCCTTAGCTGTAGCCCCTACCTGGGCGAGGTGCAGCCAGACACACTCACCATCTCAGGTGTCTTCTAGCGCTGTGGCCTCCACCTGGTCAGGAGACATTTCCGGTTCATGATTACCCCCCCTCTGTCATCCTGCAGGTCATTACATCAGTGAATGTGGGACCGGGATGGGAACTGGCTCTCCTTTGATGACGAGATCGTGAAGAAGACTGACCTCGAGTCAGTGCTTCACCAGAGAGCCAGCAATGCGTACCTGCTCTTTTACGAGCACAGGTAAGAGCTGATCCGTGCCAATAGCCCTGCTGTTCTGTGAGTTTAGTACAGGTAGAAATACTGCTGTTCTGTGAGTGTAGTACAGGTAGAAATACTGCTGTTCTGTGAGTGTAGTACAGGTAGGACTGCTGTTCTGTGAGTGTAGTACAGGTAGGACTGCTGTTCTGTGAGTGTAGTACAGGTAGGACTGCTGTTTTGTGAGTACAGTTAAAAGCCAATTGTAGCGACAGTGTCACTTGTGGTTTTGTGTTGGACAAGATCAGAAGCCTTACTGGGCTGATGTCTCTTTTAGGGGTGCCAGCAAATAGACCAGGAGAGAGCAGAACGACAAACACCAGAGCACAGAAATGGAGAATACAGAAACACCAGAGCACAGAAATGGAGACCACGGGTCGGCCTTCTTGGCCAACAAACACCAGGGCCGGCCTGTCAAACAAACACAATCACACCAGGACTGGCCTGTCAATCAAACACAATCACACCAGGCCCAGCCTCTCAATCAAACACAATCACACCAGCGCCAGCCTGTCAACCAAACACAATCACACCAGGGCTGGCCTGTCAATCAAACACAATCACACCAGGGCCAGCCTGTCAACCAAACACAATCACACCAGGGCTGGCCTGTCAATCAAACACAATCACACCAGGGCCGGCCTCTCAATCAAACACAATCACACCAGGGCCAGCCTGTCAATCAAACACAATCACACCAGGCCCAGCCTCTCAATCAAACACAATCACACCAGGGCCAGCCTGTCAACCAAACACAATCACACCAGGGCTGGCCTGTCACTCAAACACAATCACACCAGGACCGGCCTGTCAATCAAACACAATCACACCAGGGCCGGCCTGTCAATCAAACACAATCACCCCAGGGCCGGCCTGTCAATCAAACACAATCACACCAGGGCCAGCCTGTCAATCAAACACAATTGCACCAGGGCCTGTCTCTCAATCAAACACAATCACACCAGGGCCAGCCTGCCAATCAAACACAATGACATCAGGCCCAGCCTCTAAACCAAAGACAATCACACCAGGGGACAGCCTTTTGACCAATTCTAGAAATGCTTAACGTGTGGACAACTGGTCAATGAAATTGAAATTAATAAATAAAGTGATTTTCTTCATACCGGCTGAAATACTCATTTTTGTATTGCACAACTATTTAACGATTTTAAATCAATGTTTGTCCGCATATTGGCGTTTGCAATTCCTCTCAATGAGAGAGTTTTAAAACAATGCAGGAAGGAATTGGAACTCCGCAACGCTATCACAAGGCTTGTGTTGGCTGACCATATCGCCTTTTTTCATGAAAAAAAACTTCTTGAAATAGCCCAACAGAAACCTTTCATTCATAACGTGAACAAAGGCAACTAACAGTTACAAATTTTGTTAACGTTAGCCAAATACCAAAAGCAAAACCAGTTTGAGCATCGCAATCAATATTAGGTAGCATGCTAATCACACCAAAGACTAGCAACAGTTATCAGAAAGCACACAGCAATTTCATAACTCTAAGATCATTAACATTAACACTCATTGATGGGTGTTCTCCTTAGCAAGCTAAAAAGACAGCTAAAAGGTTACTTAAAATAGCAGCTGAAATTCTGATTGTTTATTTTGCCACATGGCAGTATGGTGTTAACAAACTGAATCTAAAAAAAATAGAAGCCACCCCAGATGGGACTCGAACCCACAATCCCTGGCTTAGGAGGCCAGTGCCTTATCCATTAGGCCACTGGGGCACGTCGTGTTTTGTACGTCACAACATTCAATATAACTACGCAATGCAGACACATAAAAGTTGTATCGATTTGCGGTTTCTTAGTTTTGGGGATGACATGAAACAAAACGAATAATAATAGTAATTATTTAAAGTAGCAGGAGTAAAGAGGCAGAGGGGAACGCTACAGTTTATCGCTTTTAGCTACTTTGGCAGGCTAGAAATGGCGTCTGATGCGATGGGTCAGAAACTCGCTATCTTTTGCAGCCCGTATGCTAATAACGTTAGCTAAATTGCTGGGACTTTTTTAGGTTATGACTATTCGATAAGTTGCAATTCCCCACTAATAGTGTTTATCAATATTTAATAATTATCACTATATAATAATACTTAAATGTTGCTAAGTAAAATTACAGATGCTAAAAAAAGCTAACGTTCATGAGAATTGCACATCGCTCGTAGATAGTTTCTTGGCAGCCTAGATGTAGCATTAGTTATAACCTTAGCTATATTAATCAAGGTTTTTAGGTACGTTAAAAGATGAGGACTATGAACTCGCTGTTTTTTTGACAGAGTGTGAATCGTTGCAATGTTTAACGTTGGATGACCATTTATATTCAGAGCAGACAATTCTAGTGTGTAATATACCTGGGCTGAACGAAAAGCTTCGCAGTAAATTGTTTTAAATCAACCCCTAAAGACTATAGTAAATATGGTCTCTATTGGACTCATATGTTAACTATAACGAGCTGTATTTCTATAGGTGAACTATAAAGAGCTATATTCTATAAACCTGCTTGGTATTACACACAATAGGTTGAGTAGGCCACTTGACGTGAATAACAATATTTTAAAAAAATAGTTCTGTAATCCATAAACTATTGTACAAACCGCGGTAATATGGACCTCATTTCAGTAGACCAACCGCTGGGCGTACGAGAAGGCAACACTGACCTGATTGGGAAATGGCAAATTAGGTGCCTCTGATTTTGGTGAATGGCTGTTTGGTCCTGAGACCACATTTGTTGGCTGATATGACATAATACTGAATTGTAGTCAGCATACTGTCTCGATGCTTTTTTTGTTGTTGCCATTTTCTATAGAGAAGTGTAGTCGGCACTCGGCACAGCCTGTACTTCGCGCACGTAGTGACACTGTGCTTCCACGAGGGAGTGTGGTCTGAGGGGTCTGCCAGTGCAGTCAGTTCAACTTTACTTCTCTGGATAACTCGCAGCAAACTCGTAAGCGCGAGTTGCGTCTCAAAGTTCTATGTTGCCTAATGTGTGAGACATTAGGCAACATAGAACTTTGAGAAGAACTACTAAGAACTTTTGAGAAGAACTACTAAGAACTTACTAAGAGCAAACAGGTACCAGCGTAGTTAGCCTGCTTGGTCCCTCTGCCACAAAAGACATGATGGGGTGTGTCCAACAGGTGGCGACCTTTCGCAATAATCTTCAAGTTCGATTCCAAATATATTTTATCTATAGAAGGGGCACAATAATGCTTAATACACAATATGGGCAAAAATAAACACCCAACAATTTGGCTGCTTCTGCCATTAAGCGAATGTTTTAATAATTTCTTAACATAACTTACAGGATCACTTTATGAGGAAGATGGGGGGAAAAGGCATCAATCATTTCAAACAAACGAAAACGAAAAGGGCAACACTCCACCACTCTTTGCACCCCCCCCCCCCCCCCCCCCCCCTTCAGTGAAGTCATCCAGCAGCATAGATGAACGCAGTTTTATTTATTTATTTTGTTGAGTTTGAGGACATTCACACAGAAGCAGCTTGTGTGCTTTTAGGCTGAACTTGCAGGTTTTGACAGTAATTCAGAACAGACTGAAAGAGCCTATTTGTCGAATGAGCCAGAAGGTCACAAGCAGCAGGGCCATCCAGAGCTTACGGGTAGAGTCGCACTTTAGACACTTCAGGGGAAGATTCTGGGCCCAACAGGACAATGGCAACACAAGAAATGACAGGGAAACAAGTGAAGGGAGGTGAAGCAAAATGGCAGTTTAATATCCTGGGGAAACTCTGGACTTTTCGCCCGTTTACATTCCTTATTGCTAAATGCAGGTGTTAATCTACCACTCTCCAGTTCTTACATTGGCAAGGTGTGTGTGTGTGTGTGTGTGTGTGAGAGAGAGAGAGAGCGCTACAGAAGGGAAATGTTCAGCAAACAGGATGGTCTTCCCACATATTTATGGCTGAAAATAAATCCAGTTTACTCTATTGTTTAATGGTCCAGAGTGATCTAATCTTACTGAGTGGCCTAAGCACAAGAGGCATATGGACCTATAATGACAGGCACCTACGAACATGGATTAATTACGGTAAAATAATTAGTTCCATGGCGAGCTTTGGTCACTCCAATCAATAAATGGGTTCATGTGCAATAACTGCCACTGTACCCAACACAACAGTACCCACCAGGAGTTATATACATCCTGTATTGGGGAAGGGGGCAGGATTCAGGTATAGTTTACTGACAGGGAGAGGGCAAGCTAAATACAAAATCCCAGCATGCTTTCATTATCTTCTAACATGCCCATATGCAGTCCCCCTCCCCCTGAAAAAAAGTGTCAAAGTGTTATGATCTGCAGTTATATAAATATCCAAACTACATATCCCATGACCCCTTGTACCACGTGCAGAGTCAACTGGAATACTGTAATCCTACACATAACAGCCTTTTCTTCTCTTTATTTAATTTGGTCATACTTGGATGAAATAATTTAATGTCAATGTTGTGGGGAAGAAAAAAAAAAAGCCTAACAGTGTAGTTTACCATCACAAAAGTCATGTAAATAGACCAAAAACAAAAAGCAAAAAGTTAATTTGATTTCACAATGGCTAAAGCACACAATAAGAGAAGATGTTCAGTCCTTTAGAAAAGCCAGTGGCGTTATCCTCAGCAGAGATTCAAGTAGGAGGAGAGAGATCCTTGGTTTCTGTCTGCTTAGTGTTGAAGGCGGTATTGATTCCTAGTGTTTCTGCCCTGGGTGAGTCTCATATAGTCGTGATGGTGTTTTATTTGGGTAGGGGGGTTGGGGGGGGTTGGAGGGGGTGGGGGGGGGGGGGGGTTGGGTAGAAGAGCTTTAGGAGGCCACTTTTTTGGGGGGGTTGTAAGGCTCCAGGAGCTGCTTGGAGAAGGTGTTGACCTTGTCTGCCCCTCGCACTTCATGGGGCAACAGGGGCAATTTGACAATGTGGAAATCTTCATACAAGTCTTCCATCTGTGACAAAAAAAGAGAGAAATTTTAATTGAGATAATGGAAAAAAAAAAAAAAAAAAAAAGTGTTCTGAAGGCACCGTTTCTAGGGATACTGGGATGCAACCAAAATGAGGGGCATGGCGGGGGGGGGGGGGGGGGGGGGGGGGGGGGGGTGTTAGCAGGGGCCCACCTGATCCAGGTACTTGGACTGGATATTGTGGCGGGCCTCACACATCTTGCAGGGCCGGTCGGAGTCGGGGAAGACCAGCTGGTTGACGATGATGTTGTGCGTGTCGATGTGGCACTTGGCCAGCTCCTGAATCAGCCTCTCCGTCTCGTACAGGGACAGGAACTCTGCGATGCACACGCAGATGAACGTGGTTTGCTCCTGTGGTTGGGGGTTGATGGGCAGGTGGGCGGGGATTGGGGGGGGGGGGGGGGGGGGGCAGGTAGATGTACACATTGAAACAGAAAGGCTATATTATCTCTAACTATTCTACTGTACGTTTCATAAAAACCAGGATTTGCGTTTCACAAGGTGCAACATCGCTGATAGCAGAAGTCAATGCTGTTATCCAGCCACAATCACAAAGTGTATCCACTTTATCATTTATCATATTTACATACAGACAATGCCAATAATAATAATAATCAGCGAATGACAATCCCAACATGGCATTTATTACATGAAACTTTCTCTTAATAGTGGCTGAAATCAAATACAACAATGGGAAAGTTTCCACTCAGTGAATTAGAGTGTCAGCTTGTGTGTTTGGCGGGCGGGGGGGGGGGGGGGGGGGGGGGGGGGGGGGGGGGGGGGGGACTGACCGGGTCTTTGAACTGTTCGCTAACGGAGCGGATGACCGGCAGCGTCTCCTCCAGCTTGGAGGCCAGCTGGTCCGCGTTCATGTCTCCCAGGCCCAGCATGTTACACATCTACAGGATGGAGAGACACTTCCCCGTCAGACTCTGAAGGGGCGTCACTGAGCGACCGTGTCCTCAAGATTCAAATCGATCAATTCAATCGGGCGCTCGATCTGCTTGCACAGCCCCGTTTACAAAAAAGACTAGGCATACAGAGCTTCGTGGTCATCCTGGTGGACTGCAGTAGTCTTCAGGCTGCAATGCTAAGAGCAACCTGACTGAAGTTAAGGGTTGGTTCATTGCACTTGATTTAAAAACAATGTATGGTGATGGAATCCAAGCCTCAGTGTTTTCCAGGATTCGACTGTGTCGACTGAATCCTGTATTTTTCAGTCGCAAAAGTGGTTTTACCATTTTGGATGTTATCAGGGGGGCCGTAATCAGCGGTTAAGTTACGACGATTCCAAGGGCCCCGACCAACAGGGGCCCTCAAAAAAATACGAGAACATGGGATTTTGTTGGGTGCTGGGGCCCAATGTGAGATGTTTTTTATGGGGCCCAAAATATCCTGGTGGGCCCCCTGGTTGTTATTGAATGCGGTCTGGCTGAGGTAGACTCCCCACCTGCGAAATGAAGGGACTGATCTGATTCTTGATCTGCATCAGGCGGCCCAGCCCCCGCTCCACAATGGTGGGGAAGTTGAGCAGTCGCAGGGTGTGGCCAGTGGGGGCAGTGTCGAACACCACCACAGAGAAATTCATACCTTTCACCAGCCTGAGGGGCCAATGAGGGAAGAGTGGGTCAGAACAGCAGAGGTGTGTGTTTCTCATAAACCTTCTGTCATATGGTCCTCTTACACTAGCATATTACTCTCAACCACAGCAACACTGCCGCTGAGGACTATCCCACTTCTAAAGGTGCATCGAAGGCTTTTATTTGCTCAGTTTCAGTTTAGAATCATCCTCACTAAATCATACATTATCACATAACTTTCAGGAGTAATTCCTTTTTCTTTGCAGAATATCTGCTTTCGTTATGCATTTTTCTGTTTTCTGGAAAAGAAGGAGTTTACCTCACAACTGTCATTTAACAAGTACACCTCAATGAAGTGAGAGTGCGTTTCAGAAATGGGTGAGGCATTTGAAACCGAATCGCAGAGTGATGTTCCCAGGCACACATCACACCTGGGGGACCTGACCTCATGACCTCTGCGTAGCTCATCGCCTCGTCGATGCCCGGGAACGCGCTCATGGCCTCCTGCATCATCTTCTTCCCCATGCTCAGCATGTTGTCTTCCTCAAAGAACTCGTCCGGTAGCTCGGCCACGCCCAGACTGGGGTCGATCTCCTGCACACACAGACCGAACACAAATCCAGGAAGTCAACACGTGACCACGTGACTCTCAGGACAAACTCCCAGCCCCTCAGTTTTTTTTTTTTGGTTTCTAGAGTCAGGACAGGTACACATACAGGTACAAGTCCTCACTTTACAGTTTTCCTGAGGAGTGATTGACCGCTAGCCTGACCTCATGCTCAGGAATTATTCCGATTAGGCCTACAGAGCAACTTTACTGAAAGAATAACATGCAATTACATATGTATAAGGTGTCATGTATGTATGGAGGACAGGTGCAAGGTTCACTGACCATAGCAAAGAGGTTGTCGTAGCCCTTAACCTTGGTGGGCACCTTGGAGAACTTCTGGTCGAAGGCATCGGAAATATTGTGGGCGGGGTCGGTGGAAATGATGAGCACGCTCTCGCGCACAGCCGTCAACTGTACAGCCAAACTGCAGCTAAACAAGGGGACAGACACAGTCACGGTCATGCAAGAGGAACAGCGACGCCTCTTAAAAGATGCGCCCAAATTCTAATGTGACTGTAGGCTACAATCGTTTGTCCGATCAATGCACCGATTGTAAACTTAACTAGAACTCGAAATGAATAGTGCACTCTACGTAGTTGGGCAGCCATATTTGTATCCAGATGTTTTGTGATAATTTGCTTGTTATAAAGACATTTAGGCTGCCTTTATGACATATTGCTTCAATCCGATAAACGGCAAACGCAAAGTACCAGCTGTCACGAAATAACGTTTTTTTATGATAATAGCCCAAAATACAGCTTGTTAAGAGATAAGTAATGTCACGTCATAAGCCTGCGCAGAGGAAAACTACTATGTAAACATCCCGGTGAAACAGATAGCATTCCACACAAAAAAAACTGGTTATCAAAGACAGCCATCAGACATTTTTTTGGCGATCTTTCCTTTTACACCAACACTTTTTGGGCAAAATCCTGAATTTAAAGACGGCTCGCTGTGTCCATTGGCTAATGTAGGGCGTCTAGCAGTGGTGACTAGACCAGCTACGTGGAAGTGTGATGAAAGCGATTTTAAACTCAAGCAAACCCCCACCTGCATGTCGTTTTACCAACGCCGCCTTTGCCACCCACGAAAATCCATTTAAGAGACTTCTGTTCTATGATATTTTTCAGTGTAGGTTCCAGCGGCTCTACGTCAGGCGCATCTTCGAACTCTTCTTCTAATGACGCTGCCATTTTGAAACCGGGGTCACAATGTTGGAATATACCAAAATGAATTCCAGGGGGCGACAGAGAAACATCATATATTGTAAATGTGCAACCATCGCAGGAAAGCTAAGCTACCACAGATATAGTTCGGTCGGAGTTACTTACATGCATTTTCGATTGCCACCGTATTATTTAATGCTAAATTATTTCAAAATTGTTTATTGCGTTGCTGGTTCTACCTGAATGTTTTATTTTGGCGATAAATGTATTTCTTATTGCATCCTATATGCATAGGTAAATAAGAAATGTGTACAGATAACTAGCGCGATAAATATATATTGATTGCCAGTGTATGCTTATTTTTATTTATTTTTTCATTATCTTTGTATTGCTGGAAGCTTTTTTGTTTTAGTTTGTATGAGGCGTGAAGCATATGCATGGCATAACAAGTAGTTTCACATATCAAGGAAGCCCATGCACTTATTTTTGTTTGATATTTTGTTTGTCGGATTGCAAGAAGTTGTTTTCATGAATGTTTTTTTGTAATCAAACCAGTTGCAACAAAAACAAAGAAATCAATCATGAAAGCGAGAGCAGTGAAATCCAATTGGATTATTTTTAAAACAGATGATAATTTTCACGCAACGTATTTTCCTTGAGTAGAATTAACCCATTTGGACCACACTTAACATTTTTGTATGATTTGTTTGTGGCGTTTTGGGGCATCCTCCCTACTGACTACCCTTAACCACACTGATCTGAAAACTGTAATTAGGAGGGCAGTCGCTTCCGTGTGTTTTTCCTGCACTTTAGCATTTCAGTGCTTCCCTTAAGACATTTGTTTACGAGGCCTGCATTGCTTGCAGATTTGGAAAACATCACAAAAGCGTGTAGACGCTGTAGCTGGCCAGAACTGGACTTGAGAAGTACATGCCATGGAATTGCAAGCATGGTGACCTCCCGGTAATTTCTGTTTAAATCAGATAAAGGGGCTCTGGACTGCCTAGCAACTGTCGCTTACCACAACCAACTTCCATATAAACCCAGTCCAATTGATTTTTCTCAGTGCAGTTAAGAAGACACCGTTCATATCAGCCTTAAATGGTCATCCTGTGAAAAACAAATTATTCACAGTTCTACGTGATCTCATTTGGCACTGATTCGCTGTACTACAAATACAGTTATATCCAGTTTGGTTAGAAGGGGCTGCACAAAACCGATTCATTGGCTGCAAGCCCACCGGAACTATGTAGAGCCTTTAAGCTGACATATAGGTACTTCCGGTGTCAGCTTTCCGCCCGCCTAACTCTTTCCGCCGTAGCAAGGAACTTGCTGAAATCAAAGATGGCTGACTGTAAGAGAATGAAAATAAACTTCTAGAAAAACAGATTAATGTTGTGGGTTACTTTCCTTTGGTCGACAATAGATTCGGTTAATCCGCCACGCGGATATTTCTACAATTAAACGCGCAAACGTATGTGCTTAACTATTTCTAAGTCAGTCTTTCGAAGCGAGCGGACTGGACCAGTACTTGGCTTTCCAGCGTTACCTAACTTGCTCGAGCCATTTCTTTAGCTTGTTGCTAGCTACGTATTCATACGACTCGTCCGTACAGGTGGAAGAGCTAGGTACCATCCAGTAAACTTTGAAGTCCTTATGACCCTAGCATAGCTAAGGAGCTGTTTATATGACAGTGATATTTTGCTGGCGATCTGCTTATAGAAGCTAGTTGGATTCGTTATAAGAGTGATAGTGAAACATTAAGCAGTTGCAGTGAGTACGACGTGGGATTCGGGTGGGGTCGTTCGTTGTTTAGCTGGCTAGCAAGATCGCTGGTTGTTGTTGGCGAAGCCAAGGAAACAGTTGAAAACGGAAATAAAAACATTCTGGATCTTACAAATTCAACTGGATTCTATTTTAAGCTTTGAAGAACAACAACAGACAGCATGGACAGGAAACGAAGCAGCGGGAAGACTGGTCAAAGCAGCAGCAGTAGCAGCAGCGGCGGCGAGTCAAGCGGCAACAGCCCCGGCTCGCCTGCTAGTCCATTGGACGCCGGGAAAGCTACTGGAGGCAACGTATTTGCGAACGACGGCAGCTTTATGGAAATGTTTAAGAAAAAAATGGAAGAAGAGAGAAGGAAAAAGGAGATGGAGCAAGGACAGAGCAATACGAACACTACGGAGGAGGGGCAGTCTACACAGGAAAAGAAGACAATTAGCGTGACCAGCTTTGTAAGGGGTTTGGCAGTAATGTGACGAAACGCAGTAATGTTAACGCAAACCATTTCAAATCAGCCATTCGGGTCTGTAGCGCTAGAATTATGATGCATCGGTGTCAGTGTGTAGAAAATCTAATTCGGCCCTTCGTAGCTGGCAAATTTACTCAGTGATGCATATGTAGCGACTAATGCTATTTTGATTGTATCAGCATACCACTGGGTTGAAAAGCCAACTTGGCAACCGTGGTAACAAAATGCAGAATAATATCGTACTATACGAATTAGCTAATGAAACGCTAAACTGAAAGCAACACTTTGGAAATAGCTACAGGTTGTCATTCCTAAACAGATCTATTATAATGTGAACAAGTGTAGACTGGGCTGTTGCAGTCATACTTGTCCTGGGCGGTATGTCTCTTGTGAGACGGGAGACATCTAAAATGTAGACTGTCGACATTGCCAGTGTGCACCCGAGAGGACACGTATAACGGTTGCAGTCTTCTGTCCCCTAAACCAGGTGGGCAAGCGGAGAGGCGGCGCCAAGTTAGCCCTCAAGACTGGGATGGTTGCCAAGAAACAAAAACTGGATCCCGAGGTATAGCAATATTGAACGTCACACCTTCGATTGCAGTTTTACTGTACAAGCCAGATCGTTTTCGACTGAATACCGAAGCGACAAACAGTCACATGTTCTGTAGAATTATTCATGGAGATGTTTGTGAGTAAATTAGTAATACAAATACAAAGCGTGGAATTTATTTTTTATTGAACCTCCTGCAAATTCCACCTGCTGTTTTAGAACGTGCACCATGTCCTACAGTGTGTCACATTTTTAATTATTGATTGACAGCAGTCTTGTGCTCATAGTTGTTCATTTAACCTGAATCCTGTCCTTTCTCCGTTTTTCCCCATTATTCCAGGTTGAGGCTGGTAAAGGAGACGCTTGGACTAAGTACATGGCGGAGGTTAAAAAATACAAGGCCCACCAGTGTGGTGACGATGACAAAACCAGGCCGCTGGTGAAATAGACTTGCGTCTCCTTCCCGCCCTTTTTGAGGGATACCGCCATGTTTGGCCCGCCCACTGCCCCAGACGGTACCCCTGCACAGGGAGTGGGGGTGGGGAGCACCACTGACTCTTCCTTTTAAAATGTCTGGCTTTCACCTCTCCTTGCAAAACTAAGGAATGGACGGGCTACAAAGTCTTTCCTGTGCATCTCACCAAGCGTAGATCCTGGGTGTTTATTTTCAGTTAAATCGAAAGTTGTTTTTGTATTTCTGAAACAGTCGTTTGTGTATTTCAGCTTTTGATGTTGGTTTAGCCATAGCTGAACTTGAGTTTAATGACACAAAAATACAGCTTAAATTTTATTTTCTCTTTACCATGTAGTGTTAATAGGTTGTCTGCATAATTGTAGAATCTGTGTTGTGTCTTGCTCAGTTGACGTTTTTACTATTTTTGTTTAGATCTGATAAATGGTGTAACCCAAATCATTGTGAAGTAAAAAAAAACCCCCAAAAACCAGGTGTGTATTGTGCCTTTAGTGTATGTTCAATTTCAGGTCTGGTGTCCCTGATAGCCTTGCCTGATGTCTGATGAGTTTTTTTCCCCACATACAACCTTATATTTTGGAAAAAATGCGAAAAAGGTGTCTTGTAGGGATTTTAGTGAAAGTTATTGAGATTAAGTTTCTATTTTTCGATCACCCGGAGCCAGTCATTAATGCACAGGCCAAGCATTGGAATCCCTTTCAGCTTTATTGTGTCTCCAAAGAAGGCAAGCGAGTGGAGACATCAGGAGAATTTGTGTTGTTTATAAAGAAAGGTTACATGCACTCTTGACGAGGGGGTATCACTGGTAATTTAAATAAAAAAAAAAAAAAAAACAGCAGTGGACGAAACTGAGCGCACAGCCTTTCTTTTTAAGTTTTACTTTAAAATCTCTTGTGCTGCGCCTTGCCAAACAAGGCATGCGTTTTCTTTTTCTTTTTCGCTTTAGGTTTGTATTGTTGCTGTAGGAGTGCTGCTGGTAAAACTGTCACAGTGGAGTCAGAGGCCTGCCAAACGCATCGCTCACTCGTACCGTACTGTAGAGCCAGCCTGAGCCATCACGTATACACTCTCAGTCCACATGTGGAAAGACTGTGGGGAAACAGAGAAGCCATGATTGCATTGATTTGGTGGAGCATCAGTGACCACTACAACATGGGCTAGCGTGTTAATTGCTTGTTCTGAGCTTTATATTGCATGCACCCTGAACAGGTTGGCAATCTATCGCAGGGCACACACACACACACCATTCACTCAGAATTTAGAGTCTCCAGTTAACCTAACCTGCATGTCTTTGGACTGTGGGAGGAAACCAGAGCACCCAGAGGAAACCCACGCAGACACGGGGAGAACATGCTGGGATTCGAACCCAGGAATGCAATGCAGGTAAAGTACCTTGCTCTGGGGTACAACAGCAGTGTCCTACCCTGGTATCGAACCCATGACCTTTAGATTACGAGTCGAACCCCTTACCCACGTGAACGCAGCATAGCCCTGATGGGACTCTTCAGTAAAGGAGCTCATTGTTGAAAGCAGGCTGAACGTGATAGCCCAGGCATGGCTAGTCGATTGTCTGAGCCCTGTCATTAGGGACTTTTAAGCATCGATTGGCTATGGTGAGCGGAAATAGATCTGTGCTCTTCTGTGCAGGCGTGAACTTGACCTGCTCCCTTCTGCTGGTGTAGCCTGCTGATCCACTACAGGGAAGATGCTACTTCCACACAGCAGGTCAGCAGCTACAGTGGTAGACGGGAGCAGGTCACGTTCATGCCTGTGAGAAAGAGCACAGGTTGTATTTCCACTCACCGTATTAGTATCCCCGTCGATGCTTAAAGTCCCTAATGACAGGGCCAGACCTGGGTCAAATACGTATTTGTTTTGGATTCAAATACTTTTCTACGCTTTACTGATCTTGTCTGGTGTGTTGGAACCAACGAAGTACTCTCAAAAAGTGCAAACCCCGCCTTCTGGTCATACTGGCAGGCTCAATTACCCCAAGGCAAGATCAACAGAGCACAGAAAATATTTTAATCCAAAACAAATATGTATTTGACCCAGGTCTGGACAGGGCCCAGACATTCAGCTAGCTGTGCCTAGGCTGTCCTGTTCAGCCTGCGTTCAACAATGAGGTCCTTCACTGAAGAGTCCCATCAGGGCGATGCTGCGTTCACGTAGATGTGAAGCCCCGATTAGCTGCCTTTGACTGGGAGCCCTCCCAGGGCTAGGAAACATTCGGCTGTTTCCCACTGAGGTAGGCTGGACTCAGTTCAGGGATAGTTAAATTTCTGGAGTTTTTCCACATTTCAGTTTTAGTCTGATTTTGATGGGTCCAGACAGTTTTTTCCGTGTGACGAAGGTTATTTTAGATGCTTAACTGAAGTTTCTCGTGATCTGCTGCCTTCACAGTGACTGGAATAGGGGTGTCAAAATGGCAAAAAAAAGTGTTCCTGTCACTTTTCACAGCTGCTTTTAGACAGCCTAGACATGTTGAAATGGTGGCTAGTTGTCTTCAGATGGGGTTCCAGCGTGCCAGTTCACCTTCCCAAAAATCCTGTGAGTGAACAGTCCGAGCTCCCCTGGTTTCCGCGGTTTTTGTGTCCCCTGAGTGCTTGCAGGGCTACTATTTGCTGTTACAGAATGACATGCCTCTAGCCATTTTATATTACACCATATACTTTGTATGGGGAAATAATTATAGGCAGTTTCCTCTTGGTGAAGCAGAGGCAGTTGCTGATTCAAGATGGGGTGTAGAGGGGGAGGTGTAATATCGACTACTCTGATCTATTACTATAAACATGTTTTCTAACGAGCTGTGCGTACTGTAAATAAGAGAAGTTTGAGTCTGGGATTGAATTTAAAGGCTGATGACCTGCCAGCTGAGGTAGGGGGCACTCACAGATTTATGGTTTATAGAAAAAATAAAAAAAATACACTTTATTAGGCAGAGAGAATTCTCCCCTTACAGTGACCAGGCAAACAAGGTATATCCGTTTAAGAGGTTTATTTCTGCAGAAAGAGTACAGCACGTACACACAGCAAAGTAAATATGTTTGAACTGAGGGATACAAAGAATACTAATACATGCTTGGTTTTGCACAATGCACAATTCTAAATATGATTGGCAAACGCTTAACGCGTCAGCATATGGCAAATTCAACACCGTAAATGATTGGTTATGACTAACGCTTTCCTTGAATGCTGTGTAAGTGCACAACAAGCTCTGACCTTATCCAGATTTCTCAATGTCTGCATAAACATGCTGTCCATTAGGAGCGAACATTTAGTCTTCATCCCACGTATGTTTTGTGAATTCCTGGGAACGTAGTGTCAGGCACAGCTACTCCTGAGGATGAGTGTGAGAGAGAGAAAGATGCACGCACACACCACACACACACGCACACACACGCGCACACACGTATCTCCTGTCACACAAAACAACTCCTATTTGCCCTTGGGATGGTCGGTGGCAGGAGAGCCAGAAGCCCCAGTGGAATTTAAAACAGCACACACTTTAGTCAAAATAAAGATATCTTCCTCCCTTCAATATGTCAGGATAGATTATGAAATTTCAGCATGTCAAAATGATGTATGTGTCATGCATTATATAAATACTTCAGTCAGGAAATTGACTGCTTGTATTACTGTGTACTGTATTGTTAGTGACATGGTCTCCTACTTTACTGTGTGGACTGTAATGCAGGAGTGGGCAACGAGGGCTGTGTCTGTTACGATATTTCATGCTAGCATCTGCTCTTAATTATTTAATTTGCTCAGATATTTCTGTGATCTTCCATTTTGGCTATATTTATAGATAAGCTCATGCATGTTCTTGCGTGTTGACATTTAAAATCATGTACTGTGGTCTTCGCTGTGTGTGAACTTGTGTTAAGTGTGTCGAGCGGATTGTCTGAGTGAGTGACAGGGTGAAAAGAGAATCTGCATGCACACTGGCTGTCCTGGAATGGAGTTGGCCATCTCTGCAGTTAGCAGGAAGTGGGGTTTCCCTGACAGGCGAGCATATCCTGTTTCAGCAGAGTTCCTTGCGTGGGTGTGATTGGCCCTGGTTCAAGCGGCCAAATCGTTGATTGATAATTTGGGGAGATTAAATTGAGCGATTGTGGGGGTAATGCTACTGCTATTCTGACACATAAACTGTCAAATCTGCTCTGGTGGAATTTAATTTACCTTTCAGTGATGGAAAACTCTATCCTTGCATTATTGTGTATATGTAGTGGTTTTTTTTTTTTTTGCTCAATCCTTAAACTCCAAACTAAGCGGTGTCACAAAGTTAATCTGCTTTCTGGATTTATGTGTTCTGGAAGAAATTTGCTGCAAATCTTTTTCCCGTACTGTGTACAACCAAGCCTGCCAATCCAACTGCCCAGAGTGTGAGAACATGACTCGGCCAATGAGAGAGGATGTTCAACTTCACTCTTTGACTTTGTCTGACCTTTACAAAAAAATAACTGCAGTTCAACTGTAGTTATAATGATTGTAATTATTGCAGTATTCCTGCACTTATAATGCAGTTTCACTACTCCATGCCCAGTACTCATGAAGTAGAACTCTTTTGTGCAGCATTTTAACTGCACTGCACTGCATTGTGTTTCAGTTTAACTGCAGCATAACTTTGCTGTAGCTGCAGTAATATTTTGTGAGGGGAGTGCTCTCCATTCATTACTGATTGTCTACAAATCTTTATTCATTTTTTATCATTCATTTCCTTCCCCCCCACCCAATGGTTCCTATATCCTACCCTTATCTCCCTATCTCCCTATTTCTTTTCTTTCCATTGAAAAACAGGAGTCTCAATCATTTACTTATGTTTTTCAGAGAAAGGAACATTGTCTGTTTTTTTAGGGTGTTTTTTTACTCTTCAAAAAGTCAAAGGGTCAAAAAGGTTTACGAAAAACACAGATGAGTATTTGGTATTATTGTAATGTAAATTTGACTGGCTATCAATGCTAGACTTTCTCATTCAAACCCAGGAGGAAAGCCACTCTCCAACCTCTGGATCCCAGCTCCTGTTTGCTGCGGCCACTGTGCGTGCAACAACCCAGAGAGGATTTGGTTTGCTGACCTGCAGTCCTTAAACACTGTGCCAGACGTTCCGGAAAGTGTTTCAACAATACTGTAGGTGTTTTGTTGTTAATAATGTTCCTTTTTTTATGTTGTTCGAGTTGCATTTTTATATTGCATTTAGTCACTCCTACACACAGGCTCCAGAAGATGTACATAAACCACATTTACGTATTTAAGCTGTTGCACGAACCACGTTTCCTGTACTTAAATCAATTTGCATTTAAACCAACATATTTTGTCTGTATTCTGTCTATGTGTTAAAATAACCCTGTATTTTAGTGGTTAGGATTAGGATTACAGTTTGAGTTATGCTTAGGTTAGGAAAACCCTTTCCCTGTTTCTGTGTGGCCTTCCTCCAGGTACTCTGTCTTCCTCCCACAGTCCAGTCATTGGTCATCTTGCCCATCTTCTGCACAGCCATTGCCCATTTTCCCTCTCTTCAGACTGTACCTGGACGAATCAAGGATTGCTCTTACCATTTGAATTGTAATATGTTCCTGTAGCACGTTCACGTTACACTTGTATCTCCATCCAGCACTTATGTTGCACTTGTATCGTTAGCTGGATGTTGTAGTTCGTCGTCATGGCCCTATTTTGACTTACCATAACTTTCTGACCTAGCCTATGCTTACTGTGTAAACTGGACTTATGTGTTCATGGCTATGAATAAATGTTACATAACAAGCATTGTACCTCATTATACCTGTGTTTTGTAGTTGTTCCAATGGCCTTCAGTGTGTATTTATTGTATGTTGTTTTGGATAAAATGATTTTTTTTTCTTATAAATTTCTATTTTTAAAAAACTTACTGTAATCCGTTTATTTCTTCTTATTTACACTAAATGCATCATATTCATCACCCAAGGAAATTATTAAAAAGAAACAATGAGAATTTTTACATTCTTTCACTTTGTACATCAAAATGTTGTAGATGTATGTATTTTGCCTAAAGTAAATGATGTGTGGCCTACGATTGGCTGCCTGTCCAGGTTGTATTCCTGCCACTCACCCAATGCATGCGTGGACAAGTTCCTGCCCCCGTGACCCTGACCAGGAATAAGAGGTTTAGATAATAAATAACTATGGAATTATGTTATTTATGTACATACTTTTGAATGAATTTCTTCATATGTATTGAATTGTTTGTCGTTAATGTCTTCAAAAATATTGATATTCATTCGTCATTATGAGTGCTTTTAAACATGACATACTACCCATCTGTATCAAAATTTTTATTTTCATTGTTGCAATTTAATCCCATTTTGACACAGGACTATAGGCTTATGTATATTGGCATTTTCAAATCAATGCATCTAAGCATCTATGTTAATGAAAGAGTTTTTTGAAATTGGTTGCAATATTAAACCATTTTGACATAAGACTATAGGCTTATGTATTTTGACATTTTCCAATCAAACACATTTTTCATCATAATTGTCTTAAAAAACATTTTTATTCATTTATTTCAGCATGGTTATTATTTAAAGTTGATATACTATCCATCTATGTAAATTAAAGTGATTTTAGAATTTTTTCACATTTTTACCCCTTTTTGACATAAGACTATAGGCTTATGTATTGTGGCATTTTCCAATCAAACACATTTTTCATCATAAATGAGTTAAAAGACATTTTTATTTGTTTATTTCACCAAGATTATTATTTAAACGTGATAAACTATGCATCAATGTTAATAAAAGTGATTTTAAAATTTTTTGACATTTTTCCACCATTTTGACATAAGACTATAGGCTTATGTATTTTGGCATTTTCGAATCAAACACATTTTTCATCATAATTGTCTTAAAAAATATTTTTATTCATTTATTTCAGCATGGTTATTATTTAAAGTTGATATTCTATCCATCTATGTTAATTAAAGTGATTTTAGAATTTTTTCACATTTTTACCTCTTTTTGACATAAGACTATAGGCTTATGTATTTTGGCATTTTCTAATCAAACACATTTTTCATCATAATTGTCTTTGTAATGTTACATGCATTCATTCTGTTTGGGTGTTTCTAGCGCCTTCTATGGGCTATGGGGTGAATGTCACTTATTCTTGTTGTTTCGGATGTTTGCCTTCTCATTGGTTGTTCAGAGTCACATTGCTTGCCTAGTCACATGATAAGAGCAGCCATTTTCCCATTTTCCCTGTAAAACAAGCTGGAGAACAGCTTGTTTCAGGACCTCCTTTGATCTTGTTCAATCTGCCTGTGTGATCCTGGGAGAAGCTTTGTTTGTGAGTAGATTGATTCATCTATGTGTTTGGGAATTGTTTCTGCTCATGCTTCACTGTATTTCATGATGTTTGTTTATATTATTTCATAGTCACTTTTGTATTGTTTGCAGTTTCACACTACAACAACCTGACCAAATGAAAGTTCTATATCTTCATTAAACGGACGTACAAGTGCACGTTGATAACTCACTTTATGCTCCTTCATCATTGAAGCTACCTAGGGCTATCTAAGTCAAGTCAGTTAAGAGTGTTTAGCTATCTGGTGATGTGTGCCTCGCTACGCGCTCAGGTTCCAGAATAGTGAAAAAACAGCATCACAGCGGGTTCTACACAGAAGATACCCTTGTGAACAAGACAAGTACTCTTCATTAGCCGTTTCAGTTGTTCCAGCCTGATCTCTCATAAGCTACAAAATGGACGCTACTCCACTCACAGAAGAACAGCAGACAGCTCCTCCAGCAGATGAGATGTTTGTTACCAGGTCGGTGGTTAGCATCTCCAGTTCAAGCACAAACAAGTCTTCTGCTAGCTTAGCTGCAGCTAAAGCACGGGCTAAAGTGTTAGCTGCACGTGCCCGCACAGCCTTCGTTCAAAAAGAAAATGAATTATTATTAGAAAAAGCTCGGATGGACGCCGCTCTTGCTACGCTAAAGCTAGACCAAGAGATTGCAGCAGCAGTGGCAGAGGCTGAAGCTCTCCAGTGTACAGCAGCAGAATTGGAGAGAGGCTCCAGGGCCTTCAACATCGCAGCTCTTCCACCCCAATCTCCACAAGAAAGAACCAGCGAGTACATTGAATGTCATTCTAAAGCAGCCCCTGAGCCTACACTCATTGACTCAACACATCATCAGCCTCAGCAATGCAATCCTGCTGCCTCCAACAGTGCCGCTTCAGACCTCTTCGATGGTGGCCTCAACAGGACTAGGCCATATATCTCAACCAGCCAGCTAGTGAAGCCACATCCTGATGCCAACTCTCACAGCTCCAACCTCATGAGGTCACGTCAGCCACCCCACTCCACTCTCCACGAACAAGCTCCTCATACTCTCTCTGCCAACCATACAGGATTCGGTGACATTGCTAGATTCCTCGCTCGACGTGAACTGCTGAGCTCCAGTCTCACCAAATTCGACGATCAACCTGAAGGCTACTGGGCATGGAAGTCAAGCTTCCTAAACTCCCTTGAAGGAATAGGACTTACCTGCAGTGAAGAGCTCGATCTGCTAACTAAGTGGTTAGGCCCGCAGTCTTCAGCACACGTCAAGAGGATTCGAGCCGTCCATGTCAGCGACCCAGCTCTAGGCCTGAGAATGGCATGGTCTCGTCTTCAGGAGTGTTATGGGTCAGCAGAGATGATCGAGAAGGCTCTCTTAGACAGAGTGGAAAAGTTTCCGAGGATCAACAACAAAGATCCTCAGAAGCTCAGAGAGCTTGGTGACCTGCTACAGGAGCTAGTATCAGCGCGTCACGAAGGCAACCTACCTGGGCTGACTTACCTAGACACCGCTAGAGGCCTGAACCCCATAGTAGAGAAGTTGCCATTCGGCCTCCAAGAAAAATGGATCTCTCAAGGGAGTAATTACAAGCTACACTACAAGGTGCATTTCCACCATTCGCTTACTTTGCCGACTTCGTCTGCAGAGAGGCCTACATCCGCAACGACCCAAGTTTCTTTCTGTCTTCTTCAGCTGCTACAACAATGAAGCCAGACAATGCAGTGAAGAAGATGAGAAGCTCCGGAAACTTCATCTCCTCACACAAGACAGAGGTCTTCTCTACGTCTGACTCTGACACTACAGACTCCCCCAGTGCTAGGCCGGATGTGAGTAGCCAATGTCCTATCCACAAAAAGCCTCACCCTCTTAAACGCTGTAGAGGCTTCAGAACTAAAACCATAGAAGAACGCAAGGCATTTCTCAAAGAAGCTGGCATATGTTTTAGATGTTGTTCTTCAAGTAAACATCTCGCCAAAGATTGTAAAATCGCAGTTCAGTGTAAAGAGTGCAACAGTGACAGGCACATAGCAGCTCTTCACCCCGGACCAGCTCCATGGAATAGCTGGACCCCTGAGTCAGAGAATGGTGGGGAGGAGAAGGATGAACCATCTCCTACTGTGAACTCCAAGTGTACGGAGGTCTGTGGAGAAAGCAACAGCCCACGCTCCTGCTCCAAAATCTGCCTCATCACAGTGCATCTTAATGGACAACCGGACAGGTCAGTGAGACTCTACGCTATTCTCGATGACCAGAGCAACCGGTCACTTGCCAGATCAGAGTTCTTTGACCTCTTTGGTCTTAAAGGCACAGATGCTCTTTACACACTCCGGACATGTGCTGGTCTCACTGAGATGTCTGGAAGGAGAGCCACAAGCTTCATCGCGCAACCTTTGGATGGAAGCCTCAGCATAAATCTCCCAACTCTCATAGAGTGCAACTACATCCCTGAAGACAGGTCAGAGATACCTACACCAGAAGTGGCGAAGCATCACACTCACCTCAACTCCATCGCTAAGCACATTCCTCCACTCGACCCAGAGGCTCAGATCCTACTTCTCCTTGGGCGTGATGTCCTACAGGTCCACAAGGTGAGAGACCAGCGTAACGGACCTAATAACGCGCCATATGCCCAACGCTTGGATCTCGGCTGGGTCATCATCGGTGAAGCCTGTCTAGGCACAGCTCACAAAAACCAAAGATGCAAGTGTGTTCCGTACTCATGTTCTCGAGAACGGGCGCCACTCTCACTTCACGCCCTGCCTGAACCATCTTACCCTGAAAGAGAAGCTCACTGTGAACCATCAAAGGTCTCGCAGTCCCTACGACCTGCAAAGCTCACAGCTAGCTTGTGTTCCAGCTCCATGCTCTGACGATGACTCCTTGGGAAGCAAGATCTTCCAACGCACAGAAGATGACAACAAGGTTGCCCCTTCTATCGAGGACAAGCAGTTCATCAAGCTAATGGACAAGGAGATGTTCATCGATGAAGGAAACAGCTGGGTAGCCCCACTCCCCTTCCGCACCTCAAGATTACATCTGCCTAACAACAGAGAGCAAGCTCTGAGTCGCTTTAACTCTCTTTGTCGTACTTTTGAAAGAAAGGCTGAGACAAAGCAACACTTCTTCACCTTTATGCAACGGATCTTTGACCAAGATCATGCAGAACTGGCTCCACCATTGGCAGAGGGAGAAGAGTGCTGGTACCTCCCTACATTCGGAGTGTATCACCCCCACAAGCCAGGTCAAATCCGAGTCGTGTTTGACTCCAGCGCCAAACATCTTGGAGTATCTCTCAACGATGTGTTGCTGACCGGACCAGACCTGAACAATGGTTTGCTGGGAGTTCTGATGCGTTTCCGACGTGAACAGATTGCTGTCACTGCAGACATCGAACAGATGTTCCATAGCTTTATCGTGAGGGAAGATCACAGGAATTTCCTCCGATTCTTATGGTTCAAGAACAACGACCCTATGGATGAGGTTGTGGAATACCGGATGCGGGTCCATGTATTTGGCAACAGCCCCTCTCCAGCGGTAGCAATCTACGGGCTCAGACGAGCTGCTCTACATGGAGAAGATGAGTTCGGCCATGCAGCAAAGGAGTTCATACACAGAGAGTTCTATGTGGACGATGGCCTCAAATCTCTGCCCTCCGTAACTGAAGCCGTCAGCCTACTCAAAGCAGCACGAGGTATGCTGGCTATGTCCAACTTACGCCTCCACAAGATTGCATCCAACTGTCCAGCAGTCATGCAAGCATTTCCATCTTCTGAGTATGCCAAGGACTTGAAGGATCTCGACCTAGACATTGATTCTCTTCCAGTGCAGCGCAGTCTAGGATTGAACTGGGACCTGAGCAACGATACGTTCACCTTCCGGGTCGCCAGCACAAAAAAGCCCTTCACACGCAGAGGTGTGCTTGCTACTGTGAACAGTTTGTTCGATCCACTTGGTCTAGTGGCACCGATTTCCATACAAGGAAGTTCCTGCTGAGAGAGCTCACCCACGATACCGTTGACTGGGACAAAGCCCCTCCCAGCTGAAAAGGAAGCAGAGTGGATCGCTTGGAGAGATTCACTACAAGCCCTTGAACACTTTGAGACTCCTCGTTGCTACACGAGCACATCTGTCTGTAACGGCCAGCGCATGGAGCTGCACGTATTTTCAGATGCTTCTGTGAAAGCCATCGCTGCAGTGGCCTACCTGAAGGTGTTAGACAACAGCGGCGTGGACCACGTAGGATTCATCATGGGGAAGGCCAAGTTGGCTCCTATGTCAGTCCATACAGTCCCACGGCTTGAGCTAGGAGCTGCAGTCCTAGCAGTAGAGATCGCAGAACTGGTGTCCAGAGAATTGGATGTCAAACTTGACGTCATGAGGTTTTACACCGACAGCAAGGTCGTGCTGGGTTACATTCACAATGTTACCCGCAGGTTCTATGTGTATGTCAGTAACAGAGTAGAACGCATCAGGAAGTTCTCGAGCCCTGAACAGTGGCACTACGTACCCACCAGCCAGAATCCAGCAGATGTAGCAACTAGGTCAGTTCCTGCAGTGCTGCTCTCGAACACCAGCTGGCTCACCGGGCCCAAGTTTTTGCTGCTACCCGTCAAAGAAGATGCTCCTGTGGATACATCTTACAACCTTGTAGACCCAGAGTCTGATGTAGAAGTTCGATCTCACCTCACAGCATGTACCAACACAAACCTGGGCTCTCAGCGATTTGAAAGGTTCTCAACATGGCAGTCTCTCATCAGAGCCACAGCCACTCTGATCCACATCGCCGAGACCATCAGAGCCAAGACTTCAAAGCAGAACACAGAATGTAAAGGCTGGCATCAATGTTTGAAAGCCCACATGCCTGACAATCTGTCAAAAGCGAAGCAAGTCATCATTGGATGCGCCCAAAACAAAGCGTATCAGACTGAGATGTCTTGTCTGAAGCAAGGGATGGACATCCCGAATAACAGTCCATTGAGGAAGTTGGATCCTGTCCTCGATGATGTTGGACTCCTGAGAAATCGGGGGCCGGCTTCGTCACTCAACTCTCATAACAGAGGAGAAACACCCTCTCATCGTCTCTGGTCGCAGCCACATCGGCACTCTACTTATCAACTACTACCACGAGAGAATCAAGCACCAAGGCCGGGTCTTCACAGAAGGAGCTATACGCTCAGATGGCATCTGGATTGTTGGAGCCAAGAGATGCATCGCGAGACATCTGCACAGGTGTGTCATATGTAACAAGCTCCGAGGCAAGACAGCCGAGCAAAAGATGGCTGACCTCCCTTCAGATCGGCTAAGCACAGAGCCGCCCTTCACCAACGTAGGCATTGATGTATTTGGCCCTTGGAGTATCTCTACTCGACGCACCCGTGGAGGCGCTGCCAACAGCAAGAGGTGGGGAGTGATCTTCACCTGCCTCAGCGTGCGTGCTGTTCACATAGAGCTCATCGAGGCCATGGACACATCGAGCTTCATAAACGCTCTTCGTCGTTTCCTTGCCACCCGGGGTCCCGTGAAGCTGATCCGCTCCGACTGTGGCACAAATTTCAAGGGAGCCTGCTCAGAGCTGAAAGTACTCCTACAAGATGACAAGGAGCCCAACGTCTCCAGGTTCCTCAGCGAAGAAGGCTGTACATGGATCTTCAATCCGCCCCATTCCTCTCACATGGGTGGTGTGTGGGAGAGGATGATTGGGGTCTCCAGGAGGATTCTGGATTCCATGCTGTCCCAGATCCAACCGTCTCATCTTACCCACGAGGTTCTGTCTACTCTCATGGCAGAGGTGTCAGCCATAATCAATGCCAGACCTCTGACAACCATCTCAACAGATGCGAACGCTCCATCCCTTCTTACTCCAACCATGATCCTTACTCAGAAAGTCTGCAGTCCTCATCCTCCTCCAGGGTGCTTCGTTGATGCAGATCTACACCGCCAGCAATGGGAGAAGAGTCCAGCACTTAGCTAACACCTTTTGGGAGAGGTGGAGGCGCGAGTATCTCTCTACACTCCAGAGTCGTTCCAAGTGGCAGAAGAGCCATCCAACATCAAGGAAGGAGACCTAGTGCTTCTTCGTGATACCCAGGTTAAGAGAAACCAGTGGCCCATGGCTTTGGTTACGAAAGCCTTCCCTGCAAGCGATGGTAAGGTCAGGAAGTTGGAGCTCAAGGTCGCCAGCGGAGGGACCTGTAGGACCTTCCTCCGGCCCATCACTGAGGTGGTGGTGCTCATGTCCCCCTAGGGTTACATAGACTCTTACTTCATCTACAGCTGTTTTAGTCTTTAATAGTGGTATTGTGTTCAATACCAGGTGGGGAGTGTAATGTTACATGCATTCATTCTGTTTGGGTGTTTCTAGCGCCTTCTATGGGCTATGGGGTGAATGTCACTTATTCTTGTTGTTTCGGATGTTTGCCTTCTCATTGGTTGTTCAGGAGTCACATTGCTTGCCTAGTCACATGATAAGAGCAGCCATTTCCCCCATTTTCCCTGTAAAACAAGCTGGAGAACAGCTTGTTTCAGGACCTCCTTTGATCTTGTTCAATCTGCCTGTGTGATCCTGGGAGAAGCTTTGTTTGTGAGTAGATTGATTCATCTATGTGTTTGGGAATTGTTTCTGCTCATGCTTCACTGTATTTCATGATGTTTGTTTATATTATTTCATAGTCACTTTTGTATTGTTTGCAGTTTCACACTACAACAACCTGACCAAATGAAAGTTCTATATCTTCATTAAACGGACGTACAAGTGCACGTTGATAACTCACTTTAATGCTCCTTCATCATTGAAGCTACCTAGGGCTATCTAAGTCAAGTCAGTTAAGAGTGTTTAGCTATC
>CM045899.1:30965064-30983543 GCA_025169545.1 Anguilla japonica | reverse complement strand
TCAAACACATTTTTCATCATAATTGTCTTGAAAAAAACATTTTTATTCATTTATTTCAGCATGGTTATTATTTAAAGTTGATATACTATCATCTATGTAAATGAAAGTGATTTTAGAATTTTTGACTTTTTTACCCCTTTTTGACATAAGACTATAGGCTTATGTATTTTGGCCTTTTCCAGTCAAACACATTTTTCATCATAAATTGAGCTTAAAAGAACATTTTATTCATTTATTTCAGCATGGTTATTATTTAAACGTTGATAAACTATCCATCTATGTTAATAAAAGTGATTTTAGAATTTTTTCACATTTTTCCCCCTTTTTGACATAAGACTATAGGCTTATGTATTTTGGCATTTTCCAGTCAAACACATTTTTCATCATAAATGAGTTAAAAGACATTTTTATTAGTTTATTTCATCAAGATTTTTATGTAAACGTGATAAACTATGCATCTATGTTAATAAAAGTCATTTTAGAATTTTTTGGCATTTTTCCACCATTTTGACATAAGACTATAGGCTTATGTATTTTGACATTTTCCAATCAAACACATTTTTCATCATAATTGTCTTAAAAAACATTTTTATTCATTTATTTCAGCATGGTTATTATTTAAAGTTGATATACTATCCATCTATGTAAATTAAAGTGATTTTAGAATTTTTTCACATTTTTACCCCATTTTGACATAAGACTATAGGCTTATGTATTTTGACATTTTCCAATCAAACACATTTTTCATCATAATTGTTTTAAAAAACATTTTTATTCATTTATTTCAGCATGGTTATTATTTAAAGTTGATATGCTATCCATCTATGTAAATTAAAGTGATTTTAGAATTTTTTCACATTTTTACCCCATTTTGACATAAGACTATAGGCTTATGTATTTTGGCATTTTCCAATCAAACACATTTTTCATCATAAATGAGTTAAAAAACATTTTTATTTGTTTATTTCATCATGATTATTATTTAATCGTGATAAACTATGCATCTATGTAAATTAAAGTGATTTTAAAAATTTTGGCATTTTTTCCACCATTTTGACATAAGACTATAGGCTTATGTATTTTGGCATTTTCGAATCAAACACATTTTTCATCATATTGTCTTAAAAAACATTTTTATTCATTCATTTCAGCATGGTTATTATTTAAAGTTGATATTCTATCCATCTATGTTAATTAAAGTGATTTTAGAATTTTTTCACATTTTTACCCCTTTTTGACATAAGACTATAGGCTTATGTATTTTGGCATTTTCCAATCAAACACATTTTTCATCATAATTGTCTTAAAAAACATTTTTATTCATTTATTTCAGCATGGTTATTATTTAAAGTTGATATACTATCCATCTATGTAAATTAAAGTGATTTTTGAATTTTTTCACATTTTTACCCCATTTTGACATAAGACTTAAGGCTTATGTATTTTGACATTTTCCAATCAAACACATTTTTCATCATAATTGTTAAAAAAAACATTTTTACTTGTTTATTTCAGCATGGTTATTTTTAAACGTGATAAACTATGCATCTATGTTAATAAAAGTGATTTTAGAATTTTTTCACATTTTTCCACCATTTTGACATAAGACTATAGGCTTATGTATTTTGGCATTTTCCAATCAAACACATTTTTCACCGCAAATTTAAAAAAATGATCATTTTCATTAGTTTATTTCAGCATGGCTATTATTTAAATGCGATATACTATGCATTTATGTCAATAAAAGTGATTTTACAATTTTGTTACATTTTTTCCCCATTTTGAAAATACTTTACAAATAGAAATTGCATTGAGTCACACACATACTTTGAACTGGAAGCTTGTCAAAACAAATTGTTGTAATGAAAACCTAGTGAATACATTCCATTAACGTTAATTTGATTTTATGAAATTATAGCACACCTTTAAAATTAATATTTGATGTTCCCTCACAGTATGTTAAGATCACATTCATATAGCAGACCTGGAGTAAAAGGTGCATTTGACATTTTCACTTGACTTTTTGGCCCCTGCCTAGATTTAGTCTGCATGAATGATGACCTAGTAATCCACAGTGCTCATGATCCATAAACAATCTAATCCTAGTCTTTTGATTTACCAAATCCAATCCCACCATTTATGAGAGCTAAATTAACTCCAGTGCAATTAACCGTGCATCTAAGAATCCTTCTTTGGCACCTACTTATAATGGTGTGTGTGTGTGTGTGCACGATACCTTGTTCCGCCTTTCCAGATCTTTGTACACATCCGAAGCGTACTGGTGAACACTTGAAATAAAGACATAAGCCAGGAGGGGGAGATTACAGTCAAGAACATCCTTTTATTCAAACAGGTAAAGGTGCTGCTCTTTTCCAAACTGCTTTTCTTTAATATGGGAAAGAAACTGTAATTAACACATGCAGTTCACCCTGGAGCCCCCAGGGGGGGGCTGTATTCTCAGAGGGCACGGTGGGGGGAGGGGGGGGGGGGCAGGCTGGGGTGGGGGGGGGGTGGGGGGTGTGGAGATAGACTACACATCACTAAGCATGGCCTTGGCAGATGGGGGGGGGGGTGCAAGGTGCTACACACTTTTTAAAAGGAAACCCAAATAAAAAAATACAAATTAAATAAATGGCCTTGGCACGAGTTGAGATCAGGAGCCACGCGGGGGGGGGGGGGTGCATCTTCCTCCAAGAGAGCCTGAGTCACTAGATCTGTAACTGTAGTGGCCACTGGCCACTGCCACGGGCTTTTAATGAATAGAACATCAATGCGAATAAAAGCATTGTCTACCTCTGCAGGATACAAGTCAGCCAGTTCCCAAAGGCCTTTCCTTTTTTTTTAAAATGTATTATTTATTAATATTTGTTTTTTTTGCTGGTGGAGTTTCAAAGTGCCTGAAGTGGAGGAAAGATGCAGAGTGAAGGGGGAAGGTGACAATTTGGCTTTGGTTTGAGACGGGTTATTTCTGGTAGTTACAGATTTGAGGGAATGAATGGTCACATATTTTTTGTTTTGTTTTGTTTTGTTTCCCCCATGGTTTGTGGCCTTCCCACTCGAACCCGTGCCAACAGAAGGCCGTAGTAAGGTGCTTAGCGTCTTTTTCTGGTACATACTTTCACTCCTAAACAGCTGGTCTCATACAACCACTAGAAAATGTGCAATTTATTTACTGTCTAAATTATCGACACTTTTCGCTTAAAAAATACACAATTAAAAAAAAAAAATCAAAGCATAAAAACCAAATTCCGTTAAAACAAAAACAGAAAAATAAATAGTTAGAAAAATGATGTTGTTATTTTGCCCCGTGTCCCCGTGACTGAAAAAATGAGCTCCTGCTGTATGTCTACTTCACCCTGAAAGCAAAAACATGTCCTCAGTGTCCCCAACACACACACACACACACACGCACACGCACAAACGTGCACAAACGCACAAACGCGCATACATGCATGCATAAACGCACGCAGGCACACGCACCCACGCACACACACACACATGCGCGTGCACACACACTCACACACACACACACACACACAAACCCCACCAAATCCTTGTTCCCCTATACCATGCCTATAATCTCCCCCACCCCGAGAGCCCAGTGGTGTTTTCTTACATTAGCTGCTGAATGGAAAAGCTGAAGAGATCTGAATGGGATACATAGTGAAGCATACAGACAGGAATAACATGTGAGCTAACTGCATTCTGCGTAGACATTGAAAAATGTTTTTTTTTTTTTTTTTTTTTTTTTAAACCCCTCCAGTCAGGAGAGAGAGGTGGGGGGGGGGGGGGCAGGGGGGGGGGGGGTAGGGGGGCAGATACGCGGCTAGACTACTGCAGAGCTCAAGAGGAAACGGACAAATGGAAGCATAGAAAGCAAGAACGGATGGACATTTTTTTTTTTTTGCCTTTTCTCTATTTTCTTAATCATTTAACAATCAAAAGAACTAAAAGCACACCAAATTTTCCTTTAGTACTATATATATACGGCTTTGAGAAGCTAGAAGAATAATGACAGGATACAGGTGAAGCAAGGAGGAGGGGGCTTAGTCTTTTTTTTTTTTTTTTTTTTTTTAAGAAGATCTCTCTGAATACAAGAGCGAACAACCTGTGAACAAAAGGCACTTTTAAAGAGACAACCTTAAAATGCTCTGAATCTACAATACATCACAAAAACATTGAGAAAATACACTTGGGGGAGCTCAGTGCATTTATGTATGTTGGGGGGGGGGGGGAGATGCTCACTTGCCCCCAGCATAATTTTTTTGTTCTCTTGTGTCTACTATACAGGTTTCAAAGTTGCCAGATTAGTTTCTTTGCTCAAGACGGGAGTCTAAAAATCTACGAATAAAAAAAATGTACCGCATCGTGCTCACAGTACAGCCCGTCTCCCAACCCTTAATTGTCGGTTATTCCCTGTCTGTAGTATAACAGACCGAAAGCACAGTTCATTCCTCCGATGCATCTTCCGGACGGGGAAGATCTTGTCTGCGTCATTACGAATGTGGTGGTGGCGGGGCATTTGGGGGAAACCGCTCTTCGTTAACGGTCGTGATGGTAACGCAGGGCAAGCTCACGCTGCCCCGCCCAGCCACGCAATGGGCTGTCAACCGTTAAAGGCATACTATGCAGGATTTTTAAACCGCTGTTTACAATCAAAGATGTCTCCTCCTACGTCTGCAACCCACCCCCTCAATCCCCCCCCCCCCCCCCCCCCCCCCCCAGTACACGACCGAGCCACCGAAAGACGGATTCATAAAAATGTCTCCCATAGATTACTCGGACCGGACACATACAAATAATAGCGAGTGGTGACGTTACTAACGGGTCCGACGGAAAACAAGCCCACTTTTCACCCCCTTGCCGAAATTCAGCCGACGCCACCGAGGAAAAGCAATTCCAAGGTTGACTGTAGTTGCTTCATGGGCCATTGCTAGCCGCTAGCTAGCTATCAACAGACACTCGGAACGCTGATCCCAAACCACAGGCTCTGTAGCCACGCCCACCCCCCCCCACGCAGAGAAGAGCGGCACACCCAGTAACCGTCTCAAACGCATTTTAGAGTAACGAATGCAGGTAAAGGTGCACAAAATCGGTGAAAGTGCATAAAGACAGAAACGGTCAGAGCATCATAGATGAGCACGGTTATTTCATATTTTATATTTTCAAGGTAAAAATCCTGCATAGTATGCCTTTAACTCAATTTTAAATTCTGGGATGGTTTTCTGGAGTTACAAGATAAATGGAAAATTGCCTGTTTGGTAACAGACAGTGATGTGCCCTTTCGGTTTTGAATCAGTTTCTGGATTTCTGTGAAATATGTCACAAATGTAAGGTTGAAGAAAAATGCCTTTTGTCACAACCTTAGATAAATTGCACCCCTCCCCCCTCGGCAAATACAAAATGAGAAATAGAGGAATAATGCTTTTTCCCTAAAATGTGCTGCATTGATAACACTTAATTTTGTTTATTATTATGTATGTATAATAGAGATTGAGTGTACTTTATATCATAAAAAGCACCTGTTTCATTTCGCAATATATAATTTTTTTGATGCTTGCAAAACTGTTCCTTCAGCCCTCCCAAGTTTTAAAAACAAATAATTACAAACGAAACATTTAAAAAAAATGAGAAAAAAGAAAAACAATATTTTTTTAAAAACATCCCCAAAACTTACAAAGACTGGGATCTTTTTTTTTTTTTTTTTTAATGCTGCCCTTGTATTTAGAGTCCCAGAGAGCATGGACTGGAAAATGAAAACAGCCCATCCTTCTTTTTGTCTTTATGTCCTGGACATTCTCTGACAGAGACAATTACCCTGCACATGGCACTTAATCCATATACAACATTTTGCAATAATAACACTTTCCATCCAAAAAAGAAAAAAGAAAAATAAAACTAAACAAAGCATGCTGTTGATTTTTTCCTCCACTCAATATTGTCAATCCACCCCGTCCCTCCCCCAAAAAACATACATCTAATTGATAATTGCCATGGAATCACCTTGGTATTTTTGTTAAAAGTTTCTTTTCAATATATCAAGCGGGAACGATACTGGTACATTCGTGTATAGCTGCTGGTTTAGTGTTTCACTGACAAGGCCGGGCTTCATAAAATAACTAGACTGCCTATTCAGCATATTTTGCAAATTAAAAGTATACATTTATAAATATATATGTGTGTGTGTATATACGTACGGTATATAATATATAAAGATGTCCAGCAGTCACTTAGTGATCTGCCAGTGGCTGGATCAATGTTCCAAGCCATATAAGATTTCACTACTCTATATAGCTTATGTGTGAAAAAGAACCTGAATTTATGTTTCACAACTTGCATAAAGGGAATACTTAGGCACTTCCATAGATAAAAAAAAAAGATAAAATCACCATGATCTGTTTGTTTTTTTTTAGAGCAGACTTTCTGTGTAGCTGAGAAGGCTGCTCTCCCTGCAATGAAAACACAGCAGCTAGGCAGTCCAGTCATTTTGTGAGGCCAGTGGTTTGATTGGATTTCCATGAGAGCATTTCTTGTCTAACGTGACGCGTTTTGAAAAGGTGCGGCCTTCTTTTCGTGTGTTCGACGAAGGCAGTCGAGGCTTCCCTTTATGACGAATAGAGGTGTCAGTCTGTATGTCATCCGGTGTGTGTGTGTGTGTGCGTGTGTGTGTGTGTGTGTGTGTGTGTGTGTGTGTGTGTGTGTGTGTGTGTGTGTGTGTGTGTGTGTGTGTGTGTGTGAGTGTGTGTGTGTATATGTGTGAGTGTGTGTGTGTGTGTGTGTGTGTGTGTGTGTGTGTGTGTAAGTGTGTGTGTGTATATGTGTGCGTGTGTGTGTCTGTGTGTGTGTGTGTGTGTGTGTGCATGTTTGTGTGTGTGCGTGTGTGTGGGTGTGTATGTGTGTGTGTGTGCATGTTTGTGTGTGTGCGTGTGTGTGGGTGTGTGTGTGTGTGTGTGTGCATGTTTGTGTGTGTGCGTGTGTGTGGGTGTGTATGTGTGTGTGTGCATGTTTGTGTGTGTGCGTGTGTGTGGGTGTGTATGTGTGTGTGTGTGCATGTTTGTGTGTGTGCGTGTGTGTGGGTGTGTATGTGTGTGTGTGTGCATGTTTGTGTGTGTGTGCGTGTGTGTGGGTGTGTATGTGTGTGTGTGTGCATGTTTGTGTGTGTGCGTGTGTGTGGGTGTGTATGTGTGCGTGTGTGTGGGTGTGTATGTGTATGTGTATGTGTCTGTGTGTGTGTGTGTGTGGTGAGCTTTGGGGGTATTTGTAGTGCTATGTGGCATGGTTAAGCACATGGGCACTGGGCACTGTAGTGTGTGTATGTGTGTGTGTGTGTGAGTGTGTGTATGTGTGCGCGCATGTGCATGCACGTGTGTGTATGGATCTGTGTGTGCGTGTGTATGTGAGTGTGCATGTGTGTGTATGGATCTGTGTGTGCGTGTGCGTGTGTGTGTGCGTGTGTGTGTATGGATCTGTGTGTGTGTGCGTGTGTGTGTATGGATCTGTGTGTGCGTGCGTGTGTGTGTGCGTGTGTGTGTATGGATCTGTGTGTGTGTGTGTGTGTGTGTAAGTGTGCGAGCAGGCTCTGGTTAGATGGCTACAGCTCTAGAGGTCAGGGCCAGGGCAGGGCTTTTTGCCCTCCGCCCCACCCCCCCGCGCACCCCTCTCCTCCCAAATACTGCAGAAATGTGCGCCGTGTGCCTTCGCTCCGCAGCGAGCCCCTCGCGTCGGGGAACGGGCCCGTCTGGGAATGTAAACATTACAACTCGCCGGAGGAAGGGCCCCCCCCCACCACCCCCCTCCCCCCTCCCCGACTGACTGACTGATTACCCACCCAGTTTCCCTCCTGTTTCTCTGTAAAGCGTCTTTGTGGCAGTCTGCTGCAATAAAACGCTGCGCAAAGTACATGGAATTGAATTGAATTGAATTGAATTGCATTTAACGGTGATCCAGGAGGACCGATATACGGGGGTCACATGATCTGTTGTTGGGTTTAATTTGCTCTGACCGAGTGTATTAGCTTGGGCATGCTGTAACCAAGAACAGCTGACTATTAACCAATGAACGCTCAGCATTTTCTGTACTGTGAGCCAGTTAAAGACCGGCTGGAGTACGATCTGTCACGAGGTGACTGATTTGTGATTTCAAAGAATTATTCATTTTTTTTTTGTAAACCTCATCAGATTGCCCCTAAAAGTAATATTATCTTCTATCCTTTGCACAAATAGGTTCCTGTTGACATTTCAGGCATTGCACAACGCGTCCTATAAAAATAAAAAATAAAAAAACTGAAAAAAATGAGAATCTGGTTAATTTTCTGGGCGCTCCTGGTGTTGTTTTGTAGTGGTGTCGATGCTTCCTCTTCCTCACACCTGATCAGATTGCGTTCTCCACGGGGGTTCCTCAGCAGCTACTGGGGCTCACGGGGGTCATCGTTCCTCACTGTTGCCATGGTGATGTTTCCTTTTTTATTTTTTTCCTTTTCTTCATTCAGGTTTACTGATGGAATGGAGGGCAGTTTTCTGAGAGTTTAAAATTTTTAAATTTTTTTTAATCTTCTTATTTTCAATTTCCGATTTTTCTGGGGACAAAATTCCGGCTGCCTGGTTCAGGACAGATTGTGTCAGAGGAACCAAGACTGGAAAAAAAAGAACAATTGGTTAAAAAAACAACAAAAAAAAAACATTTCAGTTACAAAATGGTATTTTTAAAAAGGCTTATAATGATGATGTCACTGATATTAATGCTGACCTGCTGAAGCTCTTAAGATGGTAATGAAGCTGTGAAATCAGCACGAGCTTCAGTTTATACACAAAGCACCTGCATATTCAGTATAGCATTCCAAACAGCGAGTTTTGAGATGTAATTTTGATATTTAGACGGAGACACGATTTAAACAAGGTTTATCGTATAAATGCCCTTTGTTTAAAGTTGGAAATGGTTGTTCCTTTAAAAGAAAAAGTGCATTTTAAAAATAAATACATTATCATTATATAATTTATATGATGCTTTTCTTCCTTTATCTTTTACTATACTGTATATCTCACAAATATGCCCACTCAATTGATAGTAATCTTTCCACAAGAAACATATTTTTTTTGTTTCAAGAGAAGGCTTTTAATGATTTAATGTTTTCCTGCATAATTTCAGTCTGCATTATGAGTGCACACATTATGAGCTAGCACCTTCCCGGGATGTCGGACGGTTGCTGACACTCAATTTAAATGCATACGTTTGATGTGGCAACCCAGGGACGCTTAAAGGAGTGTGCAAGCTGTTCCTTACATGGCCACAAGGGGGCACTTCCACAGCAGCACCAGCCTTTTCTTCCCCCACCCGTGAGCAAACACTGTAAGCTAATTTTGGTGCATATTAAGACCAGCATTTTCATTACATTTTTTATTCATTTGTTATTTTGCACTTGAGGCATCCGAAATTTAACCATTCACTTCACAAACGCGCAGTCAGTGCGCTATGGTGCCATATACTGTACATCCAGCCCAACAAGCCCCGCACTGGAACCCTAGGGTCAAAAGGTCAGTCCACGGCTTGTTGGCCTGAAAGTAATCAGATTTATGTATATTATTATTATTATATTATTATTACTTGGTTTGGTGGACAGCGGGATTTGCTTCCCCATATTTGTTTGTGGAAGTGAAGCTGCAGTGTATGGGGTCTGTGGATGGAGGTTTTGGAGGGGAGGGCAGCAGAGGGGGGAGGGGGGGGGGGGGGGGCGAAGAGAGGGTAGAGTCATTGACACCCCCTTGTTTGTACTGGGTGGGTGGGCCAGGTTTTAAGCTTGTAATTAATTGGGAAAAAAGGAAGAAAAAGGAGCGCTGGCACGACTCAGCATTCTGCGAGTCAAACGGAACCTTCACAGCCCAGGGTAGCCCCCTTTTGTTTGGTTTGACTCTGGCTGGACACGACCCCCCCTCAAGCCCCCCCTCCACCACCCCAGCAGCCTCCAAGCTTTATAACTCCTCCTCTTCCTGACGACCCCCCCCCCCCCTCGCTGTGATCCCTGGCAGTAGTGACCACTCTGGGCTAACGACCCCCCCCCCCCCCCTCGCGCCCCGTACCCCCGTACCCCCCTACCCCCCCCCCCCCCCCCCCCCCCCCCCACGCCCCGTACCCCCCTACCCCCCAACCCCCCAACCCCCGGGCTTCAAGTTCAAGTTCAAATTGCAATGACATCATGTCTGGTTGCCATGGGCAACGAGACAGTCAGAACGTGACTGACATGGCTTAAAGCCCCCACCCCCCTTTCCATACCCTCCTCCTCCTTTCTGCAGTGTTTATACTCCACCACCAGAGGGCGCCCTAACACAATATTCATCCTTGGTTTTTTTTTTGGTCCTACCATCTGGGGTGCACAAACAGCCTACGAATCAGCTGGTAGTTTAACAGATGTGAATTTTTTTACAGACAGAATTTGAGAGGGCTAGATCTCGCTTGTGCCTATTTTATATTTTCCAAAAAGTTCATCCCCAAACCTTAACACTGCAGGCACAGTCACTGTTCCACAGAATAGCATGGAGTGGTTAGCGGGACCCTTTCGAGTAGGGGGCGGGACTCTTTTGATCAGGGGGTGGGACTCTTTCCATCAGGGGGCGGGACTCTTTCGATCGGGGGCGGGACTCTTTCTTTCGATCAGGGGGCGGGACTCTTTCGATCGGGGGCGGGACTCTTTTGATCAGGGGGCGGGACTCTTTCGATCAGGGGGCGGGACTCTTTTGCGCAGGGGGCGGGACTCTTTTGCGCAGGGGGCGGGACTCTTTCGCGCAGGGGGCGGGACTCTTTTGATCAGGGGGCGGGACTCTTTCACGCAGGGGGCGGGACTCTTTTGATCAGGGGGCGGGACTCTTTTGATCAGGGGGCGGGACTCTTTCGCGCAGGGGGCGGGGCTCTTTCGCGCAGGGGGCGGGGCTCTTACCTGTGTCTGCTGGGGGATGCTCAGAAAGTTGTCCCGTGATCCGATGCCGACAAACCGGCTGGGAGCTGTGGGGCCTGGCGAGGAGTATGCTGCAGAGAGAGAGAGCAGGAACGAGGGAGCGAGGGAGGAGAGCAGGAGAGAGGGAGCGAGGGAGGAGAGCAGGAGAGAGGGAGGAGAGCAGGAGAGAGGGAGCGAGGGGGCGAGGGAGGAGAGCAGGAGAGAGGGAGCGAGGGAGAGAGGGAGGAGAGCAGGAGAGTAGGAGCGAGGGAGGAGAGCAAGAACGAGGGGGTGAGGGAGGAGAGCAGGAGAGAGGGAGCGAGGGAGAGAGGGAGGAGAGCAGGAGAGAGGGAGCGAGGGAGGAGAGCAGGAGAGAGGGAGCGAGGAAGGGAGGGAGAGAGAGAGAGAAGAGGGAGACAGAGAGAGTCAGGGATGGGGGGAATGAAACAGAAGAGCAGGGACGGTGAGAGAGGAGGAGAGATGGAGAGTTGAGTCACCCAGGTCCACAGCAAGACCGCACCAGCACAGAGAGCTGTGTGTAAATCAGACAGGGATCTGTATACTGCTAGTATTACTTTCAACAGCACAGCTGGTTCCATTCACATAAGCACCATCACTGACTATGACCTGAAAAGAACAGGTAGTACACCTGGTCCTTCACTGTCTCCTAACCCCCCCCCCCCCGCCAGTCTACACTGGTCTTCAGAAGCCCACACAGGGGGAGATGCCGTTACACCAGGAGCTTCACAGACAAGGCCAAAAACTCCACCCCTTTACTGTCTGGATCTGTCTCTGCGGTCCAATGGAGATCTGTTCAGGCTAGGACCAGCTTCTTACCAAAAGATAAGTTGGGACTCTGCTATTGAAGTCTGGACCAGACCTGGACCGGTTCTGGACCGGGAATACTTCGGACTACTAACGACCACACTGCTTCACAGGCATTCTAGGCCATTGCCTGACAAACGTCTATGGTTCAGTATTAACCCTTAATAAACCATTAATAACCGCATTATACTTCCATCGATGGCTGTTTGTGTTCAGGCCAGCATTAATAGACACTAATGGATTAGAAATGCATGTGTTTACAGGTGAAGGTTTTCAGATTGATATGCTCGGCACTGTAAGGTCACAATAGGCACTGTTCCTATGTGAGGACTCCCATTTAAGACAGTGCAGATTGTGACCATGGGAAACGTTGTTGTTGTAACCACTGTGGACATCGATCTAGCCACTCTTAATAACACATCAACTAACATTTGTTCGTAATTAATTTATACTGCAACATAGTCTCCTTCAGTCAACCCAAACGTGCTGACTTATGTACAGGGACAGATCTAGAAATAATTTGTGCAGGGAAAAAATGATGAGAAAAGCCAGAGCTCGTCATTACATGGGTAACTGGTTTAAAGGGGCAGTTCACATCGAACGCAGGTCCACTGAGCTACTCAAAACTATGTCACACACTGAGGGGCATGTCCGGCTCAAGCAGTCCTGCCTCGAATATGCGCAGTTCACCCTGTTAGCCATTAGCTTTGTTAGCCAAATAACACTGATATGCACAGTTCACCCTGTTAGCCATTAGCTTTGTTAGCCAAATAACACTGATTCAAATGAGAGCTGAGATCACCACCTGACAGCTATGTAACAAAGACATGTCATTGAAGCACACTTAAATAAACACTTATTTATATCATACCATAGCATTGCTCTGTATCACCTCTATGCTGCAAGAGAATTACAGCCCTGCTGTCATGACTACCGAGAGGTTCTACACAGTGTTGGGGGGAGGGGGGGGGGGGCTGTGGGGTACGGGGAGTTTGGGGGGGGGGGGGGTGCAGGGTTATAGGAATGAGCTGGACTGGAAGGTGGGAGGGGGTTGGCGTGGGTTTTTTCAGGGCTGGTGAGGGGGGGGGTAGGTGTCGATAAGAAATTGGGTCAACAAAAACAAATTTTTGCTAATCTATGGTACACAATATATAACATTGATAAATATAGAACAAACACAAACAAACATTGGGTTGTGGATGAGGGAGGGGGGACGGGAGGGGGCAGTGTTAAAAGAACAAAAAAAATTATAACGACGTAACGTAAAACCCACCTCCGCCCTAGCAAAACCAAACACACAACTGGTGTGGGTCCAAGAGGCGTCCAGACCGCCCCCCCCCCCCAATGCCTCAGTGGGGAAACAGGTCACCCCACCAGCTGCCCAACTCGCCTCTTCCAGTGCCCACTGCCCCCCCCTTTACCCCAAAATGCTCCCGTGTGCTCCCGAGGCCGCGCAACTCACCAAAAACGTATTCTCAACGAAAACAAAGGGGAAACGTTAAAATAAAATAAACGAAACTAGATACCGAAAACTACAACAGAACCGAGCTGCTCCTGGTAAAGATATGGCAGTAAACCTGAGAGAGTGAGGGCAAGAGCAGGACATCTCCAAAAATACGGTGCAATTGGGGGGGGGGGGGGGGGGGGGGGGGGTGGCTGAATCTAGTTCTGTCTGGGAAAAACCAGAGTCCCTGCAAATCGGACCACGGTGTCTGGAAGGGGGGGGGGGGGGGGTGAGGTGGGACATGGGGGAAGAGGGTGTGGCACGATGAAGGGAGGGGGGCATGTATGACTGAATGGGGGGGGGGGGGCGGGCAAGTACAGGATCATCTCCTGTTTGGTTCTAACCTATTTTTTTTTTTCTTTTCAAATTTAAAAAAAAAAAATTCAGTTAATTTTTAAAATTAAAAAAACGTTTTTTTTCGTTCCTCCCCCCCGGATCGGGGCTGCGGCTGGCGGCACTTACACGGCGATGCGGGAGAGCTGAGTCCGGCGCCGTCGGGGGGCGTGGCGCAGGGCTTAGAGTCGGGAATGGGGAGGGGCACAGGGCGGGCCACTGGGGGGGGCGGAGGCAGCAAGAAGGAGCCCGCCATTTTGCCCTGGCCGCTCCCGTTGGGCTGCGGACGACACAGACAGCGTCAGCGAGGCGGCCCCGCCCACAACGCGGGCCAGCAGGAAGGAGGGCAGCTCCCCCCCCCACCCCCCCATGGTATCATCCACGAGGACGAATTTGTGGGGGGGGGGGTGGTCGTGGTGGTGAGGGGGGGGCAGGATTTTTTTTTTTAAAAAGAGAAAATAACCAAATCGGAAAAAACGAGAACGAAAGAATGATCGATATAATTTCAATGCGCGGATGCAGTTGGGGGGGGGGGGGGGGGGGGGGGGGGGGAGTCTGAAAAAAATTAAGTCACCATGGATACTGAGGCTGGTGAGGAGAGGGGAGGGGAACAAATGGTCAGGTTTGGGAGGGGGGCAAAGGGAAGGGGGGGGGCCATGGGTAATGAGGAGCACGAAGGTTTGAGGGGATCAAAACAAAACAATGACACCACGTGAAAATAAACTTGACGCGGATCGCACAAGAAAAACATGCATGTACAGGTGATATGCACAACCAGATATCAATTCTGGAAACTGAAAGGCAGTCGGAGGTAAACATGGATACAAAAGTTATGAAAACAAAAAAACAAAATGGACAAAAAACCAACAATGTCGCAAAATTTTTCCCCCCTCATCTTCCTCTATTGTCCTATGAAGAATAAGTACAAGAACAATTTCAACAGTGACAACATAAAAGTGGCAAAGTACCCACAGGTAGCTTTGAAAAAGCTCTCAGAAAAATACCAAATGTACACACATATAACTATGTAACGATAACTATCTGTCTATCTACGTAACTATGTATCTGTCTATCTATGTAACTGTGTATCCACGTATCTCTCCATGAACAATGAGCTCCATAATGTTTGGGACAATGATATGCAGTATAAAGACAAAACAAGAAAAAAAAAATACATCTTTGTTTCAAACATTATGGAGCTCACTGTATTAATGATGTATCCATCTATCCATATAAATATGTATGTATTAATCTGTAATTATGATTCCACCCACACTGAGAACATCATTCCACCCTATATACATTATTTTTTTTTTTTCATCCATCTGAATATAAGAATCACATATTAAGGCAGATATTAGGGGTATGTTCAGGAGTTAGGGTTAGTCTCCGTAATTCAAAGATCCAATTGATTTTATTTTCAGAAGACTACAGCCTTATGAGTTTTAATGTTCACAGTTTCATGTATTAATATGGTTATGGTTATGAATATGGATGTGGTGTTTGAGCTGCGGCAGGACAGGGTGTATGCGTTGGTGAGGGTTAGGGTTAGTCTCCGTATTTGGATGATCCAACTTTTCTGTTTTTTTTTCCAGGTAAGACTCAAGCCTTATGGATGTGATGCCTTTTTCTGATAGGTGACTACACACACATTTTGAATACGTTTCACAGTATTGAGTAAATATAGATTGCATGCATCTTAATGAGAAAATCACTCTTTTACAATAATTTACAAGTTTTTTTCACATTTTGATGGCAAGTCTTAGTTTCACCTATTAATATAGTCATGGTTTAAAAATCAGTTTTTTTACTTTTTCTCGTTTTCCAGTAAAATACTTAGTTATCATAATCATAAACGTCTTCAAAAACATTTTCTTTGATGTATTATTTATTTGTATTCATGAAATGTAAATTATGTTTTGTCCTGTTAAATGAATGTTTTTTCTATATATTAATAATTAGCTTTTTGGATGCAAGATTACACTGTTGTGTATTTTATAGTTTTTCCTGAGAAACTGATTTATCTCCATGTCTTCAAACACCTATTATTTGAATTTATTTCTTCAAAGTTCTCAAATGGAAACATTTCTCATGCTTCTATATGAAAAAAACACATATTCAAGATGTTTTTTTTTTTTGTGTTTTTATCATCTGTAGGAATGAGAAATAACCTACATTTACAGAATGTGATTAAATAATTCAAACAAAACACATTTGAAGAGATGATGACAAAAACTCACTGAAAAAATTGTTTAAAAAAATAAGACTATAGCCTTAGCTCCAAAAAGTGAAAAAATCGGTAACCATAAATATGTCTTTTTTCAGTCTAGTGAGATGAGAAATTATTTATGCCAAATTAATATAAAGAAGTATATTAAACAGTAAAACATTTATGATAAAAATGTACTGCACAGGGAAAACAGTGAAATACACATTCCTACAGTCATCGGAAACATTTAGGTTTTATATTTATACGGATGAAAAATCATTTTCCTTTGATGAATATGAAAAAAAATCCAAATGTTTTTGAAGACATTTACAATGAAAATGTATTACACTGGAAAAACTGTCAGATTACAGTCTTATCTCCAAAAAGCCAAGAAATTGAGTGATCAGGGACACCTGATATTTCCATTTAGAAGGATGAAACAAAATCTACATTTGAGGAATTAGGGTTAGGGTCACTGGTTGGATGATCAGATTTTTCACAATTTCTGGTAAAATACATTTTTCATCATAATTGATTAAAAGTGCTTTTTTATTGTATACATGATATGTAATAAATGATATGTTCAGTTTTTAATTTTTATTATTTCTTATTAATTACATCAAATTAATTTTTGTGACTTATTTCAGAGGCAAGACTATCGTCATGTATTTTGATGATTTTTGACAAAGTATATAGTTGATGCTAAATTACTTTTTAACATGTAAGCACATTTTCTATTAATTCTTTCTTGATAATGAAGAAAGTGGTGTGATAGGTAAGAAATGCACTTAATAAAACACACACATGTACAGGTTACATGTGCAGACAAGTTTGTATGTCGTCATGGAAATGATAAGAGAAACTAAGAGTATGGGAGGAGCAAATTCGTCAGAATAAGCAAAGCACAAATAACAAAAAACCAAGACAAAGTCCTAAAGAACCTACCAGCACAAACAAGATGATGACAACAGCAATGATATAAACATTACAAAGTACCCCAGCGTGTTACAAGAAAACTCTTCTATGCTCCTGGACCACTACCTCCAGGTGCATGATGGGAATTATTTTTTTGCATCTATGACCTGTACAATTCCAATGAGTGGAAAACCTACGAATGGAATCATTTAATTAATAAACCACATCTGGTAACAACAATTGGTCGGTACACACAGGAGCCTGGCTTATTTTTATGTTATTTCTCATCCCTATTTAAAAAAAAAAAAAAATGCTTGTACTACGTAGCTTACATGCATCTCTCTCATTCCCAAAAAAAATCCCTGTAACCTACAGCCTTCACACCGTAACGGAAGGAGTATGTCCGAGCTAGACAGACCGTGGGACGCCAGCGTGCCAATGCTGGATCAGGCATTTGATGTTCGAAAAATAAAATAAAAATTTTAATATTTAAATTAATATTTCAGTCATGTCACGATCTACAGTGCTCTTAGTACCACCTGGTTTTTCAGGACTAGTGTAAAATACACAGTGAAAAACTGGGCAAAATACAGATTGCACATTTGGCCCCTGCTGCACTATCCTTAAAGATTGTCCCATTGACCCGACCCCTGGGAAACTACCCTGAGCAACAGCCTCCACACACCACACAGGTAGATTCAAAAGACAAGCCAGAGTGTTAAAAACACAACATCACAAGCATCGTGACCTACCACAGGTAATTAATGCTTATTTTCCCATAGGGTACCTTTCATTTGTCACCTCTACAACCTCTATACTATGGGTTCTCTATACCACACCCCAGTCAAATGTGAAATACATCAAATCTGAAATTAAATCTCTGGTTGCTTTTATAAATGTGAAAAAACACCCAAAAATCAAAATGTACATGAAAATGAAAGAGCACAATTCCTTTGAATATTCCTGAAAATAGATGCCTCATTTAAAATTGTAAGTAGCCAGCAGGAATTGTACTCAATTCTAGAGTGATAGAATTCTCAAGCAATTCATTTGACCCAGGTCTCGTCAGGTCTCAAGTAAAGAGTTAAAGTATTTAAACTCCGGGGATTTTCAAGACTCGGGTTGATATGGTGTTAGATGCTATCTAGTCTGTAGGTAATCAGAGCACTAATTAAGTCAGGAAAATGGTGAGCATTGTTGAGCTGAATGGCCTGTTCTCGTCATTATGTCATGTAATGTTATGTTATGTTATGTTATGCTATGTTATGTTATATCATGTTATGCTATGTTATGCTATGTCATATCATGTTATGTTATGCTAAGCTATTCTATGCTATGTTATGTTATGCTACGTTACGCTACGTTATGTTATGCTATGTCATGTTATGCTATGTTATGTTATACGTTATGTTATGCTATGTTATGTTACATTACGTTATGTTCCGCTACGTTATGTTATGCTATGTTATGTTATATGTTATGCTGTGCTATGTTATGTCATGCTATGCAATGTTATATTATGTTATGTTATGTTATGCTATGCTTTGCTATGCTACGTTATGTTATGTTATGCTATGCTATGTTATGTTACATGATGCTATGCAATGTTATATTATGTTATGTTATGTTATGCTATGCTTTGCTATGCTATGTTATGTTATGCCATGTTATGCTATGTTATGCTATGTTATGTTAAATAACATAGGCCTGGTGGCAGCAGGTTGCGTGTGTCTCTTCTCCCCGATGCCTGGGACACCCCTCTTACCTGC